>JAEOAD010000009.1:32970000-33570000 GCA_036365145.1 Orientallactaga sibirica
CAGGCTTACATAAAATCCTTAACTTTAAAACCATTTAACAATAAGGATCAGGTTATTTCATGCTTAGCTTTTCTCTCTCCTTCCTCCCTTCTTCCCTCCCTCTCTCCCTTCTTTCCTTCCTTTCTTTCTTCCCGAAAGAGGCAGAGAGGGGGGAGACAGAGAATGGGCATACCAGGGCCTCCAGGCCACTGCAAATGAACTCCAGATGCATGCACCCCCTGTGCACCTTACGAGCCTTATGAGGGGCCCGGGGAATCAAACTGGGGTCCTTTGGCTTTGCAGGCCTTAACTGCTAAGCCATCTCTCCAGCCCAGCTTTACTTTTTTTAAAATTTTTAAAAATTATTTTATTTATTTTTGGAGAGAGACACAGAGAGAGAGGGAAAGGGAGACAGATAGAGATGGGCACACCAGCAGTCTCTCAGCTGCTATGAACGAAATCCAGATGCGTGTGCCCCCTTGTGGTCAAGTGTGGCATTGCACCCTTGAGTCACTTTGCATCTGGCTAAACGTGGGTCCTGGAGATTGGAATTGGGTTCTTAGGCTTAGCAGGCAGGCACCTTAACTGGTAAGCCATCTCTCCAGCCCCCAGCTTTACTTTTAAACTCATATTTCTGCTTCTCTGGAAAGGCGAGGGAGCCAGGCACATAGGAGCTGGCTCTGCACTCTGGGCCTAGTGGAGGTGGAGCTGGTCAGCTGTGGGGTGTGTTGACAGCACAGGTGCCCTGTGGATCAGCTCTCTGCAGGTCTGCTCCTCAGATCTCTCCCTCTTTTGCATAATCTGCCCTCTCCTATAGGAGTGTTGGTTTCTAATCCTTCACAACACTGGAAGGATAGCCAAGCCTGCAGGAATTTGAGCAAGAGGAAATAAATGGATGGACTCCTAGCTTTCAAGCGCCTTCCTTAACTAAAGCCCGTGCCCATCAGCTGGGGGACTTTTGACAGGTTCTCTAACTTCCAGGAACCTTGCTTTTCTCCTGGGAAAACTGGGATGAATAGTACGGATCCTGAATGATGTTTATGAGGATTAAATTGTATAATGTTTGCACTGCACCTGGCAGCCATTATTATGATGAGTTTATTCAGACCTAAGCCATACACCATTTGGTAAACTTGGGCCTAAAGCCAGCTGGGGCCTAATAGAGACCAGAGACGTACCATAAACACTGCTTCCTTATGCAATGCGTGCAACATATAGCCTGAGAAGATATTTTTAGCTATGTCATTAATCTGTCAGGGCAGTCTTGGGAGATTACTATTATTATCACTCATATTTAATAGGTGACGTTTCTGGGGTTCAAGAGTCCCAGCCCTCTGCTAGCTTACATCATTATATCACCACACTTGCCAACAGCATTATGGTAATTGTCTATCTGCTTCTCTTCCTAGGCTGTGCAGTCCTTGAAAATAGTAACAAGCTGCAGCCTTGGTGGTTCACAGAGGACTGGCTGACAACCAGCAAATGGCCCTGAGTCAGGCCCAGCCCTGACCTGACTTCCAGAACACTGTCTTCTCCATAAGCACAGTGATGTTTTTCCTTTCACACCTTAAACTTCGTTTGGGTGTGCTGTTCCTTCACCAGATAGGAGATGGGACTTGAACCTATCCACTCAAATGTGGATTTCAAGTTAGAGAGTGGGTTGGGGCTGGGTGTTGCTTTGGGAGAAAAAGATCTGTTATCTCACCCAACAGGTGCTAGAGGAAGTAAGAGGCTCTCTCTATAGACCTGCTCCCTTTCTTCGTACTAATCTACCACTGTCCTATCTCAGACCTTCACGCATTCCCTGTGTAATAGCAGGGAAACATTGAAACCAATACAACACTACATGGGTTTTTGTTTTTGTTTTTTTTTCATTTTCTGCTGTTTAATTAGAAAGTAAGATAATTTAGTTCTGTCTTAGCTATTAAAGAGGACAGGTGATGTGTGTCTAGGAGTTCATCCATTTCTTCCAGATTATTCAGTTTTGTGGAGTAGAGGTTTTGGAAGTATGCCCTGATGATTCTTCCAATTTCATTGATGTATTTTGTGATCTCTCCTTTTTCAGTTCTGATTTTGTCAGTTTGAGACTGCTCTTATTTTGCTTGAACAATTTGGCCAGGGATTTGTCAATCTTAATTAGTTTTTCAAAGAACCAGCTCTTCAATTCATTGATTTTTAAAATTGTTCTCTTACTTTCCAATTCATTAATTTCTGCTCTAATCTTGATGATTTCTTTATGTCTGGAGCTCTTTGGGTTGGATTATTCTTGTTTTTCTGGTGCATTTATGTGGACAGTCAGGTGATTGGTTTAAGCTCTCTCTGACTTTGTAATGAAGGCATTTAGGGCTATGAATTTTCCCCTTAGAACTGCCTTCCTTGTTTTGGTAGGCTGTGTTTTCATTATTATTCAATTCTAGGAATTTTACAATTTCTTTTTTTATTTCTTCCACAACCCATTCATGTTTAAGTGTTTTGTTTAGTCTCCAGGAGTTGGTGGAGTTTCGATGTGTCTCTTGTTAATTTCTAGCTTTAAAGCATTATGATCTGACATGATGCAGGAAGTTACTTCAATTTTCCTGACTTTATGAAGGCACACTTTATGGTCTAATATATGGTCAATTTTGGAGAAGGTTCCATGGACTGCAGAGAAGACTGTGTATTCTGTAGCATTTGGGGTGGAACATTCTGTAGATATCTGTCAGGTCTAGTTCATCTATGATGTTGTTGAACTCTATTATTTCCCTGTTGATTTTTTTGATTGGATGATGTCTATTGTTGATAGTGGAGTATTGAAGTTTCAACTATGATGGTGTTGATGTTTATTTCTGTTTTATTGTTGAGTAGATTTTGTTTTATAAACTGTGGTGCACCTGTGTTTGGTGCATATATATTTATGATTAATATGTGCTCATGTTGGATCATTCCCTTGATGAGGAAGAAGTGGCCTTCTTTGTCCTTTTTGATTACTTTTGATTTGAAGTGTATTTTATCAGATATTACTATAGCAACACCTGCTTGTTTTTATTTCCATTTGCTTGGAATATCATTTTCCAACCTTTTACCCTAAGGAGGTGACTATCTTTAGAGGTGAGGTGGGTTTCTTAAAGACAGCAGATAGAAGGGTCCAATTTTTTGATCCATCCTGATAACCTGTGTCTTTTGATGGGTGAGTGAAGACCATTAATATTTAAGTTTACTACTGTGAGGTTTGAATTAATCCCTGCCATGATGAGGTGTGTTATAGGGTTTGGTGCTTTCTTCTGTTTTGTACTATTTTGAACTTGGTCAATTTTGGTTATTGTGATCTTCTTGTTGTTGGCTCTTGAGATTGGTGGTTTGACTGTTCTGTGTGGAGTATTCCCTCAAGTATTCTCTGTAGTTTGACTTTGGGTTCATATAATCATAGAGTTGACTTTTTTCATAGAAAATTTTTCTTTCACCATCTATTAATGAGGGATACCTTTTCTGAGTAAAGTAGCTTGGGTTGAAAGCCATAGTTTTTTAGACTTTGAGGTGTCCCATTCCAGGCCCTTCTGGCTTTCAGGGTTTCCACTGAGAAATCTGATGTAATTCTGATTTAATTGCCTTTGTATGTTGTGAATTATTTCTCTCTTGCTGCTTTTAACAGTTTTTCTTTGTTTGCTTTGTTAAGAGTTTTAACTATGATGTGTCTTGGAGAGTTTCTTCTTTGATCCTGTCTGTTTGGTGTTCTGTGGGCTTCTTGTATCTGGATGGGCTTCACTTTTGAGAGATTCAGAAAATTTTCTTCAATAATTTTGTTGAATATAGTTTCTATGCCTCTGGCCTGGATTTTCTCTCCTCCTGGTATATCTATGTTCCCAATGTTTGGTCATTTTAGGGTGTCCCACAGTTCCCTCTTATTCTGTTCACTGGATTTTTTGAACTTAGCAAAGTTTTTGGCCTCCTGATCAATTTCTTCTATCTTATCTTCCAGGTCAGAGGTTCTGTCTTCCACATGAGTGACTTTGTTGGTGAGGGGGTCTAGAGAGGTTTTTATAATTTCTATTTGATTTTTGTTTTCTGATGTATTATTTTGCATCATGTCCATCTCTTTTTTGAGGTATGATTTCAATTTGAGTTCTGATTTTCTTGATGCTTCCTGGAGTTCATTCTTGCATTTGATCAAGTCTTCATTGAGCTTAGTTAACCAGTTGTTGAGATCTTCCATTTCTTGACTTACCTTCAATTTATTCATATCTCTTTGGAGGGTTCTAATGTTTTCTTCTATCAAGTTAAGCCTACTGTCAAAAGCTGAATGCTTTAGGAGAAGATTCTGTTCATTTCATATATAAAATTATTGGTTCTTTGATAGTTTGCTTCTAGTTCAGTAATGTTTTTATCAGTGTCTCATTGGTTGTTTTCATTTTGGAAATGAATTTCTGTTGATTTCTCTATGATTTCATTGGAGGCTTCCATTGTAGGACTAGACATCCTTGGTGGAGATCTCTCAGTTTTCTGACTTTTGTTGGCTTTTTTCTGTTGTTGTCTACCCATTTTAGGAAGACTCTTTTATTTTATTATTATTATTTTATTTTATTTTATTGAGGAGAAAGCAGGTTTTTGTCCTTTGGCCCATGCACCCTATGACTCAGGTGAACAGGGACATTGGTACCCAGTGGACAGTTAGGATACCAGACCAAAAGACCTGGTTCCACAGCTCATGTAGGGACCACGCCTCCCAAAGTAGGGCACAATGGGACCTCCTAGGACCAGGGGTGTGGGAGGAGCAAGGGAACAGGGATCTGGCCTACTTCATGTCAAGCCCTCCAGCACACAGACCAGTGCAGGGAGCCCAGACCAGGGAGGTAGGAGAAGCCAGGAAACAGGTTTCTGGCCTACTGACTCTAGACCCACATGCCAGCTCACACACTGTCCATGCAGGCAACCAGAAGGGGGGAGGTGGGAGGATCCCAGAAGCAGGGGTCTGGCCTACTCACTCCAGACCTGTGTGTCCACCCACATACTGTCAACACTACATGTTTTTAATGAGGTTTATTCATGTCTAACTGTTGCAGTCAGCTCCTCATTGCTGGGACAAATATCCAACCAGACACAGCTTATAGGAGGAAGGGTTTATTTCAGGCTTATAAAAACCAAGGGAAACTCCATCAATGGCAAGAGAAGCTGCCTACTTCCATAGATTCACACAGAGAAATAATTGCAGTAAGCAAACACCAACATCAGCCAACTTGAACATTCAGAGCGCAAACTGCTCTGAACACACCTAGTAGGGCTAGACTGAAAATCCACCCCTAAACATACCTTAGAGCTGGACTCCAGGATCTGCTCCCAGTGACACCCTTCCCCAGTAGGGCTCTTCCCACTAGAAACTCAAAATTCAAGCCTGAGTCTATGGGGCCATATATTCAAGCTGCCATATAAACCCGTATACAAAAATTTACTCATTTTTTTGCACATATATGGGTGCACTTGTGTGTATTCATGTGGGCTTATGTGTGTGGGGGTGCACATGTATGTATGAGTGAATGTGTAGGTAAAAGTTTGGGCATCAAGTTCCTTCCTCCATCACTTTCCTCTCTATTTACTCAGGCAAGTTATAATGGTTACCATCTCATTGCTGGGATAAACCATCTACTCAGAAGCAGCTTATGGAAGGAAAGGATTTATTTTGACGGGAAGCTTCATCATGGTAGGGAAAGCATAGCAGGAGCAGCAACTGGGCTCATATTGTTACATATCAGCAGGAAGGAAATAGCACAAGTGAGCTGAGCCATGATCATCCAATGGAACTAAAGGAATAAATCTTAAGGTGTGACCTCAGGGACACACCTCCTCCAGCAGAAATCCACCTCTCAAAGGCTCCAAACACATGAAGTTATAGGGGGCATTCCATATTCAAACTACCACACAATATTTCTCACTTATCCCAGAACACTTCAATTCAGCTAGTCTGGCTAGCCAGCTTACCCCAGGAATGCTCTGTTTCCACCCTCTGTGAGCTAGGATCTCAGATGGCCACCATGCCCACCTAGCATTTGAATGAGTGCCAGAGATCTGAATTCTGGCCCACATCCTTGCATAGCAAATGCTATACCAACTGAGCCATCTCCCAGTCCTTTGATTCATTTTAAAGAATACATTTTGATGAGTCTAGACAAATTTTATACAGCCTTTAACCACTACACACAAGATATAGGCTATTTTCACCAACCAAGAAAGTTCCATTTGGTACCCACTTCAACTTCCTGGCTTTAGTTAGCCACTGGCATCTGTCACTAGAATTTGGCTTTTTCTAAAATGTCATGAGATACAAGCAAAATATATAATTTTTGGATTGTGTGATTTTTGATTTAACATGATGATTCTAATACTTTTGTGTATCACTGCATGTAACATCAAGTAGTCCTGTCTTACTGCATGAGTATATCAGAATTTACCTGTACATTCACCTGATAATGGATATGTGGATTATTTCCAGATTTTTGTCTCTGTTGCTATGTGTCCCATAGTCAGAACAGCTTAACAACTGAGGCTATGAATCTTTAGACTATAGACATGGCTCTGAGCTCTATGGAAGCACCCAGGATCCACATATGTCCCCTGATAGTCTGTCACAGGGACTGGAATTTTATTTCAAATTAAAGCATTGTTTAAATGTAGGTATGCAGACTTATTCAATGGCATGCTTCAGCTCTAAGCACATTATTGTCCTCAGCGTGGGCACTCTCTTTAGCTTATTTTGTTTTAAATTGTCACCTTTATTTCATAAGCCCACTCTGCTTACCTCATTCCATAGAATCTCATTCTAGAATATTTTATGTGCATCCTTCCAAGCATCTTCCACATGTTTATTCAGATAAGTCTATTCTTAAAAATATAGAGTGTGGTGTGTGTTTTAATTTACATAAATGATTCTGTGCCACACACTTCATTTTGTTGTTTACTTTTTCTCCTCAGTATGTTTTATAGATTTATCCGCATTGTTGCACAAAACATCTAATCCATTTCCATTTCCTCCTCCAGGATATCATTTCATTATGGGTAAATGCCACAATTATTTTTCCGGACAGAGGGATAACTGGGTTGTTTTCTTCTCTGGTTATCACAAGCAACACAGCAGTAAACATGCTGTGGGTTAAGTTTCTTCCAGGTAAGTGCCAAAGCATAAGGCTGCTCTCTGCCATGCATACCTACCACAGGGACTCCAGACATGGCAATGCTGTTTACTTTCTCCCCCAGCCTTCACTGGGTTGCAATTGTTTTATTTCAGACAACAAATGGGTGTATTTCGATGGCATAAACTCCTTAATGTTCCCCTGAAAGACAACTCAGCAACTAGTTCCTGAGTTGTTGAAACCAGTAGATAAAATACAGTATTTTGTTATTTTAATATACAGTCTTCTGGTTACCAGTGAGGCTAAGAATTTCTTTATATCCTCACTTGCAAATTGGAATTCTCCTTCTATGATTTTGTCTGCATTTATCTGTCTGTACGTTAGATTTTCTTAATAATATTTTAGAGAAAATAAGAGAGAATGTTATTTGCTGGTATTGTATTATTGACATATGTGTCATTTGTTTGGAATAAGATAGGTTTATTATTTTTAAAAAATCTATCAATATAATTCATCATATTAACAGTCTAACACAAAAAAGTAAATTCATCTTAACAGATGAGGAGAAACTTGAAAGAATATAACTTTTTGAAAAAAATCAACATTTTTTTCTCAGAAAACTGGGAATAAAGTAGTCTTTCCTGAAACTGCTAAGAGAATTTATTTAAAAAGCAAAGCAAGGGCTGGAGAGATTTCTCAGTGGTTAAGGTGCTTGCCTGCAAAGCTTAATGACCTGAGTTCTATTCCCCAGTATCCATGTAAAGCCAGATGTACAAAGTGGTACATGCATGCATCTGGAGTTTGTTTATAATGGCTATAGGCTCTGGTACACACATTCATTCTCTCTCTCTTTCATTCTCTCTCTCTTTCTCTCCTCTCTTGCTCTCTGTCTCTCTCTCTCCCTCCCTCTCTCCCTGATTTACAGATTTCCAGCATATAAGGACAGATGTATAACTCAATGGAATATAACACCAAAGGTAAATCCATGAGTGTCAGTTGATTTTCAAGAAAAGTGTAATTACAATTCAATGTACAAATATGAGTTTTTTCTACAAATAGAGCTAAATCAATTGGATCATCATATGGAAAGAAATTAATTTTGACCCAATCTCATGGCATATACAAAATTATACACTAAATTTATTATTAACAAAAGAGCTACAACTAAATCTTATACAATAAAATTTTTATGACCTTGGCTCTAATAAGGATTTCCCAGATAAGATACAATACACAAAAGCATTTTGTCCTTATTAGAATAGGTACTTATTCTGGGTATAGATTTGCTTTTCCTGCATGTAGTGTTTTGGCCAAAACTACCATGCCAGGACTTAGAGCATGTCTTATCCACCATCATAGTGTTCCACACAGTATTGCTTACCATGTTCCCCACATCCCTGAAGCTGCTCTCTTGACAGAATGATGGAATGGCCTTTATTTTTAGGGTGAGAAACAGAGAGAGAGAGAGAGAAATTAGTGCACCTGGGCCTCAGCCACTGTACTCGAACTCTGGATGCTTGTATCACCTAGTGCACATGTGCAACTTTGCCCTTGCATCACCTTTGTGTGTCTGGCTTATGTGGGATCTGCAGAGAGATTGTACTTGTGTCCTTAGGCTTCGCAGGCAAGTGCCCTTACCACTAAGCCATCTCTCCAGCCCTGGAATGGCCTTTTAAAGAAACAGTGATAGCAACAACTATAGGACACTAGCTTGGAGGGCTGGGGTAAGGTTTTCCAGAAAGCTGTGTATGCTCTGAATTAGCATCCAATATATGAAGCTGTTTCTCCTATAGCCAGAATTCACAGGCACATCAATGAAGGGGAAGAAACGGGAACGGTACAACTTACCTTCACCTCAAGCGAATCAGTAGATAAAGTTTTTTTTTTCTCACCTTCAACCTTATGCCCTGATGGCCTAGAGGTCTTGGTTCCAGAGGGGGAAGTGCTTTTAACAGGAGGCACAAAAAGATTCCATTGAATTAGAAACTAAGAGTGCCCTCTGGCCACTTCGTGTCCACAGGCTAATAAAGGAGTTACAATGCTATGTTCTCAGTGGTGATTGATCCAGAACCAGTGTGTAACTGGACTGCTACACCACAATGGAGGTGAGGAAAAGTATGTCTGAAGTAGAGAAGATTCCTTAGGTCACCTCTTAGTGTTACCATGTCCTGTGATCATGGTCAGTGGAAAACTACAACAACCACATCAAGACAGTGGGGTAATGACCCAGATTCTACAGAAATGAAGGTATGGGTCACCCCTCCAAGTAAAGAACCAAGGCCTGCTGAGGTGCTTGCTGAGGGTGGAGGAAATGTAGAATGGATAATAGAGAGTTGTTACAAACACCAGCTAAAGCCATGTGACCGGTTACAGAAACGAGGATTCTAACTGCCCTGAGTATTTCTGTTCTACTTCGTTAAGAGTGTGTATGCATATATATAGAAATATTAAGACACCCTTGTTTTTGTTTTCTCTATTTCTCTGTTGTTATTAACGTGGTTTGAGATACCAGTTAAGTGTTGCTAAATTTATATTTAAACTATTGTATATTAGAGATAAGCATTGCTCAAGGTATACTGCTGTGTGTTTGAGAGGAAAGATTTGAGAGTTTCCAGTTTTATATGACATAGTTATATCACGTTAGGACCTTGGAATTATGACCTTATTATTTTCGTCATTTGGAAATGAAGCACGAGCTATGATTTGGTGTCAGATGGATAAAAGATGGACATGTAATGAAGTTCTACTGTCAACTCAATCAGATTAGGAATCAAGAGATAAGCCTCTTGGGTGGGTCTATACCAGAAGGATTAACTGAGGAAGGGGGGCCAGAGTGAGTGGCTCTTCTGGTGATGGACTTAAATATAAAAACAACATAGTCCTTTCATGCCTGGCTGCTCATGCTCATTGCTGTGAGGACTTCTTACCTGACCGCCCTCGCTGTTCACACATGTGTGCATCCACCCTGTTTTGACTATTCTTCATGGCCACTGGAACACGTTTCATTAGCCTTCCAGCCTGGACTGAGCACCAGTGGCTCTCCAAAAGTTCTCCACACTTCAGTGTCAGATTGGGACTGCTGACACATCCAACCATGTAGACTAAGCAGCTACCACGTTCCTTGATGCTCAAAGCACGTAGAGCACTATTGTTGGACCAGTGTAAATTAATCTAACAAATCCCCTTTGACACCAATTTACCTGATTGGTTCTGTTCCTCTAGAGAACCCTAACACAGTCCCCACACTCCTTCAGAATGACCCCTCCTCCTCACCATAGAAACTGGTCCAATTATACAGGATTTTCAGGTTTGGAAAAAAGACACTGTCCTGTGCTAAATGGATGGTGTAGGGGTGTGAAAACATCGAAATTGTAAGAATGCCAGTCTTGGAATACAACTAACTCCCAACACAACAGAGTAGAAAGAATAGCAAAGAAATGGAATGAACGCCTGGGCAGCTCGCACCTGAGGTCTGCACCCTCTGGACCATGCAGGTCACTGTTTGCTTTAACCAGTTTGCTTTTCCCTTCTCATTACTTGGCAGCCAAATGCCTTCTTGCCATCTGATCTCTAAAGGGCTAAAGATAATTGGAGATGGGAGGCAGAAGCAATTTACTTTATGGAAATACTCTTCCCCACTTGTTTATACAGCATGTCACCTCACCTCATTTCCAGGAGCCTTCTTAGGTCATTTGTAACATATACCAGTTAATGAAAAACCACTTTTTCTTTTTAAGTCCATTCCTCTTGACTTTCATCTCTCTCCATCACTTGTGACTGAATATAAAGATCTTTAAATCTGGCCATAATTTGGCTGTTAGGATTCTGAGATATCATTCATTACTCTTTGTACTTTCAACTTCCTCCAACAAATGGTGCTGAGGGAGGGGACTTGGGACTGTGCCACCCCAGTCACTAGCCCATGGGCCCCTGCCACAGCAGAAAGAGACTAGCATGCAGCCTTCTTGGTATCGGTAATGTAGATGGAACTCTTTGGATAGGCCTGTCTGTGAAGGAGCCTAGGGAGACTGATTGATCTGTTAACTACATTAGCCACCAGGCTCTTGTCACTGGCACTCTGCTGCTATTAACAGATCCCTAAAACTAAGCCCCTTCCTCGTTGCCATTTTTCCATCAAGACTTTTCCAGTACCACTACTACAATAGCTCAACCACCATATACCAGAGACCTCAGTCAGAGCCCATCCTCCACCCCCAGTACACCCAGTGCCTTTGAGTCCCTTGCTTTTCCTTGTCCTGTCCTCTCCAGGGTCCTCTTACCCCATCCTTCTGTTTGTCTTCCATGCCTATTGTGGTTTGAATATAAAATACTCATATGTTTGAACATTTGTTCCCAGCTGGTGGCACTTTTGGGAAAGTTGCAGAACCTTTAGGAATTGGAGCTTTGCTGGAGCAAGTGGGTCACTGAGGGCAGGCCTTAATATTTTACAGACCTACCCCACTTCCTGCTTTACCTTCTACATCCTGCCTGCCAATATGACAAGCCAGCTTCCCTCTCCTGCCCCTCTGCCTTCCCTTCCATGAAGGAGTATATCCCCCTGGCCCTCTGGAACTACAAGCAGAGTTAAACCCTTTCCTTCCTTAAATTGCTTTTGGCCAGGTATTTGTTTACAAAAATGATAAAGGAATTAATACATAAAATTGTTCTCTTTTAAGCCAGGCGTGGTAGTGCACGCCTTTAATCCCAGCACTCTGGAGGCAGAGCTAGGAGGATCGCCATGAGTTTCCCCTGAGACCCCATGGTTAATTCCTCAGCCCGGGCCAAGTGAGAGTTCGAAAAACCCTTTCCTTCAACTTGGAAAAAACTGCATGCAGAGTTTTGGCAGTGAAAACAGTGGACGCTGAATATTGTTGGCCAGACAGGCCCAAAAATGATAAAGTGGCAATTAATAACAATAAAATTGTTCTCTTTTGGTACTGAAAAAAACTAAGTAAAGTCTATGGTAGGTAAGGTCATAAGCCTTAGGGGTATAAAGCATGCCCTTATCTAAATGTATATACTATTCCCACCAAGCTGCCCGGAAAATACTACACTTAATCATATTCCATGCTACTCTCACTTCTGGGAGGCAGAGCTGACCACTGGGATGATCAAAAGGATAGTGCTGAGAAGAAGGGATGGAGTTTGCCCAGCACTGAAACATCTCTGTCACACCCTCCAAGGAGGGACTACGGATAGAATAGTTAATTCAGACAGGATATCAGCCTGCAAGACCCCAGAAGTAAAAGAGGATGACATCATATTAAAAAAAGAGACTAATGGAGAAGGGAGGGGATATGATGGAAGTGGAGTTCTAAAAAAAAAAAAAAAAAAATGTTTTGTTGTCAATAAATATTTAAAAAATAAAAAATAAAAAAAAATAAAAAAAAATTGTTCCCTTTCATTAAAGATCTGAATAAGAGCATAGGAGAAGGACATGAGCATGGTCCCTCATGCCTCTGACCTGGGACCTACGGTAGTCATGACTATGGAAAGAGACTGAGGTTTCCTGGAGCAAAGGGACCACCATTTCAGAACCTGCTTCTACATGGCCTTTTCTGGCTTCCCTTCTCTCCTTTGGGGGATTCTGTATTCCAGGAACAATATCTTGTAGAGACAGCATATATTTTACAATGAGCAAAATGATGGTCCCAATTCCTAGGAAATGAGGGTCATGTGAGGGCCTTCTTTTATGTAAGCAAGAGGCACCTATAACCAAAATTACTAGGAGACTTCCTTTGTAGACCTCAGTTCTCCAAGCAGGAGGAAAGGTAATCCCAAGGGAAGGCACCCCAAACAGGAGGATGGGAATTTCTAACACTGAGAACACAATCTCCTTTAGTCTACTACTCAGGCCTTTTCTGAGAGAAAAAGTTTCAGGCTGAAAGTATCCTGACCTTTATATCCAGGCATATAGAGCATCAGAGAGGAGGGAAAAGAAATGAGGCTCCATTGACACATTGGACCTCGTATCTGAGTCACGATAAGACCCTTTTTCTTATTTCCTTCTCTAACATCTATGTCCCTAGGATAGTCCCTTAAAAGCCCTCAGGACTGCTGGAATGACCATTTGTCTTTTGACATGAAACCGTCTCAAACTAATACATCATCTAAATTTAATTTACAAAAATACCATTAAAGCAAACCATCCCACTTAGTCCCAAGAGACAAGACCCCCTAAAAGAGTCTGTATCTGTTCTTTGAGTGCTTACCATGGCTAATTCTCTTGATGAACTTGGCCAAGTATTTCTTGTATCTGGGAAGTGAGATCCTATATCCACCAGAACAGAAATTTGCCAGGAAGCTCCAGAATTTAATGGCTTTGTCAACACAAACACACAGCTCTCACCTCAAAAGAGATAAGAGATAGTTGTTGTTTTTTTTTCTGGAGCCAAATATGAGTGACCATGGCCAGGGAACACAGATTTAAGTGACCTTAATTCCATGTTCCAATGTGTTAACAATTTCATGAAGGCTTTATAGTTGCAGAAAAAGAGAAAGTCATAAATCAAGGCACTTTTCAAATACATTGGCTGACCAAAGTGGGAAATTCTCCACCATCGGCCTCAGATGCTATCTGATAACATTCTTAGCCCTTGGATTGGTGGAAGCTGGTGGTCTGTCAGTATATTCCAGAAAGTTCACACCTGATCAACTGATAGGAACCAGGATATTAGGCTGGACACAGAGATGGGCAATAAGTGGCCATTAAGGGGCTAAAGGTAGCCCAAGGTAATTTGGCTCTGATCTTGCAACATTCCATCCCTGTGTGACCACAGGAGTTCTATGAGTGCGTTCAGTAGAAAGTAGGTGCAGCAGATACAGCACTTCTTTGGGAACTTTAGTTTACAGCTTCAGTGTGCCTATATCGGCTCCTGAGCCACTCTGCTTTCTAATCTACCAATGTTGTTCTCTCCTCTCAACACTGCCAGATCACAGCCCTGATATAATTTCACTGCTGTGTATTTTCCCTAAAATATATGTAAAAATAGTGATGAATATTTTATGACTGAAATTTTCATTTGACTTTATTGAAAAAGCTCTTGAAGAATCACTTGGCTGGTCCAGGTCTGTTAATAAAAGATGCCCCCAAAATTTGTGCCGAGGTCTCTTTTCCTGCTCTAAGGTTTGCTTTGCAAGCAGAGCATGCCAATGTCTTTGCAGCTCTGGGCGTTTCCCTTGGAATGACAATGATGAAGATGTCATCTCTTTCATCAAAACCATTAACAGGAAGCTTACTCGGCACTTTGTCCTTTTCCCTCTCCATCTTCCTTCCTGGGGTCAACCACTCAGATGGAAATTAAGTCATTGTGAAGCAATGTCTCTTCTTTTCCCTGTCCATCCTCTGACTTGACATTTTGTTGGCAATCTTCAGAGTACTTCACACTTCTCTGAAAAATGTTAAAAGCAACTTATAGTTTCTCAGCACATATAATGAACAGGATTCCAAAACAGTATCTCTCAAAATGACCAACAGTGTTCAGACTGAGGGAGACCCTGTTTTCCCTCTGTTGGCTTCCCTTGGGAGATATTGCCAAATAATTATAAAGACTGAGGAAGCAGTTCAGTCATGATAAGTCACTGATTTTCTGTGACACAGTTATCATTGACCCCCCCCCAAATATATCCCAGAAATGACAATCCTGTGACATCATATTATTTTACCCAATTTGGAAGTTCTAAAATGTATGGTTTGACCAAGAATGGTACCTCTAAGCTTTTGCCTCCCAACATCTATTTGCCATTGTGCTGGTCCCTAACCATAGTCCCATGCTGAAACTACTTCCTCCTGCCCATGTACCCTGAGGCCATATTCAGCCCATGCCCACCTATAATCATGAACATATCTAGTTTATCAATACAATGTTTTTTCCTGGCTACAGTGATTGGCTTAGAGGTGGTCACATGACTGCAAAAGAGCTAATAATATGCAGTAACCTGCTCCATTTAACCCTAGAAAAGGACAGTGTAAGCCTATTGCCACCATTGTGTTAGCACATGGAACCTGAGATTGTAGGCAAACCAGCCATGAAATAAAACTATTTTGAGAATGCTATTTGAGCCCTTAAATATACCTGTGCCAGAAGTCATAATAACACTGGATTTTTCAGTTAAATGAGCCAATTTTTTTCTCTTGCTTAATCACATTTTCTTTTTTTTTTTTTTAACTTCTAAACAAACAAAAGATGGTGCCCCACCACATGTCATGATTTTTGGTTTGGAAAACAATCTCAATGAATGTAAAATTGTAAAGTGAGTGGTATGACAGCATGTCTCTAATTCTACTAGTACCCTGGGCACAATCTAGCTTCCAAGGATGTCCTATGTGTATTTGGCTCAATGAATGGACCCAGAAAGTAAGAATAATTGGAAATCCCTGGATTTCAAAGCAGCAAGTACTGCAGAATTTCTCTAGTAGATATTGAAGTACCAATTAACTGCAAATCAGTTAACAAATTTCACTAAATACTGAGCCATGACATAGATAAAGAGCCTGTGAGCAAGATAGCTCTGACAAGACTCTTAGCAAAGGCTTTTGTCTCCCTCTCTACTGCCCCCAATTTCAGATGCACCCTTGAACCACTGGACCAAGGAACAATCACATGCAGAGATTCCGAGGTGTGGACTGAAAGGGGGCAGCATGAATTTATGAAGACTCATGAAGAGCCTGAGGTACTGGCAGCCTCCACCTGACATTAGCAAATCAGGCATCTGGCAGCTCTGAGCACCTTTTCAGACAAGAATGGCCTTAAACACCAAAAAAGAGGCACCTTTCACAAGACTTGAAAATGAAGAGGGAACAGAGGTCAGACAAGAATGCCTGCAGGAAATGAAGTGCAGCCAAAGGCCTGCTCTCAGCCACTGCGACCTGTGGGGCCCAGCAGGACCTTCCTTTCACAGGTCCCCGGTTCTTCCATAACTGGAGTCACAGAGGAAATTGGCCAGAGACTCCTCTGTGCAGAAGATTTGGGAACTGGTGTGAGTAAAGGAGCAACAAGAACAGACAACCAAAAATGAGAGGTGCTCAGAGCAAGAGCAGCCTTCCCCAGAACTGACAAAGCAATCCCCAAGCCTTTCTCTCCCACTATGCAGCTGTGTGCTCTTAGTTTTTGACTTTTGTCATTAAAATGCAAATCTTTGTGGAAAGAAAGCCCGTGAGGCATGGACTATGGCTGATCGTTTACTCCTCTACATGAAAGCGCTTCACTGCAAGAAAACCTGCAAACTACAAATGCAAACAGTGAAGAAGGAAAGAAGATGCCACAGGTAAGTTGAGGTAAGTGGCTCACTGGAGGTACAGAGCATAAACTTTGAGGTCCAAAAGACCCAGAGTGACTCACAGAAAGAAATCAAGAAACAAACCCCCACCCTCCCACAGGTTACTGCTAAACTTGAGCTTACTGGAACAAGAGTTACAAGAAATTTATGATCATTTTGGTAGAACTGTGCAACGTCTTGCATATATATATTTATATTTCTGCATTTCTAGCTCAGCTCCAGCTTGAGTTTTCAGTGTCTTTCAGCCCAAACATGTGGTGTTTTCAGCAATAGGGACCAGTCACCTTTTTATGGCTAGGACAAAGTACCCAACCAAAAGCAACATATGGAAGGAAAGGGCTTCGTTTGGCTCACGATCTCAAAGGGAAGCTTCATCGTGGTGTAGAAAGTACGTAGAGCAGAGGTTGGGTATCATCTCTTAGCACAGCAGCTGTGAAGCAACAGCAAGAGTGAGCTGGCTAGCACTGGCAAGTTGGGCTAATAAGCTTCAAGGTCCGCCCCCAGGGACATGCCTCCTCCTGCAAGGCTCCCCCTCCCCAACTGCCACCAGCTGGGGATTGAGTCTGAGGCTTAATCACAAGCCCATGAGGCTATGGGGGATACTTCACACCCAACTACCACAGATATCCACTCACATATTCCTCATCATTACCTAATCAATCCCCATTTTACACTATGCCAACCAATGTCACCTCCTCAAAAAGTCTGGACTGGGAATGTGCCCTTTGTCTGGATCCCCCAGCATCTATTTACGAAGAGCAGGAGCTACAGCAATTACAACTCTTATTGTTCTGTATCATTATCATGAACATCTTCTCTTGTCTCAACTACAGTGTGACAGTGAGGCGGCTCGAAGGTACATTTCTACTACAGTATGCTCAGGTAATTTTCTTTTTCCCATTTTGGCCTATAAGTTCACATGTTCTTTTTGCATACATTTGTGTCTTCTGTTTTTGTATGCATTGTAATAAAACAATTTATTCAGGGGGGAAAAAGGGCTCAGAATCTATGTCTTAGTCAAGGGTGAATTCTCAATGTTTACAAAACTTTAACAAAAAAGGAAGAGAAGGGCTGGAGAGATGGCTTAGCAGTTAAGGCGCCTGCCTCCTAAGCCTAAGAACGCTGGTTCCAATCTCCAGCGGTTCCAATCTCTAGGTCCCACGTTCAGCCAGATGCAAAGTGACACAAGGATGCAATGCCGCACTTGCCCACAAGGGGGCGCACACATCTGGATTTTGATCACAGCAGCTGAGAGACTGCTGGCGTGCCCATCTCTATCTGTCTCCCTCTCCCTCTCTGTCTCTCTCTGTGTGTGTCTCTCTCCAAAAATAAATTAAAAAAAAAAAAAAGGAAGAGAAGAGATCGTAAAGACCTCTCACTCAGTAGAGCTAGAAACACTGAGCTTTCGTTGGCTGAGAAAAGTCAAGGATATGCAGCAGGAGACGTGTCCTCCCCTAGAACAGAAGTTTGAGGGGCTAAAGACAGGGAATGTGATGCTGCAAAAATACAGAGTTGAATTCAGGGTCAAAAGCATCTCACGGAGGGTAGAAGTGCCACTTTACACTAATGAAGGCTGCACGCCACAAAGGTAATGCGATCATGGACCATTAGGGATCAAATAACAAAGCACCAGCATTTGTAAAATAAAATCATAGGAAAATCAGAGAACCTGACAAAAACCATAAAAGTAATAAAAGGTTTTAATGTACCTTTTTAATTCTCTGATAGATAAAGCATATGAAAATAAAGAAATAAAATAGGGGAGCAATATAATGAAAATTATGTCTTTCTAGGTTGCTGTGGTACATTTACAAAAATTACCATCTTTTAGGAATCAATTCCAAGAAGCAGTTGCAACACAAACCGCATTCTAAGGTGCAATATAATAAAACAATAAGAAACAGACATAGAAACATTGTAAAACTAAGCCTTAAAAACAGAAGGAAAACATCTTGACTAATTAATTATTGGATCAAAAAGTAATAGATACATTTTAATTGTAAAATACCTAAAAAACATTAATATTACAAACTAGAATTATGTACATTTAAATTGTAATATTCCTATCCCAAGACATTTATATTACTAAGCACATAAGCATGCAACATAGAAATCCAAAAGAAAGAGAAAAATAATTTTTAAATGTTCAAGGGAAAATTACATAAAATATAATAAATTAGTAATCAACAAATAACAAAATGAAATGTCTAAATTTTAAAAATTAAATAAGGACTTCTTGATAAGATGGTAGCTTACAAACCACATCTCAGGGAGTGGCTGAATATGGTGAAGGAAAGAAAACTAACTAGCATATCCTGCCATTCACTCAGCTGCTTCTCCCTTTTCCACAATCCACTTGCTTATCAGCCCTGACAAACCTCCTCCATGATTGTACTCATTGCCCCTGCTGCCACCACATTGGCAGTCTCCAAAGGGCCTTTTCCAGGGAATCTCCTACAGAAGCTATGTAATTAGAGATCTTATGAAGGGTCCCACTCACTGCCTCCATGGGATTACTTGTGACACTTAATTGGGAACCCTGAAGCCACACCTGGGAGCCTCACACAAGCACCAAATAGTGGCCTACCCACCACAGAAAACCAGCCATCTGTCCAACGTTATCTCCACAAAGGTAGCTCGGTAGAGATCATCTCAGCCATTCCCTCTCACAGAACAGAGTTAATAATCTTCACACATGAACTTTACACAGGACTGGATCTGAGAAACTCCAGGGGGAGAAATTAACTTGTGAAAAGCAACACTGAGAATAGTTCAGAGAAGTTATTCCTTCTTGACATAATTCCCAAGGACAGTCTGGTCCCTCGCTCTTCTTGCCTTATATCATCTCTCTCTCTCTCTCCTTCTCTCTCTCTCTCTCTCTCTCTCTCCTCCACCCCTCTCTCTTTTTCCTAGTCTCTTTTTCTTCATATTCTATACTCTTTCCTATTTCCTTTTCCTCTCCCAAAGACCATAGGCTGGCCTAGTTTGAACAGTCTCAAATTCAGGCTATCATACCTGGAAAGATTAGCTGTCATAATTGAAAAAAAAAAATCTTTCCATGATAAAAAGCAAGCTAAAGGAATTTATGACCCACCAAGCCAGCTATATAGAGGCTAGTGAAAGGAATATCTCACACTGAAGAGAAAAGTAAACTTATCTGAGAGGTTACAGGGAAAAAAATAAATGGTACTAGAATGGTTGTTAAGCAAATTAAGACTAAGAAAACATCAAACACTACAAAATCAACAAAATGGCATATTTCACCTCTAAAGATAGTTACTACCTTAGGGTGACAGGCATCACCTTCTAGTATCTGAAAAACTATACCTCAAACCAAAAGGAGTCAGAAGAAAGAAAATGAGATCACTAAATACTGGTTAAGGAAACAATACATCAAGAGAACATTACAATTATAAACATAGATGCGCCAAACACAGGGGCACCCATTTTCATAAAACAAATGCCTCTGGATATGAAGATATAAAGACATAGTAATAGTGGGTGACTTCAAAGCCCCACATTCACAAATAGACAAGTCATCTGAACAAAAAAAAAAAATGAAAAGAGAAACATTGGAGTTAAATGACATCATAGCCATAATGGACATTACATAACATCCCACCAAAACACTAGAGAATACACATTCTTCTCAGCAGCCCATTGAACTTTATCCAAATAGGTCATATATTAAAGCACAAAAAGACTCAACATGAGTAGGAAGATGGTTCAGTGTACAAGCCTGTCAAACAGAGTTCAGATTCCCAATACTCTTGTAAGCCAGACATAAAGTGATGCACATGTCTATAATCTCAATATAGATGAGAGCCAGTCAGGGGAATCCTGAAACTCATGGTCTAACTAATCTGTCCATTTCAGCAATAAGCAAGAGAGACCTTGTCTCAAAACAAGGTGGAAGGAGAGGACCAACACTCTGAGGTTGTCCTCTGTTCTCCACCCACATGTCCACACACACACCATACACACTCATACACATACATATACAAATACAAAATAAAAATTAATAAAGGAGGGCTCAACAAATACAGGAAAATTGAAACGATTTCTTATATTTTATTATGTCCTATTTGACCACAATGGGACAAAGCTAAAAATAATCAACAAGAGAAATGACAGAAAACACACAAACTCATAGAGTTTAAACAAAACACTGCTGAATGATGAATGGGTCATTGCAGAAACCAAGAAGGAAACAAAAAATTCCTAGAATTAAATGAAAATGAAAACACAACATACTAAAACCTATTTGGGTATAATGAAAGCAGCTCTAAGCAGAAAGTTTATAGTTCTAAGCAACTATATTAAAAACTGAGAGGCAAGTCAAATAAATAGACAAATGATGTACCTTAAGGCCTTGGAAAGACAAGAACAAACCAAATGTAAGAAATAAAGTAATAACAGAAATTAATGAAATAGGGATGAAAAATAATAAAAAGAATCAAAATGAAGAGTTGGTTCTTTGAAAAGATAAACTTGGTAAACTCTTAACCACATTATCCAAAAGAGAAAGAAAGAAAACCCAAATGAATAAGATTAGAAATGAAATGGGGACATTATAACAGATACCAATGAAATTCAGAAAATTATAACTACACACCTTAAACACATATATTCCATGACATTGGAAAATATAAAAGAAATGGATAAGTTCTACATGCTTATGAGACTTACTAAAGTTAAACCAAGATGAGATAAATAGTTTAAACAGACATGTAGCAGTAAATGAAAGAGAAGCAGTAATAAAATATATCCCAGTTTTTTGTTTTTTTTTTTAAAGCCTACGTCCATATGGATTCATGGCAGAATTCTACCAAACCTTTAAAGAACTAACACCAATGCCTCTCAAATAATTCTATAAAATAGGAAAGGAAGGAGCACTTTGAAATTCTTTTTACAAAGCCAGCATTACAGTGATTAAAAAAACAGATAAAGACACACACACACACACACACACACACACACACACAAAAGAAATTTATAGAGCAATTTCTCTGGTGAACACAGGTATCAAAATTCTCAATAAAATACTTGGTAATCAAATTCAAGAACACATCAAAAACATTCAAAAACTTTAATTCGGGAGGCAGAGGTAGGAGGATGCCGAGAGTTCAGGCCACCCTGACTACAGTTTCAGGTCAGCCTGAGCCAGTGAGATCAAAAAAAAAAAAAAAAAAAAAAAAAACATTCACCATGATCAAGTTGACTTCATTTCAGATATCCAGAGATGGTTCAACATATATAAATCAATAAATGTAATACGTCACATAAATGGATTCAAGAATTAAAATTATATGATCATCTTAATTGGCGCAGAAAAGGCCATGGACAAAATCCAACATCCCTTCATGATAAAAGTCCTGGAGAAGCTACAGATGGAAGAAATATATCTCAACATAATAAAAGCATTATATTACAAATGTATAGCCAACACATGATAGCCAGCTTCCTCTTGATAGTCTTTGGCACAATCTCCTATGGCTGTTGTCCACCTGATGTTGGCCAGGAGGTAATGTCCAGCCTTTGTTCATGCCACATTTTCCCCCTGCCATCATGGAGCTTTTCCTCAAGTCTATAGGCCAAAATAAACCATTTTGTCCCACAAGCTGCTTTTGGTCAGGTGCTTTCTGCCAGCAATGCAAAGCTAACTGCAACAGTAACACCGGTACTGAGAAGTGGGGTTGTTACTTTGGAAATATGACTGTGTGGATTTGGGGATTTTTTAAGAACTGGCTTGGAGGAGGAATGTGGATGAATTTGAAACCTTGGCCTAACCTACAGCCTTGCAGTGCTATAAGTATAGCTTGGTTGATTTTGGTCAGAGTTGAAAGAACTGAATACAGGAAGTACTATGGACTGTGAGGTTTGCTTTATGATGGTAAAAAAGAACTTGTTGGGCCTGATCTTGAAGCAGTTTGTGTGAAAGGCTTTCTCTGTTCTGCCTATCCATATCCTGAGAACTTGTGCAGGGTTGCATTGTGTAAAAATGTACTTATGGGCTGGAGAGATGGCTTAGTGGCTAAGGCGTCTGCCTGCTAAGCCTAAGAACGCTGGGTCCAATGTCCAGCAGTTCCAATCTCCAGGTCCCACGTTCAGCCAGATGCAAAGTAAGTGCAAGGGCACAATGCCGCACTTGCCCACAAGGGGGCGCACGCATCTGGATTTCGTTCACAGCAGCTGAGAGCCTGCTGGTGCCCCCATCTCTGTCTCCCTCTCCCTCTCTGTCTATCTCTCTCTGTCTCTTTCTCCAAAAAATAAATAAAAAATAATTTTAAAAAAATTTTTAAAATGTACTTATGTGAGCAGAAGGATATGGCACAGAAAGAACTAAAAGCTTTGGGCTAAAGACAGTGGCTTGGTTTAGGGGCAATTGTTTGGGAGATTGCAACTATTGAGATTGGGCCAGCTAATCTGCATTAGGACAGCAGGAAGAATGCTGACTCTTGGAAGTGGGTGGATTGAATGCTGATGGAGTGTCCTTCTCTTCAAAGCTGGTTTTATTTTCCCCCTGGATCAGCAAGTTGGTAGGCTACTTGGTACTATGGAGTGTAACACATGCAGGAAAAAGAGGGTCATTGGATTTCCAATATGTTGGTGGTTTGTTTGTTTATTTGTTTGTTTTGTCTTTGAAAATGGCCATGGGCAATGTAAGGCAGGGTTGTGAGAAGTCCCTGTACGGAGACCTATGGATCCAGGAGGATGAACTGTGGATTGCAGTGGAGATCCCCCTGGACTTTTTGAAATGCCAGGACTGTCAGACAGCCACCAAGGAGAGCTGCTGGCTTAGGATGCCTTGTTCCCCAGGCTGTGAGGAGCCCAGCTAGAGGAATGGAATTGGAACTCCAGAGATTTGTCACTGGTTAGAATTATTGGACTTGGAAACTTGTCACTAGTTGGAGTTGTCAGATTTAGAGAAACAGAGTTTGATGTTTGCCTATTTGTTTTAAATCTTGTACGGGCTCAATCTATCTTTGCTATACCCAATGTAATCTTTCACAGTGTGAGTGCTATTTTATACCATTATGGGTTATTTTTGGTATTATGGCTCACTTAAGGGACTTTGAACTATGGTGGTATTTGAACAGCACAGGGATTGATTAAAACTCTGGGGACTTTTAAACTTGAACTGAATGCATTGCATTACACATCATGCATGGTTATCAATTTACAGGGACCATGGGTGGAATGTGGTACTTTGAATGAGATGTCCCCCATAAACTTGTGTGTTCTGAATGCTAGGTCCCTAGCTGATGACAATTTGGGAATTGAGCATCCTGAAGGCAGAGTCTTGTTGGTGGCAGGCTTATTGGCATTATAGCCAGCTTCCCTTTGACAGTATTTGGCACATTTTCCTGCTGTTGTTGTATACCTGATGTTGGCCAGGAGGTCAAAACAGCCTTTGCTCATACCATGTTTTCCCCTGCTATCATGGAGTTTCCCCACAAGTCTGTAAACCAAAATAAACCCTTCCCTCCCATTGGCTGCTTTTGGTTGGGTGCTTTCTGCCAGAAATGCAAAGCTAAATGGAAGATACATAAATAGGAAAGGAAGAAACTTAAGTATTTTTCTTTACAGGTGATATGATTCTATACATAGGAGACACTAAAGACTCTGTCAGAGAACTCCTGGAGCAAATAAACACTTTCAGCAAAGTGTCAGGATACAGTTAGCATACAAAAGTGAGTATTCATCCATTTACCAATGACAAACATATTGAAAAAGAAATTAGGCAATCTCATGTACATTAGTCTCAAGAAAAATTTCTTGAATTAAGGGTTGGAGAGATGGCTTAGCGGTTAAGGCACCTGCCTGCTAAGTCTAAGAATGCTGGTTCCAATTTCCAGCGGTTCCAATCTCCAGGTCCCACATTTAGCCAGATGCAAAGTGACGCAAGGGCGCAATGCTGCACTTGACCACAAGGGGGCGCACGCATCTGGATTTCGTTCACAGCAGCTGAGAGACTGCTGGCGTGCCCATCTCTGTCTCCCTCTCCCTCTCTGTCTATCTCTCTGTGTCTCTCTCCAAAAATAAATAAATTTTTTAAAAAAATTCTTGAATTCAACCTAACAAAGGACATGAAAGACTTCTGCAATGAAAACTTTAAAACACTGAAGAAAGGCATTGAGGAACAAACTAGAAGATGGAAAGACCTCCTGTGCTCATGAATCAACAGAATACTGTGAAAATGGGCATCTTAACCAGAAGAGATCTGGACATTCAATGCAATTTCAAGCAAAGTTAAAATGGCACTCTTTATGGAAATAGTAAAATAATCTTAAAATCCATATTGAACTACAACAGATTCTGGATAGCCAAAGTAATCCTGAGCAAAAATATTAATGCTGAGCCGGGCATGGTGGCGCACGCCTTTAATCCCAGCACTCGGGAGGCAGAGGTAGGAGGATTGCCGTGAGTTCAAGGCCACCCTGAGACTACATAGTGAATTCCAGGTCAGCCTGGGCCAGAGTGAGACCCTACCTCGAAAAACCAAAAAAAAAAAAAAAATTAATGCTGGAAGTATCACTTCCTTGATTTAAAATTATATTAGGGGGCTGGAGAGATGGCTTAGTGGTTAAGGCACATGCCTGCGAAGCCTAAGGACCCAAGTTCGATTCTCCAGGTCCCATGTAAGCCAGATGCACATAGCGGTGCATGCGTCTGAAGTTCAATTGCAGTGGCTAGAGACCCTGGTGTACCCATTCTTCCTCTCTCTCTCTCTCCCTGTCTCTGTCTCTAATAACTAAATAAAATAAAAATTTTAAAAAATTCTCCTTTAAAATAAAATAAAATTATATTAGGGTCACAATAATAAAAGCAGCATAGTTCTAGCACAAATACAGACACAGATGTCAATGGAATAGAGTGAGTAGTCAAATAAGTCCACAAAACTACAGCCAAATGATTTTTGACAAAGATACCAAAAATACACATTGATGAAAAGACAACATCTTCAATAAATGGTGCTAGAGAAACTGGATTTCTACTTGTAGAAGAATTAAACTAGATCCTCCTCTCTTACCCTACACACAAAGAAAAAGCATCTCTAAATTGATCAAGTATCTCAACATAAGAACTAAGACTCTGAAACTTTCAGAGGAAAAAGTAGGCAATACATTTTATCTCAAAGATGCAGCAAGGTAAGACTTTCCTGAATAGGATTCCAGCTGTGCAGGAAAATAGGTCAACAATCAACAAATGGGAGCTCATGAAACAGCCATGCTTCTATTCATCACAGGAAACTGTTAAATGAGGAGCCATCCTATAGAATAGGAGAAAGTCTTAGCCAGCTATACATCTGACAGAGGATTAAAATCCAGAATACTCAAAACACTAAACAATAAGAGAACAAACAACCCAGTCAAAACATGAGCTAAGGAACTGAGAAGAGAGTTCTCAAAGAAAGAAATGCAG
The DNA here is from genome assembly GCA_036365145.1 of Orientallactaga sibirica. NCBI lineage: Eukaryota > Metazoa > Chordata > Mammalia > Rodentia > Dipodidae > Orientallactaga > Orientallactaga sibirica. The sequence goes on from JAEOAD010000009.1 coordinate 32,995,782, forward strand.
GTGGCCAACAAATATTTTTAAAAGGGTTCACCATTCTTATCCATTGGTGAAATGCAAATTAAAATTACCTTGATGCTTGTGGAGATGACTCAGTGGTGAAAGGTGCTTGCTTACAAAGCCTGTTAGCCTGGATTTGATTCCTCAGTACCTATGTAAAGCCAGATGCACAAAATGGTGCATGCAACTGGAGTTGACTTTCAACCACAAGAGGCCCTGCTATGTCCAGCTCTCTCTCCTCATTCTCCCTCTCTCTTAAATAAATACATCAAAATATAATTAAAAGTAAAACAGAATTACTTTGAGATTCCATCTCACCTGTCTGATGGATAGTGCGCACGTGCGCGCACACACACACACACACACACACAAACCCACAAATGAAATGGTGAAAATGTGGCAAAAGGGGAACCCTTACTCACTGTTGGTGACCTGGTGTCATCACTATGAAAATCAATGTGGAGATGTCTCAAAATATAAAAACTGAACTACCATAAGATCCAGCTATACCACTCCTGGGAATATACCCCAAAACTCCATTTCCTACCCAAGAGATACTTGCTCATCCTTCTTGACTGCTGTTCCATTCACAACAGCTAGTAAATGGAATCAGCCTAGATGTCTCTCAACTGAAAAATATGGTACATATACACAATGGAATTGTATTCAGTATACAGAAAAAAATGAAATTATGAAATTTTAAGTTAAATGAAAGGAACTGGAAAATATTATATTGAATGGAGTAACCCAGGATCAGAAGGAGAAACAATACATGTTGTCATTTATATGCAGATAAGAGAAATTGGGACGAAGAATAAAAATTTGTCAATATTTTCCATTTCCCCAATACGACAGCTAAGTGATTTTGCAAATGAATGCTAGTAAATGTTTGAGGGTGAAATAATTCTAGTATAGATTTTAAAAGTAAAAACTGCCCCACAGAAAATCCAAAGGACAAAATCCCTATGATTACATGAAAAATTCATGACCTCACATTTGAAAAGGCATAGGTGGGATGAAAGATATTGTTGTAATCATAATGAAAACACAATCAATCTCAATCTAACACCTACATTTGTGGTCTCCTTGTAGAACAATGTTGGGTCACAAAACATGGCTTATGTTACTTTAAAAGGTTGAAACTGAGTGGAGGTAGTACAGAAAGTATCGCTAAGACATGGCGAGGGGAACTACGAGTCCCCATCGCTCATTGCGCGGCTGCGGCTGGGCAGGATTCGGGACAACGCCTGGTTCCTCTCGGGTCCTTCTGGCGTCGCCAGAGTGAATTGATCCGGGAGTAGAAGAGGGTTGCAAAGGTGGGGAGTGAAATCTTGCCCCTCAGTTGCCGGTCAGTGTATTTGTGTGTTCCATTTGTTACTGCTCACAAAAAAAGGAAAGAAAGATTGTAGTGAATGAAGATTCCTCTACATTTTAGACTGCTTTTTCTACCGTAGTTGGCTTTTGAATGAGGATGACAATGGAAGAGATGAAGAATGAAGCTGACACCACTTCCATGGTTTCTATGCCCCTCTATGCAGTCATGTATCCTGTGTTTAATGAGTTAGAACGAGTAAATTTGTCTGCAGCTCAGACACTGAGAGCCGCTTTCATTAAGGCTGAAAAAGAAAATCCAGGCCTCACACAGGACATCATTATGAAAATTTTAGAGAAAAAAAGTGTGGAAGTTAACTTCACAGAGTCCCTTCTCCGGATGGCAGCTGATGATGTAGAAGAGTATATGATTGAACGACCAGAACCAGAATTTCAGGACCTGAATGAAAAGGCACGAGCCCTCAAGCAGATTCTCGGTAAGATCCCTGATGAGATCAACGACAGAGTAAGATTTCTACAGACAATCAGGATATAGCTAGTGCAATAAAAGAACTACTTGATACAGTGAATAATGTCTTCAAGAAATACCAGCACCAGTGCCAGGCATGGTGGCGCACGCCTTTAATCCCAGCACTCAGGAGGCAGAGGTAGGAGGATCGCCGAGAGTTCGAGGCCACCCTGAGACTACGTAGTTAATTCCAGGTCAGCCTGGACCAAAGTGAGACCCTACCTTGCAAAACCAAAAAAAAAAAAAAAAAAAAACCAGTACCAGAACCACCCGGCACTTGAACACCAAAAGAAAGAATTTGTAAAGTACTCCAAAAGTTTCAGTGATACCCTGAAAACATATTTTAAGGATGGCAAGGCAATAAACGTGTTCATGAGTGCCAACCTACTAACTCACCAAAGCAACTTGATACTTCAGACCTTCAAAACTGTGGCCTGAAAGTTGTACATGTTGAGATGTGTACTTCTCAGTGGCAGTGTTGAACTGCCTTTCTCTGTAAATTTTAAAGTTGGACTGTATAAATGATCAGCCCTCCTGAAGGGATCTAATCCAGGGTGTTGAATGGGATTATCGCCATCTTACACCATATTTTTGTAAAATGTAGCTTCATCATCATCTCACACTGAAGATTTTGCATCACTTTTGCTATTATCATTCTTTTAAGAATTATAAGCCAAAAGAATTTACGCCTTAATGTGTCATTATATAACATTCCTTAAAAGAATTGTAAATATTGGTGTTTGTTTCTGACATTTTAACTTGAAAGCGATATGCTGCAAGATAATGTATTTAACAATATTTGGTGGCAAATATTCAATAAATAGTTTACATCTGTTTTACATTAGAACCGAAGAGTTTCAAAAGGAACATCCTAAGCTTACAGCAGAAGAAGCTAGAAAGCAATAAGCAAACTAAGCCAAAGTAATTAGATGCCAGTGCAAGTGGAAAGATAATAAAAATAAGAGCAGAAATCAATAAGACAGAAAACATACAATAGAGAAAGTCAACAAAATCAAGTTGCATTTTGAAAACTTAATAAATTTAAAGTCTCCTGCTAAGACTGGATTAAAAAACAAAAAGACATGTTTCCAATATCAGAAGTCATTGTAGGGGGGCTGGCTGGCAGTGTCGCTCTCACCTAGCAATACAGCACTCACCTAGCATGCACAAAAGTCTGGGTTTGATGCCCAATAAAACACACACACACACACACACACACACAGACACACACACACACACATACACACATGGATTTTTAAAAAATTAAAATACCTAAAACTAAATGCAAATTAAAATAATACAAATCAAAACTTATAGGGTTCAGCAAATGTGATAATTGAGGATTATCAAGTCTTAAATGTTTGTATTAGGACAGGAGAAAGTCTTCAGATTATTGAACTATGTCTTTCTTTAAAAAAATTAGAAAAACAGATGGGCATGGTAGCACACGGTCACCAACTAACCAATTGGTAAGTAGAGCCAGAAGGACCAATTCAAGGTTATGCCAGGCTACTTAGTGACTTCAATGAAAGCCTAGGCTACATGAGAAACTGTCAGAAAGAAAGAAAGAAAGAAAGAAAGAAAGAAAGAAAGAAAGAAAGAAAGAAAGAAAGAAAGAGAGAGAGAGAGAGAGAGAGAAAGAGAGAGAGAAAGAAAGAAAGAAAGAAAGAAAGAAAGAAAGAAAGAAGGAGGGAGAAGGAGGAGGGAGGGGGGAAGGAAGGAGGGGGAGGAGGGAAGAGAGGCAAGGGGGAGGGAGGGAAGAGGAAGAAGGGGGAGGGAGGAAGGGAGGGAGGGAGGGAGGGAGGAAAGAAGGAGTGCTATAGAGAGGGCTTAGCACTTCAGGCACTTGCCTGCAAAGCCGAACAACCCAGTACCCACACAAAGCCAGATGCACAAAGTGGCACTGTACTGGAATTTGTACTGGCTAGAGGCCCTGGCATGCCCATTCTCATTCTCTCTCTCTCTCTTTTCTCTTTTTCTCTCCCCTTGCAAATAAATACATAAAATATTAATTTAAAAAAAGGAAGGAAGAAGTAAAATAGGAAAACCAATGGGTGGGTTGTAGACACCTGTAATCCCAGCACTTGGGAGGTCAAGATTGTGAGTTCAAAGCCAGCCTGAGCTACTATACCAAGACCCTGTCTCAAAACAAAATGGAAGAAAAAACAAGAATTTGTAAAATGACAGCTCATTTTTCTGAATAGAACAACCTGATGCTCTGAACTATATACTGAAATGGTTATAATAAGTGGACATAACGAAATCTGTTGATGTCAGTCAATCTTTCCCCATAACTATTGTTATAGTTATGCAATGAGCTTCTGAATATAGTGACAGGCATGGTGGCTGTGCACAAGCTCAGATAGGACCAGCCTTCATCAAGCTTAGGATACCGCCCACCGCGGGGGAGTGTCAACTGCCCTCGGTGGCAGAGATCAGCGCAGGAAGCCATCGCTGGAGAGCCATTTAGTCATGTGATGACATGGATGACAGTGGACTCCTTCCATTATTTAGGGCAATGGTTTGTCCTCACTGAAATAGACTCCTGCACTCATTATAGATCAGCTTGCTCTACTAGGAAATATTTACTCAGTGTCATATTACCCTTCACAGCATTGCTTCTGGCCAAATACTCCTTTTTCACAGCCAAAGAATACAACAGTGGCTGCACTCATGGTCTTATAATATTTCCCAACTCCTAGGAGCAGCTAGGCTGGAGACAGATAAGAGTAAAGGGTGGAGACTCACTAGAGGGCCCGTTGGGAAGCAATACCTGGGGAGGTTGTGGTACTAGTCTAAACAATGGCATTGAGCCCACATCCAGTAGATGCTACTGCCCCGCCATGACTAGAGTACATGGGTCTGAGAATCTAAAGGTGGCAATGCAACAGCCTTCTCCTTACTAACCTTGACAATCCTCCCGAAGAACTTACAGCTCTGTCCCTGTACTTCCCGCACCTATGGCTTTAACGAGTCTGAGGCCAGGTCATGCCAGGCTCTGCATGCCAGTGACCCAGCAGGCAAAGAAGTGGATTACTTACCTGGGATAATCAACCCAAACTACCTAAGGGAAACTGGGTTATTGCAGGGAGCGTCCAGGCTGCGTGGAACCTTTTCTGCCCAGTAAAAGGCAGGTCTGAGCGCTGGTACAGACAGATTGCTCAAGAGTTAACATTGAAGAAAAAAAAAAAAAACCTGAAATCTGTGGCTGGAGAGATGGCTTAGCAGTTAAGGCACTTGCCTTCATAGCCTATGAACCCAGGTTTGATTCCCAAGTACCCATGTAAGCTGGATGCACAAGGTGGCACATGTATCTATAGTTTGTTTGTAGTGGCTGGATGCTCTGGTGCCCCCATTCTCCATGTATAACTATCTGCCTCTTATTCTCTCTCTAATAAATTAAATTAAATAAATAAATAAATAAATAAATAAATAAATAATTCCTGAAATCTGGGGCTGGAAAGATTTAGTGGTTAAGGCAAAGCCAAAAGACCCAGATTTGATTCTCCAGGACCCACATAAGGTGGCATATGTGTCTGCAGTTCATTTGCAGCTGCTAGATGCCCTGGTGTGCCCTTTCTGTCTCTCTACTTCTCCCTCTCTCTACTTCTCTCTCAAATAAATAAATAAATAAATAAATAAATAAATAAATAATTTTTAAAACCTAAAAAAAAAAAAAAAGAGTTAACACTGACAAGCTGTTCTTAAGCAAGCTTGGAACTGCCAAACAATATGACTGAGTAATAAGGCTGATGTTTCCTTTTGCATAATTAGTGCAAGAGAAACCTGGGATTTTGAGTATAGCTTGAGGCTAATACAAAATAAATAGGATGTTTAGTTGACTCAATCAAGAAACTATTTTCTGTGTAATTTTAAAAAGCCTATTATTGCAAATGAAACACATGAATATGTCATGGAAAAAAAAGGTGGTTCTCCAGTTGGGAGAACAAACATGCCCCAAATTGGTTGGTCAACAAAAATCAATCATAATTATTTCATAAAAAGTAATATTTTAAAGCCTCTAACACTGACATCTAATGCCATGTGCTTTTGTTCCTTGGGGTTAGCTAGAGCTCTCACAAACTGAACTGAAATGGGTCTCTCTTTGGGCAGGAATAAGAAGCTCCCCTACCGAGGAGTATAAGGAGAGGCTGAAGGAGGAGGCATGGGTGGGAAGCTCCCTATGTGAGCAGGAGGCTGGAACAGAGCCACTCCAGTCTTTTGGTTCAGTCTCTTCTCTCTGCTCCTTAGCTCTGGCCCCACTACCACAGAAATATGCTAATCACAAGTAAAACTTAGTGCTGTGACAAGCAAGTGATAAGTTATGGTCTGGAAACCGAAAATCCATATAATACTTGGGTTTTAAGTAGTGCACAGACATACCTTTTCCTTATCCCAAACAAAATGTCACCTTAATTTGTTTTCTTTACCACAGGCTTATTGCATCTGAATGGCAGTTTCTGGAAAATCCTAATAGTCTTTTTAGTCAAATGCCAGGCATTGTTCAAGGACTCACCAGCAATTCATTTATATGTAAAAATGGCCCATAAAGTAAGTACTCTTATCATCATTCTCCCTATTTCACAGATGAGCAAACAGCAACTTTGAGAAATTAAGTGATTCATTCAGAGCTGCATAGCTAATTAGTAACCACACTGAAACTTAGACCCAACCTGATGGGTCCAAAGCCATAACCAGGGCCCTCCAAACCACAGTACACTGGTATCATTGGTCCACTTGGAGGGCAAGGCATTTGGAGGGCAAGGCAGTGCTCCCTTCTGCCCCCTCAACAGTGCGTATCACTAATTAGTACCCATAACAAGTTGGGTACTGACTGAATAAGATGCTGCATAGATACAGTCCATTTAGTTCCCACAACCATACAATGAGGTAGATAGTACTTTAACTCCTTATAATTTCCATTTTACTGAGGAAAAACCTGAGGCATAGTGAAATCAAATGCTTTCCCAAGATAGGATGCTTCTAGGAGGGAGCAACAGAATTCTCACCAGATTCAGCCAACTCAGTACCATTTTTTTTTAAGCCTTCACCAAACCACTCTGTTCTCCTTGCCCCATAGGACGTGCCAAGTTGGCTTAGAGTGTGGTATTTCATGGATCAAGAAATGCAATATTTCCCAAGAAAATCAGGAGGTTGCAGCCAACAATGACTGCAGAAGAAATATATGGCTGCAAAGTGTGACGCAATGCCATGCTTCTGATAATTCTCTTAAGAAGATGCACTGTGTTAGTTTATCATTTTAAATAAATTCTCAACAAGCTATTTACCTGCCAGTCTGTTATCTGTGAGGACTGATTTTGTAACATCAGATAAATGAGCAATTACAGAGTTTAAAAGCCTCTTAAATGTGGTGGCGCTTGTAAACCTGAACTCCTAGGGATGCTAAATGTCACATCAAATGTCTACAGCGCATACTTCCCATCACCTTTTATTTCAACAGCTGCATCAAGACACACCTGATCTTTCTCTGAGGACATCTGCCTTCCAGCAGGATCTAGTGGGAAAGTCAGGCACCTGGAACATGGGCCACTAAGATTTTACACCCAGCTGTGCTTAGGTGACCTTGACCAAGTCAACATTTCTCTGTTATCTGTTAGTAAGATGAGGCCAGAATTTTGTGTGTGTGTGTGTGTGTGTGTGTGTGTGTGTGTGTGTGTGTTCATGCACATGTGCAGGTGAACATTCATACATGTATATATGTGTGTTCACATGTGTGTGGGCACACATTGTTGTGGGTACATGTGCATATGTGTATGCATGTGGAAGCCCAAATTTGACATCAGGTGTCTTCCTCAATCACACTCTTGATTTCCTGGGGCCGGGACTTCCAGTTAAACCCAGAACTCTCAGATTAGGCTTGCCTATCTAGCCATCTTGCTCCAGGGGTCTGGTCTCTGCTGAAGGAACACTCAGATTACAGGAAGCTGCCACATCCCTCCAGCATTCACACGGATGCTAAAGGTCCAAACTCCAGTCCTCACTCTTGCACAGTAAGCACTTTATCCACTGAGCCATCCATGCAGCCTCAGAATTATTTTAAGGAGCACTCCCACCTCTAACATTCTATGCTTCTACAAGTCCATGAGTCTCATTACATGCATGTAGATGTATATGTACTTTATAATTCCTGAAGCTCAATCCTAAATCAGTTCAGTGTAGCCTTCAATAAATAAGAATTATCTTGCTGGGTGTGGTAGCCCACGCCTTTAATCCCAGTACTTGGGAGGCAGAGGTAGGAGAATTGCCAAGAGTTTGAGGCCAGCCTGAGACTACATAGTGAATTCCAGGTCAGCCTGAACTAGAGTGAGACCCTACCTTGAAAAACAAAAACAAAAGAATTATCATTATCATCTGATGATCATTATCAACCGATGAGGTTGGAAAGCCTTTGTAACAAAAACTGACAGAACTAAGTTTTGTAGATGCTTCAATTAGAGGTTCATTTCTTTGGTTTTAGATGGTTTAAAAAATATCTCAGAGGGGGGATGCTTTAAGGTATTTTTAGTACTTTAATAAACTCTGTATTAGTTACTTTTCTCATTTCTGTGACAAAATACCCAACAAGAAGCAACTTAAGCAGAAAAGGTTTGTTTTGGCTCACAGTTTAGGGGATATAGTAGGACACAGTAGTGATGCATGATGTTAAGGATTTTTTGGGGGGGGGATGGGAATTCCTCCAGACTCATAAACCCAAAATTTTGGGTCCTTGTACTATTTTAACAAAGATTTCAGTTAAAAAAAAATGGATTCAGAATGGATAAATTATTCTGAGTTTGTTTGTGGAGAAATTATGAATTTTGAGGTATATTTAGGGAAAACTGCTATCTAGGAAAAGGCTGGGGCAGTTACATATGCATGTGGAAGGCAGGAGCTAGAAGCCTGTGCCAAAATATTTAGAAGAAACACACACTCCCATGGGAGCAAAGTGCAAAAGCAAACAGCCCTGCTGCACCTCCACATGGGAGAAAGTGAGGAGATTAAGTAGAGATGAACTGGGAGCTTAAGGAAGGATAAAGAGGGAAAGCACCAAAACAGAGGCTGGGAAACTCAGATGCTGGAAAAATCAGTAGTAAAGAAAGTCAAGAGAGTTAGTACATGCATGGGAGACCTCGAGCTCAGAGGACTTTCCCGCGTGATAGGCCCAAAGTTCAGAGGAATTACACATGTGGTAGGCCCAGGGTTCAGAGGAATTAGCCATGTGGTAGGCCCAGAGTTTAGAGGAATATCACAACAAAGTAAAAAAGATATCTGGAAACAACACAAGTGTGGAAAGAACAGAATACCCAGACAGGTAATGGGAGCCCTCCCCTAAAGCAGGCTGGGAAAGGGGAGACCCTTACTCACTATTTAAAGAAACAGGTCAATCAGGTTGCCCAGGTGGAAGAGAGACCATAACTGCCCTTTTCCCTTATATAAAAGACCAGGGCTGGAGAGATGGCTTAGCAGTTAAGGCACCTGCCTGCTAAGCCTAAGAACGCTGGTTCCAATCTCCAGGTCCCATGTTTAACCAGATGGAAAGTGACGCAAGGACACAATGCTGCACTTGCCCACAAGGGGGCGCACACATCTGGATTTCACTTGCAGCTGCTGAGAGGCTGCTGGTGCACCCATTCTCTATCTGTCTTCCTCTCCCTCTCTCTCTGTCTCTCTCTGTGTCTCTGTCCAAAAAAAAAAAAAAAAAAAAAAGACCAGAGAGGATTAAGAAATAGTGAAGGAGGGACTACAGAGATGGCTTAGTGGTTAAGGTACTTTCCTGCGAAGCCAAAGGACCCAAGTTCAATTCCCCAGGTTTCACATGAGCCAGATGCACAAGGGGCACATGTGTCTGGAGTTTGTTTGCAGCAGCTAGAGGCCCTGGCATGCCCATTCTCTCTGTGTTTTTCTCTCTTCTATCTCTCTCTGCTTACAAATAAATAAATAAAATTTAAAAAAAAAAAGAAATAGTGAAGGACATAAAGATCACAGGAAAATCATACATGTAATCAAAGTGAGAAATTACCCCAAACATCAAACGCAGACAGAAAAATACTCAGGCCTCTTTTATACAGATCAGACACCTAATAAGGATGAGCCTTGTTATCAGACTCGAGTATGTAAAGAGAAACCCGATTGGCTCATCAAGGGGCTGACTAAGGAGAAATCCAAAACCTAATTGGTTTGCACTCTCAGGAGTCTTATCCAGAGAAGCTGAGGTGAAGAAGAAGCTGGGAGTTCCTGCTGGGGAGTGTCGCTGACAGCCATCCTGGAAAGGATAGGATCAGACGTGGGTTCCCATTTTGCCCGACAGACAGACAGAATGGCATCGCGTTCTCTCTTTGGGCTTCTGTCCCAAACTACTACCTGGCTGTTGTTTCTCCTTCAGTAGGAAAGAGGGGTCCGGGCCAGGAGTATCTTGCAGCTATGAAACAGGACCTCTTATGGTTTGAGTGACCAGGACAGAGAGTCAGTGTGATACAGGTAGTCAGCTGACTTCCTCCCTTTTCCCGTCATATTGTATCTAGTCATATTCAAGGTGAGTCTCTTTTCATTTAAACCTCTCTGGCAACACCCTCAAAACCACACCCAGAGGTATATCTCCTAAGTAATTCTAAATCCATTCAAGTTGACAATGAAGATGAACTATCATAGGCCCTGTATACAGACTGTAGATTAACGTTTTTCCTGTGTGTTCCAGGGAATGGGGCAGGGGCAGGGAAATGGAAATGCCTGAGAGAATCTCCACTTAGTATCTCCTTACTCCTCATATAGGACCTAAGATAAAACCTCAGAAACCTAGGATTCTTCAAAAGACCTTTCAAAATCGATTATTTGATTCTGCAAGTGAGAAGAGTCAGGGTAACAGAGGAAAGAACTATATTATGAAGAAGAATCTGGGAACTGATGGAGAAGTGTAGGAGGCCTAGACAGCAGGAGAATATGAAGGACAGCACAGAGAAACATGCACAAGTCACACCAGTGGCTGTAAGTATAAGGTTAGAAGTAGAGTACCACCAACCCCGATAAAAACTTCTGACCTGCACAACAATCTCTCAGTGCCTACAGATTTTAAGTCTGTTTCGGGGATTTGGTCTCAGAATGACTTCACCTGCATTCCAAGCAAGCTGTAGAGAAATCTGATTGTTCAACAAACCCAAAGCACTATAACCATGCACGATCTCAAAAAGGCTCCAATCCTTAGGGACTAAACTGCTCTGGGAGCAGAAAACCAGAGTTATGACACTTCTATGGCCTGCAGACACTGTGCTCTTTGCATTGACTGGCTTCAACCCTCTGAGGGGTTGGACAGTGGGAGCGTAGGTTGTGATAAAGAATGGAAGGCCAATGTGGGTTCTGGAAGGAGTCAAGAGTAATAGTGCAAAGACCAAGAGTGAAAAACCATTCATGGTAGTGGTTACCTTCTCGCTGCTGGGAAACACCAGACCAGAAACAGCTTATGGAAGGAAAAGGTTGACTTCTGGCTTTCGGCTTTGAGGGGAAGTTTCATCATGGCAAGGAAAGCATAGAAAGAACGAGAGCAAGCCTTCATGTCCTGTCACCTCAGCTGAAAGGGGGGGCACTGAGAGTGAGCTTGCTAACCCTGGAAAGTGGGAATAGATTCTAAAAGCCCAAGGCTGTCCCAGGGAGACACTGCATCCGATACATCTCCACATCCCAAAGGCTCCACCAGCTAGGGAACAAGTATGAGGCTTAGTCACAAGCACATGTGGCCATGGGGACGTTTTGCATCTAAAATCCCCCTGTCCCACTCACAGCATAACTGGGTGACTTGATTGCTCCATACACGCACTTAGAGGCAGGCTTGGTACATGCTACAATGTGACTTGGATATTTTCCAGGTTCCCAGGTGCACAGACCAGAGACCTCCAGACTAAACAAACTCATTAACAACACGACGCCAAAGCTCAGGTCAGAAAAAGGGTTTGTTGCAACCCAGACACTGGGGTCACAAGCAGAGGGCCTCTGGAGTGAATCTGCACATGAACTAGAAATAATTGTCTACAATCCAAACACCTCAGCCAGAAGGAAATTTTAAATGATTTGTTTTGTGTTTTTTTTTTTTTTCAAGGTAGGGTCTCACTCTAGCCAAGACTGACCTGGAATTCTCTCAGGGTGACCCTGCCCTCATGGTGATCCTTCCTCCCCAGTGCTGGGATTAAAGGTGTGCACCACCACACATACTGCATATTGGTCATATTCCCATGTCCACTCTCCCCATCCCCATTCCACTGAAGGCTCTCCTCAGTGTAGGCATGCGTAATCACTTTGAGGTCATGATTGCACCAGCCTGTTCCTATGGGAAGGACAGTGTCTCACAGTAAACCTTCCTACCCAGTGGTCCCTACATTCTTTCCTCCTTTTCTGCCCCATTCACTGAGCCTTGGAGTCCCCTTTAATTTTAACTCTCAGCATAAAAGGAATTTTTTGATACATTTTTACTATTCTTTTATTCTATCTAGTCTATCATTTATTATTTTTTATCATTAGTTTTTTTGTTATCCTTTAATAGGATTTCTTTTTCTTCTACTGTCTCATTTATTTACATCTTTCTCATTTAAAATTAATTTCACTTTTGCTATCTTTGACCTTTTAGTCTCTGCTATATATTTTTCCTTTCTTTTCTGCTGATATGTGTGTTATGATTAGTGTGTTTGTAGATTATTACTGCTGCAGGTACCTTCTCCTTGCTGGGAAAAAGGACCTGACCAAAAGCAGCAGATGGGATGAAAGTATTTATTTTGGCTTATAGACTCAAGTGGGGGAAGCTCTATGATGGCAGGAGAAAGCATGGTATGAGCGGAAGCTGGACATCACCTTTGTAAAGGGTGGAAAATAGCAACAAGAGAGTGAGCTAAAGTCTAACAGTGGGAATGCTGGCTATAATACTCCCAAACCCATCCTCAGACACATCCCTCCTCCAGCAAGGCTTCATAACCCCAACTGCCACCAGCTGAACTTCAAGCATTGAGAAACACATGAATTTATGAGGGACATCAATTCAAACCACTACATTTTGTCCCTTGCCCCTATAAATTTATGACCATCAAGATGTAAAATGTGTTCAGTACAACTTTTCAAGTCCCCCCCACCCCAGTTTTCATCAAACCCAACATGTTTCAAACAACCCAACAGTCCAAGGTCTCTTAACTGTGAGCCTGCAAAACCAAAAACACATAATGACAAAGAGTAAACATTCACATTGCAAAAGAGCATTTGTAAGTAAAAGATTGTACCAGTGTAAGATCTAGTCCCAGTAGCCTCCAAAACATTAAAGGCTATTGCCAAAGCCCTTGGTTGCCCTTGAGAAACAGATGATAAGACCCTATTGCTGAAGACATCTCTTGCCTGAGAGGCAAGGTTACTGAGAAAGCAAGCTGGTGCTGAGCAGAAAACCTTCTCCTGTAGACCAGCCAACTGAAAGCTGGAAAAAGCTGCACTGCATGCAGCATATGGGAGACAGAAGTCATCAGCAGTGAAAACAGTGGATGCTGAATATTCAAGTTTGGCCAGACAGGCCCAATGATTGAACGGGTGCAACAGTGGCATGTCTGCTCTTGGAGTAACCAACTGCTCCATAATTGGACTGAAGGCCCTCTCTACGGGAGGGAATACATACCTGGTACTGAAAAACCTAAACAAAAGTCTATGGCAGAGGAGGTCATGAGCCTTAGGGGTATAAAGCCTGTGCTTGTCTGGTTAAATGTATATATTATTCCCACCAAGCTACCCTGAAAGCACTACGCTTAATGTTCATATTCACATATTAACGCTACTCTCACTTCCGGTTAGAGAAGCTTCTCTTTTCACATGGCGCTGACCACTGGGATGACCCAAAAGGCAACATAGTCCTGAGAAGAAGGGATGGAGAAGTGCCCAGCACTGAAACACCTCTGTCACACCCTCCAAGGCTCAGGGACCATTGCAGAAGAGGGGGCGGATAGAATGGAAGAGCCAAAGGAAGGGTATGACTTCTTACAATGCAACCGCCCAGACAGAAATTGGCCTCAATATCCATGACCTTGCAGTGCCTAGCAATACCTTCGCAAGACCCTCAAAATAGAAGAAAAAGATGATGACATCAAATTAAAAGACAGACTAATGGAGAGAGGGAGGAGATATGATGGAGATTGGAGTTCTAAAGTGGAATGGGGGAGGGGAATATCATGTGCTTTTTTGTATTTAAGTATAGAAGTTGTCAATAATAATAATAATAATAATAATAAAAAAGATTGTACCAATGTAAGATCTAAAATGAACAGGGCAGACATCAAATCCTGTAGCTCCAAGTCTGACCAGAGACAAAGTCTATGGAGTTCCAATTCCATTCCTCCATATTCTGAACTGGCAGGTCTTCTTGGCAAATATCCCATTGTCCTGGTATTAAAAAAAAAAAAAGAGTTCTTCATGTAACCCACAGTTCATGCTCCTGGCTCCATTGGTCATTGTAGTAGAAAGCTTCGGGATACTGAGATGAACTTCCAGACCAGGCACAGTTATGGAAGGAAGGGATTTATTGAAGCTTACAGATCCAGGGGAAGTCCTATAATGGCAGAAGAAGCTGGCCTGCTTTCACAGGTCCAAGCAGAGAGAGTGAGAGAAAAAGCCACAAGCCAAATCCCATAGCACACGTCAAGAAGTCCAGGCACTTTGCATATTTTTAGATTGGAATTTCAAATCCACCGCCACACCTTAGGGTCCCAGTGAGACCTTCTCCAGACAGGTGGCTGCAGATCTAAATTACAAACTGTAATAAGACACTGAATATATTAGGGACCATCTATTCAAACTACCACAGTCATCCACAAAGAGACTCCAACAACTCTGCTTCACGCCATGCAGTGGCCATCCCCAGAGTACCAGGTTACGAGTGCAATAATCTTTTTCCCCCACCATTTATTATACTGCCATAGTACCAGGATGCCTTCAACACCATTTTTTTTAATCCAGTGGGGAATAAAGCCAACTAACAGGAAAATTCTTCCTATTTCAAAAGTACAGGATCGGATGTTTTCATTGCTAAATTCTACTTGACCTATAAAAAGTAATCAATGTCGATGCTCCTCAAAGCATTTCAAAATCATTCTACAAAGCCAGTATTACCCTGATGTCAAAATCTAACAGAGACACAAAGGAAAGAGAGAAAGAAAGGAGGGAAGAAGGGGAGGAAGAAAAGAGGAGAGAAAAGGAGAGGGGGGAACACAGGGTGTGGAGTGGCTCTAAGGGAAGAGAGGAAGGGAAGAAAGGGGAGGGAAGGAGAAGGAAAGGAAAGAGAAACAGGGAAAGAAGAAAGGATGAAGTGAGGAAAAGGAAAGTTGAAGGGAGAAACAAAACCACTATCCTTGAATATATATTCAAAAATCATCAATAAAGTGCTTATATATTTCATTTAACAATACATTGTCGATTTTTATTTATTTATTTGCAAGCAGAGAGAGAGAAGAGAGAGAATGGGTGCACCAAGGCCTCCAGCCATAGCAAATGAACTCCAGATACATGCACCACTTTGCATCTGGCCTTATATGGGATTGGGGGAATCAAACCTTAACTGCTGAGCCATCTCTCTGGCCCTTAACAACACATTTTTAAAGATCATAAGCCATGGTTCTAGGGATGTAAGCATGATTGCATATTAACAATTCACTGAGTTGAATATAGCCTATAGAAAGGGAGAGAAATCCTGGCCCAGGTAGTCATCTAACAGTACTGATAGCCAAAATATATAAATAGCCCACAAAAGTACAACAAAGGAAGAAGTAATTCAGTCCATAAATGAACTGAAAATGATCTGAGTAGATGCTTTTCAAAAGGAAAGGCACAAATTGCCAGTGAGTATGTGAAAAAAAAGCACTCAACATCTTTATGTGCCAGGGAAAAGCAAGTCACACTGCGTTGAGATTCCACTTCACCACTGTTCAAATGGTTATTATTAAAAAAAAAAAAAAAAAAAGCTGTCAAGATGTAGATAAAATGAGCCCTTCTACACTGTTGAGAATGAAAATGAATATGCTCACTATGGAAAACATGCTGGAGTTTTCTCAAACAGCTGAAAATAGAACTACCAAATGATGTAGAAAACTCTTGAAGGAATGAAAATCAGCAGTCAAAAGCGTTATTTGCATAGCCATATTTTTGTAGTACTCTTCACAAAAATAGCCAAGTTGTGAAAAGAGCTTAGGGACCATCAACAGATGAATGGATAAAGGAAATATGATATATGTACACAGTGGAGTACTAGTCAGCCAGAAAAAGCAAAATCATGCCATATACCAGACAACAGATCATCATGTTAAGCAAAATAAGCCAAACTCATAGAGACAAGTAATGGATGTTTTCTTTTATATATGAAAGCTTTAAAAAATTGACCTGAAAGAGGAAAAGGACTATTTAGCAAAGGGCATAGACTGGGGTGGGGGAAGGTGGCCACAAGTCTGAAAGACAGTACTAAGATAGATAAGTCCAAAGCATGATGTGTAAAATGTTACAGTGAAATCTTATCATTTGTATAATTGATATGAGTGTAAACAATGAAAGGTTCTCAGCTCATTACTGAGCCAATACCAGCTTGTATACTTATGAACTAAAGAACCAGCAGAAATCAAAATAAGTCACTGGGAATGTAGAAGCGAAAGGTGGGTGCCAAGTAGGCTCAACTCGAGGATGGAAGAGAAGCAGAAGAAACTGACCTTTACAGGAGGCCTCTGTCCATAAATAGTTTTGGTAAATTCTTTATGCAATGAGGAATTCTTTAAATTGTGTATAGTTATTCAAGACAGTATTCCATGCCCAGCTTTTCCAAGCCAGTGCCTCTGCTTGAACACAGATGCCAGCCCGCCCCTCTCCTCAGGTGGTTTCCTCAGGATTCTCTCTACCCTCCGTTGTCATGGTCATCACTCAGGGATCAGAGCCTCACTGTTTTTAAAGTCTTCCCCAACCATTTACAATGTATCTACCTATATAGATATATATGGAGAGAGATAGAAAATGGAGGACCCTCGATGTGGTAAGACCATCCCATAGGAGGTGAGGACCTCTGAAGAAATAAAAGGAGGAAACAGATAAAACTAGCTGATCACTGGCAATTACTCTTCTGCCTTATTCCTGACCTGCTGTGTTGGTTTGAGAGAAATGTCCCCCATAAACTCACGTGAATACTTGGTCCTCAGCTGGTGGCAACCAGATAGTTGTGGGTCCTTTGGCATGTGGAGCCTTGGTGGAAGAGGTATGTTGTTGGAAGAGGGCTTTGGGTAGTATAGCCCAACTCTAAAGCCCAGTTGATGTGACAAAACGTAATGTCCTGCTGTCTTGCTCATGCCATGCTTTCCCTGCCATAATAAGCTTCCCCTTCAAACTAAAGCTGAAATAATTCTTTCCTCCCATAAGCTGCTTCTGGTCAGGTGTTCTGTCCAAGCAACAAGGTAACTGCCACATCTATCTTGATGTAGAAATCTCTCTGTTCTACCATGCTTGTTCCCCTACCATGATAGACTAAGGTCGACATGAACTCAAATAAATCCTCCTGTCCTTGAGCTGTTGTGCTAGGTATTTTGGTTACAACACTGGGATTCTAACTAATACAAGGAGTTTGGAAGGACTTCTGGGTAAGACAGTAAGCTAGAAGCTGCCGTAAGGACAGAATTTAAAAATTAGCCTGTACTCCAAAGAGAGAACGAGGGGGGTAGCTTCAGAAATCCACTAAGGAAGTGAAAGGATACTCGACAAGTTCAGCAGCAAAGATAAGTGATGCACCACTGAGAAGTAAATTAACATGGCTCCAGCTGCACAGGCCGCTGGCAGTGGGGATGTGGGGAGGAAAAGCTGCTTGCAGACAGTAAGCCAGGCAAGACATGGGCAGCTCGACCCTCAGGACAATGCACAATCTTAACAGGCCTCAAACGCGCTTGTGGGATTTGGTGAGGCAGTCATTTCTCTGGCAGAAGGATCACAGAGGACAGAAAGCTCTCTATGTCATTCCATCTGACTCAGAGGGCAGAGGATGAGGAATAATCTTGAGAGAAAAACTATTGTTAAAACCAGATCTGAGAACAGGGAACAACAGCAGGTCAAGGGGCCTTAGTTTCATCTGCCACAGCCCCAAGAGGACAGGCAGCCCAGGGAGGCACTTCGTGGAAAGTAGGAGGACCAGATCGTGACATGCCACTCGGTGCGGGTGGCAGGAGGCTTGGCTCAGATGGGAACTGTGGAGGGAAAGAGCCCTGCCCTGGGCAGCTGGGAGCTGATATCATCAACTAAGAAGATCCTTGGAGTTTGATAGTGCTGAACTTGATGTGAGCAGGTAAATGGACTTCTAGAGCCACCTGTTTGCCATTCACTACTGAAGAGCCCAAAACTTCTGAGGTTCGCGCAGTGTATTTGATGTCTGCAGCTGTGTCCCGAGTCAGAATAGCTGTCATCAAGAAAGCAAACAGCAACAGAAATGAGAGTGAGATATGGGGAAAGAATGCTTTTACACCGGTGTAGCTACTATGGAGATCAGTGTGGAGGTTCTCAAAAAGCTAAAATTTACACTGTTATACCATTCCTAGGTTTATACCTAAAGGAGTAAGTCATCATGCCACAGAGATGTTTCTGTATCAGTTGCTTTCTCACTGGTGGAAACGAATTCCTGACCAGCAGCAACTTATGGAAAGAAAACTTTCGGTTCCTCTCAAAGTTCCAGGGGGTAGAGATGGAGAGATGGCTCAGCAGTTAAGGTGCTTGCCTATAAAGCCTAACAACCCAAGTTTGATCCCCCAGTACCAACGTAAAGCCAGACACACAAAGTGGTGCATGCATCTGGAGTTTGTTTGCACCCATTTTTCTCCTCTCTCTGTCTCTCTCCCTTCCACCGTCCTGGCATGGTGGCACTCATCTTTAATCCCAGCACTCTGGAAGCAGAGGTGGGAAGATTACTGTGAGTTTGTGGCCAACATGGGACTACATAGTGAATTGTAGGTCAGCCTGGGCTAGATGGAAAACTTCCCTAGAAGCCACCTCTTATCCCCTCAAAACACAGTTCCAGATGGTAGAGTCCATCATGGCAAGGAAAGCATCACAGGAAGGAAGAGGAGACAGGGGACAGACAGGAAGCAGAGGAACAAGTTAGGCTGGACCATAAAACCTCAGGGTCCGCCCCCAGTGACACACTTCCTCCAGGAAGGCTCCACAGCCTACCCAACAGTATCACTTTAGGGACCAAGTACTCAAACACATGAGCCTAGAAGGGGCATTGTATATTCAAATCACCACACTTGCATATCCATGTTTAGCTGCCTTATTCACAATAGCTAAGAAATGGACCCAGCCTAGACATCCATCAAGAGCTGAATGGATAAAGAAAAATGGCAAGATTTATATATCAATTTTATTTGACTATGAAGAAAAATGAAATCATAACATTTGCAGGAAAAGGGTGGAAACTGGATACCATTAGGTTTTGCTAGATAAGCCAGGCTCAGACAAATACCACATGCTCTCTATCATAGGCAGAACCTATATCTAAAATTATATATATATGTGTGTGTGCATATATAGAGTTATATGTATACACACATTTTAGATAGATAGATAGATAGATAGATAGATAGATAGATAGATAGATAGATAGTTAGATAGATACAAACACATAATGTAGAAGATATATTAAGAAACTAGAATATGGTGGGATCAGGAAAGGAGAGGAGGAGACTTTAAGGCAGTAGGGGAAAGAAAGGGAATAGAATGAATACATGTTACATGAAAGCAGAAATGGGACTATTTGAGAGGAAGATGGAACCAGCCAGACAGGTACAAGGGGCATAGGTGAGAGGGAAGCAGTGAGGAAGGGGAATATGAAGTTCCATATACATGAAAATGCCATATGGAAACCCCCTTCTTTGTATGTTAATTTTACATTAATAAAATACTTGATAGAAAAGCAAGAAGATCGAACCAGACCCTTTCCTGGAGCCTCACAGAGAACATGGTCCTGCAACACCTTGATCTGACAATTCTGGTCTATCCACAGCTTAGAAAATGTTTGGTTATTATGATTTATTTATTGACAATTTTATACATGTATATAATGTATTTTGATCATATTTATACACACACCTGATCTTATTCTCCTCTTACTTCCATTAAACCCTTTCTTCTTCCCAACTTGTCCTCCTGTTCTCCTGTCGTGTGTGCGTGTGTGTGTGTGTGTGTCTCACCGAGTTTAACCAGAGTTGCTTGCATGAGTCTGGAGCCTGGATTATTTACTGAGCAATTTACCTGTGGCTATGTCATGAAGAAAATAACTCCATCAACCATAACTGGCAGTAGGTCCTTAGGGAAGGGGGCTTCAGGAGTCCCTCCCCTGTCCATCATGGAGAGAATACATTTCTATTGTTTAAGCCACCAAGTAGCCAGAAAAGACATATCATTTTCCAGCTTGACAGTGTCTTGCCTAGCTCCCCCTTTGTATTACAATCCTATCTGTTTTGTTCACCAGTGCATATGATAATAAGCATTCAATGAGTGATTTCTGTAGATCGTTTCTGGATTGGGATTTCTAACAATATCAAATGTAAATTTTACATTAAAATATAAATATGTGTATGTTTTTAGTTATTTCAAAAATGTAACTCTCTAAATGAGAGTTGTTGGTGTTTTCAAATATAGTTTCATTATTACTACTATGGAGATAAGAAAATAGAATGCTGAGTCCAGTTTTAGTGGTTATTAATGAGTGGCTAATCTTGTTTCATCTGATTCCATGCCCATTTTGAAATAATGCAAATTATTTTGGAGAAAAAATGTTTTATCATTTCATCACTACTTCATCCGTCTGCATCTTTAACAGTCGAGGTTTCTTTACAATAATGCCATTACAGACTGAGCATCTCTAATCCAAAAATTCTGAAGTGCTATAAAATGTGAAATATCTGCACCAACACGATACCACAAGTAGAAAGTTTTGCACGTGAAATTTAAAAACAGTGGATGAAATTAGCTTCAGGCTATATGTATACAATACATATAAAACATGAATTTTGTGTTTAGACTTGGTTTCTAATCCCAAGATATCTCAATAGATGATGATAGATAGATAGATAGATGATAGATTAATTCCAAAATTCAAAAAAAATCCCAAATCCAGGGTTGGAGATGGCCTAGCAGTTAAAACACTTGCCTGCAAAACCAAAGGACCCAGATTTGATTCCCCAGTACCCACATAAACCAAATGTACAAGGTGACACATGCATCTGGAATTCATTTGCAAAGGCTAAAGGCCCTGGTGTGCCCATTCTCTCTCTCTCTCTCTCTCTCTCTCTCTCTCTCTCAAATAAATACATTTTTAAAAATCCCAAATCCAGAGGTTGTCTAATCCCAGGCATTCTGGATAAGAGACACTCAACCTTGTTTCATACCTAAAACTTAATACTCATTTTTCCAATCAGTCTTCAGTTAGTTTTGAAATTTCTTCACTGAATCATAATTTTTACAAGTTTTTCCAACTAGAATCTAAATAAGGCTTGTGATTACATTTGGTTAATATGCTTCATATCTCTTAGCTTACTTTTACCCTATAAATTCCCATCTTCATGTCTTTCTGTCTGTCATATTTCTCTCCTCTCTTTCTGTCAATATGTTTATTGAAAAAATTAGCTCATTTGTCTCATATAGCTTTCCACAGTCTGGATTTGGGAAATTGTAACTTCACAGTAGCCTTTAACATAGACCTGATCCATGGCAATCTAGAAGCCAGATCAGATTTCAGTTAGAATGTTTTCTAAGTCCATCAGGGGGTGCAGAACATCTAGTAATCTCCATAATTATTATCTACTATATAGCTGATGGTTAAGTCCTAGATTAGTCTTTTTACTAGAAGCTACAAATGGATGATTTCTAAATTCTGTCCTTCCTCATTTATTAACTAAAAATTTCAATAAGAAAATTCCCTTCTTCAATTCATTCCTTATTCTGAGAGCTGTTACACAGGAGACAGTCTGGATAAATTATTCTCTCTCTTTATTTTTCAGGTTTTGACATAGTGAGTTCGTTTCCTAGCATCTTCTAAATGAGAGTTGTTGGTATTTTCAAATTTCAGTTATTTTTATTAACTAACTCATAGGGTTTTTTAAAATGTGAATGAAAAGTTAACAAAACCCATTCTCTTTCTCTGTGGAGAAATGACCTTGAGTTAACTTTCTAGCTCTGTTCCCCTGGAAACTAATGAAGGTGAAAAGGCAGCTGTGTTACCAGGCAACATTGTTCATGGTAAAAATGACCTCTAATAATTAAACTACACCTGGTCTAGGACAGTGAATAGACCATAAATACCTAATGAGAATAGTTTGAGCTGTGAATGAAACACATTCATGTAACGGAGCATGTTCTTTACTAGGACCCCTGGAAGTTATTCTCCTGGGACAAAAGAAAGATACTGGCTCTTATGGAGAACAGGGCCTGTAAGCCAGATGGCTCCTGTACCTAGTATCATAGCCCAAGTTCTATAAGAAATGCACCGCGATGGAGATTTGCACACAGGTGGTTTATTGGGGACACAAAGCAGTTCCCAGAGAAAAGGTCAGCTGTGAATTGTGAGCAGCCAGCAACCCAGACCATCCCACTGGAGGAAGAAGTACCTTGGTCCTACCAAGGTACCTGGGCAGCAACCCGCAGCATCACTCCCCCACTCACTCGTCTCTTTGTTGTCATTCCTTCCCCTCTGCGCTGGAATGCTTGGCCCTGCCTTACTCACATGCTGTCCTTCCGGTCAAAGCTAAATTGGTTCCCATGGGGTTGGGGACTTTTGAATGATTATCTTGGTCCTGCCCAGATCTGAAAGCATTCCTTCACAAATACCAACTTCCTTTTAATGCTATTCAGAGACCATAATATGGGGGAAAAAAGGGTTCACTACAACTAACTAAGTCATGTTCTTCGGATCTTTTCTGTGACCAGTTAGAACACCTTCTTTTACAAATTAAATACAGCACAGGTTGATATTTATAATTCTAATTTAATTCAGTGCAGTTATTTTTGTTTACCATTTCATCAGCATATACAAATTCCACAATAATAATGGCTTTCATTATGCCATTTCCGCACATGCACAGTATTGTATTTAGAACATATTCACCCAGTTACACTTTCTTATCCCCTTCCCACTCTCACTAATCCAATTCCCCACTTGCCCCCCGCCTTCTGCTTTTATGTCTTTTTTTTTTTTTTTTTTTTTTTTTTTTTTTTGGTTTTTCGAGGTAGGGTCTCACTCTGGTCCAGACTGACCTGGAATTAACTATGTAGTCTCAGGGTGGCCTCGAACTCTCGGTGATCCTCCTACCTCTGCCTCCCGAGTGCTGGGATTAAAGGCGTGCACCACCACGCCCGGCATGTCTTCTTAATTGTTTCTGTGACCCGGTGGGTTTCATTAGGGTCGTTTACAGGAGGGCAGCTGAGGGTTTCTTCTAACAGTCTGAGCGCCTTAGTAGTTTATACACTCTATGGAGCAAAGTGTTTCTTCCTCCCTCGTCAACCTTTAACTTCTTAAATCCTCAGGGAGGAGTGAGACCCCATAAGCCCCTCCCCCTTCCATAATAGGGTACGGTGGGCCCAGCCTTGTGCAGACAATCAGAGCTGCCTTGAGTCCCCTCCGTGGAAGAGGATCTGGGTGCGGGGAGGGAGCGGGAGCATGAGCACAACCAATGTAGTGCATTCACACGGGGAACTGCTCACTCATTAAAATAAATAAATCAGATGTGGAAAAGCAAAAAAAAAAGTAAATGTACAACCAACATAGCATGCTCACAGGTCAGTATTCCACATCACTCCTCCAGGACCTCTGGCTCTTAGACTCTCCACCCCCTTCTCTCACCATGTCCCCTGAGCCTTGGAAGTGTGATATACGTGTCCCATTTAGGGCTGAGCACTAAATAGCCATTGGTTTCTCAGCACTTTGACCAGCTATGGGACTCTGCAGTCATTACTGATCACTGGGGAGGAAACAAAACGGGTTTTCTTGGCTTCAGTGGTCACGCAGTTGTATACCCATACCTCTGAGAGAAGGCTGGTTCTCATTAGTGTCACATAATTTCTCATGTGCATTATTGTACGATAGACATCTGACATTTACATAATAATCATAGCAACACGGCTAAAAACAATGTGATTATTGAAATAGTTTGAGATTCAGCTTTGTCTTTTGCTTGGTTTGGTTTGTGTTCTTGAGGATAAAGTTCATGGAGGATGCATGGCCAAGTGACCGTGCTGCCACATCTGTCCCTCTGACTTGAAATGATTCCTTTATATAGAACTGAATTTATAGTTAGGTTAATTTCTTATTTCTTCCATTTTGCTTTGATTGCTCTTTTTAGTTTCCTTCACTTTATAAGTATGTAAAATATTTAAATTGTTTTAAAATCAGTTCCGTTAAGATATATATAGTCCCCTCCATCCCATTCCTTCATGCTCATAAATCTAAGTTTGCTTTATCTTAACATATCATATAAAATATAAATCAAAGACTAAAGAATTTTCCTGAAGTGAGCACATTACACACCATGTCTACACTTATTTTAAGAATAAGTTTAGACCAATAGACAGGGGTCCTTCTTATTCTTGTAGTAACTTAATTAAATATTGTTGTGTGTGCTTTGTTTTACTTGGTTGGTTTCTATTGAAGGAGATTTGGGGGTTTTGTTTGTTTGTTTGTTTTTAGGTTTTCTGAGGTGGGGTCTTCCTCTAGCCCAGACTGACCTGGAATTCACTATGTTGTCTCAGGGTGGCCTCAAACTCAGGGTGATCCTCCTACCTCTGCCTCCCAAGTGCTGGGATTAAAGGCGTGCGCCACCACGCCCAGCTGAGATTTGGGGTTTTTGAGTTTTGTGCTATTACAAGCAGTGCCATTCTGGGAAAACTGGATATTTAAATGCAGAAGACTGAAACTTGCCATCTATTCTCACCCTATAGAAAAAATGACGCAAAATAGAGTGAATATATAAATATAAGGTTTGAAACTATCACACTACTGAAAGAAAGCACTGAGAAAATGCTTCAGGACATCAGTAAAGGCAGGTTTGCTTTTGTTGGGTTTCGTTTTGTTTTACACAAGGCCCCCAAAGCATATGAAACAAGTGAAAAATATACAAAGGGGATGAAATAAAACTACAAAGATCTTGCACAGCAAGAGAAACAATCAAGAGTGAAGAGACACCCTACCAAATAGGAAATATTTGCAAACAAATCATAACAAATGATTAATATCTAGAAGGTACATGGAATTCAAACAACTCAGCAGTAAAAAGTCAAATAATCCAACAAAAAATGAACAAAGCATATGAACATACACTTCTTGAAAGCATAATTCAAACAATCAACACATTTATGGAAAAACAATCAACATCATTTGCTGTCAGGGAAAAGAAACCAAAACCATAATGAGCTGTCCTAGTTAGGGTGACTATGATCAAAAAGAAAACAGCTAACAAATTCTGGATAGGATATGAAGAAAAGAAGTCTTACCCACAGTTGGTTGGAAAGTTAATTAATAAAATTGTTTACATGGAGGTTTCTCAAGAAAAGCTAAGGAAATGAAATGATATATCAGAGGGATATATGCATGGCCCATGTTTATTGCTGAACTATTTATGATAGCTAAAATATGAAATCAACCTGGATGCCATCAACAAATGAATGGATAAAGAAAAATGCAATTCATATATACCCAATGGAACATTACTCACTCCTCAAAAGAGCGATGCCCTAACATTTGTGGCACAATTAAGGGGACTGAAGCACATTATATGACATGAAATACTCTAGGCATAGAAAGATTAATACTGCATTGTCTGTCTCATATAGGATTAATAAAAATGCTAATCTGAATATAGAATAGTAATTACTAGAAACAGAGATGAGTAGGAGAGAGGAAAGGCAGAGGGAGTATGAATAGTGAGTGTTAAAAATCTGTTGTCAGGGCTGGAGAGATGGCTTAGGGGTTAAGGCGCCTGCCTCCTAACCCTAAGAACACTGGTTCTAATCTCCAGCGGTTCCAATCTCCAGGTCCCACGTTTAGCCAGATGAAAAGTGACGCAAGGGTGCAATGCCGCACTTGGCCACAAGGGGGCGCACGCATCTGGATTTCGTTCGCAGCAGCCTAGACACTGCTCACGCGCCCATCTCTGTCTTCTTCCCCCTCTCTCTCTCTCTCTCTCTTTGTCTCTCTCTGTGTCTCTCTCCAAAAAATAAGATAAAATAAAAAGTTTAAAAAATAAAATAAAATAAAATAAAATCTGTTGTCAGAGATGGAGAGCTTGCACAGTGGTTAAAGGCACCTGCTTTCAAAGCCTGACTGCCAGAATTCAGTTCCCCAGTGTCCACATAAAGCCAGATGCACAGTGTGGTGCGTGCATCTGGAGTTGTTTGCACTGGCAGGAGGCTCTGGTATGCCTGTATTCACTCTCCCGCTTTCTGTCTGCCTCTTTCTGTCTGTTTCTCAAACAAATAAAAATATTTATTAACAATCCAATGACAGGGGCTGGGGAAATGACTTAGAAGTTAAGGCATTTGCCTGAGAAGCCTAAGGACCCTGGTTTGATTCCCCAGGAGCCACATAAGCCAGATGCAAAAGGGGATACATGCATTTGGAGTTCATTTGCAGTGGCTAGACATTCTGGCATGCCCATTCTCTTTCTCTCTGCCTCTTCCTCTCTCTTTCTCAAATAAATAAATAAATAAATAAAATATTCAAAATGTACTAAAAATCCACTGACAAAGGAATAAAATGGAAGCTTTATCAATTACTTTCTTGTCTGGGACAAAATACTCAACCAGAAGCAGTTTATAGAAAGAAAGGATTTATTCCAGCTTACAATTCCAGAAGGTAGAGTCCATGGTGGCAGGGAAGGGACGGCAGGAGTGGGAAGCCAGCATCATACCATCACATCAGGAGGACGAGAGAGGAGAGAGAGAATGAGAGCGAGAGCGAGTGAGAGCAAGAGACAGAATAACAAGCAAAGATGGACTACAACACCTCATGGCCCACCTGCAGTGACACACTTTCAGCAAGGTTCCACCTCCTAAAGGTACCACAACCTTCCGGAACAGTGCCCACTATGGATTAAATATGCAAACACATGGGCCTATGGGTGACATTTACACCCAAATCACCGCGGAGGCATTACTCTGATTTGATCAGTACAAACACATTACACAATACCTCACAAATATAAACACTTATTACATGTAGCATTTTTTTAGAAGCCACGAATAAATCTTTTTTGTACTTTTGTCAGGGTATCTTTGCCAATGATATGACGTATAGATATTTTTGCCAATTTTTCTTGTTTTTTTCTATTATTTTCTATTATTGATCTATTTTGTCCTTTATTACTTTTGCATTGTGTGTCATAATTAGAAGTTTTTCCTCTGCTCTTGGGTTACAAAGCAATTAATCCACGTATTCTTCTTCTACTTATATGATTACAACTTACATTGCATTTAAAGTTCTGACCTTTACAAATCTTATCTCTGTGGAGAATAAGAAATAAATTCACTTTTCTTACATAAGGCTGCATTTCTTCTAACATGATTTATTAAATACCTCATCTTTACTTCCCTAACTTGAGGTGATGTCCTTAATATATACATTAAATTTCCATATACCATTTGTTCTTTCAGAACTTTCCTGTGTCTTCCATTGAAGAATCTATCCCTCTATAAATAACAAAATTGTTTAATTATAAAGGCATTATTATGTTTTAATCTTCAGTGAAGTCATAATTTTTCATTCCTGTTTATCATCATAGTATTTCCAGCTATTCTTGTTTGGCCTTTCAACTAAGCACTGCAGTCTCATTTCCGGTTTTAGAAAAGATTTTGAAGATCATATATTTTGCTGTAATTGCACAATATTTATAAATTAATTTAGGAAAACCTGTATCTCTATGATGTTGAATCTTCCTAACCATGGATATGGCATGTATTTCCATTTACTAATATTTATATTTAATATTTTAAATATTTTAACATTAAATTTAATATTTTAATATTAACTATTTAATTTTAATATTTACATTTAAGTTATTTATATATTATATACAAATTATTTATATAATATGTTAAGTTATTCTTTTTTAAATTTTTTTAAATTTTTTATTTTTGGAGAGAGACACAGAGAGAGACAGAGAGGGAGGGAGAGGGAGACAGATAGAGAATGGGTGCGCCAGCAGTCTCTCAGCTTCTGTGAACGAAATCCAGATGCGTGCGCCCCCTTGTGGGCAAGTGTGGCATTGCGCCCTTGCGTCACTTTGCATCTGGCTAAACGTGGGACCTGGAGATTGGAACCGGGTTCTTAGGCTTAGCAGGCAGGTGCCTTAACCACTAAGCCATCTCTCCAGCCCTAAATTATTCTTATAAAGCATCTGTTCAAGTTTATACCTAAGTATTTCATTATTTTGTTTTTGTTGTATTCTCAAATATATATTGGGTCTTTTATATTGTGCAACTGTTTTGGTTGCATATATATTAAGGTTAATTGCTTTGTATTTATTTTATTATTTTACTTTACCTTTTATATTTTATTATACTTTCATCTTTTGGTATTTGAATTAATAGCTTTAAAGGAAAATACATGAAATATATAAAATATATAGCTTTAAATGAAAATACATAGTCTAAGCCTAAGAACACATGTTTGAATCTCCAGGTCCCACATAGCCTGACACCCAGTGACACAAATATGCAATGTCAGACATGCACACACATCTGGAGTTCTTTCACAGGGGCTGAAAGGCCCTGGTGTGCCCATTCTCTCTCTCTCTCTCAAAAATAAAATAATAATGAAATATTTTTAAAATCATTTAAAAAACACCAGGGCTGGAGGACTGTTTTAGTGGTTAAGGCACTAGCTTACACAGCTAAAGGATGCAGGTTCGATTCTTCAGGACCCACATAAGCCAGAAGCACAAGGTTGCACATGCTTTGGAGTTCCTTTACAGTGGCTGAAGGCCCTGGCATGCCCATTCTCTCTCTCTTTCAAATAAAAATAAAGTATTTTAAAAAAACAAAAAGCATGTTTACCTTCAGCATATTTTAAGTATAAAATACAAAATTTATATTTGTAAGACATCTTGATATCCAGTAGATCTCTAGGAATTATTCATCCTGTATTACTGAAGCTTTGTGCCATTCAACTAATGACCCTGTTTTCCTCTTTCTTCAGCTACTGCCAGTCACCATCCCACTCTTTTTTTTTTTTTTTTTTTGAGTTCAGCTTTTTCAGACTCATCATATAAATGAGGTCAGGTAGCATTTGTTATTATGAATATGACTTATTTCAATTAGTAAAATCGAACCACTTATCATATTGTAAATGCCAGCTGTCATTCCTTTTAAAGCTAGACAATATTTATGTGTGTGTGTGACAGAGAGAGAGAGAGAGAGAGAGAGAGAGAGAGAGAGAGAGAGAGAATTAGGGAGATTTTCTTTTCCTATTCATCCAATGATGAACATTTGTTTTTTGTTTTTTTTTTTTACATGTCTTGGCTATTGTAAATACTGCTGCAATGAATATGGGAATGCAGGATTTTAGAAGGATACTGTTTTGAGCTATTAATTTACACATAAAAGTACTATTGCTTGATCATAGCTACTTTTAATATTAAGAGAAGTTCCATATTGCTTTCCCATAGTGCATGCAATAATTTACATTACTACTGACAAGGTACACAGTCCCCTTTTGTTATATCTGTTCCAGCAGTAGTTATCTTCTATTTTGTTTTTATAATAGCCATTCTAGAAAATGCGAGTCAGTATCTCATTGTGAGTTGGGTTTCTATTCCCTAATTAGTGAATTTAACACCTTTCTATGTACTAAAATATTTGGGTGTCTTCTTTAAGAAAATGCCTGTTCTAGGGATTTTGCCCATTTTCAAACAGGTTATTTAGCTTTTTGTTGTTGAGTTCATGATCCCAAAGTGATTATTGAAAATCACATTGAGAAGGACCCTCTGTGGAACGGGGGTGGGGAAGAGGGGACATGGGACTATAACCCAATAGGAATATGATCCGTTTGAAATACGTTCAGATGTCAAAGTTATCAATAAAATTATTTTCAAAAGCTCACTAGAGGCTAGACAGATAGCTCAGTGGTTAAAGGTGAGTGTTTGCAAAGCCTGACATCCTGGGTTCAATTCCCCAGTACCCATATAAAGCCACATTCACAACGTGGTTCATACATCTGGAGTTCTTTGCAGTGGCAAGAAGCCCTGGCATGCACATTCTCTCATATTCTCTCTCTCTCTCTCTCTTTCTGTTTCTCTTTTCCTCTTCTCTTTCTCTCTTTCTCTGCTTCCAAATAAAAAATAAAACCATTAAAAGTTATGTACACAAGCCGGGCATGGTGGCGCACGCCTTTAATTCCAGCACTCGGGAGGCAGAGGTAGGAGGATTGCCGAGAGTTCGAGGCCACCCTGAGACTACATAGTGAATTCCAGGTCAGCCTGAGCTAGAGTGAGACCCTACCTCAGAAAAGCAAAAAAAAAAAAAAAAAAAAAGTTATGTACACATTTTAGAAATCATTTCTGAAATATTTTTTGCAAGCATTTTCCTCCATTCTTTCTACTGGTTGCCTTTTCTTCCTATTGATTCATTCCCCTTTACAGCTTCTCATTTGCACATAGTCACATTTTATTTTTGTTCTTTTTGCTGTGTACTTCTCTTCCTTTCCAAACTGTATTTCTTTAAGTACTTCCTCTTGGTTAGGCATAATGATTAGTACCTCCAAAGTCAGAATATATTAAAGTCATTATTAAGTGAGCACCATTTCCTTTTGCCTGATATTTGCCAAGAACCCTCTCATATATTCTAATATTGTATTGGTGGAGGGGTGGGCAAAATATTTAAACTTCATTATATTTAAAGTAACTATGAGGGTGAGGAGACGGCTTGGTTAGTAAAGTGCTTGCTACACAAGCATGAGGATCTGTGTCCAGATCCCCAACACACACACACACACACACACACACACACACACAAAACCTGGGTATGGGCATAGTGCAAGACTTGTAATCCCAGCACTGGTGAAGACAGAATTCCTAGGGCTTGTTGGTTACTTACTCCAGCCAATCCATGAGCTTAGGGTTTAGTGAAAATGCCTTATTTCAAAAAATAAGTTGAAGAGTAATTAAAACATCTGACATGGGCTGGAGAGATGGCTTAGCGGTTAAGGTGCCTGTCTCCTAAGCCTAAGAACGCCGGTTCCAATCTCCAGGTCCCACGTTTAGCCAGATGCAAAGTGACTCAAGGGCGCAATGCCACACTTGCCCACAAGGGGGCGCACACATCTGGATTTCGTTCACAGCAGCTGAGAGACTGCTGGTGCGCCCATTCTCTGCCTCCTTTTCCCTCTCTCTCTGTCTCTCTCTGTGTCTCTCTCTAAAAATAAAAAATGTTAAAAAAAAATCTGACACCAACCACTGGCATCCACGCAATACGCAATACACAATACACATATGTCCACACATATGCACACACATGCACCTAAACGTATACAAACGTATGTAAGCCACACACACATATACAAAGGCCAAAAAAGAAAGAAACAAAGAAAGAAGATAGGAAAGAGGG
The DNA here is from genome assembly GCA_036365145.1 of Orientallactaga sibirica. Classification (NCBI taxonomy): domain Eukaryota; kingdom Metazoa; phylum Chordata; class Mammalia; order Rodentia; family Dipodidae; genus Orientallactaga; species Orientallactaga sibirica. The sequence goes on from JAEOAD010000009.1 coordinate 33,027,229, forward strand.
GAGGAAGAAATGGAAGAAGCAAAGGAGACAGAAGAGGAGCAGGTTACTCTAAAGGAGACAGGATGGCACATCCATAATCTCACAGCTTACAGTCTGAGTCAGGGAGACTGAAGTAAGTTCTTGGCCAGCCTGGGCTGCATTGTGAAACCCTGTCTCAAAAAAGAAATAACTATAAACTTTTATGTTATTTGTACTTTTAACATTAGTTAGGTTGTGTTAAAGGACTAGGCTGCTCATATAAAGATGATTAAAGGATTCTTCTTAGCACTGTTAACATGAATATCCTATCCATAGGTTTAATACTGATATCACCTTGTGCTTTTAGAACAAATGACAAGGAACTATAGAAATGATCCCTGAAAGTGACAAGCCTGGCATGGTGGCGCACACCTTTAATCCCAGCACTCATGAGGCAGAGGTAGGAGAATTGCTGTGAGTTCTAGGCTGGTCTGAGACTACATAGTGAATTCTAGGTCACCCTAGGCTAGAGAAAGACCCTACCTCAGTAAAAAAAAAAAAAAAGAGAGAGAGAGAGAAGAAGAAAGAAAGAAAGAAAGAAAGAAAGAAAGAAAGAAAGAAAGAAAGAAAGAAAGAAAGAAAGAAAGAAAGGAAGGAAGGAAGGAAGGAAGGAAGGAAGGAGAACAAATGACAAGAGATGAGCTGTATCATTAAATGTGTTTTTATGATCGGTTGAAAATTACTTTTGTGCTGTATTAAATTAGGTTGATTCTAGTTTTCCTTTTTTAGGTTTTATGAATTCAAAGGATTAGGGAGCAGCCCTTCATTTTATATGGGATTTATTTAGATGGGATTTTCTAATTTTTAAAGGTTTGTTTAAATTCTCCTGGACATGTACAAGAGTGCTTTTATTATTTTCTGCATGCATCTTATGGCAGTTTATCTGTTACAGTTTATCTGTTACAGCTTTCTGTTATTTCCAGGATTACTCTGGTAAGTTTCATTTTTTCTGGAAATTTATCCATTTCTTTTAGATTTTAAAATTAATTTGGCTGGGCAAGATGGTGCATGCCTGTAATCCCATCACTTGGGAGGCAGAGGTAGGAGGATTGCTGTGAGTTTGAGGCCACCTGAGACTACATATGAATTCCAGGTCAGCCTGGGCTACAGCGAGACCCTATCTTTAAAAAACATAACAAGATCCAAATTAATTTGTACAGTTGTGCACAATAATCCAATATGATTTTTTATTTCTGCTGTCTTTATACTTATTTTCTCTATTGTTTCATTCTTATTTTCATTGCTTTTTAGAACCTTACATTTTAACTGATAAATAAAATGTAAAAATTGTACATAATTATGGGGGTATCAAGTGATTGTTGATATGCACCTACATTGTGTATTGTTTAAATCAGACAAAACGTATCTCCTCAAACATTTATTTTTTTTTCTGTTGAAACACTTCAAATTCCTTTCCTCCAGCTCTTTAAAATACACAGTACATTATCATTGTGCACAGTCATCAAGAGCACATAAGTATTTATTAGTCTTATCTACCTAAAACTTGAACAATATCTCCTCCATCCTTCTTATCTTGTCCAGCCTCTGGTGACCACCATTTACTCTTAACTTCTACAAGATTAATGTTTTATCATCCACGTTGCAGTAAATCATGCAGCATTCATTTTTCTTTTCACTTAATGATCTCCAGTTCTACGTATCTTATTGTGAACAACAGTATTTCATTCTTTTGTAGCTAAATAGTATTTTGTGATGTACAGGTACCCCGGTTTCTTTTTAAATTCATTATTTGATTGATAGTTTCTTTCCACTTATTAGAAGCTTCGGATAGTGCTGTATTCAACATGGAATTTCAGATGTCTTTCAACATACTGAATTAATTTCCTTTGGATATGTATTTGGTAGTAGGATCACTGCATCCTGTTGTAGTTCTAATTTTACTTCCTTGAGAAACCTCCATAATGTGTTTCTTAATAGCAGTGACTAATTTACCTTCTCACCCACAGTATATAAGGGTTCCTTCTCCTCTACATCCCTGTCTGAATATAGTTATTCATAATAATTGCTAACAATAATTGATATCTCTGTAGTTCTGCCTTACTGGCTGCAACATCTTTGCATCAGTGATCTTGTTTACTTGGGTCTTCTCTCCTAGTCTAGCAAAGGGCTTAACAAGTTCACTTCTCTTCTTGAAAACTCAGGTCTTCGTTTCTTTGATCTTGTCTAGTGTCCTTTTAGTCACCACTTCACCTCTTCTGCTCTGTTCTTCATTGTGTCTTTCCTTCTACTAATTTTGATTTTGGTTTGTGATTGTTTTTCCAGTTCTTTGAGATGAGCAGTTTAATTTTAGATCCCTGTGCTTTTTATGTAGCTATTAACTGTCATCATCCTCTCTCTTAGTACTCTTTTGATATGCTAGGCTGCCATTTTCCTTTCTTTAAAGATATTAAGCCATAAGATGCTTTGCAGTTGTCACACTGATCTCTTGCAATCCTCTCGGTGGAAGCTTTATCTATCATGTATGAAGTCCAATGATTTGAGGCCATCAAATTTGAAAGCCTATGATAGACTTAGCTGAAACTCATCATTAAGTGAATGTGCCAGGGTGCAGACAAGTGAACAAAGCCAACTTGCATGATTCAGAGTAGGAAACCTATTTTTAGTTGATTAGAGAAATTTCTGTTCATTCATACCTAACCACTAAGCTAACCATATAGTGACTTTCAGTGACCATGTGAAAAAAAATAATACAGATTCCTGCATAATTAATAAAAGTCACAAAACCACAACTATCACCAGCAACAAAGACCAACCCTGTGGAGTATGAAGAATCTGAATGTAAGAATTATCACAGTGCATTATTTGGAATGTCAAGTTGTCAACAAATAATTTTTCAAGCATGCAAAAATATGATATGATCTGTTCACAAGATAACTGAAAAATAAATAGAAATCATTTCTGAAGTCCATACATTTTGTTTTTACATCTAGAAGAGGAGTATAACTAGTTACTTTAAAGCGCTAAAGGAAAGTATTAAGTGTCTTATCAAATAAGGAGTATAAATAAAGAGATAGAAATTCTAAAACTTGGGAAGAACTTTCAAATTATAGGACATGATCAAGCATAGACCTAGAGGCATAATGGGAGTTCTAGAATGACAGAAAATGAAAGAATTGAAACAATGGCAGACCATTTCTCAGGGTTGAGAAAAATCATTAATTTCATACATAAAAGAAGCTCACTGTTGTACTTTCATGTTTCTAGGAAAAAAAAAAACAAAACACTCAACCAAAAGTAGCTGATGGGAGGAAAGGGTTGGTTTTGGCTTACAAGTTTCATGGTGGCAGGGGAAAGCATGGGATAAGCAGGTTTTGGACATCACTTCTGCAATAGTAGATAAAAAACAGCAGCAAGAGAGTGAGCAGATCTCTGGCAAAGAGGTGATGGCTATAACACTCTGAAGCCCACCCTCAAGCAACACACCTCCAACAAGGCTCCACCTCCCAAGTTGCTATTAGCTGGGGACCAAGCATTCAGAACACATGAGTTTATGGGGATATCATATTCCAACCACCACATTTTGCTCCTGGCCCCATAAACTCACAACCAGTTTATGATGTGAAAATATATCCAGTCCAACTTTAAAAGTCCCAATAGTTTTTACCAATCCCGACACTGTTCAAACATTCCATAGTCCAAAGGCTCTTAAACGTGGCCCTGCAAAACCATAACACAGGTAAAATGCACATAATGGCACAGAGTAAACATTCACACTGCAAACGATGGAACTGGACACAGCAAGGAAAGGTTAAAATAATGCAAGGTCAAAAACAAACAGGGGAAATATTAGATTCTATAGTTCTGTATCCATCTGGGACCCACAACAATGTCTGTGAGATTACAGTTCCATATCTCCAGCTGGGCTGCTTACAGCCCAGGGAATAGTCCATCTCAGGCCAATAACTTTTCTTGACAGCCTTTGCTTAGTCCTGACATCTCCAAAGTTCTGGGGTTCCCACTGCAATACATGGGTTCATTCATGCTATGGCCCCTATAGCGTTTACTCAGGGACTATGACCCTGGACCACATTGCCTAGGGGCCATTTCCAAATAACCATTTGAAAATCCAATAACCCTTTGTTCCCTACATTTGTTACACTCATAGTACCTGGTTGATTACCATATTTGTAAATCCACAGGGAATTAAAGCCAACTTTTAAGAGCAGGAAATCCCCTTCAGCACCCTTCTTACTGTCCCAGTACCGAACAGCTGGCCCAATCTCAATGGTGGTAGTCATTCACACAGTTGCAACTTAATGGGTGCTATCTCCAACTGGGAACTTTCATTTCTTCCTGGGCTATATTCTTCTTCTCACACCTGTCCATTTCTTTTAAATTCAATCACGTTCAAGTTCTCAGAACACGGGCAGAATGCAGATAGCCTCTCATGCAAACTGTTTCTAGCCCACTCTGGGCAAAGCTCTCTTCCCTTCAAAATCCAAGCCTCACAGTCCACAGTTTTTACTGCATTTAGGTCTTTCAAGTCTCTGATCAGAATGGTCTATAAAGCTCTTCTTAGATCACTAAAAAGCATTTCTTAGGCCAAAGTTTCAAAATCCTTCCACATTCCACCCACAAATCAGTTCCAAAAGACCAAGAGCCACATCATCAGGTTTATAGCAATAATACTCCCTCTCTTTTGGTACCAATTTTCTGTTCTAGTTACCTTCACATTGCCTGTACAAAACACCTAATCAAAAGCAAATGCTGGGGGGAAAGAATTTAATATGGCTTATGGTCTTGAAGGGAAGCTTCATGATGACAGGGGAAAACATGGTTTAAGCAAAAGTTGGCCATAACTTCTGCCACAGCAGGTGGAAAATAGCAGCAAGAGAGTGAGCCAAATTCTGGATGGGGGAGCTGGCTATGACACTCGAAAGACCATCCCCAGATATAGACATTCTCCAGCAAGAATTTACCTCCTATGTTGCAATCACATGGGAACTAATTATTCAGAACACATGAGTTTATGGGAGACGTCTGATTCAAACCACCATACTCACCAATTTCCAGTATGATGAACCCAAGAAGATGTGTTCTGGATATATCATAATCAACTATAAAGAAAATGAGAGAAACTTGAAAAAAATTAATAGATAATCAGTAATAAAGAATTACAATGGAGAAACAATGCACATAAGAATCAACCCATGTACAAGGAATCATTAATAAGATCAACAATGAGTTGATAATGGAAGCCAAAAGGTTAGCACTATGTCATATTCAACATAAAACAACTGTCAATCCAGAATTGTATGTCCATCAAAACTGTCATTGAGAAGTTATGACATTCCAAAGAAAACAAAAACATAGAGATCTTTTCAAGCATTTTTACTTTATAAAAGGCACTAAAAGAAGTTTTTCAGGTTAAAATGAAAGGACACTAGACAGTAACTTCAGTCTATACAAAGCAAGTAAGAACACTAGTAATTACATAAAAATATAAAGTATAAATATATTTAGTTTATAATACTCATTGGGATTAAAAGATAACTGCAAAATTCAATGATTTACAATCTATGATGATAGTCACATAATGTTTAAAGATTTAATTTGTGATGTTAACAGGATGACAGAAACTGATGATATAGGAATGAAGTTACTGAATGCTATTGAAATTAACTTTTTACTATTCAAAGGCTGTTAGAAATTAAGTTGGTGTTGCATGAAAGTAGAGAACGTTAGAAATTAAGTTGGTACTGAAAATCCCCATAGTAATCATGAATTATATATACAATAAAGGAGTTTAAATACTGTAGAAGGTGGAAAAAGCTTAACCCCAAAACCATGGGCTTTGGCTGGTTAATCCCAGGTCCAGAATTGCATTAGCTCCCACAATGAGCTGATGGCCAGGGAAACCCATGAGGTCCCCAAGCAATGCAGGCCATTGACGTAACACTTGATTCCTGACAGAGCCAAAAGATAAGTCTATCACTGAAGACACCACAGATTGTAGTCACAGGACATGGAAATACCATGCTAAAACTGAGAGGGAAACCAGTTCCTTCCTGGCTAGCCCTGATAGTGCTGGAAAGAGCACAGGGGTGGTGGGGGGTGGTGGTGGCAATCTTCACCAAGAGCATGAAAAAGCAGGAGACCCTGCAAACTACAAAACAACCAGCTGGGCAAGAAGTACACACTTGTTCAATAGTAACACACTGCCTTTGCAGGTAACCAACTGTTCTCTGATTAGACATGTGGCCCACTCAGTGGGAGAGAACTCATACCTGGTACTGAAAACCCAGCCAGAATCCCGTGGACAATAAACTTACAGACTCCAGAGAGAAGCCCCCCACTACTTTATGGATAAAAAGAGTGAGCTTACACGTAAAAAGTCTCTCAAATACCTAAGCATATCCCTTTCAATCCAAGCTATTCTCACTCTTGGTTGGAGAATCTGTTTTATTTTAAGGACTGGAGAGAAAATTAAGGAGCTCCAAGAGCCACCAATACAAACAGCTAACTGCCTACCCTAAGATGTGCCACCTTCACCACATTTACCAGAGCCCCCAAGAAATTGCAGAGGACGCAGTGGCATGAGTTTTGCTCCCAGTGCTAGCCACATGGTTAATCAAAACACCTGAAAGCAAAAACCCAGAGACTACAAAAAATTCAACACTAAATCAGAGTGCTAACAGACCCACCAAGGCTCAGGGACCATTGTGGGAAGGTGGGAAGATTTTAAGAGCCACAGGGTGGGTAGAAATATCCTGAGGCACATTACCCACCCTCAAGACTCAGGCCTTAATTACCCAACAGTGAACACCAATAACCTCAGCGAGGAGGGCCCTCAGGGAAAGTGTGACCAGAGGAGAGGGGATATAAGACTATAACCATTATAAAAAATAATAACAGTATCTATTTAATGTAAAATAATGGAAAAATGGAGGAAATGATAAACAAAAAGGACATAGTAAATCAATAGAAAACTGGCAGGCATAAATAATGCCTAAGAGTAATTATACTAAATATGAATGAAGTAAATTCTGTCATAAAACACAGATGTTGGCAAAATAAGTTTTCTTTAAAAGATCCATACCATAGGGGAATGACCCTAGTGACCATAGTGGAATGAAATTAAGAATCAACAACAGAAGTTAGCGAGTATATAGATGTTAGCAATCACTTTTAAATAACCAATGATACAAAATAAATCATAAGAAAAATTAGATAGGTCTTTGATAATAATGAAAATAAGGTGCTAGAGAGATTGCTTAATGGTTAAGGCACTTGCCTGCAAAGCCAAAGGACCCAGGTTCAATTGCCCTGGACCCATATAAGCCAGATCCAAATGGCACATGCATCTGGAGATCATTCGTAGGGCTGGATGGATATGCTCATTCTCTCTCCCTCTCTCTCCTCCTGTTTCTCTCACTCACATGCTCTCTCTCTGTCTCAAATAAATAAATAAAATATTTTTTAAAGAATGAAAATAAAAACACATTATGCCAAAGCTTATGGTGGTATTCAGACAGAGCAGAGCTCAGAAGGATTTTAATAGCTGTACATGCCTATTTAAAAAGAAATAAAGTCTTAGATTAGTAATCTAGACTTTCAATTTAATAAACTAGTAAAACAAAGTCAAATTAAATCCAAAGCAAGCAGAAGCAAGGAAATAATAAAGGTAGCAGTGAAAAAAAAAATGTTATATAGACACCCTAGATAAAACCAGAAAAACAGAGCCATGCATAGTGGAGCACATCCTTAGTCCCTGCACTTGGGAGGCAAAGGTAGGAGGATTGCTGTGAGTTTGAGGCCAGCCTAGGACTACAGAGTGAGTTACAGGTTAGCCTGGGCTAGAGTGAGAACCTATCTCAAAAAAAAAAAAAAAAAAAAAAACCAGAAAAACCAAAACTACATTATTGTAAAATATCAACAAAATCAACACACACAAAACTAAATTAACAATAAAAAGTTATAAAAGAAATTACTAAAATGGAGAAGAGGATCTTTTACTGCCAACCTTAAGGAAATAAAAGGATTTTACCCGAATTTTATGGACTGCATGTAAAAATTAACGTAATATAGGTGAAATGGAAAAATTCCTAGACAATTAAAACTAACCATAAATATGGAAACTCATAACAGGCTATTAGCTGAAGAGATTGTTAATAGTTATTGGAGAATCCAGATTAGATGGTTTCAGTGGTGAAAGTCTTCAAAAATTTTTTTCATAAATTCTTCCCAAAACAAAAGATGAGGAAACACTTGCTAACTTATTCTATTAGGTCAGTATTACCTTGATACCAAAACTGAACAAAGATATGATAAAATAAAATTATAGGTTACTATCTCTTATGAAAACAAGTATAAAATTTTTCAGCAAAATATCTTTGCTCATTTGGTTTTGCTATTAAAAAAATACCTGTGTGGCTGGAGAGATGGCTTAGCAGTTAAGGCATTTGCCTGCAAAGCCAAAGGATCCTGGTTCAAATTTCTAGGACCCACGTAAGCCAGTTGCACAAGGGAGTGCATGTGTCTGGAGTTTGTTTGCAGTAGCTGAAGGCACTGGAGTACCCATTCTCATTCTCTCTCTCTCTCTCTCTCTCTCTCCCTCTTTCTCTCAAATAAATAAATAAATAAAATATAAAAAAATAAAAATACATATACCTGAGACTTAGGTTACATGTAGATTTTTTTCAGTTGGGTATTTCACTGTGGAGAAATTGTGATTCCTCTTTCTGAACTTAATAGTTTATCTCATGAGCAGTGGCTGGACCATAAAGCCGCATGGCTGCATCACAGTACAGCAGTGGCTCAGAAAGGGAGTTGGCCATGTGCAGAAGCATCTAGTATCACTGGTCAGCCTGACTGATAGCTCCAGTTTCAATGAAAGACTCCATCTCCAGGAAGCAATACAGAAGAGTGATAGAGGAAGGCACCCATTGCTCTGCTTTGGCCTCCACATGCATAAAAAGAAGTATGAGATTCAGAGCTACCAAATATTGCTGAAAGAAACTAAGGAAGATTTAAATCAATAGGAAATAGTCTGCATTTGTTGCTTGAAATTTTTAGTAATGTTAAGGAGACAATATTCTTCATTGGCCTACAGATTCAATGTAATCTCTATCAGAATTAACAAACTTTTGTACAAAAACTGTACAGCTAATCCTCAATATTATACACAAACACAAAATCCCACAAATAGCCAATCTTAAAAGAACAATAATGGAAAAGGCATACTTTCGAGTTTCAAAATTTACTACATATATGCCATAATCAGACACTATGATTGGCCTAAGGATACATATACTGATCAAAGGAATAGATTTGAAAATCCAGCAATGAATTATACCTATGGTCAGTTGATTTTCAACAATGGTTTTGAGACCATTCAATGGGACAGAACAATGGTTTGGTTTAGAACACAGTCTTGCCATAGCCAAGGCTGGGCTTAAACTTGAAATTCTCCTACCTCAGCTTCCTGAGGTATAAGAATGTGTCACTCCTGCCTGAAAGGATCTTCAAAATGATGGAACAAATGGATATTCATATGCAAAAGAATGAAAATGTACCCCTGTCTCCTTCAAACAAAAAACTTATTTAAAATGAATTAAGGATTTTATATTTAGATCAAATAATAATTATAAGTCAACACAGGTATGAATCTTTCTTAAATTACATTAGTGGACAAGTTGCAAAAATAAATTAATTAGATTTCTTCAGAATTAAAAACTTTTGTGCTTCAAAGGACATTAAAAGTAGAAAACAACAGATAGAATAGATTAAATAACTGCAAATTATGTGTCCGGTAAAGATCTAATATCCACATTATGTAAACACATCTCACAACTTGGCAATTTAAAAACAACTTCAAATGTAAAATGGCAAAATATTTGAAGAGATAGTTCTCCAAAGATATACAAATGTCTGATAGACACATGGAAGTGTTTCAAGATCATTAACCATTAGAGAAATTCAAACCTAAGCCACAATGAGATGTCACTTCATACAATGATGGCTATGATCTGGGGTAAGAAAAGACAATAACAAGTTTGAGTAAGAATATGGATAAATTTTGCATAAATTCATGTAAATTTATTTTTTTAATTTATCATATCCAGTCTTTCCTATGCTGGTGAGTATGTAAAATTGTGCAGACACTTTGGAAGACAATTTGACATTTCCTCAAAAAGTTTAACATAGAATTATCATATATATGATACAACAATTTCACTCCTAAGTATATAATCTAGAGAATTGAAAGCATGTTCATAAAAATCCTTGTACAAATATTTGTTATTAGAAACATATTTATAATAACTAATATAGAAACAATCAATATGTTTATTAAGTGAGAAGAACAAAATGTAACCTAGCCATTTCAATTTATTCAGCCATTGAAAATGAAAATTCAGGGCTAGAGAGATGGCTTAGCAGTTAAGGCACTTGCCTGTGAAGCCTAAGGACCCACGTCAACTCTCCAGATTCCACATAAGCCAGACACACAAAGCTGAGGCAAGCACAAGGCTGCACATGTCCACTAGGTGGCACAAGCATCTGGCATTTGATTTCAGTGGCTGAGGCCCTGGTGCACCAATTCTCTTTCTCTCTCTCTCTCTCTGTCTCCCTCCCACTCTAAAATAAAAAATTAAAAACATAAACAAAAAATAATGAAAATTCATACATGTTCCAACATGAACCTTGAAAACATTAGGCTAATTCAAAGAAGCAAGATGCAAAACCACATATGTCATATTCTAGGTTTATGAAATGGCCAGAATAGGCAAATGTATAAGTCAGAGAGCAGACTGTTTGCCAAGGCCTGGGGAAATGAGGAAAGAGGAATAACTGTAATGAGTATGTTTGGAGGTGATACAAATGTTTACGAATTAGATCTTGGTGATTCTTACATAATTTAATGAATACATCTTAATGAAATTTAAATTCAAAAAGAAAGATGAGAGGGTGTGGGGGAGGGTAAACCAACACTAAAGACATTATGGAGAAAAGCCATATAGAAGCTTATTTCTTTGTTTGCTAATTAAAAAATGTAAGTGAAAAAAAGAGAGAGCATTTGAGCAGAAGTATCTTGTAGGGTTGGGTGAAGCTGCTCCGAGAAGCCATAGTTTGTTACAGGAAAATTCCAGTGTCAAATGTGAGATATCTCCCAGTGAGGTGTTGGTCAGGTAGGCCCCCAAGGCCTGCAAAAGGATATTCCCAGTGATCTTTGTTGCCAGCCAGAACTAGATGGCAAGACCCTATTGCAGAAGACATCACATATGTCTGTTGCAGAACACTGAGATATCAAGCTGGCTGCTCCCTCATTGCTGGCTAGCTGTCTTAGTGCTGGAAAGTGCTGTGTAGGCTACTGGGAGAGAAAAGTCATCACCAGTCTTAACCAGCAGTGGATCCTATAAGCTAAACAACCAACCAGCCACAAAAGTTGTGCCTACTGGTGCATGACTGTTATGGGGATAGCTAAATGCACTTTAAAAAAACTTTTATAGGGCTGGAGAGATGGCTTAGTGGTTAAGGTGCTTGCCTGAAAAGCCAAAGGACCCAGGTTTGATTCCCCAGGACCCACATAAGCCAGATGCACAAGGTGGTTCATGCATCTGGAGTTCATTTGCAGTGGCTAAAGGCCCTGGAGTGCCCATTCTCTCTTTCTCTCTCTCTCTCTCTCTCTCTCTCTCTCTCTCTTTCTCTCAAATAAATAAAATATAAAATGCAAAAAACTTTTATAGACAACCCCCATACATATAGACAATATTCCATGATCATAATCCCCTCACACAACCCTCTTTTCCTCTCCCAAATCCACCCTTCACTGAATCCCTTCTTTGCAACTAGTCTCTTTTCTATTTTGAGGTTATAATTTTTCTCCTCCCATTATGCAGGTCTTGTATAAGTAGCGTCAATCCCTGTGAAGTCATTAATACCATGGCTACTTTGTGTCCAGAAGACAGTATTGCAAAGCACCCCACCCCTTCTTTTAGCTCTTTCCAGCACATTTTCCACAATGGTCCCTAAGCCTTGGGGATATGAAAGAGATATCTCACTTGCTGATGACACTCCACTGTCTCTTCTTGGCACTTTGGTGAGTGTTGAGTGTCCCCAGTGGTTACCACCATCTGACAAAAGAAGCTTCCCTAGCCAGGATTGAAGGTAGCATTAATATGTGGGCCAATTGCTCTTTGACTAGATTTGAGTCCCACTTCATGAAAGGGAATTCATGCCTGGTACTGAAGACCTAGGCAAAAAGCCTATGAATTGGAAGATCATAGGCCCAAAAGAGCCTATAATAGGAAGTGTTACTACTGTTCTTTGACTAAATCAGTATGTTGTGCTCATCAATTTGCCTGTTAAATACTTATGCTTATACTAATAGATAAGAGCTGCCCTCATATTTACTTAGAAGTACTTTATTTTTGCAGATATTTGTGACTACTGGGAAGACTTGGAACTCATCAGAGTGCTGAGATTAAGTGACTATTGAATGCTCAGTGCTAACTGAGACATCTTTATCACATCCTCCATGTACTGTTGCAGAAGAAGCCAGAGAGAATGTACAAGCCAGAGGGTGGGAGTGGCGCTTTGAAGCACTGTCTTCCACAATGCATTGCATTCATGACCACTCACTGCCTATCACTACCTGCAAAAGACCTGCACAATATTGGATCCATCAACATTTCTTCACGGATGACAGATGATGGATGAGGTGGAGAAAAAAGGTATCAAAATAGAAGACGGACTGCGGTAGTCAGCAACAACTTGCTGAGCATCCAAACCAGACACAGCTTATGGGAGGAAGGGGCTTATTTCAGGCTTACAGATCTAGTGGAAGTTCCACCAATGACAGAAGAAGCTGGCTCCCTTCCACAAATTCAAAAAGAGAAACTACCAAACAGACAGCAAACACCAAAAAGCAGCAAGTGCGATGGAGAGATGGCTTAGCAGTTAAGGCACTTGCCTGCAAAGCTTGAGGACCCATGTTTGACTCTCCAGGTCCAACATAAGCCAGATGCACAAGGTGATGCAAGCACACAAAGTTGCACATACACAACATATATATATACACACACACACACACACATGGCAGTGGCTGGAAGCCCTGGATCATCAATTCTCACTTTCTCTCTCTTTCTCTCTTTCTCTCTCAAAAAAAAAAAAAAGCAGCATGCATACCACCAAAATACAAACCTGCTCTCTCTACACACCCTTGGGCTGCAATCAGATATGCCCCCAGGGACACTCCCCTCAGTTGCAGGAGTCTGCCTGCTGGGGGCTGCAACTGCAAACTCAATTTTAATAAAACACCTGAGTCTATGGGGTCATACATTCAAACTACTACAGGACTAACTGAAAAGAAGGGGATGAGTGGGAGGAGTATGAGGAAGAGGTACAAGGTATGAGGAAGAGGAAGGTAATAGGAAAGGGTTAGGATGAAAATACATTATACACATGTATGAAAATTGTCAACAAAAGGTTTTATTTTTTAAAAAAAGGAAAGAAGTGGCCTTATGGAGATTAATAATGAAAATGTAACATACAATCTGCATGGGGTGGCTCACATCTTTAATCCCAGTACTTAGGAAGCTGATGCAGGTAGATTGCAACCTATTCAAGGCCAGCCTTCACAACTGACAGAATTCAAGACAGCCTGTCTCAAAGAAGAAAACAAGTTACCATAAATATGTGACTGGAATCCAAATCTCTGTGCCTCTAGTGGGGGAGGGATAATGACAAAGTTGAGTTTGGGCAAACACGGTGAGGAAAGGCATCTCACACCCATTGCCTGTGTCAGGATAAATGGAAACATGAGTTGCAATAAGCAATTTAGTAATATCTATCAAAAAAGATAAAGCACACAGCATATAATCCAGGCTTTTCATTTGTAGAGATCTAAAATCAATGTGGGCTGGCCCAGTTAGCACTCAGTGAATGTTCTTTCCTATTATAAAGGTGATCATCACAGGGAGGGATAATAAATTATGCAATAAACTCCTGCAGCCAAATTCAGCTCACTTCTGCTGCCTTTAGGAAATATACTGAAGCACTGTTCATAATATAGTGTGATATGGCCATAAAGTGTCTGCTCTTTTAATCTTTGCAAGCTGCATGAAAGGGAAGGTAAAATTCTTCCCTAACATAATAGGGTCTTATTTCTCTTGGTTTTTTAAAATATTTATTTATTTGCAGGCAGAGAGAGAGAAATAAAGAGAATAGAGAGACAGAGAGAATGGGCATGCCAGGGTCTCTAGCCACTGCAAGTAAACTCCAGAAGCATGTGCCCCTCTGTGCTTATGTAGGTACAGAGGAATCAAACCTGGGCCCTTGGGCTTCTCAGGCAAGCACCTTAAGCACTAAGGCATCCCTCCAGCCCTAATAGGTATTATTTCGAAGAATCTTGAGCACATGCTTACAGAGAGTGAAGCTTCTGTGCTCTAGGCTCTTGACAAAGTAGATATGGTAGGTGGGAACAGGGTGAGGGACAGAAGCAAAGCTTGAGCCTACACAAAACCCCATGAGTGACTTATTATATGTTATACCCCATAAACATACCAGGGACTTTGCAGTGCTTAGCAAGCTCAATGACATCTGTGGTGGGAATGAAACGTCCCCCATAGGCACATGTGTTTGGAATACTTGGTTCCCAGCTGGTGGCAATTTTGGAAGGTTATGGAGCCTTTGGGATGAGTAGTCTTGCTGGAGAAGGTGTCTGAGGGTGTAACTTGAGGTTCATTAGCCCACTCGATGACTACTTGTGCCCTTCCCACTGATGTGGAGATCTCACCCAGGCCTCCCGCTCAGGCCTGCTGTGCTTTCCCTGCCGTGATGAAACTTCCCTTCAAAATTGTAAGCTGAGGGGCTGGAGAGATGGCTTAGCAGTTAAGGCATTTGCCTGCAAAGCCAAAGGATCCCGATTCAATTCTCCAGGACCCACATAAGCCAGATGCACAATGGGGTGCATGTGTCTTGAGTTTGTTTACAATGGCTGGAGGCTCTGACGTGCCCATTCTCTCCCTCTCTCTCTCTCTTTCTCTCCCTCAAATAAATAAATAAAATAGATTTTTTAAAAATGATTTCAAAAAATTGTAAGATGAAATAAACCCTTTCCTCCCCTAAGCTGCTTTTAGGTGGGTGTTTTGTCCCAGCCCTGAGAAGTGAACTGCTACGACAGCTGACAAGCAAGGCCTAAGTGAACTTTTATCTTTTACTCTTCAATTTCTGCTCCAAACAACACTGCCTTTTTAGATCTACCCTTGCTGTTATTTGTAAATACTTGGGTTTTTGTTGTTGTTCATCAAATAAAGAGTTCTGTCAACATACCCAGCCCAAGGAGAGAAGACTCGTGTAAGTCTATCTTTCTAATCAATCATAGCCCAGCCTTGCAGTCCATGGAGATAAACCCTGAAGCCAACTTCCCACACTGCAGGCAAAGCCTCCACCAAAGAGAAACAGCATCTTACATCTACCCCCAAACCTGAGTGGTGACAAGCGACAGCTACAACCTCCATGGCCACTTCTGTAGAGCTGGTCCCAGGGAAGCATGTAGAGTGCCCATCCACCCACCCCAGGTGTCCACCTTTGATCTAAGCCAGCATGGTGAGATAGGGTAAGGAGAGGGATTATGACATAAGCACATGACCCCAGGCTGGAATAGGCAAATGCCAGCTCATGGGTTTCCTAGTAGGGACACCACCTGTGAGGGGCCTCCTAAACAACTCCCCCAAGCTCCCAACTGCAGGCCTGGACGGCGGCGGGAGGAGGGATCCCTCTGGGGGAAGAACTGACACCTGGTAGAGTCTGGTTGTGTCTAGAGCACTAGGGGCCAAGTGACAGCAAAAAAAAAAAAAAAAAAAAAAGTATCATGGAGACTGCTATGTGCGTGTGTTCTCCTTGCTGCACGTGGCAGAGATGTTGTCCACGGCTGTGCTCCTGTCTGTGCTGCAAGTTCATCTTCACCTCGGAGCGGAACTGCACCTGCTTCCCTTGCCCTTACAAGGACGACCACAGCTGCCAGTGCTGCCACTGCACCTGCGCTGAGAACCCCAACTGCCACTGGTGCTGCTGCTCCTGGGCCAACGATCCCAACTGCAAGTGCTGCTGCACGGCCAGCAGCAATGTCAAGTGCTACTACTATGAGAGCCGCTGCTGCCGCAATACCACCGTCTCCTTCCACAAGGGCCGCCTCCGGAGCATCCGTACCGCGTAAGTGCTGGCCACCCAACATGGGGGTCACACTGGCTAAGGAAAACTGAGGATTCATTGCCAGCTGTGGGGTCCCCTGGATAGGCCACTGCCTCCTGCAGTCCATTTCTCTGTACACCTGTGATTTTTGTAGTCATTGAGTAGATCCTACACAGCCGCTGACAGTAACAACTCTGTGCTCTAAGCACAAGCTCCACTGTCTATGTGAATGTGGGCTGCAATCAGGCTTCTCATTTTCACTCTGGGTCACTCCCCTGTTCACCTTTACTATAGCTCCCTGGGCCATAAGCACGTGTCTCTTTGGCCCTGACCACTAGCTTTCTCTTCCTACAACACCTCCCTTCTTCTTTCCCTCCCTCCTTCTGAGTTATTATATTTGTCTTCCTTCTATGTCATATCCTGATTCTCAGAGTCCTGTTTTATTACACTAAAGAAGTCCACATGTACAGCTACCACATGTACAACTGACCTGTGACTCCAGATGACGCTTCAGGGCACAAGCAAGGGGTCTGGGAAGCAGAGAGGAGAGAACTGAGACCCGTGAGGCTGATAGGCATTGGAGTCCATCATCCACGTCCTCAGAGATGGGCTCTCCCAGTGTCTGAGGATACACGGGGGGCGCTCAGCTCCATGGGGCACTTCAGGGAGGTGTGCTTGGGAGGCACCTTTGACTATCGGTGCTCGGAAACACAGATCCCTGGCCCAGGAAGTGAGGAAGCAGGCAGAGATAAAGGGAAAGCAGAAAGGAACCTAGAACAGTACTGAAACGTTACTATGATCAGAGGAAGCAGAGCAGCAGCCACCAATTGTGTATCGGAGTATATCTCCATTCCAATAGTTGTCATTTCTTTTCCTAAGCTGTTTTTGCATTGATTACAACTTCTTGGAACATGCATTGAATTGTATAAGTATGTGTTCACTTCATTTGTAGTTCTTGCAATTAAACAAATGGAACCAGACAAGAACAAACAACCTTAATGCAACAGTGAAAGCATGGGCTGTACCGCTCTCCTCTGCTGTGGAAAGTGGCCAGCCACACTTGCTGAACACTCTCTGCCCCTCAGCAATTAAACGTGCACGATCATCTCATGTAGACTTTGGCTTAGATGGGAAAACTAAGGACAAAGAAGATTAAGAAACTATCCTCAAAGATGCAACTCGAAAGTGGACACTCCATCATATGCAGTCTGCCCAGAGACCGGAGCCTCCCTTATTGCCTCTGACCTGGAAGTCAGTTCACATGGGAGGTACCCTCCTCCATGTTTTGTCCTGTGTACAACAATGAAAGCGCCGCTGCCTCTCAGGCACAGCCACATCTGTAGGCACATCTGTAACACTGGATTTATTGATACACATTCAACAAGTGGGAACATGTCCCACAGGCCAGTGTGAGATACCTTGATAAGAAAGGCATCATAAGTTATGACAGGTTGGGGCTTGCGTTAGATGAGGACATAGGCTAAATGTCCTGTTGCCTATCTTAATCTTGTCTAGAAGGCTCAGAGTAGACACAGCCTAAATCTGCAATTAGAGAGGAAAAGAACTGCAGCAGCCATGAGCACTAATTAATCAGGACAGGATGACGCGGTGAGGTTGTATGTGTGATGCGAGTGATGTCTTGGTCTGGGTTCCAGCATTATATTGAGGTCTTACTTTTTTTTTCTGATTTATTTTTATTTTATTAGGGAGGGAGGAAGAGAGAGAGAGAATGAATGCACCAGGGCCTCTAGCCACTGCAAATGAACTCCAGACGCATGCGCCACCATGTGTATCTGGCTTGCATGGGACCTGGAGAATCAAACCTGGGTCCTTAGGCTTCACAAGCAAGCACCTTAACCGCTAAGCCATCTCTCCAACCCTGCTGGACCCATGACAGCCACCCTGGCCTTGGCTGGTGTTGGCATTCTGTGAAGTTGATGGCCAACACAACCCCAGGTCTCTGCAGCTCTTCCCCACCCCATCCCCCGAATCCCCCCCCCTTCACAATTAGGAGCAAGCAGCTGTACAGCTCCTTCTGTGTCCAGAGACTACACAGGTCCCACATAGGTACTAAATTCAATCCCGATCCTTCCATGAAACACTATGCCATGGGGTACCCATGGCAGGAAGTTAACTGCCTTACCTAAGCCAGTAGAGAGGCATGCTTAAAAGCAGCCAGGCAGGCGCCCATCTTCTCTCCATACCACTGGATGGGCTGCCTCCCTGGAATCCAGAGTTCTCTTAGAGATTGAAGTGAACAGAGGAGGAGGAGGAGGAGTTCTCGAGTCTCCTGAAGCCCCTGTGCTTGGTATTTCTTCCAGCTCCAAGACTGCCCTGCGCATGGGCAGCAGCGACACTCAGGTGGATGAGGTGAAATCAACGCCCACCGCGACCACCGACAGCCACCTGGTGGACCATCTCATGTGCCCGCAGTGCCGCCGGCTGCGCCTGCACTCCTTCATGCTGCCCTGCCACCACAGCCTGTGCGAGAAGTGCCTGCGGCACCTGCAGAAGCACGCCGAGGTCACGGAGAACTTCTTCATCCTCGTGTGCCCCGTGTGCAGCCGCTCGCACTGCATACCCTACAGCCACCAAATGCAGCTGCCCGAGAACTACCTGCGCGGGCGCCTCACCAAGCGCTACATGCAACAGCACGGCTACCTCAAGTGGCGCTTCGACCGCAACTCGGGGCCCGTCCTCTGCCAGGTGTGCCGCAGCCGGCGCATCGCCTACAAGCGCTGCATCACCTGCCGCCTCAACCTGTGCAACGACTGCCTCAAGGCCTTCCACTCGGACGTGGCCATGCAGGACCACGTCTTCGTGGACACCAACGCCGAGGAGCAGGACGAGAAGATCTGCATCCACCACCCGTCCTGCCGCATCAACGAATACTGCCGCAGCGACCACGAGCTGCTGTGCACCTTCTGCAAGGCCGCGTTCCACAAAGACCACGACACCATCAGCCTCATGGACGCCTGCTCCGAGAGGTCCGCTGCCCTCTTCAGCGCCATCGCCAAGTTCAAAGCAGGTGCTTGGTCCCATTATTCCGCCCCCCCCCCACCGCCCAGGCGTAGAAATTCCAGGGGTTCAGGAACTGACAGGGTGATGGTGTGGGGGCTACCTGTTAAGTGAGCCCGACCCCCCCCCTCAACCTGGAAGAGCAACCACCCAGGTGCTGGGGAACCTCCTGAGCCAGTCTGCAAGTTCATTGACATGGAGGCCAGGCCTGGCAGCTACCACAGACACTTAGTGTCACGGTGACCAGTTTTCTCATCTCTAAAATGGGGATGAGAGTTGTAACTTCCCCACTGGGTTGTTGTGAGGATTAATGAGTATAAAGCGTACAAACAAAAACCGAATAGGTGGGGCTGGAGAGATGGCTTAGGGGTTAAGGCGCCTGCCTCCTAAGCCTAAGAACGCTGGTTTCAATCTCCAGCGGTTCCAATCTCCAGGTCCCACGTTTAGCCAGATGCAAAGTGACGCAAGGGTGCAATGCCGCACTTGACCACAAGGGGGCGCACACATATGGATTTCATTTGCAGCAGCTGAGAGGCTGCTGGCATGCCCATCTCTGTCTGTCTGTCTGTCTCTCTCTCTCTCCAAAAAAAAAAAAAAAGTAATAAGTGATAAGTACATTAAGGATCCTGTAATCTTGGTTATAATCTTCGTGAACTTTGGCTCTTTTTCCCCTTTAGCAAAGGAAGTCTTGTCCTAGCTTACCCTGAACTCCGTGAACCTTTCTGGGGTTTTGTCACTGAAGTTGAATTTTTTTCTTCCCAACCTCACAAATAAGGGAAGAATTAAACTAATTCTGGTAATAATCTCAATTTAAAATCCTCTCCTATGGACTTTTCCTCAGAGTTGCAGATTGCAAGATAAATGAGCTGGCAATAAATGCATAATACTAGGAAGCCTCAGGAATAGCCAATAACATTCTGGTCAATCGTTTGTTTTCCCTCTGTCTGCTCATGGTTGTTTATATTCCCTGTATTTGTAGTTTGTTTTTTAAAAATACTTTTATTTATTTATTTGGGAGAGAGAAAGAAGAAAGAGAGAAAGAAAGAAAGAAAGAAAGAAAGAAAGAAAGAAAGAAAGAAAGAGAAAGAGAGAAAGGAAGGAAGGAAGGAAGGAAGGAAGGAAGGAAGGAAGGAAGGAAGGAAGGAAGGAAGGAAGGGAGAGAATGGGCACACCAGAGCCTCTAGTCACTGCAAACAAACTCCAGACGCATATGCCATCTTGTGCATCTGGCTTTATGTGGGTACTAGGGAATGGAACCTGGGTCATTAGGCTTTGCAGGCAAGTGCCTTAACCACTGAGCCTTCTCTACAGGCCTGTATATGTAGTTTCTATAAGGGAAACTGACCCCTGTTTCTTATTGGAGTCCAGTACAATAATATTTCATACAGTTCAATAAAGGACACCATCATTTCTGTATATGTGTCTGCCTGATTATTAACTATTCCTAGGTTATACATAGGGATTCACTTAAAATAGGTCCTTGGCATAGAGGCTAATTTCACATACACCTTTGGAACACATCGTGTCCAGTCTTGATAATCCTATAGTATAGATGTTAAAATCCCCTCCATGGATAAGACAAGGGCAAGAAACGATCAGCACAAGATAGCTAGTGAATCACAAATGCTGTCTTTGCAGCTCCCGTATCTGTATTCTTTAGTATTCACTG
This sequence comes from Orientallactaga sibirica, assembly GCA_036365145.1. Taxonomy (NCBI): domain Eukaryota; kingdom Metazoa; phylum Chordata; class Mammalia; order Rodentia; family Dipodidae; genus Orientallactaga; species Orientallactaga sibirica. Next base: position 33,048,089 of record JAEOAD010000009.1, read on the forward strand.
GACAGCCTACTGTGTGCTAAGCAAAGACCAGAATCTAAACAAAAGAGGTTGGGGGAGGACCAGCACTGTCCCTGTGATCTCTATCATTAGGGAATGGCCCACCATCACGACTGAGGTGACTAGGGTAGCAGGCTTGGTGTACACAAGGCAGCATTTAAAAGTTGGCACCAAGCTTTTCTACAGGGAAAAATGGGGCCCAGTCACATTGTGACTTAGCTCATCTCTAATCCAACTTGGGGATAAGCGCATTCTGGTAAAAACTAGAACTTTCAACCCCAGATCCAAGGCCAAGGGGAACAGTGTTACAAGACAGTAATGTGCCAGGGAACAAACCAATTATATCATAGGAAGGGGAAGGGCACCTAATCTATTCCTAAGCCTATTCTATCTTGTGTCCACCCAGCTCCCAGTGCCTTCCTTCCCCTTCACTTGTTTCCTTGGAGTCTAAGGAGAACTGTTCCAGTTTTATGGCTTTGACATCTGGGGAGATAAAAATTTTAATAGTAACCAACTTGGTTGTTTTGCAGTCCGATATGAAATTGATAATGACCTAATGGAGTTCAACATTTTAAAAAGCAGTTTTAAACACGACAAGGAGACAAAGCGCAAAGAGATCAGAACTGGTTTTCTCAAACTGCGCGGCATCCTGCAGGAGAAAGAGAAAAGCATCATGGAACAGATAGAAAATCTGGAAGTGACCAGGCAGAATGAGATTGAAAAATACGTGTATGTCACAGCCATGAAAGTGAAGGAAATGGATGGCCTGATTGCCTACTCCAAAGAAGCCCTGAAGGAGACAGGTCAGGTGGCATTCTTACAGTCTGCCAAGATCCTGGTGGACCAGATTGAAGATGGCATCCAGAGCACCTTCAGGCCCGACCCGCAGCTGCGGCTGCATTCCTTGCACTGCATACCCTTGGACTTCACGGCACTCTCCGGTGCCATCAATGAGCTCTTCCCCAGTGGACCCAAGAAGGTTTGCTCCTCAGGAGACTCGCTGCCCTCCTCATATCCCATGCACTCAGAAATGATGATTGCGAGGAAGGTCACGTTCAGCACCCACAGTTTTGGCAACCAGCAGATACATCAGCGAAGCTCCTCCTTGCTGTCCTTCAGCCTTGCCAACGATAAGGCCAAGATGAATCTGGAGGCCTGTGCGAGAAGCCAATCCACCACCCCTGCCAAGACCACAGATGGCCTCTATACTTACTGGAGTACCAGCCCTGAAAGCCAGCCTCCACAGAATAGCAGCAGCTTCCACAACTGGTACTCATTCAATGATGCCTCGGTGAAGACCCCAGGCCCCATTGTAATCTATCAGACACTTGTGTACCCACGAGCTGCCAAGGTAAGGTGAGGGGAAGGGGTTGGGGCACAGAATGAAGTGAGAGGTCAGGTGTTACTTCTCTGTGACCTCTAGGATCTGCTCACTCAAACCTGCTACTCTGAACTTTGTATTCAGACCATTCAAATGAGGTAAGATCCTGAAATGTTAATTCACTCAATTGGCTTAAGCCAATCAGCCCATGTATTTAAATCATAGTCATAAATATGTCCGAAGTCCCATCCCTACTCCACAGGAGGCCTCTCTATTGAAAGAGAACAAACTGGGAGACTGGGGAGATGGCTCAGCGATTAAAGGTGTTTGCTTATAAAACCTGCAGGCCATAGTTCAATTCCCCCAGCACCCACATGAAGGCAGATCCAAAAAGTGGTACACTGATCTGGTGCTCATTTGCAGCAGCAGGAGACCTAGGTACACCCATACACGTGTACACATGCACATGTGTGTAAATAAATAAGTAAAAAGTTTTTAAAAACCAATTCTCATTCAAGGAATAAATACATTTTTTTAAAGGGAGGGGAAAGAACTAAGTTGAGACCAAAGAATTTCAAAAGATGACTTGGAGAGTGTGATCTTCCCAAAGGAAAGTCTGTCATGGATAGAATCCAGGAATTGGCATTAGAAAACAATTTCCAGAACCTGTCGGCTGTGCATCCTTGAAACTGCTGCCTTCCTATGGGAAAGTCAAACTCCCCATGATTTGGAAAGATTAGAACACCCCTCCCCAACAGAATCCCAACTCCTCATCTGCTCTTTTAGGGGTAGGATGTTAAATGAGGTCTCTCAAAGATCTTTATATCCACTATCAGTTAACCTCAAGAGACACGCCTTACCATTGCTATCAACCTTGACTGAACATGAACAAATGATCTTTCCTTAAATTAACTTTCAAATGCAGCTGAAACTAAGTTGACTCGCTTATGGATGACCTTATTCCAACTCCAAGGGGCAAAAACCTGAAGTGCAACAAAATATTGAATTAGTGTGTCTTACCTTCTTTTGGGGTTCCCTACAGGGACACCTCCCAAGCTACTCTATGGCCTGCTTCCATATGGTAGAGCCCAACTTTTGTCCCCATAAACTGTAGATACTTCCAAAGATATTCAGCCTCTAGAAATATAAACTAGTAGTTCTCAAACATTAGCATCTCCTGGAGACCTTGTTAAAATGTTGATTTCAATCCACTGGGTGTCAGTGAGCCTGAGAGCCTGTGTTTGCTACAAGCTGCCAGGCGGTGCACTCTGCAGACTGTGCTTTAGAAGGAAGTATGGGGCTGGAGAGATGGCTTAGTGGTTAAACGCTTGCCTGTGAAGCCTAAGGATCCCGGTTCGAGGCTCGATTCTCCAGGACCCAAATAAGCCAGATACATAAGGGGGCACATGCATCTGGAGTTCGTTTGCAGTGGCTAGAGGCCCTGGGGCGCCCATTCTCTCTCTCTCTCTACCTGCCTATTTCTGTATCTCTCTCTCTCTCTCTCAAATTAATAAATAAATAAAAATAAAATATTTTAGATGTAGAAACACGAAAATGAAGACCAGACATAGACCAACCTTACTTTCCCATTCTCCCAAGACATTGTAGGGGCTATAATTGGCTCAGTGTAAGGTAGAACAGTCCCTTCCGAGAGACTGTGATGCAGTGATAAAAGAGGTGCCCATCTACAACCAAGCAGCTGAATTCCATTTTCAAATGCTGTTAAACCAGCAGAAGCTGCAGAGCAGGGCACAACAGGGGCAGCAGCACAGCTCATCTTCTCCCCTTGCCAGGCCAGGCTTGCTAGGGTCTTCACAGACTGACCTAAGGCAGAAGGGTGGTGGCCTGTTCCATACTGGGCTCATGGAAAATGGCCTATGCCACCTAACCATCATCCTGGATGAGCACAACAGGAGGACCTACTGAGAACAAGCCAGGGCAAGCTTTTTGTTTTTGTGCAGTTAATGAAAAACAAAAACAAAAACAAAAACACCAGTCCATATTTTAGGGTTGTGAAATGGTCCTTACCCAGGAGTCAAAGTGCTCAGAAATGCAAACAAATTATGTTGACATCTCTCTTGAATCTTTACAGTTTTGGCATAGAAAATATTCTTAAAGTTAGACTTATGAATTGTTAATATGTATTGAAAAAAAATGCTACATATTTTAACTCAATTTTATTTTTAAAAACCTTTTCCTGGGAAATGATGAAAAATTAAGATGATTTGTGCCCCAAAGTATTCACTGCAACATTTATTTATGAGAGTATAAAATTAGAAAAAATAAATGCTCAACTGTTGAAGGGTTCAATTATTTATGGGGCAGTTTTTAAAGATGTTTTTTACTGAATTTTTAATGAAATTCAAAAATATGTAAAGTATAAGTGAAGGAAAGGAGGAATCAAAGTCATACAATCCAAATTATCTGCATTTGTTTGGCTGTGTTTATCTCAAAATCGGAAGGAGATTGCAATGAATTAACTTGTGAGGTTATGAGTACTATTTATTCTCTTTATACTTTTATTTTGCATTTTCCTAGTATGTAACAATTAATATGCTTGTTTTGATAACCCAAAAGAAAATAAGTTAATTTTTATTGTGTAAATTTATTTGTAAAATTTGTAAAATGATAAATTAGTTTTATTTCATAACATCAAATTTATCAAAACATTTAATAAAAACATTAGAAATTTGCTTTTAAAATTACTATATGCCATACAGCATCTGTTGTTTGAGCCTTGTTAATGGATCTCTTCCCAGGAGTTGGTGGCTTATGCTTTCACTACAAACATATATTCTTCATTAATAGATAAGTCATTTCACCTCTCTGGATATTTCCTCACGAATAAGGAAAGAAACATTTTGCATTCCTGAGCATTATAGAGGGCTTCAATGAAGAAACCTTTCACTTCAAGTATTCTAGGGTTCCAGTGGAATTTGTTAAATGTATCCTTCCTGAGCCTGTAAAACGGGATAATGAACTTTGCCTTCTAGGGGATTATGGTATTATACATGATTTAGGGAATGGGAATGCCTAGCATAGGATCTAATGAATAATAGGTATTCAACAAATGGAAGTGACTTTTTTTAGTGAGGACAGAAGGGCTATTTCTATTGCCTCCATGTTGACTAACACTAACAGAACCCAGAAGATCATTCCTTTGTTTCTGAAATCTAATGCAATTATCACTCCAGGCTTCATCACACAGACTTTTAGGACTGCTGCACAGGGTCAGATTCAAAGCCCTCAGTAGCTACAGGGGATAGACGTAGCTTAAACTCTCCCACTGATAGTCAACACTGTAAATCTTTATGGGAAAGAACACAGAATGGCGTGTACTAAATGCCATTCTTTTTTTTTTTTTTTTTTTTTTTTTTTTTTTTTTTTTTGAGGTAGGGTTTCACTCTGGTCCAGGCTGACCTGGAATTAACTATGTAGTCTCAGGGTGGCCTCGAACTCACGGCAATCCTCCTACCTCTGCCTCCCAAGTGCTGGGATTAAAGGCGTGCACCACCACGCCCAGCTACTAATGCCATTCTGATAGACCCATTCGTTTCCTAGGTTTACTGGACATGCCCAGCGGAAGATGTGGACTCTTTTGAGATGGAATTCTATGAAGTCATTACTACTCCACCTAACAATGTGAGGACAGAGCTCTGTGGGCAAATTCGGGACATCATGCAGCAGAATCTGGAGCTACACAACCTGACCCCCAACACCGAGTATCTGTTTAAAGTTAGAGCCATCAACGAAAATGGTCCTGGGCAATGGAGTGACATCTGCAAGGTACTGGGCACATTTATGTCTCAGATGGAATTTCTCAGTGAGTTGGGATTTTGCTAGATTAGCATGGTCTGAAGAGATCATAGAATTCAGAGGAACTCACCTTCTAAGCCCAGAAAACTGGCTAACTCAGGACCAAAAACAGGGCTGCTGGCCTCAACTAGACTTTGCAAACCAGTCCTGAAAACTGTAAGCTCTGTTTATTCAAAAACACTTGTTCTGTGTTAGGATGTGGAGATTTGGAGAAGAATAAAGCATGATATTTCCCTATAAGGTATTCAAGGACTAAGAAACAATAATTGTTGTATAAGAAGAATAAGAAATAATTATACAAAGTGAGAAAAATTTAAAAGAGGTGCAAAGATGGTGTGTGAAATTTAACAAATAAAAGTGCAGGATATCTAGTTAAATGAAAATTTCTCATAAACAAAAAAAAAAGTGTATTGGAAGTATATCCCTTTAATACCTATTTATGTTCACATTACTTTTTGGTTATCTAGAAGTTAATGAATAGCCTCTGATGAGGTCAGGTGACCTCCAAAAATGCAAAGATTAAATTATTCCTCTCTTCTTCACAGTGAAAGACTATTTTTCTTTAAATTCACAAAGGACACACACTCATGAATATAATTTTACTGATATTAGGAGTAGAAAGAGAAGCAAAATATCAAGACTGCCAGAGCTCTCTTACTGTATAACGGTGATTTGTTCTTTGGGATCAGAATAGATGTCTTAATCAGAGATTCTTTAAAAGCAAAAAGGACAAGTCTATTCATTTAAGCTTTGGAAGAAGGGAAATCCTCACACAGTCTCATGAAGCCCCTTCTCTGATACACTTCTGAGCTGATCTCCATAGGAACTGGGAAGTTTCTCTCCTCCTCTTCCTCTTTTCCTCTCCCCTCTCCTCCTCTTTCTGTCTCTTTCCTTCCCCCTCCCTCTTTCCCTACTCTTCTACCTCTGCCTCTCTATGAATCTGTATAATTTTTCCCATTCCTCAGTTTCCGCTCCCCTAAATGCAGCCTTCATGTAGTTTTGAATAATCTTTGCCCATCCTCTGTGTGGTCTTAGCTTCAGTGTCTAACACTCTGACTAGCCACACTCTAGCTCCTTGGACAGATGGTTGAGGAAAAGAATGTGAATGGTTGCTCCTTCTAATGATGAAGGAGAAACAGGGGAGGGTGGGACATTAGGTAGTAAGTCTCTACAATGGAGCTACTCTCACTCCCTCCTGATGGCCAGTTCATGGATCATGCTTTGCTTCTGGGGCCCAGGATTCACATGTCCTCCTCCTCCTCCTCTCACACAGATCAGACACTACCATGTGAAGGAAACGGGATGAGAAAGCATGTCTGGCTGCTCCTCCAGCTATGCCCCAGCCAACCCCCCTTCCTGTTGGTCAGCTGCCCAGGGCCATTCTTATGCCAGAGAACCAAATACCCCACAGTTGTTGCCACATGTACTGTGTATTTTTTTTCTTATTTATTTATTTATTTATTTATTTATTTTTGAGAGAGAGAGGAGAGAGACAATGAGTACACCTCCAGTCACTGCAAAGGAACTCCAGGCGCATGTGCCCCCTTGTGCATCTGGCTTACGTGGGACCTGGAGAATTGAACCGGGATCCTTTGGCTTCGCAGGTGAACACCTTAACCGCTAAGCCATCCCTCCAGCCCCATGTACTGTGTATTCTTGAGTGTGGAGCAACCTTCTCAGCTTTTAAGATTCCTTTAGAAATGTCTTACCCATGAAAAGCACTAATTGGTATAGCTATGGTTTTTTTTTAATGTATCGTCTGTCATTTCTAGATATGAGGAATGTGGATGGACAGAAATAGAGGAGTGCCATCAGTCTGCCCTCTCACCCTGTCACATCTTCTCAGGTGGACACTGTTGTCCTTCTCATACTGTGAACCCCTTGAGCACAAAATTCTTGCCTAACTTATCTTTCTTTCCCCTACAAAGCTTACCACAGCAGTTTGCATATAGCAGCTTCTTAATGGTTATTGAATGAATACATGAGTGAAAATGTGTCCGAACAAATGAATATATGAATGAATGTCTAAATTAAAGAGTAAAGAAATAAATTGATAAATAAAATTAATAATTGGAAAGTACCATAAGATGCCCAAAAGCTGAATGCTTTATACCATCAGTCAAGAAATAACATTCCCCTGAAATTGTGTTTATGCGATTAATTTTCCCTCCCTGAAAGAGAAAGAAATGCATTCCAGTCCCTTTGCTTTTTAACATATCTAAATGAGCAGAGCCCTAATTAATGAGGTTTTCTGAAAGCTTCATTTTTATCTGACTCAAGGAGCTGCAATATAGATTTTTCCTTCTGAAGTAATTCTTCCTCCCTTCTTTGTGGTTATATTAGCATTCCAGGGGAAACACTGATTCTCTTAACATTTGTCATGATTTGCATAAGTAAAGGCTTCAATAGCAAATGAAAATAAGATGGTGTGTTTGAGTGACATTTATAAAGCTTCATAAAAGTAATGGCTTTAGCTCTTTCCTATAAAATCAAAGTTTTTTCCTTTAGCATCAGCACTGTGCAGGTATTTCTGAAAGGTTTCATTTAAATGCTGAATTGAGGCAGCACAATGATTTCTTATCCAAAATGCAATATTTCCATCATGTGTAGTTTGGTAAAATAAGTGAAATAACACCTTTTATATTTGATTTGCATAGCCGCAGACTTGTTGGCTTTTTGAGATTTTCTTTGGTATTAGTACATGCCATAAGAAAATTGACTTTAAAGCTTTTGAAAGGTCCCACTTGAAGGTCAACTCTGTGTCAGATACTGTATATTCATTATCACTGATCATCCAGCCACTCAGAAAGGAAGGAGTTACTGCCTTCAGATAGGGAAAACGAAGAGGGTTTGAGTTGGAACCTAGGTCTGCATTCAAAGCCAGAGCCTTTTGTCCCCCTGGACCATCAGCCCAGCCCCAGGGATAGGGAGACTCATTCTGGAGGAATGATGTCAAAGCCAACAGCAATGAAAGCTATTTGTTTGTTTGTATCCTGGAGTGACAGAATCATGCGTTAGAGAGTCTTCGATGGGGGCTCACGTCCTTAGTCCAAATCCCAACCATACTAAGTTGCCAGCTCCACAAGGGTACATACAGCATTAGTCTCCCTCCCTCCTCTTTGCCCATCATCCCTACCTAAGAGTCTCTGACATCCAAGAACCTAATCATTTATTTTGAAGGAACAGAGAAGTGTGTTTCCAGCAATGCATTGTACCCACTGGCCTCAGTTTCTCTTCCTCTGGTCCTCAATATGCCTTCTGACTTCCTTCCCATTTCTGTCGCTGGTTTCTGTGGCAGTGACCTTCTCATTGCTGGGACAAACACTCAACCGGTAGCAGCATATTGAAGCCTTACATATAGATTCCAGGGAAAGCTTCCCCATGGAAGAGGAAACTGGCTTACTTCATCACACAGCCACATAGCAGAGAAACAACAGCCAGCACCAGCAAGCACAAGCTAACTCTGAACACACACCTCCAGGCCTACACCTAGTGCCATACTTCATCCAGGAAGGCTCTGCCTCCCAAATGCTCCAAGCTGAGGACTAAATAGAACACTTACTCACCTAAGGCTATGGGGATATTTTCCATTCAAACCACCACAGTTTCCTAACTTTTCTCACTGTCCCCTTAGCACATTAAATCTTAGTTTACTGCGTGCAGCCTTCCACTGACTAATCTGTACCTCTGTGTGTGTTTCCTTTTCCTGCTGCAGCAAATTAGTGGAGTATGCAATAGAAATTATGTATTCCCTCAAAGTTCTGGGGCTCAGAAGTCCAAAATGGTTCTTACTGGGTCAATCAATATATCATGGTGCTGTGTTCCTTCTGAGATGAGGAACCTGAGGAAGAACCTATTTCCCGTCTTTTTCCTGGCCTCTCACATTCCTTGATGTGTGGGCCCTCGTCCATCTTCAAAACCAGCAACATCTATCTCACCGGGGCAGTCTCCCACTGCTAACCCTCAGACTCACTTCTTCCTCTACCTCCCACCTGGACAGACCTTGCAAATTGGTCCACTTGATGATTCAAGAAAGTTTTCTAAGAACAGCTGACTGGCAACTTTAATTTCTCTTTGCCACGTAACATAACATAGTCAGTGATGCAAGAATTAAGGCAAGACCATCTGTGAGGATCCATTACTTTACCTTCCCCAATCTATAAACCAAGTTACTAAATTACATCAGATTTGGAAGTCAAAATCCAGGCCTGGCAACAGTCACAAATTGGTGCTTTTCTGCTGTTTTTAGCTCTTTAGAAAATGCAGCTACCTGTCCCCAGCCATTCTCTCATAGTCCTTCTCAGTCTACCAGCCCCTTGATATCTGTGTGTGCTCAGAAAGTCATCCTTGAGCCACCCCTGGGTCTCTACAAGATGGCTGCTCTCCTCCTGGGTCTGTGTGCCTGCTGGGACCCAGACACAGAGCAGGTGTTGCTTGCCTGTCATGTGAACCCTCTTCTGCCTTTTCCTTTCTCTTCAGACTGAGTCACACATCTTCAAGGGTTGAGGGTGAAGGACAATCTGGGTGACCACATTCAGGGCTACCCACACAGACACCCACACACTCACAGTGGCTTCCACGCACTGGAATGAAGTCTAAATAATTTGCATTCTCTGTCTCCTTAGAGTACATCGGTTGCCAAAGAGCTCTGGATCTTTTGTGGAAGCAAAGTTCGACTGGTCTCTCCCTCTTTACCCAACATCTAATAAGCTTGAATTTTGACACAAGTATTATTTAGACTCAAGTCGGACCTAGTGTTTTCTTCAACTTCACAAAGAGAGCGTTTAATTATATTATCACAGTTCCTGGTCCATTATCAACACGGATCTCTCTGCAAGAACCTTGTCTTATTGCATGTTCCTTTCTGGGTTCTAATAAGCGTTATTTGAATCTTCTTGCTTTTATGTGTTCTTGCAAGATACATATTGGTGTTGCCTGTGCGTTAGTTTACATAAACAGCACTGTGTTACATCTTACTTTGTTTCCCATATTTTTTCCCTAAACTCTGTGTTAGAATGATCCATGGAGTTTATATACACTAAATGTATATATGTACATATATATGTGTGTGTGTGCGTGTATGTATATGTGTGTGTGTATATATAGATAGATAGATAGATAGATAGATAGATAGATAGATAGATAGATAGATTCCTCGTGCTACATCACCCCTCACAATGTGCATTTGTTCCTTATCTGTCATCCCTTCATTCAGTGGGGACACCCAGGTGCCTTCTATAATGATGCAATGGACAGCCTTCCATGTGATCCTTCACAAGGGGAATGCGGGTATGAAAAAGGCTCTCTGGGTTTTTCGGTAGTCTGCAATGGCTACCATTACAAATTACAATAGATTGGGAAGCGTAAGCAAAAGAAATTTCTTCCTCAGAGTTCTGACTGGAGGTCCAAGTTCACAGTGTCATCAGGGCTGGTTTCTCCTGAGGCATCTGCCTTTGGTCCCCTTCTTAACTGTGTCCTCAAGTGATCTTTCAGTGTGCACCCTGGTGACTGTGTTCACATTTCCTCATGTCAGCCTGGTTGAATTACAGCCTGCTCCATTAATCCTGTTTAAACTTCATTCCCTCTTTAAACACCAGTCCAAATAGAATCAGGCTGGGAGGTTTAGAACCTCAACAGGTTAGTTTCAGAGAGATACAGTTTAGCCAAGGTCAGATATGTACCATGGATAAAATTTCCGAGTTATAGAGTAGGTGAGTGCTCAACTTTACCACAACTAGGAAACTTTCCAGTTAGGAAATTTTCTAATTTTCAAAGCCTACGTTTCACTTGTATTTACCAAGATCTAGCTTCTTTATATTTTGCTAGTGTGATAGTTATAAAGGGTTATCACCTTACTTTGTACATTTTGTTTCAAATACTTGTGATTTCTTAGGATTTCTTCTTCTGTTAGTAGTTGTTAATATCCTCTGCCCACTTTGCCGCTGTACTTTTGTAGGTGATTCACAGGATGTCCCTATATATTCTAGATGATGGTTTTAGTCACTGCTAATATTTTCTCCCTTTTGACATTTGTCTATTACCTTTGTTCATAATGTACTTCATGAAATGGCAGAAATCTTCAACTTTGATGGAATCAAAGGCAGATTTTTTTTTCCTTATGGTTTGACCTTTTGAGATTTTGTTTAAAAAAAAAAAATCCTTCCTTTGACTTAAATCACAAAGATAATCTTCTACACATTCTTTGATTAAATTTATAAGCTCGTCTTTCAAATTTAGTTCTGTAATCCACACAGACTCTACCTTTGAATGTAATGCTAAGAACAGGCATACTGGTTGTACCGCCTAGGGAGCCAGTCTTTCCAGGATCATCCTCTGATCTTGCATTAATTCTCATATAGTTAGGGATACTTCTCTAAGTCTTCTCTTCCGTGCTGTTGGTCTAGTGTCTGTTTTGATGCCAATACCATGCTGATTTTAGTGCTTTCAGCCTCAGTCTTGTGCTGTCTTGGTGAAGTGCTAAGGTATCTCCTTTTTAAAAAAATCAACTTAGTTAAGCATGAAGATTTACTTATTCGTATAAATGATGAGCACTTAAACTTTTTGTTTTTATTTTTATTTATTTGAGAATAACAGACAGAGAAAAAAAAAGAGGCAGAGAGAAAGAGAGAGAGAATGGGTGCACCAGGGCCTCCAGCCACTGCAAATGAGCTCCAAATGCATGCGCCATCTTGTGCATCTGGCTTACGTGGGTCTTGGGGAATCGAGCCTCGAACCAGGGTCCTTAGGCTTCACAAGCAAGTGCTTAAGCACTAAGCCATCTCTATGGCCCCTTAGTTTTTTTTGTTTTTTTTTTTTTTAAAGAAATCCAGATTGAGTGTGATTGAGAAGCCACTGAAATGTTATGAGACAGTTGGAATTTCTGTAATATGTCTAAACATTTATGCATACTACCTATATGAGCTTTATTGAGGCCCTTAAGGTTTTTAAAGATGTATTGTGTATTCCTGGTTAAATTGGATAGTTCAGGGATCTGTGTATAGCATGAGGAGGATAGTTAATAGTATTATATTATATGCTGGAAATTTGCTAAGATTTTAGATGTATTATCACATATCAAAATAGTAACTAGTCTAGGGAGATGGATCAGTTGATAAAGCCATGCAGTTGCCACGCAACTCTTTGAGTAGCTGAGTTTGGATCCCCAGACCCATGTAAAAGCCTGACTCTGTGGAGGGCTTCTGTAATCCCAATGGACCTACTGTGAGAAAGACACCGAGTGGAGCAGTAAATGATGAGACCCTGCCTCAAAGTGGAGCAGAAAGCAAAGACCAACCTGAGAGCTGTCCTCTAACCTCTACATATGCACTATGGCACACACACACACACACACACACACACACACACACACACAAATATATATAAAAATAACTTTAATGTAAAGACTTAAAAAAACAGTAATCCTGTGAAATAATGGATATGCTAATGTGTTCAATTGCAGTAATTACTTCACTATACATATGTAGACTAAGACATGATAGTATACCCCTTATGTATATCAAATAAAAGTTAGTACAGTAGTTTATTATGAGTATTGCTTTATATTTCATTATATTTTCTAATGAAAGAATGGTTTAGAATAAAGGCCATTGCTCTTTGTAGATTAACTTGAATTACAGAAATCTTTCAGAACTCTCCTTTTATTCTGAGATCTATCTGTTGATCCAGCTTGCTTTCCCAGGCACATAATCTTATCGTCTGTAAATAATGATAGTTTTATCTCTGTCTGTATAATCTTTGAACTCACCTTTCTTTTTCTTTCCCAAGTGCTTTAGCCAGAGCTTCCCATCAATATCAAGTGGCAGCAGTGGCAGTAGATACACTTGTCATATTCTGGATCCCAAATTTGCATTGTTGAGTTATTATTTTTATTCAGTTTTGTGGTACATAGTCCTTACTAAGTTAAGGAAATCTCCTTCTACTTCAACGTTTCTGAGACCTTATGTATAGTGAATGATATAATTATTTTTGCATTATGTGAGGTAATTGTGAATTTTCTCCTTTTGGCCGTTACTAACGAAGTGAATTATGATGACTGAGTGTTTATTATTTTGGTCCCAGGGCCTTGTCCATACTAATTACTGAGCTACACCCCTCTCTACAATCGTTAACTTTTCCTGGTGCTAGATTCTACTTCCTTTCATGGGATACATCCCTGGAGGATCATGTGATTTTTTTGTTTGTTTGTTTGTTTTATTTTCAGGTTTTCAAGGTAGGGTCTCACTCTAGTCCAGGCTGACCTGGAATTCAGGGTGGCCTCAAACTCATGGCTGTCTTCCTACCTTTGCCTCCCAAATGATGGGATTAAAGGCGTGCACTACCATGCCCGGTGGATCATGTGATTTTTAATATACTACTTTAATAGATTTTTCAGTTATGTCCTTTTTTTTAGATTATTGCATCTATGATTGTAAATGAACTGGGCTTATAACTTTTCACTTATTTTTTTTTATTTGGTTCCTTTGCTTAAAGGGAACTGGGAAGTTTTCCCTCTCTTCCTGTTTTCTAGAGCAGTTCCATCTTAAAACTTGGGTAGAATTCTTTGGGGATGCCAACTGTTATTATTTTCATTAGTACATGAAATTCTGTCTTTGTGCTTCCTCTGACTGTTTTTTCTATCTGACCCCCTTGATCATAGACACTCCCCAGCCCTCCTTGCCCCGTTACATGTCACACATAGCCTTTCTCTTTGAAGATCCTGACTCCAGCTTGAGACAAATATCAAAATCTCTGGCTTGTGTGTTGTGGTAGTTTTCAGGTCAGTTCCTAGCCTCATGACTCACAGGACTATCAACCCTCCCTCGTGGCCTCCAATAGCAGCTTACATTTTTCACTTTACCTTTATCAAGGTAGTATCTTTGTATTGTCCCCATTATTCCCTAGCTATAGGTAATGTGTCGCCATGTCTATGATATAACCTTTACTTTGCATGCAACCCTGTTTTTAACTGAAGCCCAAAATAAAAATATTTAGAGCATATAATACTAATAATAATTTAAATTCTCATGCACTTTACCTTTGGGTAAAAATATGGAAGGTGAAAAAATTGGTACATGGAGACCTTGTGTTCTGTATTCCTCTTCAGCATGCAAACCCCACCCTACCCCATCTGCTCATTCGTCACACGGTCTCATTCATTGAGGCAGCAGATTCTCATCTCCAGATCCCAAGCTTACTCTCTAAATGCTTCCTCAGTAATATGCACTAGGGAGAAATAGTAATGCTACCAGATCAGAGAAATGGAGAACCGCCCCCCCCCCACACACACACACAAGATAAGGCACAGAGAATCTCAATGAAGTTGAGTCTGTGCGACTTCTTGAAGGTCCTGCTTAGCTTGGTGCCCAGTGGAATCCACTTGTCCTGAGTAGCACTAATCATTCCCTGACCAAAGCTAGTACAAAACATTTCTGCTTGTATCAACGGAAAGCAATTGCAAGATTCACGAATTCTGATTGGTTCCCCTTCCATCTGCTTTTCAAAGAACCTTCCCTTTACCATAACTAATGTTAGGACTATAGAGATAAAAAATAAAATAAAATAAAACGGTCCTAAACAAGCCAACACTCTAAACAAGCTGTTGAAATTTGGTAAGGAAATCAAACACACATTAGCTGAAGCTTAACAACTGATAAGAGTTGTGGCAGAAGCCAATACAGGAGGTGGGTAGAGGGGGCTGTTCTATGGCAAAGCCCAGCCTATGGCAGTCATTAACACTCATTTATGTGAGCCGCCTTAAAGGAAGACCAGGAGCTCCTGGTCTCCTGAGCCTGGGTCTCTTCATCTCTAATAAGGGGCTGACAGCACCTAGCCTCATGTGATTATCACCTGCAGGTATGTGTGGAGTAGGCCTGGGCTCTGGGGAGCTGCGACCCCATCGTGGTTCTTTGCTTGCATTGCAGGTGTTAACACCCGATGGGCGTGGAAAGAACCGAGCTAAGTGGGGCCTGCTGAAAAATATCCAGTCTGCCCTCCAGAAGCGCTTCTGAGCCCCAGCAGAACCCCTCAGAGATGTACCACTAAACAGACATATATATGCACACAAGTATATGTATTTTTCTCACCACATTCTTCAAGGAGGTTGTAGATCACTGTGTCCAGTACCTCTGAGCTTTCCAACAGAAGTCTCCTAAGAGCCAATAAAAGGAAATGCCTGACATTATGACCTGATGGTATTGATTCGTTGTGAGAAAACAGAAAACTGAGGGACAAAACAGAAGTCTGTGGGTTTCTCCCCAAAGTCCATCCTCAGGTTCTGAATACTGTCATGCTGCGTATGCGTGAGTAGCTCTGAATCTAAGCTTAGTGTCTGAGCAAGGTGGTGATTGACCAGGAACTCTGTACCTCACTATGCAATCTATTTCAATATTAAGTAGCCCTCACTGTGAGAGTGAAGGTGCTAATTACTTGAGACTGTGTCTTCCCACAGCTCTCCCCCCACGGTCTGAGACCTGCCTCTGGGTCATAAAAAAAGGACAGCCCTTCCTTTTCTCATTCTTTCAGTGCCCCAGAGCCACGCAGGAGCAGTAGAGTGCCTGGCTGTATTACAGTATTATAAGAATGGGTACCCCGAGGAGCTTTGTTATGATCCTATTAATGTAAATGATAGCTCAAATTCACCATCAGATTTGGTATTACCATATAATCATTTCTGTAAAAAGTTTCAGAATCATCATTAGCACAGGGGGCAAATTAAATGGCATGCCCGCAGGAATTTGATTACTGATAAACTAAAGTGAAATTAAACTTAAAAAAATTTAACAATGAATATGACATTATAATGATCACACCTACTTAAATAAGCCAAAGCTCTCTGATCCTGCCTCTCTAGAGAACGTGGAGGTTTGCCTGTGGGGACAAAGGCAGCTAGGTATTCTGAGAAGCCTATCAACCCACCAGCTAGCTGAGCATGATTCCTAAGGCAAGGTGAGTTTCTGAAAGGCAGAGCAGGCCCCATGTGTTTGTTTGGTCCTTAAGCCTATGACCCACATGAGCCTCCCTTCTGAGGACCATCCTTGAGGTTCAGGTACATATATGTATATTAGTACTATGTCAATATGCTAAATATAACCAAGAGACTGATGGATATATATTTCAAATATATGCTGCCCTATTGAGCTATCATCTCTGTACAGAAGAGCTGTGGCTGCAGGAAGAAACCATGAGAAACAGTCTACCTGCAACATCTCACAGAGAAGCTGTTAGTCGGGGGTAATTTTCTTGCCTTATTCCTGTTTTAAAAATATGTGATCTAGAGTCATCCTTCCACTTAGCACGGAGACAGAATTATCCAGGTACAGTCCCTGCCACGCAGATCTAGTCTAGTGAATAGGATAGATCAAGTAAGTAAAGTCCAGGCACATAGCCGACCAAAATGATAAGAAAGCACTAGGAGGGAAAGAGGAATGGGGTCTAAGCAGGATGCCCATGAAGGACTCCCCAAAGAGGGAAACTTAAAGCCATTCTCTCAAGAATGAGAAGGAGCCAGCCAGCCATGTACAGACAGGGGTGAAAAGCTTTCTAGACAGATGGACAACATGGGCCATAGCCCCGAGGCAGAAAAGTTAGGGAAAGTTTAAAAATGGAACAAGGGAGGGAGGCTGGAGCACAGACAACAAGGAAAGAGAAGGGCAGGCAAATTTCCTCAGCAGGACTCAGGGCATCACTGGGGGTGAAACCAAGGGCAAAGGGATACAAAACAAAGCAACCCCTCACCACGGTTTACATTTTGTTAGTGGGAAAATGAGTTGTGGGGGCCAAGAAAAGGCAGAAAGATTTTTAAGGAAGACACTGTCAACTGGACTAGGCAAGGATCCAGATGGAACAGCGGCCCTCCCACGTGAGTAAGCAAGAGCAAGGAGTCAACGGTGAAGCCCAAGGTCCCAGGGTTGGAAAAGGAACAAATTTCAGGAAAATTCCAGAAAGTTGTTGTGTTTTGGGCAAGTGTGACATGATGCTTGAGGGACAACTGAGGAGAATCACACAGTGGCAGTTGGATCGATTGAGTCAGGAAAGCAGAAACCCCACCAGTTATTTTTTAACAAAACTGAATCGAGTGAGTTGGTTAAATGGGTAGTGAAGGACAGAAAAAGGACATTGGGCAACAATGCTACTGACACTCCTAGGGCTGGGGATGAAGGGAAGAGCAAGGGATTATCTTATTGGAGGCAGATGTTCAAGAGGAGGGCCTGTGAGCTTGGACTCATCTTTCTGAGAGGACAGTGCCTGGCTGGCGAAGGTGGACCTGAGGGACTTCCAGGGACTAGGACCAAAGGGGACACATAGGAACCTGACAGCCGTAACTGTGCCCTCACTGTCCAGGGACAACCACTATTGCAGTGAAGTCATCCAGAAAAGGTAAGCAGAGGAAGAACCCTTTCCCTCTGTCCCTTCCAGGCCTCCCAGCAGGCTCTAGCATGTCCTTGTAGCATAGCCCAGCAGTGTCAACTGGCAAAGGAAAAACGCTGCCTACAGAGCCCTAGCTCCAATGTCATAGGCTGGTAGAATTAATAGCTTTATAACCGGGTGATGGTCTGAGGGGAGTGTAAGAAGATGGTTCCTGCCAGTGTTAGGACCAGAGCTATCTTCATAGACTGGGCAGGAAGAGGATCTGGAGAAGATCAGTGTAAGGAGACGGCAGCTTGCACAAGACAAGGACACAGAGTACTCAGAAAATACTTGTTGGTCTAACCTCAGAGCTCACCACAAACCATATTCCCTCTTCAGATTTTGATGGTGAGAAGTAGGGTTGATAGGGAAATGCTATTACTTAAGCCTTTGCTGTCTTTTCCATAGCTGACCTCTCCAAAATGAATAAATTCATGTGTCTAAGTGCTAATGTGGGAAGGACTTGAGTTTAATCTAGAGAAAGGAATGGGGACCCTGGAGACACCATACAGATATACGCAAGAGGCAACATGATGCTATGATTCCAAAATGGTGGCCGTCCTGCTACCTCTGAGCATCCCTGCTATACACTCATGGCTCCCTGGGAAAGGCATTATCAGAACTTGCCCCTCTTTCCCATGGGGAACACACTCTCAGACTCACATGAACACATGTACACACAAATATCAACACACAGACATGCTTGTACAAACACACACACCTGCTCCCTTCACTGCTCCTGAACTGCTTTCATCCTTGTGACAAGAGAACAGACGAGGAAGTAGGGCTGGCATGGCGGAAGAGGAAGAGGGGTGGATATTTTCAGTCCCAGAGTTTCCAAATGGTGCGTGAGACCATTTTGATTTCCTTGCAGGTGAACACCCAGAAGAGTCTGGATGCATAGGAGCTCTCAGAAGAGCAAACACCTTCCAAGGCAAGTGACTGACTAACTTAAAGGGAAAATGCAATTTGAAGAGATGCCCAAGGGGCTGGACTTAGAACCAGACCCAGAAGCTGCAATTATTTATACTGACTCAAAGAACTTAACAAAATGAGTTCACAACAGAGTTCTTCAGACGCTGAGAATCGGTGCACGGCTTCAGTTCCATTCCTTTAATTCTGCCAGGAGCTATAATTTCTAAATTTTCCTTCAGGAAAAAAATCATTTAGCTCAGAAATAATGCTTTCTATAGAAAACTGTAGCTGCTTAGGGCTTATTTCTTTGATTTTTTTTCTCCCGAGTAAACCATAATAAAGGGAGTCTTTTATCTTAATAAAGTCAGACATGGAAAGGTGCTCTCCAAGCACCAAAGCAGACAACAAATTCACTCAATAAAAATTGACCCAGAGCAACAACAGCCTTGACCCAAAGTCTTTCTGCCCCCCTCCCTCTGTGGGGAGCGGTACAAGAAAGGGTGGGAGAAAACCAAATCTCACACTCTGTAAGCTTTGGGAGCAGGTTGGTCCAAGCTTTATGGAAGGAAAGGAATATTCCTAGGGTTGTTACAATAGGGGAATCAGAGGAGCAGTGAAAGAAAGTGTGGGTATAGGAGGAAGGGGAACAGAAACCTGAATAAAGACAGAGTGGCTGGAGTCTTATGAAACATGCAGGGGGACTGGCGGCCAGATTATTGGTGAACAAAAGATTTTCAGTTGATCCTGTGATTAATGAAAATCATATATAGATTGTTGAACTAGAATGAGTAACATAAATATAAGAGTAGTACTTGATAGAGGCTAGAGAGATGGCTCAGTGGATGAAGTGCTTGCTGCATAAGCCAAGGACCTGAATACTTCACCCAGCACCCACGCATAAGCCAGGCATAGTAGAATGCACCTGTAATCCCAGTGCTGGGATGGCAGAAACTACAGGATTCTCTGGACTTACTGGCTAGCCAACTTTGTGAGCTATGGCTTCAGTGAGAGACCCTATCTTAAAAATATGAGGTGAAGGGATGGCTTAGGAGTTAAGGCGTTTGCCTACAAAGCCAAAGGACCCAGGTTCAACTCCCGAGGACCCACGTTAGCCAGATGCACAAGGTGGCACATGCATCTGGAGTTCATTTGCAGTGACTGGAGGTCCTAGCGCACCCATTCTCTCTCTCTCTCTCTCTACCTCTTTCTCTCTGTCAAATAAATAAATAAATAAAAATAAAATATTTAAGAAAATATATGGTGTGAAGGGTTGGAGAGACGGCTTGGTGGTTTAGGCACTTGCTTGCAAAGCCTAAGGGCCAGGGTCCAATTCCCCAATAACCACATAAAGCCAGATGCACAGAGTGGCAATGCATCTGGAGTTGGTTTGCAGTGGCAAGAGCCCTTGGTACATTCTCTCTTTCTCTCTTTCTCCTTGCAAATTAATTAACTGATGAATATAAGGTGGAGAGCAATTGAAAAAGATATCCAATGTTGACCTCTGGCTTCACATGCGTGCACTTGCATGTGCACCACACACACATGCACCTACAAAAATGAGAACTTGTACACACACACGTGCACACACAATAGTTGCTGACAATTATAACTGTGTTCCAGGGGCTATGCCAAGTATTTTACATACATTGGATCACTTAATTATTTAATTCTAACAACATGCCTATAAGGTAGGCACTATTGTCTCCATCTAGCTGATGAGAAAACTGAGGCACAACTTGTAAGTGGAACAGAGAGACTGAGATAGAGTTCAGCCCTGGCTCTGGAGGTTGTGATGGGTGATGGTCCCACCTTGCCCTGTCTCACAGCTAGTACAGGAGAACAAGACAGAAAACAGAAGCAGCTCAGGTAAGAGGTGAGAGGGGATGAGGCCCTGTCTCTGGTTCTGCATCAGGATCCATGCCAGCCTCAGGTCCTGTGTGGCAGAGGCTGGTTGGAGCAGGGCTCTGGCAATTGCAAGATACCACCTCTTCACACTTGATGGCTAGATTGGGCTCTCCATCAGCTGGATGTGCCTTTCTCAGCAGCGTTGCACTAAGCATGAAGCACATTGGCCCCACATTCAAGAACAAAGTCAAATCTGCCTCCTCCACCCTGACCCTTCCCTGCCTGCACACTGTGGACCTTTTGGCACGGTTTCTGGTTTTCCCTGGCAGGTCCTCCCCTGTACTGCTGTCTCACCTCTGTCATGAGTTTGGGCATCCATTCCCCACAGGAACAGTGATGAAGGGGCCCTGATTATCAGGCATTCGGTGCCTCTGGTCAGAGTGTTTGTTTCCAAGTGTAAAATAAGCCTTGGGACTGATGTGAGTAAATGTGACCAGCTATGGTTTAAAGAAAAGCAAGAGTCACCTTCTCTTGGGTCAAGAATGCCTCAGAGGTTTTGAGGTGAGAACACATCTGCTGGGGTGGGAGGCCTGGCCTCAGACCTGCCTGTGAAGAACGCAGTTTCTCAGTGGGTTAACCTCCCCTACGTAAGTCCGGTCTTTGCTGTTCCCCATGAGCAGCCTGGATGGCAAGTGGAAATGTCTAGTACATTTGCAGGATTCCCAGATGGACAGTTCATTTGAGCAGCTGTCACCTGGAAAGAACAGCAATGTCAAAGTCCCCCCCAACACTCACACACAGTGTGTGTTCCTATCTCTACTTCAGAAGGACCTCACTACACTATTATTAACTCTGTCTTAGCCTCAGGGCATCCTCTATAAAGGGGGCAGGAAAACTTACTGGAAAGGAGAATCACAAGGGCCCCAGGAGCCAGGGCCACAGAGAACATTTCCCCAGTCTCAAGCACGATACCAGCCTGATGCAGATGTTCCGTAAGGAGTCTGGTTCCCATGATAACATGTGTGATGTCACCATTCCATCTTGACTTAGTCTTGATGTGTTTGCTTCTTTTAAGTCTGAGGAGTTCAGAGCCATTTCCAGATTCCTGAGCTCTCTTTGAGGCTCTGGACAAATGAGTCCTATAGAAAAGCACAGACAGATAATTTCACACAATATCATAGTGAAGCTAAGAAGCCTTGAAACAGGAAACAATGGCTCATATCCATGATCCCAGCCCTCAGGAGGCCAAGGTAGGAGAATTTCAACAGTTCAAGGTCAGTGTGAGCTGTCCAACATGGGGACCACACAGCAAGTCGAGAGCTCTAGGAATCTGCACACATGCCAGGTGCACCCACAGCTCTTGTCTCCCACATGAGCTCTGTTGCTTAAAGGAAGGTAAGCCGCTACACACAAACACAAAATACAGTGAACTGCTGAAAGTACAAGCTTCAGCCTGTGGGGATAGCAGAATAGGTTGACATTTAAGGAGCCCCTTGAACAAAGCAGGGTCAGAAATCCCTGCTGTGCTCCAGCCACCCTCTCCGTGGCCTCTGCCCAGGGTGGACATCCATGACGGAGGGTTGCCTAGGCAATGCCTGAGCAGTGTGCCTCCAGTCACAACTGATGTAATTAAAGTGGAAACCTTTTAGAGCATGGTTTAAACAGAAGCAAATCATGCCACATCCGAGGGCCCCTGTGCTTAACTCGTGCAAATAAAACCATCTCTAGAGTTCCCAGGACACACTCTGTGCACGCCCACCTGTCCTGTCTCCCTTGCCTCCGCTGTTGCACACAAAGACTGAAGTTTTGTTGGCTGCTTGTCTTTCTTTGTTTCTTTTTTTTTTTCTTTTGCTCTCTTAAAATCACAGAATTTAAAGTTTCATTTAAAGAAATGCTTTGCCTGCTTTCAGATCTGGGAGCCTATATTTCGATTTTCTCCCCCACCACTCAATCACAATGGCAGGTTTACACTGTTTTCTCTGTGCTGCACTTCCACCAATAAGAACATGAGGAACTTGACAACAATAACAACAAGCCCTTGAATGACCTTTCCCGGAGCCATCTCCTTCATCCCTGGCCATTCCCCCTCTGGTTCTAAACATGTAACTTCTTCTATACTCTCTGCTCCCCTTGTTTAAGCTTGCAGTGCCTTCTGTCTTGAAAAAAAAAAAAAAGGAACAGATTTGTCACTTCCTCCCCACCCCCTTTTTTTCTTTTGTAAATGTTGATCCCCTGATTGACTGCAATTCAGAAAGCTTTCACCAGGGTCTAACACCCCATTGCTGCAGGCTGCAATAACACCATCATCCATTGGCACCATCCTGCCTCCCCAGATACCAAGATATGCAGATTGTCAGGGCCCCTTACATAAATTGTGTGTGTTTGCATATAATCTCTTTGCATCCTTCCACATACTGTCATCTCTCGGTTGCATACAATTCCTAATACAATGTAAATGCTATGTAAATAGTTGTTATACTGTATTACTTAGGGAATCTTGACAAGAAAAAATATGCATGCTTAGCACAGAAGCATTTTTGTCTAATATTTTCAATTCTCAGTTGGTTGAGTCTGTGGATGTGGAACCTGTGGATAAGGAGGGCCAACTGTATTTATGTAATGTCAGAGCCCAAAAACACCAGCAACTGCTCTATAAGCTTCTTGGGGGTGGGATTACAAACAGATCTTTTTCTGCATCTTTGTGCTTTTCCTCTGCTTTCAAAAGGGGATATATTTATTTGATAATCAGAAAAGAAGTGTGTTGGAAATGCTTTAAAGTTCTTAAAAATGTAATAGGATAACTCAAATAGCCAAGACAGCAAAGTAGAGGTTTGGATATTACCTATTGTTATCATTAAACTCAAGAATGTATGTTTTGTCGCATGCAGGATCGGTTCAGGGACAATTGATGCGATTACAGCCTAGAGTCTGCCCATTCTGGTCAGCAGCTGATTGGCCAGCCATGCAGAAGAGAGGCTTGACCTGCTGCTGCTGAGTTTGCCCTCCCGGCTGCCATGCACTCCTTTAGCCCTGAGACATCCTTTCGATCTTTCCCTGCCCATCACTGTGTACACAGCAAAAGTTACAGACAGGATAGGAGGGAAGGGGGCAACTGTGGTATTTTTCTTCCCTTTATCTTCTCAAGGCAAAATCAGATTTACCACTACAGCCTCCCTTTTTTTAATATTATATTTTTATTATTTATTTGACAGAGAGAGAGATAGAAAATGGGTGCATGAGGGCTTCTAGCCATTGCAAACAAACTCCACATGTGTGCACCCCCTTGTGCATCTGGCTAACATGGGTCCTGGGGAATCAAACCTGGGTTCTTTGACTTTGCAGGCAAATGCCTTAACCTCTAAGCCATCCCTCCAGCCCAGCCTCCCATGTTTATATCAGAACTGCTAGTGTGCAAAAACTACAGAGTGATAATGTCTCCAGCAGTGGTTGTGAAAAATAGGTTTGGTAGAAACATTATTTTGGACTTGAGTTTTTCCATGAAAAACAAATTGAAATTAGTGCAATCATTGTGAAAGCTTATTGCTAATTTGGCAGTCTCACATTTAGGGATATATTTTATGAAAACAATATAAGTGCAGAAAGATGTAAATCAGAGACATCTATTGCAAAGCTATTCAAAACAACAAAATGCACACAAGTGTGCAGGCATATGTACCTAAATGCCTAACGCTTAAGATCTTGGTTAAATAATAACATCTCTTTACATTAAAATACCATAAGGTCATTAAAAGCAATGAGAAAAGTACATATGTGTTGGCATGGAAAGATAACTACTAATCTATATTAAGGGGAGAAAAAGAAGCAGATAGTATGGGAAGAATCATAGTAGAACTTTATGGAAAGAGATTTCCTTTGGTTAGCTAAAGCTCCAAAAAGAAGAACAGAAGGTATTTCATAGACACCTGTTTCAAAGAGAATCTCCAGACATGTTCAGCAGCTGCTGAAACCAGTGCCCACCACCCATCCTGGCCACACAAGAGAAGATGAGTCATGTAAGCACACTTCATTGAGGACAAAGCAGAAGCAGTTTGCTCCCTTCCTCTGCAGTGGAGGAGGAGCACCCACTCACGGCAGGAAAAGGAGAAATGTTTAAAGAGACAGACGCTTGGAAGCTGAGCTGCAAAACCTGAATTTTATCCCAGGATTGTAAGAGGCTAGTTTCCTATTGGAAAATATTCCTCCATCAGCCATATCCACAGGAGTTCTTTCCGCTGATAATGGGCTCACTCCTGTGACTTGCTTTGGCCCCATAGTGAGCAGAGAATACCTACCACTGCGCCTCCAGAATCAGGAGACAGTCACAGGACTTACTGTGGCCAGGTGGTCAAGTTTGTTCTCACGCACTTCTGTCTCACCATGGGTGTTGCTTTGACTGGGTAGTTGCTGTTTCCTACCTACCTTTGTCTCAGAAAGAGCACACAGGGAGTAAATGGGAGCCAGCTGTGAGGAGCCAAGAGCAACTAACACCATCACTGCAGCTAAACTGACCAGGCAAGGCCAATTTGTCTTGGGTGAATTGAATCTCCATGATGGTGGGAATAAATGCATGTCATTATATGTCTGTGATAGCATGGATTGTGCCAATAGCTAACCCCTACAATGGGAAGAGCTGTCCAGAGAATTTTGAAACTTCCTTGGGGAGTGTGAGACAGTAAGTCTGGAAAATTATGATTGCACAGCCTGGCATGAGATGCCACTAATTTCAGTACAAGGGGAGATGAGAGAAAGTTGGGCACATTGCACTGCCACATTGAGTGGCATAAGTATAATAAGATTCCTATGCATCAAGTGGATACCACAGGACTTAAAGAGCTTCAGTTTTCCTAAAATAATCTTGCTTTAAACAGTGTTACCTAGATGGTGAAAATCCATCAAGAAGAGAAGTGTGGCTGTTCCTTTGGGAACCAATAGCAGGGAAGTGGGAGGACAGTGAAGAAGGAGAAATGCCACCATGCCTTATTGTCCCACTGCAGGTCTCTAAGGTCGTTCAGACTTCAAAGAAGAAAGATATAAGATGTAATGTTATATTGATTAATTTTCTGGTTGTGACAAAATACCTGAAAAAAAAAAAAAACAATTTAAGAAAGGAAGGGATTGTTTTGGCTCACAGTTTGAGAGTCCAGCCCATCATGGTAGGGAAGAACATGGTGACAGGAGCGTAGAGTGGCTGGTCATATCGTGCCTGCAGTCAGGAAGCAGAGAGAGATGAATGCTGGTGCTCAGTTTCTCCATTTTACTCAGTGAGACATGCTAGCCCGTGGTGTTACTCAAGTTTAGGGTGATTCTTTCTACACCAATTAACCGAATCTACAAAATCCCAAACAGGCATTCCCAGAGATTTGTCTTCTAGGTGATTCTAGAACCTGTCAGTATGATGGTATTACCTCTCACAAATATTAAAGTTTTTATTTAATTTTGACTAGTCATCTTAATACCTGAAAATTGATTGTTATAACTAATAATATTCTAGAGATAACATTTGGGAAGAGAAAGATATCTGACAGACATAATAGAAGATAGTAGGAAATTTTAGACCATTCAATAAAGTGATTACATCACTATATAACTTAAATGTATGAATACATAATATATATGTAATTACTATATGGACTCTTCTCAACCTACAGTGAGTTTACAGACCAATAAATTCAACCTAAGTTTAAAATACTATAAAACAAAGCTGTATTTAATGCACTTATCCTACCATTGTTTAGCTGAATCTACTTAAAACTTCAGGACCCTTACATTAGCTTGCAAAATTACCTATATAAAGCTTATTTTTCAACAAAGCATTGACTATTGCATGTAATTTATTGGAAACATGAAAGACACAAGACATGGTATCTGACCACATAGTACAATGTAGCAAATGACTTATGTCCCCTGGTGATTACATGATTGCATGGCTGACTAGGAGCTACAGCATCACAAGAGAGCATTGACCCAAATATCACTAGCCCAGAAAGAGATATTCAAAATGAAAAGTATATGAACATATTTCTATGCATGCATATGGTTTTCACACCATCCTATAATTGAAATCTCACAAGCTGAACATCTTAAGTTGGAGGATTAGCTATACATTATATATGGAGCACGAACATGCAGATATTTCTATTTGGCTTCTAGTTGGAGAAAATGAGTGGCTGTGGTGGGTCAAGGACAAGGCTGATGGGGATGGGCCTTCTGCAGTGGAGCCCCACACAGTGCCTTTCTTCACCTTAGTTCCCTTGGCTCTAACAGTACAGCACCTTCCTCACCAAATTTTCCTTTAAATGTTCTGCCTGTGGCTGAAACAATTTTATATCTTATTATTTAATATTCTCAGGAGAATTACCATTTCCTTTTATATTATTGAGAAGCAAAGGCAACAAAAACATGGTTCAATTGTTCAAGCACTGTGTCTCTTCCTCTTTTGGATACCAAATGACTTAGGCCCTGGCAGAGCAGAGAATGAGACCAGGAGTCAGAGTACAGGATTCTTGTCTAGTTGATGGCCAGAGTCTCTGTGTGGCCTTGGCAAGGCTCTCAACCTCCTGGGCTGTATTTGCCTCTTTGTGTAGGCCCTCTGGGGGACATACTTCAAGCATGCCACACTGCAGACTCTGGTGGGTTGTGGAAGAACCCTGAGCAAGGTTGATAATCAGAACATCTGCAGGTCAGTCCTTCCCATTCCAACAAGGAACAGTGGGATTCCAAGAAAATGATTTAATATCTTTGAACATCAGTTTCCTTATCTTAAATAGCAAAATAGGTAATGCATTCTGTTCTGATATAGAAGTCCACCACAGGCTTATGTGTTGAAGTCTTGGTCTGTATAGAGGAACCTTTAGTAGATGGAACCTAACTGCAGAAAGCAGGTTGCCAGAGGCATGCCTTTAAAGGTTCACCTGGCCCCTTCCTCTTCCCCTGCCTTTTTGAAAAACATTTTTATTGACAGTTTATATATATATACCCTCCCATTGCTCTTTTGTTTATTTTTTATTTATTTGAGAGCAACAGACAGAGAGAGAGACAGAGAGAAGCAGATAAATAGAGAATGGGTGCAACAGGGCCTCCAGCCACTGCAAATGAATTCCAGATGCATGTGCCACCTTGTGCATCTGGCTTACATGGGTCCTGGGGAATTAAGCCTTGAACTGGGGTCCTTAGGCTTCACAGGCAAGCACTTAAGCGCTAAACTATCTCTCCAGGCCCCCCTCCCATCACTTTTTTTCCTCTCCCCCATCCCCTTTCCACTGAATCCCTTTTTCATTCCAACCAGGCCCTCTTCCAATTTGATAACTATTTTTTGAGGGGGGCACTCTTCCATCATCTAGGACAACATGTGGATGGGCCCAATAGTATGCAGGTCTTAGGCAGGTAACAAAAGCCACTTAGGGGCTGGAGAGATGGCTTAGCGGTTAAGGCGCCTGCCTCCTAAGCCTAAGAACGCTGGTTCCAATCTCCAGCGGTTCCAATCTCCAGGTCCCACGTTTAGCCAGATGCAAAGTGACACAAGGGCGCAATGCCTCACTTGACCACAAGGGGGCACACACATCTGGATTCTGTTCACAGCAGCTGAGAGGCTGCTGGCATGCCCATCTCTGTCTTCCTCTCCCTCTCCATTAGAGAAATGCAAATTTAAACAACCATGAGATTCTACCTTACTCCAGTAAGGATGGCAATCATTTAAAAATCTATCAACAGCAAATGTTGGTGAGGATGTGAGGAAAGAGGATCCCTCATCCACTGCTGGTGGGAATGTGAACTTGTACAACCACTATGGAAATCAATATGGAGACTCCTGAAAAGGATGAAAACAGAGCTACCAACGGGCCCAGTTATTCCCTTACTGGGCATTTTTCCTAAATGCTCCTACATCAATACAGAGACGTTTGTTCAACCATGTTTATAGCTGCTTAATTCATTATATCTAAGAACTGAAATCAGCCCAGATGCTCATCATTGGATGAATGGATAATGAAGATGTGGTACATTTACACAATGGAATTCTACTCAGTAGTAAGAAAAAAAAAGATACAATAAAATATGTAGAAAACTGGACAGACTTGGAACAGATCATACTCAGCAAACTCACACAATCACAGAAAGACAAACGTCTCATGGTGTCACTTATCTGTGGTTCCTAACTTGGACCTGCTACAGTTGCTGTCATACCTGATAGGCAACTCAAGGCCCAGACAATAGGGATGGAAGGGTTTGGGGGGAAGGGGAGGGGAGGGGCACAACAAACACAAAATTAAATCCAAAATGAGCTGATACTACAGAAACTTTTATCTTTGGAGATAGCCTAAATTATCTAAGCCTCAAAAAGAGTAAGGGGGGATCACCTAAAAAACAGGACCCTGGTGAGGGTGGGATAAAGCCTAAGCTTAAAAGAATTTTTTTTTTTTCTGTCTCTGACCTGTAGCTCCCAGTACCAGAGATTGGTTGCTACCCACATTGAGCTGTTGATCAGAGAGACCTATGAGGTCCTCAAATCAAGACAGCTTTCTGTCAAAGCACTTGATTACCTGCCTGAGGCAAAAGCTAAGACCCTATTGCTGAAGACACCATATGCTGCTGACACAGAGCATGGAGAGACCTGGCTGGAATTCAGAAGAAAGCCAGTCCCCAGACAGCCTGTCTAGTGCTGGAAAGTGCTACATGAGCTACTGGGGGAAAATGGCCAACAATGGTCTGAGCAACCAGAGGTCTAAGCTACTCAGAAGCAAACACTCTGACACGATGTGCATGCCAGTGCAATAGTGGCACACAGCCTCAGTGGGTAACCAATAGCTTTCTGATTGGCTAAGAGATCCACTCAGTGTAAAGGAACCCATATCTGGAATTGGGAACCAGATCAGAATCCTATGGAGACAAAGATTATGTTCTCCAGTGTCAAGTTCTCACTAGTCTTTGGCTAAAAGAGGGGTTACATCCATCAAATTCTCCCTAAATTAATAATGCTTATCCCATTTAAACTATGCTGACTTCACTCTCCATTGGAGAATCTGTTCTTCTTTTTCAGAAGGGAATGAGACCAGAGGAGATAAACTACCCCTCGCACTTCAGCCAAGCCACAGCTGAATCCACAGAGGAATTGGGGAGATGAGCAAGAGTGCTGCTTCCATGCTGTTCCTGATAATCAGCACCAGGGTGAAGGAGACAGACCCTGAGGAGACTCAACACCTACCAAAGCAGAGATCCAGAGGCTCCTGAGAGCTCATCACTGAAGTAGACTTAAACTCACCCACCATGACTCAGGGTATTTTGCGGACGAGGGGGCAAAAAGCCACAAGTTGAGACATTGTGCCCATTGTTTCCCTCCCCACCAAAAATCACTGACTACTGTTCTCACAATGCATAAACCACAACCCCATGGGGAATACCTGCAACTCCACTAAGGAGAGTCCCCAATGGAATGGGGGCAGGGATAAGGGAAAAGAGGGTACCAACACATGATGTATCCATATGAAACATGTTGTTAATAATAATAATTTTCACAGCAATGAAAAAACTAACATACTTCTCTACCTCCCAGGTCTTGCTATTGTATTATGTTTTGTTTGTCTAGTGCTTTGCAACACTTCCACAAAACAAATAGCCATTAAATTTTTCTCAGGATTACAAGGTCAAGAAGGTGGGACGGACTAAGATGGTCACTTCATCCTAGCCTACACAACATCAGCTAGGGTTTCTCAACTGAAGGATTCAGTTGTGTGGGGACCTCTCAAAGCACAGCCTAAACACTTATCTTGGATCTTTCTTTCAGTGTAAAGATCTCAGAGTAGTTAGACTTCTTAGATAAAGGACAGGGAGTGGACAACAGGAAGCCGAAGCTGCCCACCAACTAAGGGCTTGTCCCAAAACTGGGGCATCACCTCTCATTCTATTGGTCAAAGTTGTCACAGCCCACCCAGATCCAAGGGCAGAGAAATCAGCTCCACTTCTTTTTTTTTTTTTTTAAAAAAAAAAAAACACAAGCCTTTATTATTTTATTTATTTTTGGAGAGAGAAACAGAGAGAGATAGAGAGGGAGAGGGAGAGGGAGACAGAGATGGGCGAGCCAGCAGTCTCTCAGCTGCTGTGAACGAAATCCAGATGCGTGCGCCCCCTTGTGTGCAAGTGTGGCATTGCACCCTTGCCTCACTTTGCATCTGGCTAACGTGGGACCTGGAGATTGGAACCAGCGTTCTTAGGCTTAGCAGGCAGGCTCCTTAGCCACTAAAGCCATCTCTCCAGCCCCAGCTCCACTTCTTAAGAGCAGGGTAGGAAGGTCCCTTTGCAGAAGAGCATATGAAATGGCAGATATTGTCAAGGCCTCATTGAAAAATAAAATGTCTCACACGTTGGTTTTGTCATTGTTCAAGGTGAATGCTATGATAGATGCAAAAACTTGGGAAAGTTAAAAGTCCGTGCATCTATCAAGTGCATTACGATCCTCATTGCGACTTTCCTTTTTAAAATCTGGTTTGTGTGACTTTGAGGTAAGCAATGCTCCCAGTCAAAGCCCACCTACAATATCTGTGCTTTGGATCAGCTGTAATTAAGATTCAAGGTAATTTTGTCAACAGGGGAACCCAGGGCACGGTTCATTGAACAGAGAGTTGATATATCAGTCACCTCACAGCCCCAAATCAATGCCACAAGATAAGAAATGTATTACTCTGTCTCTCTTTGAATGTCCATCACAGGTTGGCTCTGCCTCTGCTGCTCTGACACACAGTTGACACAGCAAGTATCTCTGAGGGACACTGTGGCAGAGAGAAGGAGCACAGGAAATTGCACACTAACTCTCAACAGTTCCTGCGCAGAAGGAAGCCAATTCCACTGGCTCCAACACAAGCCACGTGGCCCATCTGCCTCAGAGGAGCAGGTGTATGTCACCTTGCCATGTTCCAGTGGTGTGTGTGGGGGGGGAGCTAGAAATATTAGAGAACTGCATTCTTAATGACCACACTGGGATTTAAAATTTTAACATTCTTCTGCTAAAGGATGTTCTCAGAGTGTTTTGTCAATGCAGAGAAGATGCTGAGAGAGGAAACTGTCGGCCTTAGTGCTTTCATCTCTCACTGCTAATATTCTGTGTCTTGTTGGGACGATTTGTTGTTGTCGTTTGGTTTGATTCGGTTTATGGTTTGGGGCCGAGCGTCTCACGGCCATTTCTGACCGGCTGCTTCCCAGTGGAGTGACCGTGATTGAGATCCTGACCCTGCCGGCAGATTCAAAAAGAACAAAATGTTCCCAGGGAGTTTGTTCCCAAGAGCATCTGATGGCCAGCTCCACAGAGGGCATGGTGATGCCCTTAGCAAACCTGTACCCAAGGCTCCTTCTTGCTCTCACCTTCTGCTGGGATGTATTGGCAAGAGCCAGCATAGCACAGAAGAAAGAGCAACGCTGCAAGATTCACACTGCCTGAGCTCATAACTACCACGTGCAACCATGTGATTGCGCACCATGGGCTCGACTTCTTTACATCCTGTTTTCTCAGCTGCCATATGAGTGTGGTACAGCACCCACCTTTGGCAACTGTTCTAAGAACCAAATAGATAATAGTGACAGGACACCTAGAACAATGACAAGCATTTATTTTATTTTATTTATTTTTGGAGAGAGACACAGAGAGAAACAGATAGAGAGGGAGAGGAAAACAGATAGAGATGGGCGCGCCAGCAGTCTCTCAGCTGCTGTGAACGAAATCCAGATGCATGCGCCCCCTTGTGGTCAAGTGCAGCATTGCACCCTTGTGTCACTGCATCTGGCTAAACGTGGGACCTGGAGATTGGAACCGCTGGATATTAGAACCAGCGTTCTGAGGCTTAGCAGGCAGGCACCTTAACCGCTAAGCCATCTCTCCGGCCCTGACAAGCATTTTAGTTGGCTCTTCCCGCTACTGGCAGTAAGGTAACTTGGCCTAGCTCTGCATGCCTGTGACTAGCGTTGAACTTCATGGTCCATGGTGGTTGTACTCCGACGGCCAGGGCCGCAGTGCTCATATAGTACCGCATCACAGTCAGGTGTTATGAAGATGAAATGTAAGAGGGTATAAAAAAGCAGAGCTCCCTACATTCAATTAGCATGGGAGAGGATAGATTTTGCATAGGGCAAGGAAGAAGTTGTACTTCTTACCCAAAAATATCTTCTCTACTAACTTACTAAGATGCCTGACACTTTATCATCAGAAACTCGCTCCCTTGGCTTGACCGCTGACTTGTCTAAGTGCCTCAACAACATCCATCAAGTAAATGAAGGACACAGAGAAAGGACATAACAGCCACCACATTTCTGAAACAGCCCTGATAAAAAGCACTAGATATATTTCCTTCTCCCCGCACCTGACAAGAACAACTAAAATTCTACCACACTGATGACATTTAAAATTCTTACTAAAATGGTTTTTTTCCAACTGTATCATTGAAATAGTTTCTGAGCCAGCATTCTTGTCTCCAATCATACTGCACTAACCCAGCTCTCAATTACTGCCAGGGTACTCGTTCTACAAATAGATATAATCATGCTGTGCCCTGTTCTAGTGCCATTTGCTTCAGGACAGATGCTGGCTCATCTGTGTGCTGTGGACGCCTCCAACATCACATCCTTGAGCCATTTCTAGCTTTGTTTTTCATTGCTCTCTCCAGCTGCCTTGGGCCAGCCAGATTTCTAATTGTCCACACATGTGGGATAGCCAGGAAGCATTGCATGCTTTATCTGTCACCTTTAGAGGGGTTGTCCCCTGCCACCATCACAAGTAATAGACATCATGGTCTGGGGGAACATTGCCTCCCTCAGCATCATTACATAACTCCTGAAAGACCAATGACCACACCATTTATGGGCCTTCTAGGCTCAACCAATCAAATATCGACTTTCTCTTGGAAAAAAAGATTGACCCAGGTTTGGCCAATCACATATTTTCCCGAATGAAGAAGGGGTGGATTTTATGTTTTATTTAGAGAGCTGGAATAATGTGCACCAGGAACTGCTCAAAGACACCCTCACCTCCTTGCACTAGTGTGGAGAGGTATCTCACCATGATAATCAAAGCCGAGAAAGAGGCAGAACACAGGGTGGGAGGGACAGAGAGAGCGGCAGACCTCGTGTTACTCGTGGATTCAGTTAAGTCTGAGGTGCTGTGTTACCCACAAGTGACTTGACATTCCTCAGTTCAACGGATGCGCCCTGCTTCTCCTTCCCCAATGACTAGGCTAGATTAGCGTCTTGCTGCTGGTAAACAGACTGGCAGAAATCGGAGCACATTTTAGGGCAGGTCTCCTTGCTGCTTCCATCTTGCCCGCTCTCAGGTGGTTTACTCTAGGGGCAGTCAGCACAGCTGTCATGGCAGAGTGCAGTCTGGCACACCTATAAAAAGGGCCTCATAAGGCTGGAGAGATGGCTTAGCAGTTAAGGCACCTGCCTGCAAAGCCTAAGAATGCTTATTCAAATCTCCAGGTCCCACATTTAGCCAGACACAAAAATGACACAAGCGTGTACTGTCAACATGCACACAAGGGGCGCACATGTCTGGAGTTCGTTCATAGCAGCTGAGAGGCCCTGGTGCGCCCATTCTCTGCCTCTTCCTCTCTCTCTCTGTTTTTCTCTCTTTGTGTCTCAAATAAAAAAAAAAAAGGGCCTCATGAAGGGGTTGGGGAGATGTCTCAGGGGTTAAAGGAGCTTGCTTAAAAGGGCCTCACTGTAAAGAACTGAGCCAGAGAGGAAATGCGTTGCCCACAGCTATGCAACAAGCCGCTGCAGAAGTGACCTCCAGCCTACTCAGGACATCAGCTGCCACGAGGCAGGTGTGACCTCAAAAATGACCCTGAGTCAGGAACAACCTGCTAAAAGGCTCCCAAATCGCAACCTCGATAATCACAAGATGATAAACATTTGTTGTGTTGAGTCGCAAACTCTTTCGGCAATATGCTTTTCAACATAAAGTAATACGTGAGACAGTATCAGGTCCACGCTCCGATGTTCCATCTTTTTCTTACCTGAGCCTCCATCTTTTACATCTATAATTTCTCCAACTAGAATGTTGCCCTTCTGAGTCTGGGTTGATGGCTCAGTCAGTAAAGCTCCTGCTGCATCAGCATGAGGACCAGTATCTACACAGAAGCCCAGTGGGCATGGTGGCCCACCTGTAATCCCAGCACTGGGGAGGTGGAAACAGAGGACCCCCAGGGCAAGCTAGTGAGCTAGACTAGCCACAATGGAAAGATCTAGGTTAAAGTGAGAAACCCTGCCTCCAGACACAAGGGTCTGGAGAGTTCTAGAGGAAGACCCCTGATGTCAACCTTTGATCTCTACATGCACATACACGCACACACAACACACATACACACACATGTACCCACATGCGTATGAACATGCATGCACATATATGAAAAAAAGAATGTTGCCTTTCATTTCTCCCCTCAGCTTCTTCATCTAGCTAAGTCCTTCCTAGCTGCCAGTCCTCAAGGGAGATCACTTCCCTCTGAAATGCCTCCCACCCATGTTGCCCCACCTGCACACTGGGCGGAGATTCCTTTTCTGAATCCCCAGGCACCTGGAGCCTCTTTCTGCCCAGTGCAGCCACGATCATTTTTGTGAGTCTCCCAACTAGAATCCAGGTCCCTCGGGACAAGGACCATGTCCTTTCACTATTGACCATTGCACCCTCATCCGCAGGAAGACTTCACACATCAGGACTGTGATGGTTGGTCCTCATTGTCAACCTGACTTTGGAATCATTTTGGAGATACAGTTCTGGGTGCATCTTTGAGGGCTTTCTTCCAAGGCGTTTAACGCTCGAAGGTGTAACAAGTAGAAAACTCGTCATGAATATGGATGGTGCCATTATCCAGACTGGGTCTGGGATGAATAAAAAAGGAGAAAGTGAATGGAGAACTAGCATTCCTCTTTCTGCATCCTGTTTTTTCCCAGACATCAACAAGTTCCCCCCACCACAGCTGCAAACTGCTCCCCAACCACGCCTCTCCCATCAAGATGGATCTAGTCCCTGGACCCTGCCTGACGCAAAATAAACCTCTTCTCCCTTAACTTGCTTCTCGTCAGATAAGCAAGGGAAAAAGCAAGTACTACCAAGACCCTCACCCAATGTGATAGTGTTGGTGCCCTGGTTGCCCCCTTCATGGTCAGATTAGTATAAACAAGGACTCTCACAGAAAATCTGGCAACCCTGGAACCCCTCCACTAATGCAGACTGAGACGGTTGTTCACTTACACTCAAGCAACCTGCTGGTGGTGTCAGCTCTCCCCTGTGGCCTGCTCCAGAGAATCACCTTTGGCAGACAAGAGCTGCCTTATTCAGAGGCTCTGGGAGGCTACACCCCGCCCCCCCCCACCCCCCGTGCCTGTGAATGGGCCAGGCACCTCTTCCCACAAAGACTTACTGCTTTTCTGAGACTGATGCAGCTTATAAGTCTGGCATTAAGCGTTTCTTGCTGAATTAAAGCAGGCCCCATCTCTACAGAAAGTTAGGCAGGTCAACAGAGAGTGACTTTAAGGACACCCAAGAACAGGTTTACTTAGAAATTTTTTTGATATATTTTTGATGAAACACATCTTGCTAGTTTATGAAAGATAAAGCAGTACCTGTCTTAGGGACAGGCACTACCCAGACTTTTCCACTTTTAAGCTCTCTAAGTGTGTTAGTCTTGTTGGTTAAGAGGCTCAGAATGTGAACAGGCTCCTGGGGACAAAAGGCTGTGTGTAATAGAAGGAGACAGCCTTGGCATGGTTAGGGAGAAGGGCCCAGCCCCTTCCCAGTTGCCCTTGCTAGAAATGGATCCCTGTCTACCTCCTGGGAAATGCAAGGTTTCACTGTAGCTCATGATCAAGCTGGAAAACCCTCCACCTTGCTCTGGAGCCACAGATCTCTGCAGGGACAGACAGCAGGCTTTGCATATGGCGCTTTAGAGAAAACCACTCACCTCTACCACTGGAAATGTGCCAAAGGGTAAAAATGCCACCAGAACAGATGGTTGAGTCTCAGTTTCTAGAGACTCAGATTCAGCACCGGACAGGAATGACCACGAGCCTGGTCCTGCTGTCACTGCTCTGCCCGCATCTCTACATCACTATTTACACACTTATAAAACGGGTGTGACTATCTCTGCTTGACAACACTGAGGGAAGGTTAGTGAACAGCACAGCAGTACAGTGATGGGTTCATCATCACCAACTGAGGAGCTGGGGCCTCCTGAGAGCTGAGCATCAAGCTGGGCCACTCAGACCATGTACTGGACCCCAAATCCAGCTTTGACATCCTCAAGCTACCTTCTCTGCTTGTCCCCTGCTCCATCCATGTGACTAAGGACTCAGGCTGTGCTGGCTCCTTAACTGCATAGAAACCTGGAATAAAATGGACCTAACATTCTAAAAGAGGAATCCCACGTAAGTTAATATCTAATTCAAAAAAAAAAATCATTAAGGATAGAATTTCCACACAATAATAAACATTGAATACTTAACAGTCCATCTGTCAACAAACTAAGCAGAAGATTGTGCTCAAAAATATACAGACATGATTACTATCTCGTTTTTTTTTCCATGCATGTGTGTGTGCATCTTCGTGTATGTGTGTGCATGCATGTGTGCACAAGCCCATATGGAGGCCATTGATCAACCTCAGGTGTGAGCCTCAAGAACACCATTTACTTCCTTTAGGACGGGGCTTATCAATGGGCTGGCAGGTGCCAATTTGCTAAAGTAGCTGGCCAGCAATCTGACTGTCTCTGTCTCCCCAGCACTGGGATAACAAACACATACCACTACACCTGACTTTTTAATTTAATTTTTTTAATTTAATTTTATTTAATTTAATTTAATTTAATTTAATTTAATTTTATTTTATTTTTTTTATTTTAAAGGTTAAACTTTAGACCCCCTCACCTTCTGCATCCCTGGCTCCCATTTCCCTGAGGATCCTCCTCCATAGGGTTGTCGTTATTCACTGTGGGGTCATGAAGGCCTTTTTCTTTGTGGGGCATTGTGAATACGATAGTCCTATCCACTCTGTTACACCTGACTTTTATGTGGGTTCTGGGGATTGAACTCAGGTCCTCATATTTAAGTCATGGATTTTACTATCTGAGCATCTCCCTAGCCAACGATCTTGGTTCTGTGGACTGGTAGATGGCTCTCACTGAGGTCTGCTGTGGATCACAGATAGTGGCAGGGGCCAAGATACCCAAAGCTTGACTGGTCTGAAAATCCAAGATGGCTGCCTTGCACAACTGACAGAGAAGCTTAGCTGGGGCTGTCACCCATAAACATACACATGTCCTCCTCACGTTTTGGGGCTTTAAAGTGGGACATTCCAAGAACAAGCTTTCAAGAAGCCCGGGAGAAGCTGTGGGTCTTCAGCTCCTTGTAGCCTGGATTTGCATCCTACTGGTTGGGGCCAGCCCAAATTCAGGGGTGTAAGTGCTGTAAGGCCAGTCTCACTGAGGACGGTCTTCGGAGATCAGCTCTCACAGACATAGGGCTCAGGATAAAAGGAAGCTCAGCACTCAAGTGCCTGTCCTGTGTCATGCCCTTCAAAAATATTACCCTCGGGTCCTCTCACTCCCCATAAAGGAGGTATTCCTGCTCCTCACTTCAAAGAAAAGACAAGCAGAGGTCAGAAAGATTACATGTTTCCCAAGGTCATGAACCATAGATTGGCCAAACCCTGTTTGCATCCAGGTCTTGCCCTTCAGATCAGCCTAAACTGGAAGGGACCCCCATCCACCACTTCCTGGGCTATGCTGCCTCAAGAAGTGGAAGACTTCACACATAGTTAGCTTCCTTCTTCCACTGGGACAAGGCATCCCTTCTCTGGAGGAAAAAAAATGGCTTCTAGCTCCATCCAGCAAAACTGCCTGTTCCCTATTCTGCCCTTGGAGAAAATAAGACCCACATCAGCCTCTCACCAGTGGCTGGGTTCACTCGGGTCCTTGGGCCTGACTGTCCAGAGCAGAAGCAGCCCTGCTCCATCCCCCTCCTTCCTGCAGCTCCGAGACCCCATTCTCTGTGGATTTCCCTGGCAGCTGTGCTGACCAGCTTAGCTAAGGTTTCCTGACTTTTATAGACATGAGCCAGTGCTGGGTCATTAAGCCTGAATCTTTTGAAATCCCAGAGATTCATAATCCAATCTCACATCTGCAGCGGGTGAGGGGAGAAGGACACGTAGTCTGGCACCATGGTTCAGAGCCTGTAGCTGGGCATCTGAGAACCCTGGAATGCCTGGATTAACTCCAAATGCCCCTAGGACCTGAAAACCAGGATACGCTATAAATCTGCATAAGACTTTCCTGTAAACAGCTGCAAGGTTGGACCTGTGGGGGATGCAAGAGAAGAGTGAGGGCCCAGCCTCTTTATTAAGGGTCTCTCACAGTCAGCACAAAAATGCTTGGTGACAAATGTATAAACACAATGAATGAATGAACCTTGTATAACACAACATCATGGTTTATGGGATATTCAACACCCCAGAAGGGAATCAGGTATAAAAACAATAAATTCTGTTCATCTTCACTGAGCCCTTAGTTTATGTCTCTGTCATTAGAATGATCAGGTCCTGACAACTGGCTCTAAATTCACTTAGTCACCTAACCATATGGAGTGAGGATAAGACTGGTGGCCCAATGTGAGAAAGCAGCCTCAGTGAGCTTGCACGTAGATGGTGAGGAACTCCACCACCCTTGGTCCCTAGACACTTAAGCAGACATTGTCCTGTAAGGTCAGCAGACCTGCCCTTGCTAAACACGGCCCCACCTAACTAGGTGATGACTAACGCCATCATGGGGAAGTCAAGGCAGGATGGGTAGTGGGTTTGAAATGACCCTACCCTCTTCCTGCCTCATAGAGGCTGAAATAGAGACAGCCAGAAACTGTCCCCACTGCCTCGGCACAGGAGTGACATCCAGACCAGTGGCTATGCTGATGAAAGTGACCATCCCCAGAGACGTGAAGCTTATGTTCCGAGCTGAATGGTCATCCTGGGGCTTGCAGATATGAGCACGGCCAAGCATGACGCCCTCATCTTGGGCTTGAATTCATGTCCCTGGAGTCCATAGGCAAGGCCTTGTGGAGGAGAAAGGATTCACATCTTCATAAGTCTTGTCTGTGATTCTGTTTTCCCCGGGGACAGAGCATCGGTGCCCTACGTCTTTGGCTGAAGGGCATGGATGTGGGAGGGTGCAATCATTTCCCCAGCCTCTTTCTCCTGCCAGCACCCAGCCCCTTCCTCACTACCACAGCGAGCACATGTTCTCACAGTATATGCACCTCATGGCAAAATTAATTGGTTCTAGCTCACTTTACTCATCTGTTTCATGAGGGTTGAGCTA
The DNA here is from genome assembly GCA_036365145.1 of Orientallactaga sibirica. Classification (NCBI taxonomy): domain Eukaryota; kingdom Metazoa; phylum Chordata; class Mammalia; order Rodentia; family Dipodidae; genus Orientallactaga; species Orientallactaga sibirica. The sequence goes on from JAEOAD010000009.1 coordinate 33,087,728, forward strand.
AATAAAAAGCTCCTCCCAGGTCTTAAATCCAGGATTTTATGTCAGAGCAGTGGGGTGAAGTTAAAACGGATTCACCCATAGAGAATTACCTATAACTTTTTTTATTAGCGTTATTCTCCACTGCTTTCAATCCCAGGAGTCATTGTGCTCTCATTGCTACTGGTTTCAATCCGTGCTCTGCCACCGTGTCACCTTGGGCATGTTCCTTGTTTCTTAACTCTTCGGAGGCTCTGGCTCTTGATATGAAAGTGGGGGTGAAGTTAGCTGACTCGCAATGTCATTACCAAGATCAAATGAGATAATGTCTGCAAAGCTCCCAGCTCCCAAAGCACACAGGACATGCCCAGCACATGTGAATTCTCCTCTGGGCCCGCCAACATTTCCTGCTCAGTCAGAAAGACATCCCCACAGGATCTTCCCAGCCTCGCCTGTCCAGCCAGTTTGCTTTGAGTGTCAAGTTTCTCCTGCCCCAACCATGTCCTGCTGGCGCTGGCTGGCAAGAAGCGCTGAGTTGATGTCTCCCAACCGTGCTTTCAGTGACCTCCTACTGCTAGTTTGAGTCGCTGTGTTCAGAGGAGTTAGGGGACAGTTATCAGCAAGCACTCTAAATCAAAGCCCCTGGCCCCAGACCCAATTCACAGCACAAACCTGCTCACGGCAAATGTTTGCCATCCTCCCCCTCCCAGGCGTCAGAGTCCGTGGAGGCAAGACACTGAGCATTGTGGGAGCTTCTACACAGCTTCCTGTCACCATCAGAAAAGCTTTTCCAAACCAGGCATGAAGGCGCACGCCTTTAATCCCAGCACTCGGGAGGAAGAGCTAGGAGGATCGCTGGGAGTTCAAGGCCACCCTGAGACTACAGAGTGAACTCCAGGTCAGCCTGAGCTAGAGTGAGACCCTACCTCGCAAAAACCAAAAAGAGAAAAGAAAAAGCTTTTCCACAAGTGCCTTGGAGCCAAAGGTCTGCTGATGGCCGGCCATCATTGATTTTCCAGCAAGAAGGGAAAATGGCGCAAAGAACATATGCTCAGAAGCCTGCCAGCCTTTTATTGGATCCCATGAATCCAACTGAAAAACTGCCAAAAAAGCTTTTGACCAGGACAAGATAATAGGGACAGATTCTGAAATAAAACCACTGTGTTTAAATGTACAAAGTGAGGTTCTTTCCTCTTCATGAACTAGGAAAAAGAATAATAGACTTCTAAGGAAAATTAAAAAAAAAAAAAACAGATAAAGTACATGTTACAATGCCTCTCAAAGACCACCACTTTCTCATAATAATAACATATACATTGGCATGGCCTCTATCTCTCACCAGACTGTTTTAAGTACTCTCCAAATATTAATCCATTAACGCCTCACAATAGCCCTGTGAGATGTGCACTAGCATTATCCCCATTTTATCAGTGGGGAAAACTGGGGCAAAAACAGTAACTCTGAAGCCAAGGTCAGTGACGCTTGACAAGGCATCTGTGACCAGCGTGCTTCCTGTTGGAGCTCTTCTGCTTGGCCCTTCACCCCTGTTCCTTCTCTCTAACCACCTCTTCTGTCTGGACCACCTTCCCCCTTCAGTGTACAAAACTCCTGTCTGCCCTCAACAGTCTCCTAAGCAGTGGCAGATGGAGGGCTGTTTTCTACTTTGGTTTGCTTCCCATCTCCACGCTTCCAGGAAAGAAGTGAATACGGAAGTCCAACAAAGCAACCCTAAGGGTGGCAGTTACCGTCTCATTGTGGGGACAAAGCACCTCATCAGAAGCAGCTTATTGAAGGAAGGTTTATTTTGCCTTGTAGTTTCAAGGTGTAGTTTCATTATGACTGGGAAAACACTACAGCAGCCTGAGCAGGATGTCTGGGTCACATCCTCATATCAGCAGGAAGGAAGTGGTCTGAGTTCTGGGCTTGGAGCTTGGCTTCATTACCCCAAAGTCTGCCCTCAGCAACACACCTCCTCCAGCAAGGCTCTACCTCCCCAAAGCCCTAGAACTTTCCCAAATTGTCACCAGCTAAAGATCAAGTGTTCAAAAGGCATGAGTCCTTGGGAGACATTTCAGTCAAGCCTCCACAGTTGGTGACACCATAGCAACTTGGGAGAGAAAAGCCTTGTTTGTCTCACAGAGCTCAAGGAAAGACTGAAAACTCTATGCTTTCTGGGTGCCTAGGGTTCTTCAGCCAGCACAATGAGGGAGGAGATGCAAAGGGAAAGACTATATCTGAGGCAGCACCCAAGCTCACACCACTATGGACCCAGGACGCTAGTCAGCAACTATAGGACAGTTGGGGGGGGGGGTCTCACATAAACCCTCTGAATCCTGAGCATGGACCCCCATCAGCTAAGGTACAGGTGTGTGATGATAACTAAAGTTAGGTAACAAATTTAAATAGCACAGCAGCATGTAAAGTAAAATGTAAAAAATTAAGAGTATATTAAAGTATTATTTTTGTAAAAGAAAAAAATTATGAAGGGTCAAAGCATAAAAAAGAAAACCTTAATAAGTCACCCAAACATTGATTTTTATATGAATATGGAGACCGATCTAAAAGTATAAGAAAATGGAAAAATCAATATTCAATGATCATGGCTAAAAGCTATATCTTAAAGATTTATTTATTTATTTATTTATTTATTCATTTATTTAAGACAGAGTAAGGGAAAGAGAGAGAGAGAGAAAATGGGTGTGCCAGGGCCTCTAGCCACTGCAAAAACCAGATGCATGCACCACCATGTGCATCTGGCTTACGTGGGACCTGGAGAATCAAACTGGGATCCTTAGGCTTCGCAGGCATGCGCCTTAACCGCTAAGTCATCTCTGCAACCCTAAAATCTATATTTTAAATCATGAACCATAAGTCAAGACAAGTGAAAATGAATGATCTCACTTAGGCTTTCATGTGATGATTATGCTATTTTCAAAAACTTAGTAGTGTCACATAGGAATCAAATTTGAAACCAAGATATGTTAGAACTTTAGTGAGACCACCCCTATGAAGAAAATATGTTACTCTTTTTTTTTTCTTTTTTGAGGCCAACCCAAATAGACTGGCTTTTTTTAAAAGCAAGAGAACGAGCAAGAGAGAGGAGAGAAAATTGGCATGCCAAGTCTTCCAGGCACTGCAACTGAACTCCAGATGCATGTGCCACCTTGTACACATGTGCAAACTTGAGCACTTGCATTACCTTGTGCGTCTGGCTTACGTGGGATCTGAAGCGTCAAACATGGGTCCTTAGGCTCCACAGGCAAGTGCTTTTAACTGCTAAGCCATCTCTCCACCCCTCATCTTTTCTTTACACTAATAAACATAATATTCTTTCATGTGAAAGACACTATTAGGTCCCAATTTAACATTGTCTGATTCCCACTGGTGCCCTTTTAGGCCCATTTCTTCATTTACATACATATACACCTATGTTACCAGGAATCATGCTCTATAAGCCTATGGCTCCATGTCTTCAGAGATCTCCCTGTTGGTACATATAAACTGGCAGACCTTTGTTTGCCATTATATTGCATTCTAAAATACAATGTGATCATTCCTTGAAGTAGAAATGTGAGTTGATTTCCAATCCTCCACTAACACAGCCTAGTGCAGTGAACCCTGGGCACATTTGTGCTCACTGAACTTTTGCTGAAGGGTAGACTTCTAGAATGGAATTGTTAGGTCACAGGCACATACTGACAAAGTTATTTCCAATAATGAGGTAACAATGAATCTCACACAGAGTGAATAGCTGAATTTATAAAAATAATTTAAAAGAAGTGTGTCCATATTTTAAATAATGTCTCATCCTTCTTGAAGCAGGATATGCCTGTGTGGTGGTTTGAACCAGATTTCCTCCAAACCTCATATACTTGATCCCCTGTTGGTGGCCATTTTGGGGGTAGAACCTTACTGGAGAAGGTGTGTAGTTGAGGGTGAGCTTAGGGGTATGATAGCCAGTTTCTTCTTGCTGGAATTTGGCTCACTCTCCTGGTGATGTTTCCCACCTGCTGTGATGTTCAGCCTCTGCTCATATCATGCTTTCCCCTACTGTCATGGAGCTTCCCCTTGAGACCCAAAGCCAGAATAAACACTTTCCTCCCATCAGCTTCTTTTGGTCAGGTGCTTTGCCCCAGCAATGAGAAGGCGACTACACAGTCGGTAACTTCAAACCCTTTCTCATGTGCACAGTGTTCCTTTTCTCATAGGGTTTTCTCCTTATAGAGAGCTAAGATTGCTGAACTTGCTTGTAATTCTTTGTCAAAAATACCCATTATAGGGGCTGGAGAGATGGCTTAGTGGTTAAGGCGTTTGCCTGCAAAGCCAAAGGATCCTGGTTCAATTCTCCAGGACCCACAAAGTCAGATGCACAAGGGAGCGCATGCATCTGGAGTTCATTTGCAGTGGCTGGAGGCCCTAGTATGCCCATTCTCTCTCCCTCTCTCTCTCTCTCTCTCTCTCTCTCTCTTTCTCTCTCTCTCTCCTTTCTCTCTCTAATAAGAAAATAAATAAATAAAATATATTTTTAAAAATACCCATTATATTTCAGCTTTTCCTGTCTTATTGTATCAGATTGAAGCCTCCTTTAAGTAGCTGGCTCCAGGACATCTCCTACCTTTAATGTGAACCCAATACAGCATATAGATATCATCTGTGTGATGACAGCTTCTCGTGTGAAATGAAGTTTCTTAACATCACCATTTTAAACAAGTTGAATGCCCCCATCACTGGGCTGAGAGTCTCTGTATATTTGATTCCAGTATCACTCCTCCAAAGAAGTTAGTGTTATTTCCATCTTGGCAATCATGGAAGTGGCATGATGATCCTAGGCCATATATCTCAGAAGCTGAGGATCTAAAATTAACTCTAACCCCCTCCTCATTGGCACCAGCCAGCTCCCCCACTGTGCTGTGATGCTTTCTTGAGGGCAGGAGCTCATGTTACATTCATCATCTCCTGCTTCTTCCAGGGCCCTCTACAACACACCAGAGATCCCAGGCCAAAGTCACGCTTTTGATATTACAATTAGGTTGGAAAGGGTTCCACAATTCCAAGCTTGAACAAAACCTGTCATGTCTCTACTTATAGTTGCCAATGTGTGGATGATGCTTTCAGTGACACCATGTTTGAGGTTTCAACAATGGAAAAGAATGTTCTAGAAAGAAGAACATTATCTTTGTTTCACCTCCTCCTTGTTCACCCACTGCTGAAGCCAACTACAAGATAACAACCAGATGGCCCTTGACTTCACTCTAAATATTCACTCTCTTGCTCTGTCAAAAGAGGAAAGGTTTAGGGCTGGAGAGATTGCTTAGTGGTTAAGGCGCCTGCCTGCCAAGCCTAAGAACACTCCCGATCGATTCTCCAGGTCCCACATTTAGCCAGATGCAGTGACACAAGGGCGCAATGCTGCAGTTGCCCTCAAGGGGCTCACACGTCTGGAGTTCATTCACAGTGGCTGAGAGGCCACTGGCACGCCCATTCTCTCTTTCTCTCTCTCTCTCTCTCTTTCTCTTTCAAAAGAAAAAAAAGAAAAAGAGAGAAAAGGTTTGGTTTGGTTTTAGCTCACAGTTTTAGATGTTCCAGTCCAGTGTGTGGACCATTGTTTTGGCCTATAGAGGGGAAAACAGTGGCAGGGAGAATGCCGTGCCAAGATGCAAAAGAGAAAGGGAAGAGACCAAGGTCCCCCAAGGACATGACCTAAAGACCTCCCATTAGTCTTGACCTCCACAGAGCTCCACCACCTCCGGAGAGCACACTCTCATGACCAAGCCTTCAATGTGGATCTCTGAAGGATATCAAAATCCAAACTAGAGCAGTCATTCCAAAACATAAGCAAGCCGAGAAAAGTAAAGGCAGTTCACATCTCCCCATTAGAATCTCCCTATGCCATCCCCACACTTCACCACTCCAAAGAAAGTCCAGAAAGCGTGCCAGCAGAGCTCAATATATTAGGGATCATGTTGGTAGCACAGCTTTCAATTTTCTTCCCCCAACTTTTCTGCCCCACTCCCCTCAATCACCCACTGTTGTTCCCTAGATAGACTCACCAAAAGAAACTACCTGCCTACAGACCCTTGCATGGATTCTGCCTCCTGAAGCTTCCTAGTTCAAGACAGCAGAGGGTGGGATACATACACCAGCTCACATGGCCACAGGCACTCACGCGGTCACCATACTCACAGTCATATGCATGGGTACATGGGTATATGCACAACACAGGTCTAGTTCCTACAGAATCGTTTTTTCTGCATAAAGGAGCTTGACTAGAGTCGAGGAAAATGAAGCAGTTATCCTTTAAGAATCCTCAGGGCTCTTTATAAACACCATGACCCTTATAATGCAGCAGATGACATCACTAAGATTCCCGAGTCTGCTTACCTAATGTCAACAAAGCCCATGCCAAGCTCACTGAAGAGCAATCACTTTTCCATTTCTCTTCCTGAGCCTAACCTCTGGCTGACTTCTTTCACCTCTGGGAGGAAGAACAGCTAAAGGACCAAGAAGCAGTCACAGACTGTGATCACTGATCATATGGGAAAGGAACCTAGCTCACATCACAGAGTAGTACAAATGCTAAGAACCACTTGACCATCTGGAGTAGACTCCAGTCGCCTCTGACCTGGACCCTACACAAGGAATTTCTAGGAACATAATTCACTGAACTTCCATTCCCCATCTGTAAAATGCAATTGTTGAAGGGTTTTCCCAAAACAAACTAGAACTTCAAACTTTTACTAATTCACAATTACATTCTCAGCTCTTCACAACCACTGATACCTCATGTATCTAAGGAGTAGGTAAGAGATTTAAGACTTGGTGACTGCTGTAGTCAGTTCCAGTTTGCTGGTACAAACATCCGGCCAGACACAGGTTATAGGAGGAAGGGGTTCATTTCAGCTTATAAATCCAGGGGAAGTTCCATCAATGGCACAAGAAGCTGCTTCCTTCCATACATCCGAGCAGAGAAACAACTACAGCAAGCAAACACCACCAAGCAGCCAGCACAAACCAGAGCTCAAACTGCTCTCTCAACACCTTTGGGCAAGAATCAGATCCAACCCCAAGTGACATGTGTTCCCCCCCCCAACCCCACCCCCAGTAGCAAGAATCTGCCTGCTAAGGGTTGAAGTCACAAACTCAATTTTAATAAAACCCCTGAGACTATGGGGCCATACATTTACACTATCGCGTGATAGTTCAAACTTCTACAGTGACTCTGCACCTAGCTGGTCATTACTTTATCACAGTCTTTATTTCATTTAGTATTCCCAGTTGTAGCTGTATTCTTAAATCCATTTAATGATGTGGCCATGGAAATTAAGAGTTCAAGCAGGACTATCAAGGTCAATCAGCTGATAAATGGCAGCACCAGGACTTGGGCAGGCGCTTCTCTAAGCCCCTCTTGCTTCCCACTGCTCCACTGCATTGATCAGACAGAGAAAAGAAAGTAATATTGTGCATGGTTAGCATTCAAAGCATCCTGTGACTCTCACCTCCTGGGACCAATGATTCCAGGTGCCTGTCCCTGACTCCATAAAGGGATACTCAGGTAGCTTGGGAAGCAGTATTAGTCCCAGAGCTTCAGAAAGCAATATGCCCATTCTGCTTCTACTAAAAGGTAAAGCCATGCGGCTTCACTTTCCCAGGTGTGCCTGTGAAAGGGTTTCCATGTGAGTTGGTGTACTAAGTGAAGAAGATCTGTCTTCACTGTGAACAAGACCCATCCAATCAGCTGGAAGCCCAGACACACTTGAAAGACCCAGGAAGGATGCTCTTCCCTCCCCCTCCTTCCCTTCTCTCCTCACATCCCTAGAGACCTTGGAGGCAACAACTCCAGGTTCTCTGTCCTTCCTTACACTATCAAAGCTGGACCTATACCTGCCCTCTCCTGGAGGGCTCTTGACTCATCCCTTGCAGATCTGATAGATCATGGAGGAGGTTGGAACACTAAACATTTTTTAAATATTTTAATTATTTATTTATCTGAAAGAGAGAGGAAGGAAGAGGGGAAGGGAGAGGGAGAGAGAAAACAAGGCAGATTATATATATATATATGGAGAGAGAGAGAATGGGTGCACATCAGGGCCTCCATGCACTGAAAACAAACTCCAGAAGCATGTGCCACTTTGTGTATCTGGCTTATGTGGGTACTGGGAGTATTGGGGTCCTTAGGCTTCACAGGCAAGTGTCCTAATAGCTAAGCCAACCATAACAGGCCAGAGAGGGAGATATGTGATCAGACAGAAATCAGTCAGGTAACCATTACAGCATGTGAAATAGGCAACAGGACACCTCCTTTGCACAAGCTCTTCTGGACAAGTATGTTGCAGTTCAGGCCTTGTCTGGGGTGGAGGGGGTCTTGCTTCAACCAAGGTTCCCAAAATGCTGGCTTCTGCCCACTTCCCAGATTACAGTTCTTCCAGCCATGCAGCAGGGCCCTTGAGCCCTTCAAGAGTGAGAGCTGAGTAAGTTCAGTTCTACAGGTCCCAGGACTAGCATGGGGCCCGATCGCTTTAGACAAGGTTCCAGGAAAGCAGTATGACCTTTTCCAGTCCTACAGAGCTTGACCAGTACTAAGTTAGAAATCAAGTAGGTTACTGAATCTTCCTGGAGCCTTATTTTTCCCCATAGGGGAAATGGAAAGAACACCTCCCAGGGTTTAGTGTGGAAAAGTAAATGAAGAAAATATATAAAATGCACAGCACAGTGAACATTATATATCAGAAACTCCATAAATGTACCTGTTATTAATGTTATTTCTAATGATAATAATACAGTCATGCCGTTAGTTTATAGATTATAATCTAAAGTCATAATCTATAGCCATCCGAGAGCAAGAGTAATGACCCACACACTCTCTCTTTTTATGTTTTACCATTAAACATCTCCCGGCCCTTTGAATATAGAGCAAATATGTTTTACTACGCTCTCCAACATCCATAAATATCTATGGAGTGCTTGCCATGTGCATTCAGGAAACATATAAACTTCAGGAGTGGAGCTGAACCCAGGAGGACACCATCTCACTGAGCAGACCAAGGTGGTTAGGTTGAGCAAGCACCCAGCATGGTAGAAGCTGAGATAAGAGAATCATGAGTTCAAGGCCATCCTAGGCTATATAATGAGTCTCTTTCTGCCCACCCACCCCCAGAGAGAGAGAGAGAGAGAGAGAGAGAGGACGGAGATTTGAGGGGTTAAGGGAAGGAGGAATCACAGTTATCCCTTTTCAGCGTCCTTTGCTATTAGAGCTCCAGAATATGGAGAATGTCAGTCCCAGGGGCAGAAGATAGAGCATGTCTCCTGGGAAACTGGTCTTTGAAATACAGGTTGGGCAAAGGCCACAGGGAAAAGTAGAGAGGTTAGTGCAAAGGGTCCTAAGAAAGGAGTGATAATCCTTCCTCTCTTTTTCCCTAGCTGTCTTTATGACAGCCACCAAATGGTTCCCAGGGGCAAGAGGGCTACGGAGCTCCAGAGCGCTGATCTGTGTGTGAAGTTCGGTCTGCAAGCTGTTTGTGAGAAACCGGCCCTACCAACACGGCAGGCAGGTCCCCTGCTTAGCCAGCTGAGGGAAGGAACCATCTTGGAATGTTGCTTTCTAAAGCAGATTTTCCTCATTCAGCTTGGCTGCAGCATGTTAATCCCTTTGCTAGAGCCGTGAACACATTGGGGCCCGAGATTAGAGCCTCGGGGAGAGGTGGGAGGGGTTTGGGTTCAATTCCAAGTTCCAAGCATTGAGGACTTCAAAACGCTCAGTGGACTTTGGCTGGAACGATGGCGCCATCCCCTGGCCATGAGGGTTTCTAGTTGGAAAAGACTTTGGGCGCATTTCACCAGTTCCTGAAGCCGTGTGTGTGTGTGTGTGTGTGTGTGTGTGTGTGTGTGTGTGTGTGTGTGTGTGTGCGCGCGCCCTTACCTGGGGATACCCTTGCCTGGGGATACAAAGATGGATAAGGTGAGGACTCTTCCCTGAGTCTTGCCTGCTGGTGGACTCACTAGTTAAGATCTCTGGATCCAGAGCTGGCCTCCGCGGGAATGTGTGGAGAGTGGACCCTGGGGAACCTCTAGGATTCACTTCTAATGCTTCAAGTCCCTCTCACAGCAGGCACACTCCAAACCTGTCCCTATGCATATTTATTCAGTCAATGCAAATTTACCACCGGCCTCTCAAACAAGACACTATACTCAGGGCTGACGACATGAAGATTCTTAAGGACCAAGCCTCCCCTTCCATGCACAGCGGAAAGACGGAAGTCCTGCCTCGGAGCCGTCTTCAGATTAGCAGAGTCCCCTATGCCACCACTTGTCTCACCTCTGGCTCAGAAGGGACCCAGTACTCTTTGCACACTCTGGCTCGGGCCCGCAGCCTGTCCTTGGCCGCTTTACCTGGAGGAAGCGCCTTCCCTCACAGCTCGGCATGCCTGACAGGGAGGGATTCGCTGCCACTGTCCGAAGGAAGGTGACAGGAAGACAGCAGATGTGAACAGCTGCGGAGTGAGGCAGGGACTGCAGGTGGGCAGGCAGACCTGGAGCCAGCGCTATGGAGCCAGCAGCCCTGGAGCAGAGAGGGAGCTTTCATGAACAGAAGCTCTTGCTCCACCCACAGGCCAGGAGAGGGACTGGGAGAGCAAGAGGCCTGATTGCTGGCAGCTCACAAGTGTGAGCCAGTGAGAGGACGGCGGGCTTTACTGGGGTTCCGGTTTATGGGAATGTCTGTCCCCTCCAAAACGCATGTTGATTGGCCAGGGATGTAGCTCAGCAGGTAGAGTGCCTGCCTAGCATAGATAGGAGATCCCAACACTGCATAAAGCCAGACATGCTGACACAGGCCTGTCTTCCCAACACTTGGAAGGTGGAGACATGAGCATCAGAAAGTCAACGCTATCCTTGGCTACATCAAAAGCTTGAGTCCAACCTGGACAACATGACATCCTTTCTCAAAATCAAACAAAAAAGAACTAAAACTCACAGTGAAATTTAATTGCCAGGGTAACAGTATAACTAACGAGTTGGGACTTTGGGGCTGGAGAGACAGCTTAGAGGTTAAAGCACTTGCCTGCAAAACCTAAGGACCCAGGTTCAATTCCTCGGTACCCACATAAATCAGATAACACAAGGTGCCATATGTATCTGGAGTTCGTTTGTAGTGACTGGAGTGCCCATTCTCTCCCTTTCTCTCTCTCCCTCTTTCTCTCTCTCTCTCCCTTTTTTTTTTTTTTTTGTTTGTTTTTCAAAGTATGGTTTCACTCTAGCCCAGGCTGACCTGGAATTCACTATGGAGTCTCAGGGTGACCTTGAACTCATGGTGATCCTCCTACCTCTGCCTCCTGAGTGCTGGGATTAAAGGCGTGTGCCACCACGCCCTGCTTCTCTCTCCCTTTCTCTCGCAAATAAAATATTTTTTAAAAAGAGTTGGGACTTTTAAGAGGTGATTAGGCCATCAGGATTAGTGGCCATAAAACAACAAGCCCTTTGCCCTTCCTTACCTTTGCTCCCTCTACTATGGGACAGCTAGAAAGCCTTCTCCAGTTCCTGGCCCTTAATCTCAAATGGTGGACTTCTCACTCTCCACAACTATGAGCAAATACATTGCTATTCTTTATAAATTGACCGGTCTCAGGTAGTCTGCCCTCATGGCACAAAATAGACTGAGACCCCCAGATACTCAAGAAAGTAAGAAAGGGAAGGGGGAAGGGTTCTGGAGATGATGAGAGGTGAGGAAACTCTATGGGGGGTGGGGCAGAGTGAGTGGAAATGTCCCTGGATGTGATGCCTATAAGATATAGTATGAGGCTGCCTATAAGATATAGTAAAGGCACACCCCTTTAATACCAGCTCTTGGGAGGCTGAGGGAAGAGGGTTGCCAGGAGTTCAAGGCCAGCCTGGAGCTACAGAGTGAGTTCCAGGTCAGCCAGGGCTAGAGTGAGACCCTGCCCCAAAAAGAAACAGACAAAAAAAAAGATATGGTATATGACCGTGATAAATTCAAACTTACACCGTGTGCATAATAGATACTCCAAAATCTTCAAGAAGGCTATTATACTTACATTGATGAAAAGTTTGTGTGAACAAGTTTTACCTAGGATCAGGGCATAAGATAACAAAAGGAATTATCTTTGTATCTGGGTGGATACTATGCCACACAGGGAATGCACCCACCGGTCCAAGAACATGCATGACAAGAAGACAATGGGTACATACGTTCCATGTCAAGTCATAACATCCCATGGTGGGCTGTGAGCTTTATGTGACATGAGATGGGGCTCTAAGACAATCTGAGATCCTTGCAGCCAGGAATCCCAGCAAATCTCTGATGCACCCTGTATCTCTATGTCTTTTCTCATTTTCTTGGCCCTTTGTTTGCTCCTGTCATGGAAATATATTTCTATGTGGAAGAAACAATGTGATGTCACAAAATAAAAGTTCCCTCTTTGTGTGACCTCACCAAATTGTTCAAGCTCTCTGAACCTCCATCTATGAGATGGGGAGAAAGGATATTTTTGAGGTTTCCTTCATCACTTAGACTAAAGGCTACCAGTCTGAGGTGGATATTGCCAACATCTGAACAAAGACACAGAACCAGGTTTAGTGGATAGCACTTCCCCCACCCAAAGTTAATTCAATACTATAAGAACTAGGCGAGGCAGCAAGCATCTGGGATTTGGCCTGCCCGTGGCCCCACATGCCCATGGTCTCCATCCCTCACATCCTGCTTTCCATTGGTGAGCATTTCAGATTTCAGTGTGAGAATGTTAGTTCCCGTCATGGCCGGGGTCTCAGCTCATTATCATCTGTGGTATGAATATGAGCTTGTTTTCAATGCTCAGACACCTCCTGGATCATCTGTCAGCTGTGCTGGCCTCCCCCACCCCACCGGCTTGCAGCAGATGCTCCATGTGAGTGTGTGATCTCCCCTGGTTACCCAGGAATGTCCAGGGAAGCTCAGTGCATTGTGGATGGAGAAAGAGGTCAGACTCTCTCTGGGTGGCTTGGTCTGCCACACGTACATTTGGCTGCTGGTAGCAACGACCATGTTCCATGGTCACTGGGGAAGAGAGAAGGCTGGACCACAGCACAACAGAAGAACAAAGAGAGACAAGGGTAACACGCAAGGCTAAAGCACACTTGGGGAAGTGCTCCAAGCCACCTCGGCCCTGTTCCCCGACTTTAATTCCTAGGCTGGGCTCAGCAACAATTCCCTGAGCGTCTCCCCTCCAGGTCCTTTTCACTTGAAGCATATGGAGTCCTCAGAGCTGACATAAAGACTCACCACCCAACTAGCCAGCAAACAAAGTTCCTCTGGAGGAGGAGGACAGTGATGCCAAAGGCCTGTTCCCCCAGGTAATGAACAAGTTTCTTCCAAGCCCTGCAGCCTGGGATAACATACCTAGAGTTGTACATCTTATGAGTGATGCTTCCCCAAGTGATAACTCGGCTCGGGCGCAGCAGTAGCACTTTACTATTTAATGGGCTGCTTGTAGAGAACTCCTTCCACAATGAGAACATTTCCTATTATAGGAGCAAAATGAAAAAGGACTCATTCATTGTACATGAAAAACAGGGGCTTTAAAAAATGGAAACACTGTCAATCAGGCCGAATCACACGCTGTGATTAAAACCTGCAGACTGTTCCCATTAGTGTGAACACATTTGAATTTTAGTCCAACACCAAGCCTATATTATAAGAACATCTAATGTATTCAGCTTTGAACATAATGCCAACAATGTCATCAAAGTAGAGCATTTATCACCTAAGTTTAAGCAAATTTTGCTCTTTGTTCAAGGAGCAGCCACAGACCCTCACTTATCACCTTAACTCCAAACGAGGCTTTTCTCATCAGGGAAGCGAAGGTGAAGCCAGGGTCTATTATCAGTCTTCCAGTGCTAATGAGGGAAGGACAGCTTGTGAGAGGAAAAGGAGAGATCTCTGGAAAAGCCAGTCTTCTCCCCAGCGCTGCTGCTAGGACCAATGATGGATGTGTTTCACTGTTTCCATCCAAACCATGACTGGGCACCCAACCCCCAAAACCCTAGGCTGGGGGCTGTGACTATGGATCAGGAGTGGTCTCTGCACTCAGCAAGTTCCCCAACTCGCGGAAGACAATGGTAAAAGGACAATTATGTTAACCAGAGGCAGGTGGCACAAAAAGGAGAAGCTGGATAGAAGAGCCGTCAGAACAGGCCTTTGAGAAGTATGCAAGAAGTGTGCTAGGGTGGGCAGAAGTCTACCAGCAAAGAAGGGGCAAGGCCTTCCTGGCACAGAGGACTGTGTGATGGGGGTCAGAAGCCCAGAACACCACCTGCCCGTGCTTACCTCTGGAGTGGAGGGTCGTCTGCCCAGGGACTAGGGAGCAACCCTCTCTTGCAAAAGTGCCCTAAGTGGGAGCTGGAGGCAGGACTAAGGACGCAGACAACAGCGCTGTTTCTTTGAGGATCAGAAGGTCTTACAAACACAGGTCTAATCCAGCTGACAAGACAGCTTAGGGGATGGTTAGAGGACAATAAATCAATGTTTACATGACTTGGAGGAGTGGTCAAGACAGGCCTCAGTGCAGCATCTACCGGAGCCATCACTGACCTCAGCCGGAGACACCTGACCTCACAACCTGCTGGGTCACCAGTTACAAGGGGATCAGGGCTTCTTCCTGGAGTCAGTCCCTTCTTTCTCTTCCACCAATACTTGTCGCCAGTTCCTATCGCCTCTGCCCATGCCTCTCCCTCCTTCCTGCTTCCATCTTTGTCCAGGTCATCATTATCTCTCACCTGGACATGTACAACAGATGGACATATTCCATTATTAACCAGATCACAATGTTCTCCCACCAAAACCCCTCCAGAAACTTTCTTTCACACTTGGAAAAAAACAGTCTAAGCTCTTCCTCTCAGCCTACAAGCCCAAGTCTCACCTGAGATGCCCCATTCCTACCCCATGCTCAGCAGTGTTGGGGTCCCTCTTAGGACAGCCCAGGAGGGGATACAGGGTCTCCGCCAGGTAGGGGGTGAGAGGCACAAAGTCACAACACAGATACCAGGAGTTGGGTGGAAGCAGGCAGAGGGCAAGCTGCTGCAAACTCGTTTATTCAAAGAAGTGTAGGGTTTTTTAAGGGTTTGGCTGGCCAGTCATTGTATGGGATAGTTCCCTTCTTGTGACCAATGACAGCCTGTCTCTGGGCAGAACATCTCACAGCAGGTTGCTCGCGGGCATGGGGCTGTAGCTGTTTTCACCCCAGGCCTGTGCAGGATGTCACATCCACAGAAGCCACTTCCTGGTTTCTCCTAGCAGGTGGCCTGGCTAGGGCCCGACCTGCACTGTGCCATACACAGCAGGCCACTGTCCTTTCTACAATCATTGGTCTAACTCTTCAATCTGTCTGGAATGTGCTATTCACCTCACTAAGTCAATGCAGTTCCAATTCACAGAACTTAACATCATTTCCGTAGTGCTTCTTCTCCCCTTCTGGCTGTGCCAGAGACTGAAGAGGAGAAGAAACTAGTGAATCTATGTTCTCATGACTATATTCCTAGGATCCCACACACAAAGGGTACATGAAGCACTTTTTACACACACACACACACACACACACACACACACACAGAGAGAGAGAGAAAGAGAGAGAGAGAGAGAGAGAGAGAGAGAGAGAGAGAGAGAGAGAGAGAAAGAAAATAGTACTTGACCAAATGTCTGGGTACTGTGACCTAGCCATGTAGACACATAAAAATTAATAAAGACTTGGGCATGGTGTTTCCCACCTATAATGGCCAGCACTGAGGAGGCAGATTCATTTGAGTTCAGAGTTAACATGGGTTACATAGTATCGGGTCAGCCTGAGCTACACAGCAAGAGCCAAAATGTTAATTAATTAAATTAATAACAACTTGAGTTTGTTAATTTTTAAAATTTTATTGTATTTACTTGAGAAAGAGAGAGAGGAAGAGGCTGGGAGAAAGAGAGAGAGATTGGGTGTGCCAGGGCCTTTAGCCACTGCAAATGAACTACAGACACATGCACCACCTTGTGCATCTGTCTTACATGGGTCCTGGAGAATCGAACCTGGGTCCTTTGGCTTCACAAGCAAATGCCTTAACCACTAAGCCATCTCTCCAGCCCAACTTGGGCTTTTGGTATCTGTCTCCTCCACTGGGTGAGAAAAAGCTGAGAACTGAATCTTGCTTATCTTGGAACCCTTAGAAACCTTTTTAATGCCAGGACCCTGGTAAGTGCTCTGAAAATATTTATTGATTGTGTCCCACATTTCCTCCTCCAGAAATCTGAACTTGTAAGGTTCATAACTATGTTTCTATGTGCCTCGTGGCAAAAAACAGGAAGATGACAGGTCATGGCAGAGGGTACAGCAGCGGGCTCTGCTTCTCAGAGGTGTCAGGATACAATGAGACAGTGCCAGGACCTCAGCAGAGGCCAAAGCAGACAGGACCTGCTTCCGAGGCCAGGCTCTGAACCACCCGGGCCCCAGCCATGATGGCCCTGCCACTGGCAACCTGTGACCTTGGTCAGGGGCAATGATCTCTCACCCTAACGTGAAGGTGATGGTAATAATGTCAGGGATTGCTGTGAGGATTAAGCAGAATCTATGAACAGTATGAAAAAAGTTTTCTTTATTTTCTGAATCAGATTAAGCTTGGCTTGGACTGCAAGAAATAAAAAAGTTATGTAAAGAATCCCCGAAATCAAACAATAACAAAAACCCAATTAAAAACTAATGAAGAAGGCCTAGGAGATGGATCAGTGGGTAAGAGAGCTTACTGCAAGCATGAGGGCCAGAGGCCTCCTGAGTTCCATTCCCCAGCACCCATAGAAACAGCAGGGTACGACCATGCATATCTGTAACTCCAGTCCTGTGGAGAGCAGAGACTGGAGAATTGCTGGAGCTTGAAAAAAAAACTGTTCTACATTTAGAGGAAGACAGATAAGTGACACGGAAAGAACACTCAACATTCTCCTCTGGCCTTCACCTGCCTGTGAGTACATCTGCACATACATGTGCATACACCACACACACACACACACATACACACATACCACATACTGCACATGCTAAAACAAAATGCTCATTTCTCCAAATTAAAAATAAAAATATGCTTAACATGACTACTCATTAGGAAAATGCAAATTAAACCCACAATATGATACTACCTCGAATTTATTCATATTGCTACTAAAAAAAAAAAAAAAAAAAAAAAAAAAAAAGGCTGGAGAGATGGCTTAGCAGTTAAGGTGCTTGCCTGTGAAGCCTAAGGACCCAGGTTCAATTCCCCAGGATCCAAGTAAGCCAGATGTACAAGGTGGCACATACGTCTGGAGTTCGTTTGCAGTGGCTGGAGGCCCTGGTATGCCCATTCTCTCTCACTATCTGCCTCTCTTTCTCTGTCTCATAAATAAATAAAAATATATTTTAAAAATAAAAAAGCAAACCATGGGCTGGGGAGATGGTTTGGTTGGACAACAGTTCAGCATGCTAGCATAAGGAGCTGCATTCAGATTCCCAGAGCCATAAACACAAATGACATCACCTTTGGCAATCCTGGTGCTCCCACAGCAAGAAGAGAAGTGGACACAGAAGAATCCCTGTCTGGAAGTCGACAGGGTGGCTAGCTAGTGTGTGCGATGGCAAACAATTAAAAGACACTGTCTCAAGCAAGATGGAAGGTGAAGACAAACACCAGAGGTTGTCCTCTGACCTCCACATGCATGCCATGGCGCACACACACACACACACACACACACACACACACACACATTAGCAAAACTATAAAGAAAGTGATCAAGATGTAGTGGCACATACCTGTCATCCTATCACTCGGGAAGAGGATCATGGCTTCCAGGCCAGCCTGGGCTACATAGTGAGACCTTGTTTTTAAAAAAAAAAAACATACATAATTGGCAGCCCTATGCATTGCTGGTAGGAATATAAAATGAGGCCACTGTGGGAATGGTATGGGGGGGTGGTGGATTCCTCAAAAACTTGAAAATAGAGTTACCATGTGTATCAGTTGCTGTCTTATTGCTGTGACCAAATACCTAAAAAGGAGCAACTTAAGAAAGGAAAGATTTATTTCAGTTTACAGTTCAAGGGAGCAGTCCATCATGGAGGGGCTCACATGCATAGCAGTAGGGGCTTGAAGTAGCTGTTCACATTCAGTCAATTCACAGTGAGGAAGCAGAGAGAGAGATGAACGCTGATGCTCAGCCATCTCTCTCCTTTCTCTAGAACCCCCAGATCATGGAATGGTACTGTCCATCATTAGAGTGAGTCTTCCCATCCCACTTAACCTAATCTAGAAAATCCCTAACAGATAAGCCAAGAGATCTGTGTCCATGGTGATTTTAATTTAAATTCTGTCAGTTGACAGACAATCAGAGATTAACCATCATGCCATTTCCGGATATATTCCCTTCCATTCTGGCAATTCTGTTTCTGGATATACACTCAAGAGAATTGAAAGCAGGGTCTCGAAGAGATATGTGTACAATTGTGTACACAGTAGTATTACTCACAATAACCTAAATGTGGAAACAACCCAAATGTCAATTTATACCTGAACAGATAAGCAAACTGTGGCTTGATGTGCCATAGAGTACTATTGACCCTTAACCTGGAAGGAAACCTTGAGCCAGACGACAATCTGGATGAACTTTGAGGACACTGCGCTAAGAGAAACAAGCCAGTCACAGAACGACAAATACTATATGTTTCCACTTATATGAAGTGCCAAGAGTATTCAAAATACCAAGAGAGCCGGGCGTGGTGTCGCACGCCTTTAATCCCAGCACTTGGGAGGCAGAGGTGGGAGGATCGCCGAGAGTTCGAGGCCACCCTGAGACTACATAGTGAATTCCAGGTCAGCCTGGACCAGAGTGAAACCCTACCTCGGGAAAACAAAAAAAAAAAAAAAAAAAAAAAAAAATCTCAGCTTTTCAATGCGCTTGCATAATAAAGGTTAGGTAATTCAACAGTGGCCATCTGCATGTTAGAAAGGCTGAGAACTAGGTTCTCAGTCTAAGAAGAGAGACACCTCAGCAAGCCCCTTCTTGCACTAAAGCCTAGAGGTCCCTAGGAGAGCCACTGACCCACACTGAAAGGCTAAAGAAGCTGAGTGAGCAAGTCTCTTTCTCTTTCCTGGAGCATCTTTCATTCTACTGACAATAAACTCTCCACCGTTGCTTCACCCATTGGCTCTTTCTAAAATTCATTCTAGATTTGAAGCCATAAATCCTGGGGTTTCACCTGAGTAGCGGTCTCTAGAAAGGAAGCTTCTTGGTCAGCTGAGAGAGGAACTGATGGGTTAGGGCTGAGAGTAACCGGAAGTGTGTTCTTTGTCCTATCCTCCATTGGCAAAACAACTGAAATCCCAACTCAGCATCGCTCCCAGGGCTCAGCCATTCAGCTGCTCTAAAAAGCCATGGAGACTGCTAAGCCAAGACCTGCATCTTAGAAGACAAAAGCCACATTTACTAACAAATACAGAGCACTTTTTTTTTTTTTTGAGAGAGAGAAAGAGAATTGGCATGCCAGGGCCTCTAGCCACTGAAATCTAACCCCAGACATGTGTGCCACCTTGTGTGCATGTGCGACCTTGCATTTGTGTCACCTTGTGCATCTGGCTTATGTGGGATCTGGAGAGTCAAACATGGGTCTTTGGGCTTCACAGGCAAGGGCCCTTTCTGCTAAGCCACATCTCCAGCCCGCATACAAAATCTCACTCCTGATTTCTGCCTGTGTCCCGTGAGGAAGCTGTTGAGAAAGAAGCTGTGGTTTGCTGGTGGTCTTGTACAAAAGGATTTTGGAAGACTGTGTTCTTGGTAGTGTTGGTTTGTTTTCAGTCATGGTTTTACTTTTTCACTCGCCACTGTTTCACTGTTACAGAACATAGCCTTATCTGTGGCTAGCTGAAGAAAATGCTCAGGACACTCCTACAAGAAAATGTCGGGCAGGAAGAGGTTGAATGTCTTGGAAAATATATGACTTTGTTTCTCAAGATCATGTAATCAACCTGCTGATCCTTCTCATTATCTGAAAAGTCCCTTCATTTCCTGTGATCGCACAGTCTCACTATCAGTCAAATCAGGAGTCTCGGTGGGAGGGTCTCAGGATGTCAGTTGTTGTTAGGCAACTACAATAATACAGACTCTTCTTCCGGTCCCACCCAGCTCCCATCAACTATCTCAATCAATCATTCACATACTCCTTTAATGTATATCTACTGAAAATTTACTATGTGTGTGTGAGGCACCATGAAGGACAAAAACCATGACCCTGAACCTCATAGATCCTGTAGTTTTATTGGCACAGGGACATCAACCAGTTAAGTACACAAAAGTATGGAGTAGGGGGTTTAATCATCCACCAGATACTTACTGGGCACCTGACACAGATAAAGCTCCATGTCAGTGGCTGAGTCCCAGAATTCTCTGCTTACCATTCTCCGCCCCCACACCTGGCCATGCTCTAACCAGGCCTGGAGTTCTGGAAGTGCCTCTGGTTACAGTGATTGAGGACAGCTGTGGGCTGAGAAGAGGGCATGCCATCTGCCTCTCAGCCTCTGCCCTGGCACATCACCAAAGGCCACTCCAAGAGCAGTTCTCCTCGTCTCTCCATAAAGCTCTCTCTCTTTGGCCCTCTCTTGCTCTCTTATTTTTGGCTTTCCTGATCCTAGATACGTGTGCACCATCTTCCCTTTCTTTTCTTCTTTCTTCTCTTTCTCCTCCTCTTCCTCCTCCTTCTTCTTCTCTCTCTCTCCCTGGTACATACACCCCACTTCTTTCTCTCTTCCTCTCTCCCCCTCCCATGACAATAGAGTCTTAAACTCAAAAATCCAGGATCCAAACCCAGACTAAGAATCCATGTTTTATTTTGTTTTCCCTAACTACTCCACTTTACCTCTGGATACATGTGCATCTGCTGGGTG
This sequence comes from Orientallactaga sibirica, assembly GCA_036365145.1. Classification (NCBI taxonomy): domain Eukaryota; kingdom Metazoa; phylum Chordata; class Mammalia; order Rodentia; family Dipodidae; genus Orientallactaga; species Orientallactaga sibirica. The sequence continues at coordinate 33,108,629 of JAEOAD010000009.1, forward strand.
AAATACTTTGTCTTGAAAGTGTTAGGAAAAGAGTGTCCTGGTGTGAGTGGAAAGAAGATTCCTCCTCCCTCCACTGTAGACATCTCCTAGTCTCCCTGCACACAGCAAATGAGACAGAGCTGCTGCTGCATTTAGCTGCTAAGCATAGATGGAGTGCCAGGAAAGCCACCCCTGGAAGACCTGTGGTAGGTCACCTACAGAGCACACCTGTACAACTCAGGAAAGACAGAATTTCTCTGGCAAGGATAATACCCTTGGCAGTGTTACCTTTTTATCCCTGGGCAGACAGATGAATATATACATGAGGCTTATTAGCAATAATAACCTGCATTTTCTCCCAAGACACTAAGATGATCCAGCAGCAGCCATCCACTGCCAGCCTCGGTGAACTCCTGGGGACAAACTTGTATAGAATAAACATGGAGGCTCTGAAGGGTTTGTTCTGTGATGTCATCCTTAATGCAGATTCACTATGGGGAGGAATGGTCTTTAAATCACAACATTTCCCTCATACCAGCAATTCCAGCTCACCTCCTTGGGCCCCAAAACTCTCAGTTTCTCTGGGAGGTGATGATTGCTTCCTAAGCAGTACACCAGGAGGGGAAGGCAGATCTTCCTTCTGGAACACAGATCTTCTGCTAGCCCTCCCCCTACTGCAAGGCCTGAGGAGCTGTCACCCCACCAGCTTCTGACAAGTGGGGGTGGAGATATTACAGCCTCAACAGGAGCAGATGTATGGTGTGTCCTGTTCGTGGATGTTGCATGAGGAAATAAAGCAAACTGCGACCGCTTTTGGACTCCTCCACCCAAGCAAAGCCAGGTAAGGACAGGATGAAAGTACAGAGGCACCGGAGACCAATGCAGGGCCTGCTAGACAGGGGAGAGGCGATCAGCCTGAAGCATCCTTGGAGAACCCAGAATCCAGCATGAGTACTCCAATGTGTGATAGTTAATCTTGACTGTTGAAACCTTCAGAGCAAGTACACAAAGCAATTTTATAACTATTGAGTCTAATAAAAGAAAATCTATTTCTAATGATTCATTTCATTGTTTGTTTATTGTTTGTTTTTTCAAGGCAGGGTCTCAATGTAGGCCAGGTTGACCTGGAATTCACTATGTAGTCTCAGGGTGGCCTCGGACTCATTGTGTTCTTCCTACCCCTGCCTCCTGAGTGCTGGGATTAAAGACATGTGCCACCATACCTGGCCGTCATTATCTTTTTTTTTTTTTTTTTTTTTTTGAGAGAGAGAGACAGAGAGAGAGAGTGTATGTGCCAGCGGCCTCTCAGCCACTGTGAATGAAGGCTCGATAGGTTTGAAAGATGCCTAGGAGATCAGTAAAACACATCTCTTTGTTGGTGAGGATATTTCCCAAAACAACTAGGTCATAAGGACTCTGATCTAATCAGTGGTTTCATCTGTTGATGGACTCAGCCTATTCAGAGGTGGTTGAATTGTGGAAGTTGGGGCATGGTTGAGGGAAGTGGGTCCTCTAGGGAATTTTTTGAAGAGGTTATGTCACTCTGGCTCCTTCCTGTTACCCCTCTTTGTTTCCTGGCAATTATGGGGTGAGCAGATTTCCTCTGCTGTGCCCTTCCCCAGTGATGCTTCTGTCTTGCTACAGACCTAAAAGCAGCTGGGATGCCAACCATGAACTGAAACCATGGGCCCAAATAAATCATTCCTCCTCTAGTGTTTCTCTCAGATATTTGTTACAGCAACAAAAGAACCAAATAACACATGAGAAGAGACCATATAGAGGGGCTAAGGAAACCTCATTAGTACCTCACTCTGTGATTCCTTTCAGCACCCCACTCACCTGTGTCTTACTGTGTCATGTTGCTTCTATTCATATGTCATTCCTTGTGTGCAGAACCAGTCTTGATGGATGCTCACATTAGCTGCTGTACAAGGGTGCCTGCCCCAAGGAAGTTAGAGATCTTAAGCCATGTACTCACTTACCTGAAAAATAATTCCTTATTTTCTATCTGGTCACAACAGAGGGAAAACAACTACAAATCAACAGGAAGAAAAACCTATTTGGGACTGAGGAGACAGTTTAGTGAATAAGAGAATTTGCCTCTCAAGCCTGAGGGGCTAGGATGCCCTGTTTCACCCTGAGTTCAATTCCCCAGCACCAGTGTAAATAGTTGGGTGTGGTCATGCATGCCTGTAGCCTCAGTCTTGTGGGGAATAGAGATCAGAGGATCTTTGGGGCTCAGTAGTCAGCCAGTCTAACCAACAACAACAACAAAAAAAAAAGCTGGAGCAATGGATTAGCAGTTAAGGCCTTCAAAGCCAAAGGACCCAGGGTTGATTCCCCAGGACCCACGTTAGCCAGATGCACAAGGGGGCACACACATCTGGAGGACCTAGTGTGCCCATTCTCTCCTCTCTCTCTCTCTCTCTCCCTCTTTCTCTGTCAAATAAATAAATAATTTTTTAAAACGAGGGCTGGAGAGATGACTTAGCAGTTAAGTCATATGCCTGAAAACCCAAAGGACCCAGGTTCAATTCCCCAGGATCCCCATAAGCCAGATGCACAAGGTGGTGCACGTGTCTGAAGTTTGTTTACAGTGGTTGAAGGCCCTGGCACACCCATTCTTTCTCTGTCTGTCTCTCTTTCTCTCTCTATCTCTATCTCTCTATGTGTCTGCCTCTTTTTATTCTCTTTCAAGCAAATAAAATAAAATAAATATTTTTTAAAAGATTAAAAATCAATAAATTAAATAAGTACAGCAGGTCTGGCTTCAATGAGAGTGTCCATCTGAAAGAAACATGCAGAAGAACAACAGAGGACACCAGACCCTCATCAGTAGCCTGCATACAAGTGTGTATCTGCACACACACGTACATACACCACACAAACACATACTATATCACACATACACATGCAAAAAGCCTATGGTTAGGAAGGTCATAGGTCCTAGGGGAGAAGCTACTACTATTGTTTGGCTAGATGGATATGTTGTGGCCATTACGTTGGCCTTTAAATATTTATAGTTATGTACACAGATTACTGTTCCTCACCTTTGGGCAGAAAAGCTTCTTTTTACAGTTAGCAGTGCCTACTGGGGAGACTCGGAACTCATCAAAGTGCTGAGAATAAGTGACTATTGAGTGTCCAGTGCTCCAAGGCCCAGAAATCATTGCAGGGGAGGGGACAGAAAGAATTTAAGAGCCAGAGAGGAAGGGGAGGAGTGCTGTGGAATTCTGTCTTCTGGACATGAAGTGGCTGTTGCATTCATGACCTTACAGTGGCAGTAGTTACCTGCACTAGGCTTGTATAACATTCCGTTGTGGAAAAAAGGATAGCAAAATAGAATAGGAACTAGTTGGAAAGAAGATGGGGGTCAGTGGAAGAGGAAAGAGAAAGACAGGTGAGGGGACAAAAGAAAGTAATGGGGGGATTATGATCAAGATACATTATGTACATATATGAAAATTATCAATGAGAATGTTTTTTAAAAGCAGGAAATTGGGCTGGAGAGATGGCTTAGCAGTTAAGGTGCTTGCTTGTGAAGCCTAAGGACCCAGGTTCAATTCCCCAGTACCCACATAAGCCAGATGCACAAGGTGGTGCATACAATTGGAGTTGGCCTGCAGAGGCTAGAGGCCCTGGTGCACCCATTGTCTCTCTTATGTAAATAAATTTTTAAAATTACAAAGCAGGAAATTAATTAAATGGAGATTAAAAGAGCAATGTATATATAGTCATTCAAAACAACAGCTGCTTCTTTGAAAAAATAAAAAACACTGGGAAAACCCTAGACAATCTAACCAAAGGAAAAAGAAGACTAATTAAATTAGAGATGAAAAAAAGAGGGAATGTTATAACAGACTGCAATAAAATCCATAGAACCTCTGGGAAATTTTTGAAAATGTATGTAAGTTCAAAAACTAGGAAATCTGGAAGAAAAGGGTAAATTACTAGACATTTACTACCTACTAAAATAAAATCAAGATAATATAAACAATTTGAGCAGAATAATAACAAACAACAAGATTAAAGCAATAATGAAAAGTCCCCAACAAAGAAAATCTCAGGATCAAATGGATTCACTGATAAATCTTACCAAACCTTTAAAAAAGAATTAATACCAAAGTTCCTCAAACTGTCCTATAAAATAGAAAAGGAACATTAGTAAACTCCTTCACAAAGTCAGAATTATCCTTATCAAAAATAAACTAGATAAGGAGACATACACATACAAAAGAAACTATAGACCAATATCCCAGATGAACATGGATACAAAAATTTTCATTGAAATACTTAAAAACCAAATTTTAGAGCCTTAAGAAGCTCATATACCATGACCAAGGTAGTTTCATTCTAGAAATACAAGGATGATTCAAATTATGCAAATCAATATATTTAAGACAGCACATACATAGATCTAAATAAAGAAGCCACATGATCTTCTCAATAGATGATGAAAAAACCTTTGACAAAGTCCAACGTTACTTCATAATAAAATCCCCCAAAGAAGCTAGGAATAGAGAAAACGTACCTCAACATAATAATAGCTATATGCAATAAACCTATAGCTAACCTTATACTAAATAGGAGGGAAAAAGCATTTCTTCTAAAATCTGTAATAAGACAGTGGCTCACACTTTCTCCACTCTGGTTCAATACAGTGCTCCAGGGTTTAGAAAAATGAAACAAGAGAAAGAAATTAAAAAGATGCAAATAGGAAAAATATACAGATAAGGAAAAAGTCAAACACTTCCTGCTTTGCAGATAGCATGATCTTACATAGCTACAAGACCTAAAGACTTCACTAGAAAAGACTTAGATCTGATCAATCCTTTCAGCAAAATATCAGGACATAAAATCAACATACAAAAATCAGTAGCTTGCCAGGTGTGGTGGCATACGCCTTTAATCCCAGCACTCTGGAGGCAGGGGTGGGAGGATAGCTGTGAAGAAAGATGTCTAAAGGAATGAAGGAGAGAGACAACAGAGGGTAATAGAATATTTGTGACCTGAAGCAAAACAGGGATACGTTGGGAGAAGGAAGGGGACCAGGTCCAGATGTAAGTGGCAGTGGGAGTGGTGAATAAGAGCAAAGTATAATGATAGATGCATATAAAAAGGTGACAATTAAAGCCATTATTTTGTATACTAACTCAAAGCAATACATAAATTACTGACATTTTTAATCTCAGGAAGATGTATTCTTTGCAGAAAGGCATTACCTGGGGTTTCAGCTTCTTCTTGCCTGTCTAGCACTTCCCTTGATGCAACTGTGACTTCTTTAAGTTTGGTACTTTTTGTGCCACAGCAACCAAAGGTGATAAGCTCTTGGCAAGAATGATGGATATAAGAAGGGAAAAAGAAAGATGGGAATAAAGGAAGGAAGGAGAGGAGGGAGGAAAAAAAAGGAAGGAAGGAAGGGAGGGAGGGAGAGAGGGAGGAAGGAAGGGGAGGAGACGAGGGAGGGAAAAAAGGAAGGAAGGAAGGAAGGAAGGAAGGAAGGAAGGAAGGAAGGAAGGGAGAAAGGAAGGAAGAGAGGGAGGGAAGGAAGGAAGGAAGGGAGAAAGGAAGAGAGTGAAGAAGGGAGGGAGGGAAGGAGGGAGGGAGGAAGGAGATAACATTGGTGCAGATGGAGGGCAAATGGATGCATGTATGGAGTAATAGATTTCTATGATGCCTAGTTGTAGAGGCTCATCCTGGTCTTTCTGCCCCCTGTTTTGAGAGTTTCTGCCCATCTTCAACACTGCCCTTCTCTTGCCTCTCATGCTCTGGGTTATCCAAAGCCAACCACATCTTCCAGAAAGAGTGTTTACTGGAGCCCATGGTGATGCTGTGCTTGGGTACATAGTCCTCTTTCCCTCCTCCCTTTCCTGCCAAGGAGCCAAGTCCTGGGAGCCTGGTCCCTGGATAAAATACACTCCGTGGTGCTGTGGGCAACAATGTACACAGCGTTTTCCCCACAAGGAGTGCATGGGAGTCTTCCTCAATTCTTCCCGATAGCTGAGTACCTTGGGAGAATCTTACTGCTACCACTTCTCCTTTTGAAGACATAGCTCCTTCTACGTGCCCCAGTCTCACCAAGTCCCATTTATACATTCAGCTTCCTTCTTATTTGAGAACATTTCCCCCTGCTATGCTTAGGGCCTAGTGCTATCTAGTATGTGGTCTATTCCAGTCAGGGTTGGTCATTCTAAAGTGTTCAAGATGTTGACTCCAAAGGAATCCTCTTGAGCAATTTCGTTATCATGACTCAACAGACTGAAGATGGAGGAGATGGTTTGTGAGCACCTAGCTAAGGGGTCAGGATTGTCCTGTGACCTAGTGGTGAACAGTGGACAGGAGGCGATCCTCATTACCACAGAACTTCCAGTGCAGTGGGAAGCAAGAGAGAATGAACTAATAGAATATGCTCCCTTGTACGGGAAGATAGTGGCCAACAAGGGGTGCTTCCTGGAGGCCTTTTCATCTGAGGACCCTCTAGCAGATGACTTTAGACTTGAAACAGGAGGGATAAGGAAGTGCCACCAAGATCAAATAAAAGTAAGGAGGAAGTGAAAGAAGCCGGCGTTGGAGTGAGGGAAGCAATTAGAGGTCAGATATCTGGAGTGCTTGAGTGAGAAAAGTGGGCAGAAGTGAGCACAGAAAAGTGAAAAGAGGGCTGGAGAGATGGCTTAGCAGTTAAGGCGCTTGCCTGCAAAGCCAAAGGACCTTGGTTCAATCCCCCAGGGCCCACATAAGCCAGATGCACAAGGTGGCGCATGTGTCTGGAGCATATTTGCAGTGGCTAGAGGCTCTGGTCTCTCTCTCTCAAATAAATAAATAAAAATATTTTTAAGAAAAGAAAAGTGAAAAGAACCTGAAGAAATACCTTTCCAGACAAGGCTTCGGTCACTGTCATTAATAACGATCCTGATGTATTAGCCAAATTTTCAATTCTATGAAAAAAAATAAACAACTTAACAGAAAGCTTTATTTTGGCATATGGTTCCAGAGGTTTCAGTCTGTGATCCCTGTCACCTTGAGCTTGTGGCAAGGCATGGTGGACCCAGATGCTCAGCTCATTATATATGGGAGACAAAGATAATAGAAGGAGCTAGAGTCCCAGTTCCCTTCAAGGGCATGACCCCAACGACTCAACTTCCTTTCACTAGGCCCCACCTCCCAACAGTGCCATCAGGTGGTGGCCAACCCTTCAACATATGGTTTTGGGGGGGCATTTAAGTTCTAAACCATAACACATATACTGAAGACCTGTTGGGTGCCTTAGTGCTAAGTCTTACACCTAAGTTACGGCATTTAATCATAACAGTGATAGTGAAGTCTGAAATGGAGGCCATTAACCCATTAAGCAAATACTAATGACACTAGCATGGACTGAGGGCCTATGATGGACCACATGCAGGTCAGAACCTTTTGTGTGCAATATCTTGTGGATCCCTTATGACAAACCTAAGAGCCACAAGTATGTTAGTTCTCCCCATTGTACAGGTGAGCAGAGACTTGGGACATTTAAGTGACTTGCTCAAGGTTCTACTCCACTTGCAAGTCGGATCAGATGGGCTGGGTTGCCTCTATCTACACCGTGTGTGTTCTTCCCTGCCCAAGTCAAAGCCCTCTGGCCTGCTTGCCCTTCAATCTATCTACACCATGTGTGTTCTTCCCTGCCCAAGTCAAAGCCCTCTGGCCTGCTTGTCCTTCAGTCTGTCTACACCATGTGTGTTCTTCCCTGCCCAAGTCAAAGCCCTCTGGCCTGCTTGTCCTTCAGTCTGTCTACACCATGTGTGTTCTTCCCTGCCCAAGTCAAAGCCCTCTTGCCTGCTTGTCCTTCCAGTCTGTCTACACCATGTGTGTTCTTCCCTGCTCAAGTCAAAGTCAAAGCCCTCTTGCCTGCTTGTCCTTCAGTCTGTCTATACCTTGTCCTTGTGTTCTTCCCTGCCCAAGTCAAAGCCCTCTTGCCTGCTTGTCCTTCAATCTGTCTACACCATGTGTGTTCTTCCCTGCTCAAGTCAAAGCCCTCTTGCCTGCTTGTCCTTCAGTCTGTCTACACCATGTGTGTTCTTCCCTGCCCAAGTCAAAGCCCTCTTGCCTGCTTGTCCTTCCGTCTGTCTACACCATGTGTGTTCTTCCCTGCTCAAGTCAAAGCCCTCTTGCCTGCTTGTCCTTCCAGTCTGTCTATACCATGTGTGTTCTTCCCTGCCCAAGTCAAAGCCCTCTTGCCTGTTTGTCCTTCAGTCTGTCTACACCATGTGTGTTCTTCCCTGCCCAAGTCAAAGCCCTCTTGCCTGCTTGCCCTTCAGTCTGTCTTGATGTTTTACTTTGGGGAAAATTAGGGGCATAATTTCTTCCAGAGAAAAATGTTGGGGACCTGTAAGGATTTTCTTTTCTTTCATTTGGCTTTTTCTGGAGCCCTAAACAGGAAGCTATAGAAAGACCCCGGGAGCAGGTGTTAGGAGAAACAGTGTCCCTCTCCAGCCAGATCTGGCCTTGGTCCTTTCCCAAAAGTAGATTCGACCCACAAATCATCTCCAGATACTCAGTCTTACCTGTCATCACCTTTACAACGGGTGTCACATGTGACGAATACTCTGCCTCTGCACCACGCCACCTGAGCACCACCACTGTCATTCCTCTCTGTCAGCCCAGATGAAGCCCAATTGCCTTTAAAGTGATTTGCCTCCCGGAGCTATCCCAGTCCTCCCCAGCAGCCTTCGGGTCAATAGATCATTTGAAATGTTTTCTGTATCATAAAAACCCAATCCTTCATAGCAGGCAATCAGATCTTAAAACAATTACCCATAACTAAAGAGAAACCAAAGTAATATCAAACGAAATCTGATTAATGGGTGGTAAAAAGTGATGTTCTTTAAGTTAATCTTGAAAATAAATTTCACTAGAATAATCTCGCCATGAAGACATTTCTTTAGGGGCTTAGGATAAACAGACTTTTTTTTTTCCTCCCAAAGCCCCTCATGACTAAATTACATAGCATTTTAGGGAGGTTCTGATTGTTTTTCTTAAGTAGAGTTCTCTGTGTGCTTTTATTTTCCCTGGAGGCCATCACAGATAGAGAATAAAATTTCACTTTTCCCCTGCAATTATGTAGCTATATTGTTTTTGTAATAGGTTTATGAAAAACAAGTTCTCTGAATGCAATTCTTCAGCAAAAGTTTACAGAGCTGGAATTGAAAGACAAATCTTCTTGGATGCTTTCTGAAGATATTTAGAAAGGTAACTTTAATGACAGTTCAGAAACTCTACTAGTCCTCAAGTTTGGAAGGTTTTGAAGCTACATGTTGTGGTTTGAATGTGAAATGACCCCACAGGTTCCTGTGCTTGAACACATGGCTCCCAGCTGATGGTGCTGTTTGGGAAAGTTGTGGAACATTTTAAAAAATATTTATTTATTTAACAGAGAAAGAGGGAGAGAGAGAATGGGCATGCCAGGACCTCCAGCCACTGCAAATGAACTCCTGATGCCTGTGCCCCTTGTGCATCTGGCTAATGTGGGTCCTTGGAAAATCGAACCTGGGTCCTTTGGCTTTGTAGGCAAACGCCTTAACCACTAAGCCATCCCTCCAGCCCAGCTGTGGAACTTTTATGAGGTGAAGCCTTTCTGGGGAAAATGAGCCATGGACATGGGGACATGGCTCTTCCTATTGTTTCTCTGCTTCTTGACTGACAAGAATGTGACTGGCTTGCTCTACTGCTGTCACCATGCCTTCCCTGCCATGAAACTTACCCTTGAAACTACAACCAATTTAAACCCTTTTCCTTCCATAAGTTGCTTCCAGTTGGGTATTTGTTCTCAGCAATGAAAAAGTAGCTTATGATATACCAGGCAAATATGAAGTAGAGTTAACCTGATGCATGAGTAAAATGGAGGGCTAGGGTGAATGATTCTCACGCCAGGCCTGGCCCCAGCCAGCCTCACACCTTGAGCTCATAGCAACATAAAACATAAGCGGTGAGACCATGAAGGTAGAGGGACTGTAAAGAAGTTTAGTGCAGAGTTTTGGGTTGAGTGTGAAATGTCCTCAGCAGGCTCATGTGTTCAGATACTTGGTCTCCATCTAGTAGCACTGTTCTGGAAGTTTGTGGAGCCTTTTGTGAAGTAGAACCACACTGGAGGAATTGAGTAACTGGGGCAGGGGATGATTCTTGGGCTTTTATAGCCTGGCCCCGCCTCCTATCCCATCTCTGCTTCCTTATCTGTCCAGATGTAAGCAAGCTCCAGGTGCCACAGCTACAAGTTATTCCTGCCACCATGGCCTTCCCACCATGATAGACTGACTATACCCTGAAACCAGGAGCCAAAATGAATACTTCCTCCCTTAAGTTTCTTCTCGTGAAATATTTGGTCACAACAATGAGAAAGGTGACTAATGCACCCTGCTAATAAGAAAAGGGAGTTGGAGAGGGGTCAAAGAATCCTTTCAAGGAAGAGTGAGTGGCGGAAGTTATGTAGGGAGAGCAACATACACAGATAGCAGAAGATGAAAGTGCAGAGCCAGCTACAGCAAGAGGACCTCACAAGAACAGGAATATTTTCCCATGAGATCAAAAGAAACGAGGCAAAGCAAGGGCAGGGGGTGTGCACCTTCTACTTCCTCAGCTCAGTGTGAGGTCAAACCGACCTCCAGTGGTGAAAGAAAGACCTATTAGCTCAAGAGATTCAAGGTGAGGAGAGAAAGTCTTCTAAGGGGAACAGAGGTGTTTTCTTTTCCCCTAAGCAGAGGATTTTCTATGTGCTTCTGTTATCACTAGAGGCCATCACAGATCGAGACGAGCAGAGGAGAACACTGTCTGGGAGATGTGTTCTTTCCAAACAAAACTGAACACCTAACTCGGGTTTCAGATCATGAGCTTCTGGTGACCCCTGAACAAAACCGAAGAGCTGTGCCCAGAAGCAGTTGCAGGCAACCCAGGCAACAAAGTAGAGAAGACAGACAGTGTGAGGGTGCCAGAGTGCAGGGGGATAGGTGTATTGCTGAGACAGAAGGGATGGGAGATACCCGCAAGAGAAATATTAAAGTGTACTCCCAGGTTACAAGTATATTGGAAAGAAAGTAAATAAATGAAAAGAATATTGAAGTATCATGGACTTGGAATTCAGTGCAGACAAAGAGCAAGAGCTGTAGAGGGGCCCAGGGAGGAGTGGTCAGAGTACAGGAGGTCCATGATCACAGGGCAAGGCCATGGGAGTCAACCGCTACTGTGGAGAGGAAGGGAACGCTTCTTCAGGTATACAGCTTAAGGCTGAGGGGCAGAGCATGGAAGTGACTGGCATGGGGTTCTGAAACACACCCTCAAAAAAAAAACACCAGTAGAATATGACAAGGGAGACAATGGCCCAATGTTCCATGGTGTCTGAAAGAATCTACTTTGAGGGATTAAGGAGCACTCTATCCTCCCCCTCCCCCTACCCTGCTTACAAATTTTTAGCAAAATTTTGTCTCTTTGATCAACAAACTGTATCGTAAAGGGCCTGAAGCCTTTAGGCCTTAAGTTTAAAGTAGGTCACTAATGGGTAACAAGGAAGAGAGTTGAATTTAAAAGCAAGTTCTGATTTTGAAATGTCACCTCCTCTATAGTTTCTCATTGCCAGGACAAAATATCCAACCAGAAGAAGTTTATGGAAGGAAAGAGTTTATTTTGGCTTTCAATGTTTTTTTTTTTTTTTTAATTTGAGAACTTTAATATATGAGCATATTACAAATTGGACATCTTCCCATCAGGTTATACCCACATGTCCCTTCTCCCCTATCTCCATATCACTGAGGGAACTCCTTAGTGGGGTTATTGGTAATCACTGTGGGACATGAATTCACCAGTCAGTCCCTGGGGGATGAGACAGGGGACAATGCCTCAAAGTACACCTTCCCACCTGCGGCTCTTACATTCTCTCAGCCCCCTTGTCAACAGGGTTCCCTGATCCTTGAAGGCCATGTTGTGTCTTTTAGTGTTGAGCTCTCAGCAGCCTCTGATTTTCTGCTGTGATGAGTTTTGAGTCTCCTCAGTGTCTACTGCCATCTCCCTGGAGAAGATTCTCAGGCTAGCAGTGAAAACAGCACATATTTAATCTGTTACTTCCTCTGTAGTTTTTCCCTGGGCCCTGGCAGATGTGATAGAGATGACTTGCCTAGTGCTGGACAGTCAGCTATCTTTTCTTATCATTCTGATGGGTCTTGGGTCTCTCTAGTATTTGTTGCCATCTGTGAAAACCATATTCTCTAGCCAAAAGAAAGAGCAGCATGAATTAAAGGGGATAAATGTAGACATTTAGAAGACTTTTTGACAGGCTTATACCTCTCCTGTCAAATTTTTGGCTTACAGCTTTGTGAGGGAGAGACCAACATACTGGATAAATCATGGCAAGAGCAGACATCTGGTAGCCCATCTGCAGCAAGGAGCAAGTAGAGTTAACTGGCAAGCAGAGCTGGACTATAAAATCTCAAGGCCAACACCTGGTGATACACTTAATCCAGCAAGGCTTCCTCCTATGGGTTCCACAACCTTCCCAAACAATGCCACCAACTGGGAATTAAGTATCCAAACACATGAGTCTATGGGGCATTCTATATTGAAACCTCCACACCTCCCAAATATCTCTTCTCTCCACCCACTTCTTTTACTTGGGGTAAGAGATCACCATCTTCTGCTCTTCCAGTAGCCACCCATGGATACCCTACTCTGACCCTCAATGTTAAAAGGCAAACCTGGCTATGTCCCATCACTTGGCAATTCTCAAACACCTCCCATCCACCCCCAGTGACACTTAATGGAGAATTTATGTCTATAAATTATTCATACAATTTCTTGTTTGAAAAGGAATTGGGACTTCAGTGTTCTACCTATTTGGGCTCAGGTCCCCTTACCATGTGCATTCCCATGAGTCTTTATGATGATATTAACTTACCTTAAGCAAAAGAACTATGAGGAGCTGGGCGTGGTGGCACACACCTTTAATCCCAGCACTTGGGAGGGAGGTAGGAGGATCGCCAAGAGTTCGAGGCCACCCTGAGACTACATAGTTAATTCCAGGTCAGCCTGGACCAGAGTGAGACCCTACCTCGCAAAAAAAAAAAAAAAAAAAAAAAAAAAGAAAAAAAGAACAATGAGATGAATGCAGTAAAGAAGCACAAAAAGTCCAGCATCAAGAAGAAGATAGTTAAGAGGGGAGCCAGAAGGAAGAAATTTGGCTCCAAAAATATATATGAAACTAGAAAGTTCTTTAATCTTTTAGTTGTCCACTTTCTACTTTAGTAAAATTAGGACAGTAACAGTACTCAATCATTGCCAATAACTTGTGCCTATCAACCCTAGCTAAGGCTATTTGCAGTACTGACAAGAGGATCCTGGAAGCCCTGCTGACTCTGAAGGATGCCGAGAGAGTTGTTTGGACAGTGGCAACCCAGGGGGGCTGACCCTACATTCCTGGATTCTTCAGAGGACCATACAAAAAACATGAAATGGAGGGAGCTGGGGGCTTCATTTGACCCTTTCAGAAGCTTTCTCCACTGATTCTCTTCCAGAAACCCAGTGTTGTAAAATCTTGAACATGTTGCTAACAGCTAACAAACCCAGACTGCCATTCTTGAAGTAGATGAATCTACTTTTGTTTCCTTTGTCTTTCCCAATAATTTTATGCCACTACTCTCTCTTTCCATTTATCTTCCCTTTTCCCCTTTCATGTAGAACACCAGTAATACTTATGAAAGGACTTGATTGCCAAATTTTAGATTCTGTGATAGCTTTAAATAAGCAGAAGTAAAAAGTGTAGGAAAGGCATTAAGTCACAGGTAAGGGTTGTAGCCATAGGTAGCCATGTCTCTCATGACACACATGTTATATGTGTTGACATGTTATATGTCCTGACATGTTATATGTGAATGATGATGCTTGTCTCCTAAAGGTTCTATGAGGCTTTAGTGAGTTAGTTCACCTAAGTGCTTAGAATAGTGCCTGGCACACAGTGTTAGACTCATGCTTTTACTATGTTGAAATTATGTTAAGAATGAGCTATGCAACTGTTGGTGATAAACAAACACAATCAAGTAAGGATCAAATGGCCAAGGTTAGCTCAACCCCTGATCCCAAGGAGGCATAACATCTCAAAAACCATGAGATAAGTGGGCCAAGCTTGCCATGTGTCTTAGTTTGTGTTGTCCCAGAAGAAGACTCTGAGCTAAATAATTCGGGAGAAGCCACCTGCTGCAGTCAGATTCACACTGCTGGCAGAAAACACCTGACCAAGCTCAGCTTGTGAGAGTAAAGGGTTTATTTTGGATTACAGATTCAAGGGGAAGCTCCATGATGGTAGGGGAAAATGGTGGCATGAACAGAGGTTGGACATAACCTCCTGGCCAATATCAGGTGAAAACAGCAGCAAGAGAGTGTGCCAAACACTGGCAATGGGCAGTTGGGTATAACACCCATAAGTACACCTCCAATAACACATCTTCCAAGAGGCTCCAATTCCCAAATTGCCACCAGCTGGGGACCTAGCATTCAGAGCATATAAGTTTATGGGGACACCTGAATCAAACCACTACTTTCCACCCCTGACTCCCATAAACTGATAACCATACATGATATAAAATGCAATGCGTTTAGTCCAGCTTGGAATGCCTCCATAGTTTTTTCTATCAATATCAATGCTGTTCAAATACCCTCATAGTAAAAATCTTTTAACTGTTTAACTGAGCTGTAATACACACACACACACACACACACACACAGACACACACACACATTCACACTGCAAAAAATGGCACTGGGCATAACAATATTTAAAACAAATAGAACAAACATCAAACTCTATAGCTCTAAATCTGACAACTCTAACCAAGTTGTCTCCAAGTCTGATAATTCTAACCAGTGATGGGTCTCTGGAGTTCCAATTCCACTTCTCCAGTTAGGCTACTCACAGTCCCAGAAAACTTCATCCAGTGCTAGTGGCTCTCCTTGGCAGCCATACTGTAGTCCTGGCATCTACATTGTATCTCTACTGCAACCCACAGTTCATCCTCATGGCTCCATCTGGCCTACACACAGGTACTCCAGCAAGCCTGCTTCACACTGCCCATGGCCATTTCCTAAAAACAAGACCACATTGCAAATTAAATGACCTTCTCTTTCCGGCATTTGTTGTACTCCATGGTACCATGTGGGCTACCAACTTATTAATCCAGGGAGTAATAAAACCAACTTTGAAAAGCAGGATACTCAACCATCCAGGCACCTTTCAAAAGAGCCTGCATTCTTCCTATTGTCCCAGTGCAGTTCAACTGGACCAATTTCAATAGATGTAATTTCTTAAGCAATTGCAGCTGAATGGGCAGCATTTCAGCACAAAGATTTCATTTCTTTCCGTGCCATACCCTTCTGCTCACACCAGTCCATTTCTATACAATGCAGCCCTGCACAAGTTTCAGGACATGGGCATAACAGCAAGCCTCTCATACAAACTGCCTTTAGCCCAGTCTGGACAAAGTTCTTTCTTTCCCTCATAAGCCAAACCTCAGAGTTCATAGTTCTTACTGCATTCAGATCTTTCAACTCTGACCAGAACGGTCCATCAAGCTGTACTTACAGCACTTTAAGGTGTGTCTTAGGCCAAGGTTTCAAATCATTCCACATTCTTTCCTCAAATCAGTCCCAAAAGGCCAAAATCCACACAGTCGGGTTTCTAACAGCAATGACCCCACCTCTCAGTACCAAGTTTTAGACAATATCACATTGCTGGCATAAAACAACTGACCAAGAGCAGACTGTGGGAGAAAAGGCTTTAGTTTGGCTTATAGACTCAAGGGGAAGTTCCATGATGGAAGAGAAAAACAATGGCATGAGCAGAGGGTGGGCATCACCTCCTGGTCAACATCAAGTGGTCAATAGCAGCAGGAGAGTGTGCCAAACACTGCAAAGAGAAGCTGGCTATAATATCCATAAGTCCACCCCCTAATAATGCATCATCTCCAGAAGGATCCAGTTCCCAAGCTGTCACCCACTGGGAAACCTAACATTCAGAACACATAACTTTATGAGGGACACCTGAGTTAAACCAACACACCACTTTATGGAGGCACAAAGAGCAGGGTTTACCTTACGGAGACACAAAGGGTAGGGCAATGGGAGATCTGAGAGGTGGTGGAGGGTGTGCTATTAAGCCAGCTACCACCATGGAAGTACTCACTCCCATAAAGAAATTCAGGAAATAGCACAAAATTATGCCAGTATATCTAGAGAGATGCTTGCCCAAACACTCACCCACCAATAGATAAGGACTGTCCCTAGGAGAAGGTCAATTTATAGGCACTTTCTGTGCACAGTGGACAGAGGGACAGTGAGGTCTTCAGCAGCCTAAAGAGAAGCTCTGATGACGATGTAGGTACTGGCTATGGGATCAGTTAAGAACAGGTGTGGACAGAGCATCCAGTATCTTGCCAACCCTTTGTCAGCTTCCTCAACAGGATTGCAACAATAATGCAATTGTTCTAAAATATCAATGTTTTCAGCCATCTATTCTTCTTCCTTAGAGGTCTGTGTGATGTAATTCAGCCAGTGTTTTCATGGTGGTGCTAGTTCTACCCCACTATACAAAGTGCTACATATACTCACAGTGGAAGGTTCTGGGGTTTCCATCAATAAAGATGAATATCTGTACATAGAGCTCTGTACAGCACTGATACACAGATGTTGAACACTGAATTGTTGATTTCTTCTTCATTACAAAGCCTGTAGGGGAGGTGGGGGATCTGAGCCAAAAAAAAAAAAAATATAGGGAATCATGTTTGCTGAGCACCTTTTGATGGCTGGGGTCTTTACACTCCATCGAAACCATAGCCCACTCCTGAAGATGGCAATGAAAAGAGAAACTGTTCTCCCTCTTGAGTATACCTCACAGTCCTATGCATTAAAGGCTTGGTCCCAGGTTGATGCTATAGGGAGATGGTGGAAACGTTAAGAGGTGAGACATGGTGGAAGGTTTTAACTCACTAGGCATATAATGCCCTCTAAGAAGACTAGAGAATTCCAGCCTCTTTCTGTCTCTCTTTCACACCTAGCCATAAGATTCTTCCACTATATACTCTCACCTTGATGCATTCTCCCCAACACACATAGCAGAGTCCCAAAAGCAACAGGGCAAGACAATCATGGACTAAAACTTCCAAAACAGTGAGATGAAATAAATCTTTTCTTCTTGGGTATCTATGACAGTAAGAGAAAGCTGACATACACACACTGCATCTTCACAAACTCTCTCTTCCTTCTATGCCAACCTGAAGTGTGGCAATTATTAATCTGCATGTTATTTTGACTTGAGCGAATTCATTTACAAATAAGGCTGAACAGCTTTTCCTGGTGATGGTTCTCCAGCCTTCTAATGTGTATGTAACAGTTTGAATATGATAACGTAAGTGCATGTTCCCTTACCCGGACTCAGGTGTTTTATTAAAACTGAGTTTGTAACTTCAACCCCGAGCAGGAAGACTCCTGCTCCAGGGGAGCATATAACTGCAGGTGAATCTGATTCTAGCCCAAAGATTTGGAGAGAGTAGTTTGAGCTTTGGGGTACATACCTGCTTGTGGTGCTGGCTGTTGGGGGTGTCTCTCTGTCCAGGTCTATGAAAAGTAACCAGCCTCTTCTTCCACTGATGGAACTTCCCTGGATCTGTCAGCCTGAAATAAACCCCTTCTCTCACATACTGAGTCTAGCTGGACATGGGGCTGACTGCAACAGTTTCCATATCAGCATGCACAACCACTCCTTGTGTGTTCACAGCGGTGTTCTAGGAAAGACAGCTGCTGATCCTACCTGTGCTCACAGCAGATCTACACACAAGTGAAGGGTCAAGACCATTGTCCAGGTGCCTTAGGGTCAACCCTCTCCTTCCCCGTCTGTGCATTTTATAGGATGGAAGCCTGGATTGCTCTTCACTCCTTCCATCTTCCAGTCATCTTTACCCTATGCTCTGCCCAAGGCATGACCTCAAGACCCTACACCACCTGGAGTTCCCTCGCTCTCTGGCTTCAAGTTGCATCTGGCACCATGTAAAAGAAGAATGCAAGAGGACAGAGTTGAAACTTTTCCACCACACCCTTTATTAGTTTTCAAAGCCTACCATAACAAATTCCCATGGGTGTGGGTAGCTGACAGCAGAAATTAATTCTTCCAGAGTTTGAAGAAATCAACATGTTGGCAGGGTGGTTCTGCGGAAGGTCAGAGGAGAGCCTGTTCTGTCTACTGCCAAGGCTGCCTTGTCATGTGTATGCATCATTCAGTCTACACCTCCAGCTTCAGGTGACATTCTCTCTGTGTCTGAGCCTCTCATTTCCTTAGGGCCCACCTTAATCCAGCACGACCTCATCATCAACTCATTACTGCTACAAAAACTCCGCTTCCAAGTAAGGGCATGTTCATAATTACCCAGGGTCCAGACATTGATGCATCGCTAAGAGGGCCATAGTTCAACCATCACGAGTCCTCCTGCCTGCCCTTGCTTGTGCTGGACGCTGTCAGCCATCACACCTGTCACTGACCTGTCATTTGTGTCTCCAGGACACTGCTTCTTATTCTTGCCCAGATCACGCAGCTGGTATCTGAATTCCCACCATCTTGTGTCATCCTCTCACACCACTGTCCCTGGGTCCCTCACAAAGTGCTCCTAGGGCACATTTTGAAGGCACCACTTTCCTGGATCATGAACTGAATCACTGTCAACATGTGACATCAGGAAAATCCTAGAGCATCACAATGTGACTTGTGACTTTGATATATACAGTTGCCACACGTAGGTGAGAAGGAATGTGCAAGAGCCTGGCCCAACAGCCTGGAAGCAAAGTATGCCAGGGAGGAGGCACAAGGCTGCGTTTTAGCCCAAGCATTTCATCTGGAGGCCAACTGCTCCCTTTGGAAAGATCAAGACCACTTTCACTCTTAGGGAAATTAATCAATCAGGTAGGAGCTTTCCTGCCTCTGTCTTTCATACAACTTAGGAGGAGTGGTCTGAGGAGCAATTCAGGGACACCAAGAGGTCCACTGTAAGTGCTGACTCCAACTCCAGGTCCCCGCACCACATGCTTTCCTGTCCTGCAGTCAGCTCAAAGGTCCTGAAGTTTAGTTTGGACATTAACATGAAATAAAATTATGTAGCAATTTAGAAAAGAAAACTAAAAATCAAGATATGCCTACTTTTGTGATTGAAAATAAACAAGGATGGTTTGACCTAAGGGTAAAAAGAAAGGTGATGGGATTTCACATCCCCAGAGGTTTGATGGGACAGAGGTTAAAAAAGAATACAACCAGTGATCCAGGCATGGTTCTGCATGCCTGTAATCCCAACACTTAGAAGGCTAGGGCAAGAGGACCACAAGTTTGAAGTCAGCCTGAGCTAGATATTGTCTCAAAATAATAAATAAATAAAGCTGGGCATGGTGGCACACGCCTTCAATCCTAGCACTCGGGAGACAGAGGTAGGAGGATTGCCATGAGTTTAAGGTCCCCCTGAGACTACAGAGTGAATTCCAGGTCAGCCTGAGCTAGAGTGAAAACCTACCTTGAAAAACCAAAATAAGTAAATAAATAAATAAACAAACAAACAAATAATAAAGTATTTGTCTCCTGCAAGTACTTGTAAGGTTCTAATCATTCTGTGGTATTTGACACATGGAACTAGGGATAGAGATGTGACTATAAGCCGGGCGTGGTGGCGCACGCCTTTAATCCCAGCACTTGGGAGGCAGAGGTAAGAGTATTGCTATGAGTTTGATGCCACCCTGAGATTACATAGCCAATTCCAGGTCAGCCTGAGCTAAGGAGAGACCCTACTTTGGAAAAAAAATAAATAAATAAAAGAGATATGAATATAAATACAGATGGGATTGTAAATAAACTGGAAAAGTGAATTGAGAGACAGCATATATAAATTTTGAGTTCCTAGGTCATACGCTGGCTAACACCTGGGCTGCAAATATGCCTCTGAGTTCCCTAGCAGCCAGAGGAAGACAATCAATTACAAAATTGAATCTGTCTATGAAAAGTCAAGCATAGAAGTTTCTTGGATGGAACATTGCCTTTCGGTGTCCAAGCCTTCAATTTTTCATGTGGCTCTTCAAATGGGGTCTGCTGATTTACTGGACAATATCCTTACCAACAAGCTACAATAAATATCAGAGAGAGTTTCAAAAGCCCATCGGTTTCTTACTCCATCCATCAAAGGAAGCAGAACGCATGGCAGAAAAGGCACATTCATGGGAGTTAACACAATTGGACACAAGCAGCCATTCCCCTTGGTCGAGCTTGATAGCTTTTTACTGTTTAGGTTGCACTGGCCATTAGCACTGTGTTCCCATGATGAATTTCACACACTCGAGCCAGGGGCAGCAGGGCAGATGGGCGAGCCCAGCAGGCAATACGGGCTCCGTTTTCATCCTCCACCTTCCTCAGGAAGGAGAAACCCATCCATCGCTCACAGAGTGAACAAAAGACCCAAGCTGCTCAGCTGACAGAAGCAATCTTGGGCTTCCATATGCAAGAAATAGATTTTCTTGTTTAAGGCAATATTTTAATGTTTTCCAGGCTTGGATTCCCAAGAGACAATTAGGAGTTCATTCGGGTTAATCTTGATGGCGACTGAACATTGAAGCTGAATGATGATGTTCACAAATGCAATGACAGTCCACGAAGATTAGACGTGCACCCTGAGAAGACTGTTTTGAAAGTCTGAAGTGATTCTTACATGGAATTGATTTGGATGTACATATATACCATTATTCAAATAACTTTCAAACATAACGGAGCTTAGAGAAAAATGCCATTTTCTACCTCAGCAGAGCATGTAATGGTTTGTCGCTGCATGTAAAGTTTAATTTGTAGAAAGATGCACTATGTCTTCCTACAGTTCTCCCTTTCTGAGATAGCTACCTGCACCTCCTTTCACCTCTGATATCTGTGTGAAGTTGCAGGAATGGGTGTTGATGTAGGAGAGAGTGTGTCCTCCGCTAGGCTGTTAACATACTGAGCTCCACATGAGCTGAAAGGAAGAATGAAGTCGGTAAGGAATTCCCCAACGCCTGAGTGTCAGCTTGGATAGGACCCAAGTGAGAGCAGCTGGGGCAAGTAGACACAGATGGGTATCCAGACTAAGTGTCCAGCTTGTGGCTGAGCCATGAGATGGCAGAGACGTGGAAGCAGATGTCAGTGGCTCTGTGTGTGGAGAGAGTGCTGTAAGTGCCCAAGTGTGAGAAGGAGATGGAACAACAGGGAGGGATCAGAGCTCAAATTGCCCACTTCCGTGCTCTCAGAAGAAAGCTTAAGTTTCCTTTCTCCTGATGATGATGGAAGACAGGCCAGTGAGGGTTTCTCAACATGGGAGTGACACTGACTGTCAGAAAGCTGGGAGGCGCGTGTCTGAAGACAGAGCTTAACCCTAAAACACCATGTTTGACATTTGTTCCATTTCTTTCAGGCATGTGACCCCAGTTGGACACCTGCTGCCAAAGAGCAAGAGCATGTGCCTGAGTCCTGATTGAGGACTTTTCAATATACACTTCCTTGCTGTGTAGCTCTTTATATTATTATTAATTATTATTATTGTGTGTGTGTGTGTGTGTTCATGTATGCATGTGTGGATGTGTACGAGGTATGAAGACACCTCAGGGTGTTTGCCCTCTTGTTGTATCTGCTATGAGATAGGGTATCCTTATTGTTTTTGCCACTGTATGGGCATGAATCTAGCTGCCTGTGAACTTCTGGATTTTTCTGGCTCCACTTGCCAATGGTTAATGGCATATTGGGACCCCAGACACATGTGCCACTTCGCATCTGGCTTTATGTTGGTATTGAGGAATCAAACTCTGGCCAGCAGGCTTTGCAAGCAAGCACCTTTACCTGCTGAGCCATATCCCCAGCCTGCTTTGCAACGTTGTTCTTGGGCTCCGTTGTACACATAGCAAGGAACATTCCCCAGCCATGCTCCACCATTCAATGGGCCTACTTCCATCTCTGCTCCACTACCAACCTGAAACTTTCTTGAAGAACCAATGCCTTCATTACAATTCAGGAAAGGGATCATAGTCTGGGAAGTCCATAGATGGGCAGCAGGAGGACATGGGCTGGATCTTAGCCTTAATGGACCCCTCCTTCTAGCACCCCTGCACAGCGGAGCTCAGCATGTCTCTCCAGGCCAGGCACAATGTTCCTTATTTCCCTACCCCTATTCTTGGCTGACTAGCAACAATGTCACACTAAGCCACAGGAAAAGACAAGCACTAGATGAATGACTGTTAAAAATACTTCAAGCCAACACAGATGGCATGCTCTTGAAAAAACATATTTGTGTTTTATTTGTGGTTTGGATGTGCATTTATATGTACATAAAAAGGTCTGGGAGGATACGGCACACACTGTTATGAGGTCATCCCAAGGAAGTAAGGCTGGAGGGAAGAGAGTTTGATTTTATTTTGTGGCTCTTTTTTATAAGGAGTGTAAATTACTTTTATAATACAGTATTTTAAGTTTAAAACATCCTTCCAGGCTCAGCTCAGGCCCCCATTCGTGGTGTTCCCAGACTTTTAGCCTTGCTGCTCTTTTCAGTCTCTATGCATCTGAAAAGCAGAGTAGAGAACCCCAAGGTGTTCCCCCCCAGTCAATTTCCACGTGTCATGTGACCCATCCAGGCATGAAGAGAATAGCAAAATTTTTTCACTTGCTTTAGACTCAAACCAATGACTGTAGGTGCTCTGTGGTAAATGTCCCTAGTGATGAAGAGAGCACCAATATAATGGTGTAGAAAGAACCCAGCTGTCTTGTAACCTTGGCTCACTCCCCACTCTCCCTTATACACAGACTAGATGGTCAAGGGAGGCTATGAACAGGGAGGGAAAGAAGTATTCCTGTGAAACCTGGAGCGAGTAAGGAGGGCTCTTGGAGCACCCTGGGAAAGGTGCACTGTGAACAAGCGGCTGGACAGCACAATGAATACTGAGCTGCAGAATTCACCCAGTCCATCAAAGGTTACTCCTTAAAGAATGTGGGACTCGTTTGGGAGACCTGGGTAAGGATTGTCAGCACTTTTCAGGAGAGGGGCCAGTTTCCTGGGTCTCACCAATCCTGAAGACCAAATACTGGGAAGAACAATCCATGACAGTCCATGGGGCCAAAGAGCCATGACTAGAAGGAACAGGTTGTACTCCCCATAGGTCAATGGATGTCCCAGAAGAGACTGTGTGGCGGGCAGGAACTGGGGATGGAGGTCATGAGAGGTCATGTGTGAAACATCTCACCAGAAGGCCAGGACCTATGCAGTGAGGAGGTGTCTCTAGATACTTCTGAAAAGCCAACATATGCACTTGTGAGAGAATGAACATGCTTGTGCCTGGCACAAGAGACCATTACAGTCACCCCCATAAAATAAGAGGCAGCCACGACTGGGTAAAACTGCAATTTGGTTGACTTTTTTCCATCCGAATGTGAGTTTCAACCGTCCACATGACCATGGCTATAGTTTAAAGACATCTCAAAACTACACAACCTGCCTGTTAAGGGGTAGGAATAAGAAACACAGAGCACATCTGAAAGCTACACCTCACTGAGCCGGCGTCTGCCAGAGACACGCTCCCAGATGTGGGACTCTTCTTTCATCTCAGAAGGACTCCCGCATGGACACTCTGCACTAGGCAACGCGTGGGATGTGGGCAATACACGGAAGGGCAGGACAGGCGCTATTGGTTTTCCCCCTGGAGCGCATGAGCAATGAAGGGAATCAAGATGTAAGCCATGAAGGGGAGGTGGGAGTGACGAGAGCCCATGGCAGGGCGACTGGATCCATGAGGGTGCTGGGGCGGTCATCCTTGATGAAGTCACATGCAGACTGAGAACTGGAGGATGACTATAAAATAGTGGAGAAGAAAGAGAAGTGGATGGAAATTGGGCTGGAAGAATAGTACGCACAGTGGCAGAGAAAAGCTTCTTCCTTCCAGACCCATAATGCAACTCTCTTAGCCAGTGACAACAGAAAAAAAGAGAAACATAAAACAGAAACTTCACTTTAGAAGTTTCTTGAAAGTTAAATTACACATTAGCAACTTGTTGGCTTTGCAGGAACCATTACCGTGTCCCACAGTGCTCTTCCATGGACATGAAATTACTACCTGGCCCCTTCCCCTGCCAGTGTGAGCATCTAACATCTCCGTGGATGAGCACTGATGGATAGACCATGGTTTTCCTTTACTTCATGGCTCAATCTATCATCATGTGCTTTATACATTAGTATTCGTAAGTTCTATTATACATCAGTGCCCTTTGATTTATATAATATAGATCTGATTTATGGACTATTACAGTAATTTATTTCTTAGATAACTAATTTATCAACCCAGCACCAAAATATATGTCACAGCGCACTTTTCTCAGTATCAGAGATAGTCCTTAAATAATACAGTGGGATTCAAAGTGGGAGAGAAGAACATGAATCTATAGAAGCCCAAGCTTCAAGTCTGAGAATCACTATTCATTTTAAAATATTTTTAAACATTTTTTAAGATTTTATTTTTATTTATTTACTTATTAGAGAAAGAGGGAGGGAGGGAGGGAGAGAGTGAGAATGGGTGCACCAGGGCCTCTAGCCACTGCAGACAAACTCCAGACGCATGTGCCACCATGTGCATCTGGCTTACGTGGGACCTGGAGAATTGAACCAGGGTCCTTAGGCTTTGCAGACATGCACCTTAACCACTAAGCCATCTCTCAAGCCCTCTTTTTTAATATATTTATGTATGTATGTCTGTATTTATTTATTTATTTATTTATTGCACAGAGAGAGAGATAAAAGAGAGAGAGGCAGATAAAATAGGTACACCAGGGCGTCCAGCTGCTACACACAAACTCTAGATGCATGTGACTCTTTGTGCATCTGACTTTATGTGGGTACTGGGGAATGAAACCCAGGTCATTGGGCTTTGTAGGCAAATGCCTTAACCATCAAGCCATCTCTCCAGCCCTTAGAATCACTATTCTTTTTTTTTTTTTAATTTTTTTTGTTTATTTATTTATTTATTTATTTATTTGAGAATCAGGTAGATAGAGAGAGAATGGGCATGCCAGGGCCTCCAGTGCAAACAGAACCTTAGATGCATGTGCCACTTTGTGCATCTGGCTTTACATGGGTCCTGGAGAACAGCCTTGAACAGGCCTAAACTGCTAAGCCATCTTGCCAGACTATTCTTAAAGGTCCCCGGAGAATGCTGTATATTCCACACACCTAAATTCTAGATACTTAACCTAAAAAAACGAGTACCCCAAAATTTAAAAATGGCAATACAAGTGTCTCTTATAGTAGAATTTAGAATGGCAGAATGTTAGAAGATACACAGATGTTCAGTAATAGAAAATACTTTGCAATATATGAGGCCTCAATGACATGTATATAATACTAGACAATAAACAAAAGTAATTCCTAAAATCCAGTGGTTCTAAACCAGGAACCATTTTATTTTGCAGGGAATACCTGGCAATGTGTGGAGCCATCTTTGTCATGCCTGGGGGCTTAGGGCTTACCAGAATCTAGTGGGTAGTGGTCAGGGTGCTACTATGCACCCTACCCTACTATGCACCCTACCCTACTATGCACCCTACCCTACTATGTACCCTACCCTACTATGCACCTTACCCTACTATGCACCTTACCTACCCTACCCTACTATGCACCCTACCCTACTATGTACCCTACCCTACTATGCACCCTACCCTACTATGCACCCTACCCTACTATGCACCCTACCCTACTATGCACCCTACCCTACTATGCACCCTACCCTACTATGCACCCTACCCTACTATGCACCTTCAGGATAACTCCTCTCCACAGATAACTGCCTAATGCACAATTTCAATAGTTCTAAGGTTGATAAAACTCTCCATAGCTGTATGTAACATGAACAAGATGTTTTACTGATAGAAACAACAACCAGAAAACAAAACTGAACCCACCCTATAATTTTAGCTGTAAAAATTACACATACATATGGGCCAGGACCTATGGAGAGACAGGACAAAAAGAAAGTAAATATATTGTGAGGAGAGTAGAATTATAGACATTTTTATAAGTAATTTCATTATATTTGCAAAGCAGTTTTATAAGAAGTAAAAATGTAAAAGTAGCCTAGAGGAAATGAATAATATCAGAAGAAAGAGATGGATGACACTAAAAGCAACAGAGAAAGAAAACTAGAGGTCTCAAAACCAAAATAGGTGTCCTAAGGCAATAGTTCAACCAACCTTTCGGAAATTCAGAATCTTTTAGACAGATGTCTAAACCAAAATGCAGCCTCTTGCTAAAAATGACTCAACCCTAATAATGCTTCTTATGTGATTTGTAGTATGTAGGCACTAGTTTTCTAATGCTTGGGATTTTCATGCCATACATTCTTTTTTTTATTAGTTATGTAGATAGTGTGTATATAGCCATGAGGGTACCATCATTAGCCTCCTCCCTATTCTCCACCCTCCGAAGGGACTCTCCTCATTGGGGATTGTAGATATGGGGAAGAGGCAATGTCTCTGTGCATAATGTCCTAACTTGTGGCTCTAACAATCTTTCTGACCCCTCTTCCATTAATTTCCCTGAGCCATCTTGGTATAGTTTTAGATCTACTTCAGTGATGAGGTCTAGGGAGTCTCTGTGTCTCTGGATTCCAGGACCAGCATGTGGTTAATATCCACAATGAGGTGTTGAGCAGAGATACCTACAAGGTTTCCCAAAAGAAGACAGATTTCTGTTGGAGCACTTGATTGCCCACCAAAGGTTAAGGGTAAGACCCTACTGCCAAAGACACCATATGCTATTGTTACTGAACATGTAGAGACCTGTCTGGAATCTGGAAGAGAGTCAGTCCCCAGACAGTTAGCTTGTCTAGTGCTAGAAGGTGCTACATGAGCTACTGGGGGGAAAGTGGCCAACATCTGACCAAGCAACTCATGGTCTAACCTACTCAGCAGCAAACTTCCTGACATGATGCTCACCCAAGTGCAACAGTGGCACACAGCCATGATGGGTAATCAACTGCTCTTGGATTGGCCAACGGATCCACTCAGTGGAATGGAACCCATAGCTGGAATTGGGAAACAAGTCAGAATCATATCCAAAAAACGAGTTTGCTCTCCAATATCAAGCTCCCACCAATCTTGGGCTACAAGAGGGTCTATTCTATTAAATTCTCTCTAAACTAATAATGGTTATACCATTTATCTGGTGCTGACTTCATTCTCCATTAGAGAATCTGCTTCTCTTTTTCAGATGATTGCAGAACCTGAGGAGAGAATCAGCCCATTGCACCGCACCAGGGCCCCAGCTGAAATCATAAAGTAATGGGAGAAATGAGCAAGAGTGCTGCTTTCTTGATGAACCTGATACCAACACAAGGGTGAAGAAGATAGATGCAGAGAGCACTACCAAACCACATACATTCTTTTTCCTTTACCTCAACTAGCTTGCTCTTTGTTGTTTACATTTCCAGTATGTGTTTATTAAATAGCATAGAGCTTAAGCACTGCTTTCTTAGTCTCTGCCTTCTAAATAGCATGTTTAGTCTGCTTACATTTAATGTAATTCTTGTTTTCTGTTTAAATCCCCTGTTCTGTCTTCTTTGAGTCTTCTTTCATTTGAGTTAATCAAGCATTTTAATATTCAGTTCTACATTCTATCACCTATCTTGACTTTTTAGCTATAAATTTGTTTATGGTTTGTGGTTATTCATATATATAAAATGTGTTCCTTTTTATAATCTGCTATGCATTAGCATGACACTACTTTCTAGATAATAAACAAAGTATGATTCTATATACTGCCTTTTGTATTATTGAATTATTTCATATTTTATTTTTTCATATATTTTAAATGCCCAGTATTCCAATATATTGTTATCACTGTTCTTTAATGATCTAATTAAAGTCAGGTGTGATGACACATGCTTGTCAGCACTTGGGAAGTTGAAGTTGTAGGATCGAAAGTTCAAGGCCATCATGTTTGGACTATATAAAACCCTATCTCTAAAAACTAAAATAAAGGGCTAAAGAGATGGCTTAGCAGTTAAAGTGCTTGCTTGCAAAGCCAAAGGACCCAGATTCAATTCTCCAGGACCCACAAAAGCTAAACACACAAAGTGGCACATGTGTATGGACTTCGTTAGCAGCAGCTGGAGGCCTTGGCGTGCCCATTATCTCTCTCTTTCTCTCTTTCTCAAATAAACAAAAATAAATAAAATATTTTTAAAGTTTATTTGAAAAAAGCTAAAATAAATAGCCAATTCACTTTAGAGAATATGGAAAATTAAAATATTTTTGACTTTTCATGTATATTGATCTTATTTCCTTTCTATAAACCAAATTTCCATATGATATTCTTTTCCTTTAACCTAAAAAACTTCCTTGAGCATTTCTTGTAGTAGAGATATATTATAATTTTTTACTTTGATTTTATTTATCTGAAAATTCTTTATTTCATCTTATGTGTGTTTACCAATGTTTCATTAAAAAGGTTTCAAATGTATAGAGAAGTCAAAGAACTTTACACCACATATTTGCTACCTAATTCTATAATTCATCTTATTTTTATGCAAGTAGGTTGTATCTACATCAGTGTAATTCATGATAAATATTTTAGCATGCATATCATAACTACAGTTAATATTTGTATTTTTTTCTTTTGAGGTAGAGCATATATAAGGAAATGCACAACTTGTAAGTATGCCATTTGATGATATCTGACAGATACATACACATTTGTGACAAAAACATTCTTCAAGTATAGAGTATGGCAACCACCCTAGAAAATTTTCTTATGTCTTTTTCCAGTAACTCCTTGCCCAAGTGAGGCAATACCTTGTTTTCTTCTACTATCAATTAATTTGTAGTACTTTAGTAATTCAATACATGGACTTCTGTAGACTATAGCTTTAAAAATTTGGTTTGATTTTATTTATTTGAGAGAGAGAAAAAGGGAGAGAACGAGACAGATAGAGAGAATGGGTGTGCCAGGGCCTTCAGCCACAGCAAATGAACTCCAGATGCATGCACAACCTTGTGCACCTGGCTTACATGGGTCCTGGGGAATCAAACCTGGGTCCTTTGACTTCACAGTCAGACGCCTTCACCGCTAAGCCATCCCTCCAGCCCGACTACAGTGTTTTTGAGGCTTATTATGGTTGAACTTGCAGGCAGGCATACCTTGGTTTAATATATCAATTATTTATTCATTTTATTTCAGAGTACAATTTCATCATTTTCTATGTGTTTTTTGTTTGTTTTCTTTGTTTCATTTTCTTAGGATTCTTCTTTGATCAAAATGCAATATATGGATATTAAAACATCAAAAATCAAATACAATTTTAAAATAATAAAAAGAACGTCCTTTAGCATTTTATATAGTGCAATCCTGCTATCCATTCTCTCTCTTAGGACATGTGTATAATTTTTCTAATTAATTTTATTCTTTTTTTTACATAAGTTATAGTTTTATATCCCCTCTCTCCAGTCCCCATGTCCCTGAGGGACCTCCTCATTAGGGTTCTTGGGGAAATGAGGGCCTCAGTCTGTGGAGGGGGCTGTGCTTCAGGATGTTTCTACCCACGCTGTGGATTTGACAATCTTCTCGCCCCCTCTTCTGCAACAATCCCCAAGCCTCAGCCAGTCCGTTAGCAGTTTGGTTGTATAATTTTTATTTGTGGAGAACAGAGGCAAAATGTGTTAAGAAGAATTTTTTGAAGAAATATTGGCTGGACATTTTCTAAAATCGAGAAGAAACCCATAAATCCATGAAGTTCAGAACATTCTGAGCAACATAAACACAAGGAAAATCATACCCAGAAATACAATTGTGGTCGCCTTTACATTGCTGGGACAAAACACCTGACCAAAAGCAGCTGATAGGAAGAAAGTTTGTTTTAGCTTGTCGTTTCAAGAGGAAGCTTCATGATGTCAGGGGAAAGTACGGCCTGAGCAGAGGCTGGACATCACCATCTGCCACAGCAAAAACACAGAAAACAGGAGCAAGAGAATGAGCTGAGCTCTGGCAAAGGGGACCTGGCTATATGACCCTAAGCCCAACCTAATGACACACCTCCTCCAGCAAGGCTCCATCTCCCAAATGCCCCAAATCATTCAAGACACATGTGATTCAATCACCATAGACATGTACATGTAAGAGACAAAGATGCCAGAGATGGCTGTCACTATCCAAATGACCCATAAAGGGTCACAACTCTGTGTGGCCTGGGGCTTTCATGCTCCTGAAGTCAGGACTCAAGAGTGCATGGTGGGGTGGAGAGAGGCAGAGAGAATGGCTCAGCAGTTAAGGCTTTAGGAGAGTGAGCTTCTAGTCTTCTTTTCCAGCTTTCTCTCTCTCTCTCTCTCTCTCTCTCTCTCTCTCTCTCTCTTTCCCACTTCTTTGCTAAGAGCATAAGAACCTGAGAATTCCAACAGATGCCCCCCAGACTCCAATATCCATCTACAGTTGGGAAAAAATAGTCAAAAGGTAAGATGTATAGTTCTAATCTCTTACGTACTTTCTACTCTAATCTTTTCTTCCTTCCCCTCCCCTTTCATTTTTCCAAGAGCCCCTAAAAATGGCAGGCAAATCCCTATCTGAGTCCTGACACCAGCCCAGGGGCACCACATCCAACCCATTACTTTCCCCTTCTTTTCCTTGTGTAGCTTATCATGCTCCTGAAGTCAGGACTCAAGAGTGCATGGTGGGGGTGGAGGAGAGGCAGAGAGATGGCTCAGCAGTTAAGGCAATTACCTGCAAAGCCTAAGGACCCAGGTACAATTCCCCAGCAGCTACTACAGAAAGCCAGATGCTTTACATAGCACATACATCTGGAGTTGGTTTGAAGTGGCTAAAGACTCTGAAGCACCCATTCTCTCTCTTCCCCCCCCCTTCTCTCTGTCTCTTTTTCTTTTTTAAATTCTTTTTTTTATTTTTATATATTTGGGAGCAACAGACAGACACAGAAAGAAAGAGGCAGAGAGAGAGAGAGAGAATGAGCACACCAGGATCTCCAACCACTGCAAAGGAACTCCAAATGCATGTGCCACCTTATGCATCTGGCTTACATGGGTACTGGGGAATTGAGCTTTGAACTGGGGTCCTTAGGCTTCACAGGCAAGTGCTTAACTGATAAGCTATCTCTCCAGCCCCTCTCTGTCTCTTCCTGCTTGCAAATAAATAAATATTTTTTAAATTCTGGGATGAGATGGGAAGATGGTTCAGTGGGCAAAGTGCTTACCAGCAAGCATGAGGACCCAAGTTCAAATCTCTATGACCCAAGTAAAAACACAAGATGTGGTGGTGCATGCCCACAAGCCTAGCACTGGGGAGGTGGGGTCAGCATTCCTGACATTTTCTGGCTAGGTAGTGGAGCTGCCTAAGTGAGCTCTGCATTCAGTGAGAAAGTCTGTCTCAAATAATAAGATGAAAAGTGGTAAAGGAGGCACCCAACATCAACCCCTGTCCTCCATAGACAAGGGCACAAACACACACACACACAAACACACACACACACACACACACACACACACACACAATGATTATAGCCAATGAAAGCCACGTTAACATTGCCTCTCCATCTGAAAAATATGCCTCTTCTCCCTTCTCAGTAGCACCCTAGGGCCAGATCTCTGACATGATGGTCAGCACTGGAGGAGCAGTGGACAGCAGAAGCCTGCCCTTCCTCCTGTGCGAGGTCAGCCTCACATCACACTGACACCCAATCCCGTAGCAGCCGTTGGCAAGCTCCCTCACACCCACCCCTGCAGCTCCCCGGTGTTGACCCCTTGCCCTCGTCAACTGTGGAAGGTGTCAAAGCAAACCCTCGGAGCCTGCTGCACTCTCAAAGGCAGTGGGAAACTCTGACGGCCATACTCGACTAAATGTTTTTGCTTCTTGCCTCTTTCCTCTTTAATTACAGCATAATTTGCATTTATATGATTTCATTCTGCCATTGGGTTGTGGGCAGCGTTGATGATGATCGACACTCCATAACTTCCCATCATAGCTAGAAAGCCAGCAGGGCAGCCGCCGTCTCTGATAAAATCCTTTCCAATTAAACAGTTCATTGGACATGTCATGGTTTGGGGCTCTCGTTATCCTCGGATGTGCACATCTCCTGGATATTTCTTTATACCTATCAACATAATAAGGTCTTGGTCCAAAGGATGCTTGGAAAGTTATGCTCCCCCACTGAGTGACTGTAATGACATTGACTTAAAAATGAGTCTCCCCTAGCCGGGCGTGGTGGCGCACACCTTTTATCCCAGCACTCGGGAAGCAGAGATAGGGGGATCGCCATGAGTTCAAGGCCACCCTGAGAATACAGAGTGAATTCCAGGTCAGCCTGGGCTAGAGTGAGACCCTATGTCGAAAAATAAAAATTAAAAAATTAAAAAATTAAAAAATGAGTCTCCCTAGACTTGCAGAACTTCTTCCTTTAATTAGGTTGTTGGGGGCTTTGCTCTCCCAGGTCTTTGGGCTAAATGGTATCAGATGCCTCCCATGATGAAACATGCCACAGATGTTGACAAAATAATGTTGTACCTGAAGATTTCTCTAGTCAACACTGCAGACGGGCTCCCTGTTCCAGAAGGCGTGGCTCTCCTAGCAGGTGTAGCTCACTTGGCCTGCATGAATCACCTGGACAGCTCACCTGGTTGAAAACACAAGGTCAAATTCATCCGTGCAGGCAGTGCAAGTGCTTACCAGTTAAGCTGATTTCAAATACCATCTGTGCCCCAAGCCCATGCCCTCACTTGTGCCAGGCACTACTCAAAGTACTGACCAGAACGCATCGCTTTCTAGGTAAGCACCACCATTCGACCCTCAGAAGAAGGCAGCAAACACTCAGGTCCTTGAGCAGGACGTGAACCTGGAATTCTGGCTCCATCACCTGCAGGGGGTTAGAAGGTTCACAGCAAGTTACTTCACCAGAGTAGCTGTAACGCAGAAACAATAATAATGACTTAGTTCTTTGATCATGAAAATGAACTGGAATCATTTCCTTATTAGTCAATCTTAAAAACAAAATCATCTTGGTCCTTTTGTCCTTCTCCTTAGCAGAACTATCAAGGCCCCTTAGGACTCTCCAACTTCATCTCCCAGCATCTCCCTAACCATACCCAGATTACTCCACTGAAAACCCTTTTAGATCTGGTGACTTTTTCAGACAGTTCCTTCTTGAAGTGTTCTTCCCGTCTTTCTTCATATTTCTGTCTTTCAGAAATCATAATTTTTTCTCATGTGTAAAGCACCACTCATTACAAAAATAAATAAATATGCACAATCCTCATTCTTCCTACATGCCCTGTACCTGTGCTATGCTGTGTGAGCATGCTGAAGCACCTGAGCGGCTGGTCACTTGATTGCTCCTTCTCCTTTGATGCCAGGTGTCCTTGGGACCCTGCTACCTTATAGTATCCTTTGCTACCTCCTCATGCCCATGACCTCCTGTCTTAGGACTTCCCACTGCTTCAGGTGTTGGAGCATTCACACCTCCAACTACATGAGTCCCCCATGACTATATCTGACCTCTTGGCTTTGCACATTCTCTACATGCTGCTGCTGCTTCCCTCAATGGTACGCCCAGCCTGGACCTTGTGCAGAACCACCAGACTGCCCTAACTGCCTGCTCAGTATCCCTGCCTGCAAGCCCCTATCAGTTACTTCCTCATTGCTATGAGCAAAACCTGACTGAAAACAAGTTAAGGAAGGAAACGGTTTATTTGTCTTATGGTTTTGAGGAGATGTTTCATGGCAGGAAAGGCAGGGAAGCAGAGCTGGTCATATTATAGCCAGAAGCAGAGAGCAAACAGGAAGTGGGGCCTGGTCATCAAACCTCAAAGCCCATGGCCAGTGACCTACTTCCTCCAGCAGTGCACCACCTCCTACATGTTTCACAACCTCAAGCAGCACCACCAGCTGGGGACCAAGACTTCAAACACATGAGCCCATGAAGAACATTTTGCATTCACAGCACAACAAGCCTACTAAGCATCTCGGATCTAAAATCAAGGCCCTGGTCTTCTCACCCAAACCCTGCACCTGCTACTAGACAGAAGGAAGTCCATCTTTCCAGATGCTCAGGCCAAGCATCCTGAGCCATTCTGAACGCCTTGT
This sequence comes from Orientallactaga sibirica, assembly GCA_036365145.1. Taxonomy (NCBI): domain Eukaryota; kingdom Metazoa; phylum Chordata; class Mammalia; order Rodentia; family Dipodidae; genus Orientallactaga; species Orientallactaga sibirica. Next base: position 33,142,771 of record JAEOAD010000009.1, read on the forward strand.
CTAGTCACATCCCATATCCAGTCCATCAGCAAACCCTTCAAATCAACCCTTCTCATCATCTCTCATGAGTCCCCTGCACCCAGCTACCCTTATCTTCCCCACCACTAACACAATGACTTGGGATAGATCTATCTACTTCTTTCCTTGAAATTCTAGTGCATGTAAGTCAAATCACATTCCTCCTCTGTGAAAAATGCCCCATGGACTTTTTGTCATACCTACAGTAAAACTAAAGCAACTTTACATGGTCACTTGTGCCTTGTCCTCATCTTCCACAGCCCTCCTCATTCTCTGTACCAAGTACAGGGGCCTCTTAACACTTCTCACCTCAGGGTCTCTGCACTTGCCAGTGCCTAGTCCTTTAAGAATGCACATATGGCTTCATCCCTACCTTAGGTATCCTTTCAAATGCCTCCTTCGTAAGACCCTCCCTTCCCTGGTGATTGTTTCTAAATTTGCAATTCTTGAGATCACCAAGAGTCCTTGGCCCTTCCGTACCTTTGTCACTTGCATTCATATCTAACACGCCATGCACTTCACTTGTTTTGCTTAGGCTTGCTCCCTGCACCCCCCTCACCCCACAGCGACCTTCATCCACAAGTCAGGAAGTGAGGACAAAGCTTTGTTAATATAGTCCCTGACACAGGCATCAGCACACAGCACAAGTAAGGCCTTATTGTACATGTTTAAAATCAGTAAATCTCTATCTGGGGAGATGGGTCAGCAGGTAAAGATGCTTGCTTGCAAAGTCTGCTGGCCCAGGTTCAGTTCCCCATAACTGTGTAAATCCAGATGCACAATGTGGCACATGTCTCTGGAGTTCATTTGCAGTAGCAACAGGCCATGGCACCCTCATACTATTGTGTGTGTGTGTGTGTCCCTCTCAAATAAATAAATAAAAATACTTTTTTTTTATTTGAGAGAGACAGAAAGGAAGAGACAGAGAGAGAATGGGTGTGCCAGGGTCCTTTCAGGCACTGCAAACAAATTCCAGATGCGTGCACCCCCTCACGTGCATGTGCGACATTGCACACTTGTGTCACTTTTTGCGTCTGGCTAAATGTGGGACCTGGAGATTTGAACAAACGTTCTTAGGCTTCACAGGCAGGCGTCTTAACCGTTAAGCCATCTCTCCAGCCCCAAAATCTTTTTTATACCAATGACTCTATACAAAATTTGGCATGAGGAGAAAATACTACTTATTTGGGGAGAAAAAAAAAAGCCTGGAAAGACACTCTCTAAAATGCCAGGAAGACAAATTATCACCATATGGAAGGTCGGGTGACCAGTGCACTTTTCTTTGAGTCTCAATTCTTCTTCGTGTGCTCTAGATTTTTGTTGTTTTATTTGCTTTGTTTTTTTAAATATTTTTATTTTATTTTTTATTTACTCATTTGAGAGACGGAAAGAGGCAGAGTGAGAGAGAAAGAGAAAGAGAGAGACTGGATGTGCCAGGGTTTCCAGCCACTGCAAAGGAACTCCAGATGCACGCGCCACCTTGTGCATCTGGCTTATGTGGGTACGAGGGAATTGAGCTGAGGTCCTTTAGCTTCGTAGGCAAGTTCCTTAACTGCTAAGCCATCTCTCCAGCCCTTGTTGTTTTATTTCTATCATTTAATATGTTTAATGTTATGTTTTTTTTTTAAATCCTGTATATGTAAAAATTACAGAAAGCACATTCAGCCACATCTTCACATTGGCAGACATCAAATCACTTATGAAAGTAAAAAGCTATATTATTAATTAAGAGATCAATAAATTGTTATTAAATGTGTTTAGAATATTTGACAGCCTGGATTCTATTCCAGCCCCATCAAAAAAAAAATTAATTGGTCTTGGGATGTGGCTCAGAGGAAGTATTCTTACAAAACTTGTGCAGTGTCAATATTTAAAAGGCCTTACATCTTCTTTATCTTGAGCATCTATGTTTATAGATCAATAGTTTATAAATATAATCAACAGTGGAGAAATTGTAGCAAATTTAGAATGCTTCGTTGGACAAGGACATTTTCCGTTCATGCCCACAGCAAAATAAATGTTCCTATTTGCTTATATTTGGTAAAAGATTTTAAGATAATACTTATAGCTATTTTTAAAAAGTGGAACTTAATAGGGCCAGAGAGACAGCTCAGTGAGTAGAATAGTGGCTTTGCATGAGGACCTGAATTCAGTCCCCTACATGTTAAGAAAAGCCAGGCATGGTAGTCAGTATTTATAATCCCAGCACTAGCGACATGACAGAGACAGATCCCAGAGGCTCACTATCCTGCCAATCCAGCCAATTCGGCCAGCTCAGGGTCAGTGAGAGACCCTGTCTCACAAAAGGTAGATGGCACCTGAGAAACTGTACCTGAAGTCGTTCTCTGGCTTTCACACACACATGCACACGTGCACACACACACATGTAGAATTAACAAATTGAAAACTGTTTCTTTACAACCATTTCTATTGTCACAGCGGTGGAAAAAAATAAAAGGAAAGGGGCTACAGAGATTGCTTAGTGGTTAAGGTGCTTGCCTATGAAGCATAAGGACCCAGGGTCAAGTTTCTAGGACCCATGTAAGCCAGGTGCACAAGGTAGCTGGAGTTCATTTGCAGTGGCTAGAGGCCCTGGTGCACCCATTTTCTCTCTCCCTCTCTCTCTCCCTTTTCTCTCTCTCTCTCTGTCTAATAAGTTAAAAAAGGAAAGTAAGTATCCAAAAGATCTCTCCATTAGTGGCTGACTGTCCTGTACCTTTAAAGCCACCTAACACGTCTATGACAGTCTCCCATTCCCATCCCATCCCTCTCCCCACTAACCAACGTGTAAACTTGCACCAATGCCAGAAACCACCCAGGACAACTCCACTCGATTCCAAGACCTCTTTCCTTTTCGCCATCTTCAGTGTGGCTCGGCACTATCCAGTCAGGCTGCCCTATTCACCCATCCCCCACACCATGCCATACTCATGGTGCCCTTCTGACTTTGACTCAGACACTGATCTCAGGTTTTTCCTGCCTGTACTGTAAGAAGCCCCTCCCAGTACTAGCCCAGCTAGCACTCTGGCTCGGGGCATAGTTGAACCGAGCCACATCATTTGAGCCTGCTGTCCGGGGACTCTAATTAGTGAACTGCTTAGTGAAAAAATTCTTAAATGCAGCTTTTCTTAAGATTCCTCCTCCAAACACTCATTATGAGTCTTCTTTAAGTTTGAAGTCTCTGAGGATTACCACAAGAAAGTGTTGCCCGGGGAGAACCCCTAAGGCAGGCAGGATAAGTCTGTGAGGGTTGCACATGTCTAATGCTTTTGGATCCGGACCAAATGATACTTCAGTTGTTTTAAATTAGGATGAAATGATAGTTTTCTAAACCCTCAGTAACAAAGACTGGTCAAAGTGGTACACGTGTCTTCTCATTCTGACAAACACAAACGCAGGGAGGAGCTGGCTATAACGTGCATTCTACCCAACCATGTCCCTAAATGGCAGACTATCCACTGATCTAAAATTTCTTGCCCTCAACTCTGACATTTCTTCCCCAGTGGCTGAAGTCACTAGAGAAGGAGTTCTGAGCAACTTAAGCTGAGCCTCTCAGGCCCAAGGCCCAGACAAACAACTGGGAAAAATGGGGCTGGAATGTCATGACCTTTTTTTTTTTTTTTTTTTTTTTTTTTTTTTTTTTGTAGTTTTGCTGAGCAAAACTTAATTTACAGCTTCCTTTTGCCTTATTTGGAAATCAAAGAAATATATTATGGCTATGATTTATTTCGTTCTGTAGAGCAAAAACTGTGAGTCTGCAGAGAAAAAAATTCCGTTTGATGTAAACAACAAATGTATCAAAAGGTAAGACCAACAAGATTGCCAAACAAAGGGATTCTAAAGAAGTGAATGAGGGCTGAGAAATGGCTCAGCAGTTAAGGCAATTCTCTACAAAGCCTTACAACCAGGGTTCAATTCCTCAGCACCCATGTAAAGCCAGATGCACAAAGTGGCACATGCCTCTGGAGTTTGTTTGCAGTGGCTATAAGCCCTGGCACCCCCATTTTCTCTATCTATATATCATCTATCTCTCTATTTATGTATCTACCTATTTATGTATCTACCCATCTCTTCCATCTGTTTCTTTCTGTGTGCAAATAAATAAATAATAAATATTTTTTTAAAAAAAATAAGAGAATGAGAGTGGTCACAGCTCCATCGCCACCCCCAGAAGTATAAGTAACAAGCCTTCCAAGCCAGGGCACAGTGATTTTGGCCTATTCTACCTAAAAACAGGGAGTGTTAGGTTATGAATGCCATTGTTCTCATCAGGGAAGAAAAAGCCAACATTTGGCTATACCAGGAGTTCCAGCCCCCATTCTGCTCATATAATAGCAACAACAGTCCTTGGCTACTAAAGACACCAACTACCATTGAAAGGCCAGCAGACATCATGTTTTAGGCAAAAATCTCGTGTTTCCAGTGTCTGGCAGCAAATTGCATGCAGTGGTGTGTTCCAAAAACAATTGGAAATGTGGTCATAGATGATGAAGGAAGTCTCTTCCAACCACTTTGAAATCAAAACCTCCTATTCCTCTATGTCACACTCCAGGCAAATTCCAGTAGCCAGCATGCTGTGTTGACAAGCACAAAACATGAGCGCAGCCTCTCACCTCAGTTCCCTGGTGGCATGACTGAAAAGGGCATTATCTGGGAAGTCTGACGCTAGCCCAGGTGGAGGAAACTTACCTCCACCCACTCTTCCATTAGTTACAATCCAAAACTCTGACAAAATACAAAAAGAAAGGACTGGCAGACAAGCGTAAAAGTGAATGACTTTTTGAGGAAGAGAGGCAACACAGTGATCCATTTCCAAGGCTTTTCTTCCTAGCTTTATGCTCTTTTACCTTTTTTAAAAATATGTATTTTAGCCGGGCATGGTGGGGCACACCTTTAATCCCAGCACTCGGGAGGCAGAAGTAGGAGGATCGCCATGAGTTTGAGGCCACTCTGAGACTACATAGTGAATTCCAGGTCAGCCTGGACTAGAGTGAAACCCCACCTCAAAAAAACCAATATATATATGGAGAGAGAGAGATACAAGGCAGATAGAATAAAAGAGCGGGGTGCCAGGACATCTAGCCAATACAAACGAACTCCAGACACATGTGCTGCCTTCTGCATCTGGCTTACATGGGCACTGGAGAATCAAATCTGGGTCCTTAGGTTTCTCAGACAAATGCCTTAACTGCTAAACCATCTCTCCAAGCCCCTCTTTTACCTTTTACCTTGAACACAGCAATGGTCCTGCTGCAGGACTGCAGAAGACAGATATCTTAAAATCCTAAGGGAAAAATCAAGGCCAACGACCTTGGTAAAAGAGCCCTGGGAACTAAAACATGGAGGAAATTTTAGAAAGGAGGGAGCTAACGATCACCTTACTCTGTCTCAAGTTTCAGTATCATCCTTCACATGCCCAGGTGAGCCACAGCCCCACACTGCACAGCAAAGACTGTAAAATCCAGCTGCAATGCCATCCACCACCCATGACCTGAAATAGAACAAATGCTTTGAAAGCTAGGCTTACATTAGAACTACTGCCTGCAAACGGTAGGAGAGACTTCAATCCCATTCACGTTGACGGGCCTGCTAATAAAATCAACATTCTACAGAGAATTTAATGAGACCAGAAGATTTATAACATAATGTTCAAAATGTCCAAACTACAATTAAAAACCATAAAGAACCGGGACAGCGTGACCAACTCTCAAGGGAAATACATTCTACAGATGCCAGCTCTGAGATGATGCAGCTGTTGGAATCATCAAATACGTAAAGGGCTATTATAAACACGCCAGTGAGGGAAAGGTAAACCTTCTTAAGATGAATGGAAATGAAGACATCCTTAGCAGAGAAGTAAAGGGCATTTTTAAAGATGGAAAGTTTAGAACTACAAATAAGAAATATATGAACATGTAAAATTAGAGTTCACTGGATGGATCTTACAGCGTGGAGGTGATGGAACAAAGGAATCAGCAAGCTTGAAAACAGAGCAATAGAAATTGATCAAAGCATCAAAGAAAGTTAAGTATTTAAAAACTGAACACATCTTCTAGAACCTGTGGCACAATACCAAAAGGTTTAGTATTGATGACAATGGAGTACCAGAATCACAAGTAAAAGAGATTTTTTTTTTCAGAAACAATGACCAAAATATCTTGTTTTGTGAAAAATATAGGAATAAACCTCCACACATGACACAAAATAACGAGCTATTTGGGTTCCATGTGATTGCTCACTGATGGGCACTGTGAAGGAAGCTCATGCACGGTATGAAATGGACACCAACCACCCTATCCTTCGTCGCACAGATCATGTACAAAGTAGGCATGTGGTGGGGATGCAATTAAACATGGGTTCAAGAGCATGGGCCTCCTCTTGCCAAAACCATTAGCCGCTGCTGTTACATGGTTTCCAATTGCCTAGCTTGCCAACAGCAGAGACTAGCCAGGAGCCAGGAGTAGCGTTGCCTAGGTGAAGTAGCCAATCACCAACTAGCAAATCCATTATCCTGCATCCATTTCATCACTGAGGGGGTGTCTACTGTGGATGGGAATTTGTCTTCTCTAACTGCCTCTTCCATGGAATTCAGGATGCTTGAACACTATCATGGTATCCAACATACACTGTTTCTGATCAAGGACCTCACCCACGTTACATTAAAGTGTATCCACAGGCTCGCACCCATAGTGCTGTACGTCATCTCTTGCACATCTGATAAAATCATGAAGTGGATGCTGATGATTTAGTTACAGACGCAACGGGGCAGCCAGTATCATGAAAGGCACAGGCTCTGTCAATTTGCAATTTTGACCAATAGATGGTGCTGCTTCCCCCACAGCCAAAATACATGGATAGGGAATAAAGGTAGAAAGTGAAGTTTGCTCTTTTCAATACTGCACCTAAAATGCACTAGCATAACTTCAAATCCTGGTCCCACAAGTTTGGGTTCTGTGGGTCTTGGTTGGGAGTCTTTGTGGCCAGGGTATAAGAATGCTTCCAACACCCACCAGGCGTGGTGGCACATGCCTTTAATCCCAGCACTAAGGAGGTACAGCCAGCCTGGGACTACAGAGTGAGTTCCAGGTCATCCTGGGCTAGAATGAAACCTTGCCTTGCAAAACAACAACAACAACAAAAAAATGTTTCTAACACTGAACAATGTTTCTACTGAACTGGAATTTGAGACAAATCACATGGCCATCTGAGCTCCTCAAACCACAGAACCAACACACAAAGAAGGAGATATAAGTATGCTAGCTAGAAATAATTGTTCCAGAACACTCAGGGGAAATTGGATTACTGACATTCACAGTTGGACCAAAGAGGACTATGTCAAAAATATAGATGATTCTGTATTTTTGGCTCAGAGGAAGCTTTTTTTTTTTTCTGAGGTAGGGTCTCACTCTAGCTCAGGCTAACCTGGAATTCACTTTGTCATCTCAGGGTGGCCTCCAACTCACGGTGATCCTCCTACGTCTGCATCCCGAGTGCTGGGATTAAAGGCATGCACTACCTTGCCTTGCTCCCAGAGGAACCATTTCTTAACATTTGTGTGTTTAATAGTAAAAGTTGGTGAAAGCTAGACATGATGGTACATGCATCTATTCCCACCACTAAGTCAGGAAGATCACAAGTTCAAGGCCAGCTGGTCTACATAACAAGTAAATGGTTTACATTGATTATCAATCGACAGGACCTGGGATCATCTGGGAGGATTTATCCAGATTAGGTTGGCCTCTGGGCATGAGGGATTACCTTGATTAGGTTAACTGAGATGAGCAGACTTACCTTAAGTGTGTGTGGTACATTCCAAGGATTGGGAAAAACGGAACACAAACATTTCTCTCCTTCTGCTTTCTCACTGTGGATTAAATGTGACCAGCTTCCTCAAGCCCTCCCCACCACAAAGGACCATAAGCTTGAAGTGGACACTGAAATCAAGCCTTCCTCCCTTAGGTTGCTTCCTGTGAGGTCCTTGGACACAGCAATGAGACAGTAACAAATACTGTAAACAATGAGAGATCTTTAAGAAAGCTGGACCACTGAAGATTCAAGAAGACCTTTAGAAATGAAGGTTTAGTCACCACACCAGAAAAAGAACATATACCAGCTAATTATTTCTAAAAGCAAATGAAATATGGACAGTGGAAGAAGGAAATCAGCTAGAGGCTTGTTATAAATCATAGAACCAGGGGCTGCCACAGCTATGTATACTTGTAGCCTTGCTTCATGTTATATGTTATGTGTGTGTGTGTGTGTGTGTGTGTGCACATGCATAGGTGTTGTTCTGTCTCTGCACCCAGAGAGCACATGTGCAGAGCAGAGTAAGGCATCTGTGCTCATCCCAATAGGGGAAGTATCAGCAGAGGCCCAGTTTGGAGCCAGAACGTTCTCCGTTGCCCAATACGAAGTCCCCACCATCGGGTATTAATGAAACACAGCTAAGAAACTTGGACTCCTACCCCAACTGCCAGTAATAAGGTGGTGCCCTGTCCACCCTTTGCCAAAATAGTGTCAGGGTGGTCATTTAAAACAGAATATTAAGTAAGATCTGGACTTTCATAATATAATGCCAAGTTTTAATTTAAAAGTCACTTAGGCTGGAGAGATGGCTTAGTGTTTAAGGTGTTTGCCTGCAAAGCCAAAGCCCTCGGTTCAATTCCCCAGGACCCATGTAATCCAGATGCACGAGGTGGTGCATGCATCTGGAATTTGTTTGCAGTGGCTGGAGGCCCTGGTGTACCTATTCTTTCTCTCTCTCTCTCTCTCAAATAAATATTTTTTTAAATTTTTTTATTTTTTTTTTATTTATTTTTGGAGAGAGAGAGATAGACAGAGAGGGAGAGGGAGACAGAGATGGGCGCGCCAGCAGTCTCTCAGCTGCTGTGAACGAAATCCAAATGCATGTGCCCCTGTGGTCAAGTGCGGCATTGCGCCCTTGCCTCACTTTGCATCTGGCTAAACGGGGGACCTGGAGATTGGAACCGCTGGACATTGGAACCAGCATTCTCAGGCTTAGCAGGCAGGAGCCTTAGCCGCTAAGCCATCTCTCCAGCCCTCAGATAAATATTTTTTTAAAGTCACTTAAATTAAGAACCATGAAGCCGGGCATGGTGGAGCACACCTTTAATCCCAGCACTTGGGAGGCAGAGTTAAGAGGATTGCCAAGAGTTCAAGGCCACCCTGAGACTTTATAGTGAATTCCAGGTCAGCCTGGGCCAGAGTGAGACCCTACCTTGCAAAACCAAAAAAAAGAAAAAAGAAAAGAAAAAAGAAAATACAAGAACCATGAAAACCTCAAAACCAATGAAAAAGGATAATCAATACTTTAAAAATGATTAAGAAATGTTAGAATTACCTTACAAAGATTTTAGAGAAGCCACCATAAAAAATATTTCAAGAGGCAGTTATAAACATGCTTTAAGCAATGAAAAATAGAGAATCTCAGCTATGAAATCAAGAGATAATGAGAAGCCAACTGGAAGTTTTAGAATGAAAAATACAATAACTGGATTGTTTTAAAATCTCAATGGATGGTGTCAGCAGCATGAAGTATGGAAGGCAGACCAGAAAATAACATATAGAACTGCAGAGAGAAAATAGAATGAAATGAGGATATATATATAGTACTGTGGGAACCTATGGGATGGTGACAGAAGATCTAACATTCATGTTATTAGAGCTCCAGAAGGAGGTAAGGCTGGGAAAGTGCTCAAAGAAATAATGAAAAAAAAAAAAAAAACTTCCTTAGTTTTAAATAGAGATTGAAAATGATGGGAAAGCCCTAGAGAATAAGCCTAAAATATCACAGCAAGTTTCCCCACAGTTAAGTTCTGGAAAACTAAAGACAAGTCTCAGAATTAGTAAGAGAAAAATAACACAGTCTCTTCCAAAAAATAAAAATAAAAAAGGAGAGGACATGTTCCAATCCTTCTTATAATACTGTATTACCCTAATCCTAAACCATGACAAATACAATTCAAAAATGGAAACCACAGACCAAAGTTTATGATAACCACAGACATGGAATTTCTAAATCAAATATTAACAAATAGAATTTATAATATATAAAAAGAATTATATGACATGACCAAGTAGAACCATTCCAGGGATTCAAGTCTGCCTCAATATTCAAAACCTACTTAACACCACCCACCATTTGAACAGACTAGAAACAAAAATCACATGATCAGATAGACCGATGCAGAAAACACATTGGATATAAATCAATACCTGTTCATAATAATGGTTAAAAATCGCACAGTGAACAAAAAAATACCTTTACTTTGATAGGGAGCATCTACAGATAAAACTATACTTAACATTATATTCACTTATCACAAACTGTATGGTTTCCCCCTGAGATTCAAAACAATGCAAGTTTGCCTACTCTCGTTATTTTTACTCAACATAGTGCTGGCTGTTTCAGTCAATACAAGAATAAGACACACAGACCTTAAAGAAATAAAATTTGTCCATATTTTCAGATGACATGGATGTCAATGTAGAAAATCCCAAAGAATATTTTTAAAAGAATTTAAAACCAGGCTGGAGAGAATACTTAGTGGTTAAGGTGCTTGCCTGCAAAGCCAAAGGACCCAGGTTTGATCCCCAGAACCCACATATGCCAGATGCACAAGGTGGCACATGTGTCTGAAGTACATTTGTAGCAGCTGGAGGCCCTGGCATACCCATTCCTTCCCTCCCCCCCCCTTTCTCTCTCTCTCTCTCTCTCCCTCTTTCTCTCTGTTAAATAAATAGAATTTAAACCATTTATTGACACTGTCCACCAGTATTTACAATAAAGTAAACAATATAGAATTGGAGGACATTCTGATTGCTGCAAAGTTATTTTCCTGCTTTTGCTGAGCTAGTGACTCAAATACTGAAAAGATTGAACCCACAAGAAAGGAGTGCATTGGAGTGAAGAAATAACATTCAAGTCAATAATTTATATTACAGAAACTTGTTCCTCCATTTATGCCAGCAGATTGGAAAGTGCCAACACCCCTTAACCATCTAATTAGGTTTCCATGAGCCAGGGCATAGATATTCCATGAATCGTGACCTGGATTTCAACTTCTTATAATGCTACACAAACCATTATGTTCATATAACTGAGTCCTGCCTAGCTAACTGAACGCTAGGACTTGCCTAGTTTCCTGTTCTGGGTGGGGCAGGTATTAGTACTTATAAATTTGTTTGCTTTCAGGAATTTTGCTGCATTTACATGATCATAGACATAAATATGGATTTTCATATGGATACTTTCAATTACCCAACTTAAACTGTTTAACTACAAAATCATCTCTTGAATTTAAAAGCTTAAGGCTTTAGGAAATTGTTAAATTTAACTTGAAGTGATTAATTTCACAGTTCAAATGATGGCATCTCAGAAACATGGACTTATTACATATAATTTTTATTTTGTTAAATATTTAAAATAACATTTCCATATATATTTTATGTGCACACAAAAACACATATAAATAAACCAAAGAAACCCAGAATGATCCTTCAGTGTGAGTTAAAAACAAGTTCAGATTAAGTAACAGCTATGGAAATCCCCCTCTGCAATATTTAGAAAGCTTTTTTTCTAATGCAGAAAAATGTATGCTCTTTTATTCTGAAAAAGATGGCAACTACAGAAAAGCTTTAATCTTTTCAGAGTAACGAGTACTACTGATATAAAAAACTTTACCAATAACATCAAATTCTGTTTATATACATATATGTGTATATATATATATATATATATATATATATATATATATATATATATGAGAGAGAGAGAGAGAGGTTTATATATATATGGATACATGTATCTATACAAGTGTGAAGACATGTGTGCATATATACATGTTTATATGTGTATTGTATGTAGATAGACATCTTAAGCAGACAGTTATTGAGCTTCATCTTGCAGACAAGAATTCTGTCATCCTCTGTGGTAGTTTGAATGTGAAGTGTCCCCCATAGCCTCATGTGTCTGTGATTAATCCTCTTGCTTAATCCCCAGCTGGTAGAGCCTGTAGGAGGGGGAGCCTTCCTGGAGGAGGTGGTCACTAGGGGTGGACCTGGAGGTTTATGAGTCCAGCCCATTGAGTGCTCATTAACTAGTTCATTCCTTCTGCTCCCTCCCAGCTGATATGACAAGATGTGAGGCCCAGCCTCTGCTCTGCCATGCTTTTCCTGCCATGGTGAAACCCCCTGGAGACTACAAGCCAAAATAAATGCTTTCATGAGCTTCTTCTCCTCAGGCATTTTGTCCCAGGATTGAGAAGGCAATGGCCACAGCCTATCTTCATAAAAACTAGAAACAATTTGAGGACACTTCCTTCATAGTTCCCTCTTTTGCCTGTACCAAGTCGCCTCATCTGAATCTTTCTGTTTCATGAGAAACATCAAAGCTCTCCTGCAGTCTCCAGCATAAATTATCCATTCAGGATCTAGACCTCTAGCAAAGTGTTTAGCTTGTTTGCAGCATCTCTTACCTTCTTCAATTTGCTAACATCAGTTCGCTGGCAGATGACTCCACTGCATGGGAAAGGGAACAGAAGACACATCTAAAAGGTGACGGAGGTGACGATGATGAAATGACAATGGCAGGATGAGTCCACAGCACTCACATCCTTTGAATTCAGTTTCCTGTCCTGCTAAGATGGTGACTTCTCCCCTAGAATGTGTCAGCAATAGACAAGAGTTCCAGAAACTCAGAGTGCTGTGGCCGCTAGGCACCATCTGGCAGAGGAGACCTTGGGTTTAAAACTGAGCTAGTGGGCTAGAGATGGATCGGTGTTTGCCATGAAAGCATGAGGGCCTTAGTTCAGATCCCCAGCACCCCCATAAAATCTGAGAGCAGTGGCATGAGCCTATGATCTCAGCCTTAGAAAGACAGATCCCTAGAGCTCCCTGACTTTCTACTCTAGCATTCACATACAGACACACAAGTGCATTAACATATATACTAACATGCATACATAGCACACATACTAAGAGAACTATAATGCCTGGGAGACCTAAGAACCAGAAACAGTCACAAGGCAAGGAACCTGAATCCAACCTAGCACATTCTGCAGGTGAGACACAGTCTGGGGAGCGATTGTGGAGAAAAGAAGTCCTGAACACTGAAAAGTCAAAAGGTTCATGCTTGCAGAGACTCAGTCTACACAAAGAAGTGTTCTTAGGAAAAGCAGCCCTGCCCTTGGTTCCTGCTGGAAGGATGTGCCTGTGGATTCTGTACAGTTTCAGAGTTCTGGGACTGCACCAGGGAACCTCTTAGTAGATAGGTAGCTCCCACGATTTCAGGTTCCAAGGATATCAAACGCCATAGTTATTCTTAGTTGATGAGGTCAGCCCCTAGGCACCCAGGGCAGGGCTTCCTTGCCTTGTGACTGTTTCTTCAGAGGCTTCACAATACTGGGTGATGGAAGAGGGCCCCATTTTTATTTTGTTTATTTGAGAGAGAAAGAAAGAAAGTTAATTACTCCAACCAAGATTTCTGTATTCAGCAAAAGTATTTATCAAAACTAATGGACAAATAAGGATTTTTAAGATAAGCACATACTAAGAAAGTTCATGACTACCAAGCTACCACTAAAGAATATACTAAAAGAAATACTATACAGAGGTAAGGAAAAATGATCTCAAACATAAGAGCACAGAAAAATTACATTTCACGCAAAGAACACATAAAGAAACAAGAGTGAGGAAGGAACCTATTATGGCCAACACAGTAAACAAGCAAATCTCACATACCAAAAGGGAAGGAAAAAAGCAACAAACAGCAAGCCAAACAACTAGAAAAACAACCAATAAAGTCACAAGAATTAGCAAACTTCTCTCAGTAAGACCTTAGAGGCAAATAAATGACCTCAAGTTACCAATAAAAAGCTACACATTAGCTGACTGGATTAAAAACCACATCCAACTATCTGCTGTCTCCAAGAAGCACATTTCACTGACAAAATCACATGTAGACTGAAAGTCAAAGATTATCAGTCAACGTATCAACCAGAACACACACACAAGCAACCATGCTGGCATAGCTATTCTGATACCTGATTACATCGATTTCAACCTAATAGCTAGTGAGGATCACTACATGCTAATAAGAATAATTAGTTAAAATATATAACAATTATAAACAGATATGCATCAAAAGTTGACACTCCTAGCTGGGCATGGTGATTTATGCCTTTAGTCCTGGCATTCAGAAGGCTGAAATAGGAGGATCACTATGAGTTCAAGACCATCGTTGGCTACCAAGTTAGTTCCAACTTGGAAACAGTGAAACCTTGCCTCAAAAAAAAAAAAAATAGTTGTGACTCCCAATTTTATAAATCAAATATCAATGGGCATAAAATGTCAAATAAAATCAGATAAGTCCTGATACAATAAAAGAAGGTGACTTCAATATCCCACTCACATCTGTATATAGGTCACCAAACTAAAAATTATCAAGCAAATATCAGCTAAAATGCAATATACATCAAATGGACTTAACAGATATTTATAGAATATTCCAACAGATAGGTAAAATTCATTCTCCTCAGCAGACCACAAAACACTCCCTAAAACAGATCCTATCCTAGGTTACAAAGCAAGTCTTAACATATACAAAAGAATCTAAATAAAGTCTTGTGCTTCATCGGAGCATTGTGAAATAAAACTAGAAATCAATAGCAAGAGAAACTACATAAACTAGACATTTTACTTAGAGACTGAAGAATATACATTTGAGTAAACAGTAGGTGACTGAGAAAATTAAAATTTTTCTACAATAAAATTAAAATGAAAGCACAACTCACCAGGAACTTTTGCACCTTAGACAGTGCTAAGAGAAAGGTTAATTAATAGCTATACGTGCTAACAGTAAACAATCAGATCTCAAATAAATAATCAAGTCATGGACTTAGACATCTCAGAAAAACAAGAATACATCAAACCCCAAAGCAGTAGATAGAAAAATAATTGATTCCAGGACAGCCTGGGCCAGAGTGAGACCCTACCTCAAAAAAAAAAAAAAAATACATACAGAGTTGGTTTTGAAAACCATAAACATGATTGACAAATATCTTGTATATTAGCTATAGCCAATCTTACCAAAAGAGAGAAAGAGAGAGATAAGAAGACACAGAATAATAAAATAGGAGACTAAAAGGGAGATATTAGAAGAAATTCTATTAAAATCCAGAGAAGTATTAAGAAATATTTAGAAAACATATGTTGTTAAAATTGGAAAAATCTATAAGAGATGGAGAAATTCCTAGATATATATGACCTCCCAAAACTAAATCAAGAGTATATAAACACATTAAAGATATCTAAAACATGTAATGAAATTGAAGTGGCAAGTCTCCTACATTCATAGCACCCCTCCCAGACTTAGGGAGCACTATAGAAGAGTGGTGTGAGGGAGAATGTAAGAGCAAGAGGATGGGGAGGAGGATTTAAAATGGTCTTTCAGACATGAAATGACCAGTGCATTTATGACCACACCATGACGGTCATCACCTCCACAAGTTCTACATGATATTGGGCTTATCAGCATTTCATCATGGGTGATGGAGGAGGGCCAGAAAGACATCAAAACAGAAGAGGGACTAGCAGGAGAGAAGAAGGGGGTCAGTGGAAGGGAAGAAGGATAAAAGAAGGTAAGTGGAGAAGAAATCATCAAAATACATTATGTGTTTTTTAAATTTAATTTATTTATTTGAGAGAGCAAGAGAGAAAGAGGCAGAGAGAGAGAGAGAGAGAGAGAGAGAGAGAGGGAGAGAATAGGCATGCCAGGGCCTCCAGTCACTGCAAATGAACTCCAGACACACATGCCACTTTGTGCATCTGGCTTACATGGGTCCTGGGGGATCGAACTGAGGTCCTTTGGCTTTACAGGGAAACGTCTTAACCACTAAGCTATCTCACCAGCCCTCAAAATACATTATGCCCAGAATAAAATCATCAATATAGATTAAGGAAAAACAAAGAAAAAAGTATGAGGACTAGGTGGGAAGAAGAGGTTCTGTGGAAGTGGTATGGGGGACAAGAGAAGATAATAGGAGGCATTATTATCAAAACACATTAAGGTCTTACCAGCTGTCTCTTTTCAGATGGCGATGACCCCGGGATGACCCAAAAGGCAACATAGTGCTGAGAAGAAGGGGCGGAGGAGTGTCCAGCACTGAAACATCTCTGTCACACCCTCCAAGGCTCAGGGTCCATTGCAGAAGAGGGGGCTGAAAGAATGTAAGAGCCAAAGGAAAGGTACGACTCTTTACAATGCAACTGTCCAGACAGAAATTGGCCTCGATATCCATGATCCATGATCCATCCAGTGCCTAGCAAAACCTTCACAAGACCCTCATAATAGGAGAAAAAGATGATGACATCAAATTAAAAGAGAGATTAATGGAGAGAGGGAGAGGATATGATGAAGAGTGGAGTTCTGAAGGGAATGGGGGAGGGAATGGAAATATCATGGTTTATTGTCTATAAGTATAGAAGTTGTCAATAAAAAATATATAAAAAGAAAAAAATCACATTAGGTACATGTATGAAAATTGTCAATTAAAAAGATGCTTTTTTTTATTTTTAAAGAAAGAGGAGAGTGCTGACTGAGCAGCAGCATTCATCACTTTCTGCTTCCTCACTGCAGACTGCATGAGACCAGCCATTTCCATCTCCTTCACAGGCTATGCCTGCCCCCAGCAAGACAGGTTATAACCTGGAACTTTAAGCTGAAATAAACCCTTCCTCCTCTAAACCAAGTTTTGTCATATATTGCCACAGCAACAAAAAGGTAACACTTGGCATGAAATTGAAAATTTTAAAGCCATCTGTTTTCTCATGAAACTTAAAACATCTGAAGTAAACACCAGTAGTACTAATCAGAATTAAATAATAAAAAAGATTTCATTTCAGAAGTAAAAATGAAAAGTAAAACCTCACAATGAAACAAAGGCCAGGACTAGTTGAACTCACTACCAAATTCTACCAGACTCTCAAAAGGAGAGCTTCGCATCTCATACTGTTCCACAAAATAGAAAGAGGCAGGGGCACTGCAAACTCATTCTACAAGCCAGAAGTCCCTTGATCCTAAAATCAGATAAGGATACAACAAGAAAGAAGAAAGAAAGAAAGAAAGAAAGAAAGAAAGAAAGAAAGAAAGAAAGAAAGAAAGAAAGAAAGAAAGAAAGAAAGAGAGAAAGAAAGAAAGAAAGAAAGAAAGAAAGAAAGAAAGAGAAAGAGAGAGAGAAAGAAAGAAAGAAAGAAAGAAAGAAAGAAAGAAAGAAAGAAAGAAAGAAAGAAAGAAAGAGAAAGAAAGAGAGAGAAAGAAAGAGGAGGGAGGGAGGGAGGGAAGGAGGGAAGGAAGGAAGGAAGGAAGGAAGGAAGGAAGGAAGGAAGGAAGGAAGGAAGGAAGGAAGGAAGGAAACTAGAGACCAATATCCTGGATAAACACAGACATAAAAGTTCTCAATAAAATACTTGCAATCCAGGTTCAAAAACATTTTAAGAAGAACAAACACAGTGATCAAGTTGCTTTCATGCCTGGAAGCAAGGGTGGTTAAACATATACAAATCCATGCCGGGCTTGGAGGCGCACTTTTTAATCCCAGCATTTGGGAGGCAGAGGTAGGAGGATCACCGTGGATTCGAGGCTACCCTGAGACTAGTGAATTCCAGGTCAGCATGGGCTATAGTGAGGTCCTACCTCAAAAAAAAAAAAAAAAAAAAAAAAAAAAAAAAAACCCAACATATACAAATCCACGAATTTAACACAGTGCATAAATAGACTCAAAACAACACACAAAAATCAGAAGAAAAAATACAGAAATCATGTTATCCTCTCAATAGATACAGAAGAAATCTTTTTTAAAAATCCCATGTCCCTTCATGATAAAAGCCCTGAAGAAACTAGGACTAAAAGAAACATAGCGTGTTGGGGCAGAGATAGCACAGTGGTAAATGCTTGGCACACATGCATGAGAACCGTAGTTCAGATCCCCAGCATTCACATAAAATGGCAAGCATGGTGCTGCACAGCTAAAATCCCAGTGTGGAGGTGGAGGTGGAGGAGGAGGACAGGTAAGCCCTGGGGCTTACAGGCTAGCTAATCCAGTCAAGTAAGGAGCTGTAGGTTCAGCAAGAGACTCAGTCTCAAAGAATAAGGTGGAAAGCAACAAAGGAAGACGCTTAACATTAACCTCTGGCCTACACGTGCATGTACACGCAGACATGTTCAAATATACATACACAGGCACAGACACATGGCTATACACACATACACGTGCATAAAAGGAGAAATATACCTCAACATAATAAAGGCTGGACAAACTGACAGCTAACATTATATTAAATGAATAAAAACAAGGCCTTTCCTTTAAAACCAGGAATGAGTCAAGGCTGCCCACTCTTTCCACTCTAACTCATATAGTGCTTAGTCTCATCTCTAGCAAACAGACAAGAAAAAAAATAAATTAATAAATAATAAATAAATAAATGGGAAAGGAAGAGGCCAAATTATCTCTACTTGTCAATGGCATGATTCTATACTTAATATACCCTAAATCACTTCAGCAGAAAACTCAGGTCTAATTAACTTTCAGCAAAGTGGATACAAAATCAACCCACAAGGGGCTGGCAAGATTGCTCAGCAGGTAGAGGCACTTGCTTGCAAAGCCTGCTGGCCTGGGTTCAATTTCTAAACCATCCACGTAAGTGAGACACAAAAAATGACACAAGTGTCCAGTGTTCATTTGTAGCAACAAGAGGCACTGATACACACACACACACACACTTTTTAAAAAAACAAAAAAAAAAAGTCAACACACAAAAAATAAAGCCAGGTTTGGTGGTGTATGTCTATAATCCTGGAGGCAGAAGGATCACAAGTTCAATATCATCCTCAGCTACATGGCAAGTTCATGGCCAAACTGGGCTACATGTGACCCTGTCTGAAATGAATACAAAAATCAGTAGCTTTTTTACATATAAATGATGAGGGCTGTAGAGATGGCTTAGCGGTTAAGGTGCATGCCTGAGAAGCCTAAGGACCCAGGTTCAATTCTCCAGGTCCCACGTAAACCAGATGTACATGGAGGTTCATGTATCTGGAGTTCGTTAGCAGTGGCTAGAGGCCCTTGCACATCCATTCTCTATCTCTCTCTCCCTCTCTCTGTCCCTAATAAATAAATAAAATATTTTTAAAAATAAATAAATAAACAAACAAATAAATACATGATGAACTTTCTGAGAAAGAAATCAAGAAAATGGTTTCATTCACAGTAGTTTCAAAGAATAAAATACTTAGCACTAAACCCATTCAAGAAGAAAAAAGATCTATATAATGAAAACTTTATGATGCTAAAGAAAAAAACTTAAAGAGGACACAAGAAGATAGATTTGAAAATTAATATTGTAAAGATGACTCTATTGCCAAAGGTGAGCTACAGATTTAACAAAATCCCCATCAAAACTCAAAACAGATTCTCTTGACATAACTAAAAAACAACAACCCTAAAATTAAAATGGAAACACGAGAAAGCACAAACAAAATGATCCTCATCAGAGTCATGCAGGAGGCATGACGATCCCCGATCGAAAACTGTCCTGCAGCCATTGTAGTAAAGAGAGCATGATCCTGTCACAAAAACAAACACGTAGACCAATGGAACAGGATTGAGGACTCCAAAATAAACCCATACAGCTAAGGCCACCTAATCTTTAACAAAGCTGTCAAAAACATTCATTGGAAAAAGACAGCTTCTTTCATACATGGTACTGGGAAAATTTGATGTCTACATGTAAAAGAATGAAACTAGGTTCATATTTCTCACCCTACACAAAAGTCAATTTAAAATGGGTCAAAGACCTTGATGTAAGGTCTGAAACTCTGAAATTGCTAGACGAAAGCATGGACAAAACATTTCAAGATCTAGGCATTGACAAGGACTTTATGAAAAAGGACTTCGAGAGTACAGGAAATACTCCCAAGAATTGACAAGCATGAAATTTAAAAGCCTTTACACAGCCAAGGAAACAATGAGCAGAAGGAGCAGATAGTCTGCAGAACAGAAGAAAATATTGTGCAACTATATGCCTAACATACTATCCATATTTAGAGTCTATGAAGAGCTCTAAGAATTTAATACCAAAGAAGTGAGTCACAAATGGGCTAATGAATTGTATAGACAGTTCTCAAAGAAAAGAGCCGCCCATAAATAATTGAAAAAATATTTAACATTCTCAGCTATCAAGGAAATGCAAATTAAAGCTGTTTTGAGATTCTATCTCAGTCCAGTCAGAATGGATACCATCAAAAAATCAAATAGGGGCTGGAGAGATGGCTTAGGGGTTAAGGTGCCTGCCTCCTAAGCCTAAGAACACTGGTTCCAATCTCCAGCGGTTCCAATCTCCAGGTCCCACGTTTAGCCAGATGCAAAGTGACACAAGCGCACAATGCCGCACTTGACCACAAGGGGGCGCACACATCTGGTTTTCGTTCACAGCAGCTGAGACACTGCTGGCGCGCCCATCTCTGTCTTCCTCTCCCCCTCTCTCTCTGTCTCTCTGTCTGTCTCTCTCTCAAAAAAAAAAAAAATATATATAAAGTTTTTAAAAAGAGAAAAAAAAATCTAATGGTACCAAATACTGGTGTGGGTGTGAAGAGAGGGTAACCTTCATCCACTGTTCTTGGGATGTAATCTTGTACAGCCACACTGGAAATCAGTATGGAGGATTCTCAAACAAACAAAACCTAAAAATAAAACTACCACAATATCTAGTCATACCACTCCTGGGTATGGGTATCCATACCAAATGATTCTCAACCAATTTACCACAGAGATAGTGCCACATCCATACTTATTGTTGCCATTCTCAGTAATCAAGTTCTGGAATCAGTCTAGCTATCTATCAACAAACAAACAAACAAACAAACAAAGAAGGAAGAAGGGAGGGAGGGAGGGAAGAAGAAATGGAGGGAGGGAGGGGAGGGAGGGAAAAAAGAAAGAAAGAAAGAAAGAAAGAAAGAAAGAAAGAAAGAAAGAAAGAAAGAGAGAGAGAGGAGGGAGGGAGGGAGGGAGGGAGGGAGGGAGGAAGGAAGGAAGGAAGGAAGGAAGGAAGGAAGGAAGGAAGGAAGGAAGGAAGGAAGGAAGGAAATGTTCATTCTAGGAAGAAAGCCACTATATTGTTTGGCTAACTAGATATTTATGTCTAGGCATACTAATGCTAATCCCACTTTTGATTAGAAAAACTCTTGCAAGATGTCAGTGACTACTGGGGAAACTCAAAACTGATCAAAGTGCTGACAAAAAGTGAGAATGTAGTGTTTAGCACAGAGAGACATCTCTACCACACCCTCCAAGGCTCAGGGATTGTGGAACCAGTGGAAGACAGAATGTAAGCGCCAAAGGATGGGAAGGAGTGCTTTGGAATTCTGTCTTCCAGACACAAAGTGGCCATTGCATTTATGACCTCACAATGGCTAACACTACTTATATAAAACCTGCATAATATGAAGGAAAAGATGATGACATCAAAATAGAAGAGAGACGAGTTGGAAAGAACAGAGGTTCAGTAGAGGAGGGATGCAGAAGGATGAAAAGGATGCTTGGTGTAGATTATGATCAGGGTACATTGTGTGTATGTATGGAATCATATATCCACATAATGGAGGCAGTCTACAACATACCTAATCATATTAAATGAGGAAAAACTCAGAGTTCCCATTAAAGTCTGAAACTAAGCAGGGGTGTCCACTCTCAGCACTGTTTTTCAACATAGTATTTAAAGTCTTAGCTCAAGCAATAAGAAAAGAGAAGGAAATAAAAAGAGATAAAAATCGGAAAGGAAGAGGTAAAACTAGCTCTATTCACAGATGACATAATTCTAGACTTAAGAGATTCAAAAGAATTTCACCAAAAAACTCCTAGAAATCATAAATGCTTTCAGCAAAGTGGCAGAATATAAAATCAGTGTACAGAAATCACTAGCTTTTGTCTATATCAGTGACAACAATATGGAAAAAGAAGTCAAGGAAGTGGTCCTGTTTACAATAGACACACACACACACAAAATCAAATACCTTGGAATCTCCTTAACCAAGGAAGTAAAAGACTTTACAATGAAATAAAATAAAAACACAGAAGAAAGAACATGAGAAAATGGAATGACCTTCCATGCTCATGGATTGTAAGAATTAATATTGTTTAACTGGCCACCCTGGCCTTCCTGATTGAATGGCTCCTAGGTCCCCGACTCCCGGATCGCCTGCTCCGGAGAGTGTGCATGTGGAGTTGAGTAGGCCAGAGCTCCCAGTTCCTTCCCACCTCCCAAATACCTGGTTCTGATTCCCAGGCTGCTGGCTTGGGGCTGCCTGGACCCTGCAAGCTTGCTGGGGAGGAGGCCCATTACTCCACTTTCCTGATTGAATGGCCCCTGAGTCCCCAACTCCCAGATCCCCTGCTCTGGAGAGTGCATGAGTCTAGTGAGTAGGGCAGAGTCCAAGTTTGTCCCCCACCTCCCAGTTCCCTGGTACTGGCACCCCTGCTGATAGTTTGGAGTGCCCGGGTCCCTGCTTATGTGCTGCAGAAGCAAGTCTCTGGTTTTCTGATTGACCAGCGCCTGGGTCCAGAACTCCCAGCTCATCCCCCACCTCCAAGTTCCCTGGGCCTGGTACCCTTGCTGTTCACTTGGGGAGGCCTGGTCCCTGCATGTGTGCTGCAGAAGCAGGCCTTTTGCTTGGGTTTCCTGATTGACTGGCCAATATGTCCCCAAATCCCTATTTCCCTAAGCCAAATGATACACAGGCCACTGTGGAAGTAGGCCTCTTGCCCCTTCTTGCCTGGCTCCCCAACTTCTCTGATCCTTGTTCTCAATCCCTGGTCCCCTTGTGCTGAAGAGTGTCTACAAGTAGAGTGAGCAGGCCAGAGCTTCCAGTTCCCCCGGTACCTTTGATGTACCTACAATCTCCACAATCTGCACCTCTGTGGTTATAACCCCATTGTAGACCAATCAGATTCACCTTTACAACAGAACACTACAAGGACAAATCCTGATTCCCCCTCAGTAAAATAAAACTTTTCCCCAAGATGGATAGACCACAATGCACAAAAAAAAAAGTCAGAAAACGGAGAGATCTCCACCAAGGATGTGTAGTTCTACAATGGAAGCCCAAAATGAAACCATAGAGAAAACAACAGAAATCAAATCCCAAAATTGAAAACACAACAACCTATGTGACCCTGATCAAAATAATTGCTGAACTGAAAGCAAACCATCAAAAAACCAACAAGTGCATCAGTGAAATTGAGCAGAATCATCTCTTAGAGCACTCAGCCTTTGTCATTAGGCTTAACTTATTTGAATAAAACCAGAAAGGCCTAAAAAGAGATATAAATGAATTGAAGGTGAGTCAACAAATAGAAGATCCCAATAATCAGCTGATTAACCTTAATAAAGACATGATCAAATGCAAGAATGAATTCCAGGAAGCATCCAAAAAAAAATCAGACCTTGACCTGAAATTGTACCCTGAAAAGAAAAGTAAAATAACACAGGAGACAAAACATGCCCAGACAGATTGGTAAAATCTTGCAGTGCCTAGCAATACCTTTGCAAGACCCTCAAAATAGAAGAGAAAATGATGTCAAATTAGAGAGAGATTAATGGAGAAAAGGGGATAGAGCGGAGTTTAAAGTGGAATGGGGGAGGAGGGAAAAACATCTCTAGAACCCTTCACTAACAGAGTCACTCATGTGGAAGACAGAACCTGTTGAATGATGCTCCCACGATGCATAACCCACAACCCCATGGGGAATACCTGTAACCCCACTGAGGATGGTCCCCAGTAGAATGGGACAGGGACAAGGGAAAAGAGGGTACTAACACATGATGTATCCATACAAAATATGTTGTTAATAATAAAAGAATTTTTAAATGGCTATCCTACCAAAATAATATACATATTCAGTGCAATTACAATCAAAACCCCAGAAACATTCTCAAAATTCACATGGAAGCACAATAGGCCTCAGAGAGCCAAAAATGTACTCAGAAAAAGCAACACCTCTAGTGGTATCAACATACCTGATTTCAAGTCATAGTATATCGCCAGAGTAAAACAGCATGGCACTGGCATAAAAACAGGCTCATGGATCAATGGAATAATGTTGAAGATCAGCTATGAGTTCGAGTATCTGCAGCTACCTCATCTTTGACAGAAGGGAAAATAACACTCCCTGGAGCAAAGACAGCATCTTCATCAAACATGAGGCCTGTTCAGTGGAGTAAAAGTCATATCTGGCTCTGGGAACCAAGCCAGATTCCCTAGAGCAGGAAACCAATAGGCTCCAGAGAGAACATCACTGCTCTCTGGCGAAGAAGAATGGATATACATGTCTTGTGTTGTTCTGATGACTAGGCTTATCCCCTTCTATTCAACCTGGTCTCACTTTTGGCTGGAGAATCTGTTCTATCTTACAGATGGAGGAGGATACTTAGTATCAGGGAAATGGTGAAAAACACTGTGGTCACTCAGACCTCATTAAAACAGAGATCTAGAGTCTCCTGAGAAAGCAACACTAAATCAGATCCCTATCTTGCCCACCAAGGCTCAGGGAATATTATGGAAAAGGGAGTGGAAAGATTGTAAGAGCCTCAGGGTGGGTAGTTATAGCCGGAGACACCATGTTTCCCCCATCCCTGCAGAGACTGAGGCCTCTTGGTCCCCGCAATGAATACCAATAACTCCACCATGGACCCTCAGAAGAATTGGGGTGGGGGAAGAGGGAAGTTTCTGTGTACAACCTTTTTATTTAAAAAAATCAACATTTTAAAAGTTTAAAGTTTAATAAAATGTGGGACATATACACAATGGAATTTTATTCAGCTGTAAAAAGAACAAAATTTTGACAGAAATGGGTGGATCTGGAGATCATTGTGTAAAAGAAATGTCAGACTCAGAAACACAAATATTATATGTTATCTCCAGTGTGCAGAATCTATATTTAAATTTAGATGATTAGGGTGCTGGGAAGATGTCTCAGGGGCTAAAGACACTTGCTTACAAAGCCTGCCAGCCTGGGTTCAATTCCCAAGCTGCCTATATAAGCTGGATTCAAAAAGTGGCACAAGTGTCTGATGTTCATACACAGCAGAAAGAAGCCCTGGTGCACACATACCATACACGTGCATGCACACACATACACACACACACACATGTACAAATGAATTTAAATTGTAAAATTTAGATAATTTATAGATGGATAGATAGATGATAGATAAAATTGTAGATAAATAAATAGTTAAAATAGAAAGAGGACTATTAGAGAAGATGTCTAAAGGGAAGAGAAGGGGAAATGAAAGAATAATGGAATTACATATACATGTGCAATTCCAAGCGCATAAAAACCTTGTTTTTAATAAGAAAAGAATTCTCAGAGGTAACACAAGAAATAATAATCCAGGCAAGAAAGTACTGATAAATTAGACTTCACCAAAATTAAAATTTTTTCTGGCCATGGTGGTACATACCTTTAATCCCAGCACTCGGGAGGTAGAGGTAGGAGGATCTCCATGAGTTTGAGGCCACCCCGAGAATTCCAGGTCAGCCTGAGCTAAAGCAAGAAGCTACCTTGAAAACCCAAACATTTTTTTAATTATGTTTTTGTAAAAGACTCTATTAAGAGAATGAAAAGATAAGGGTTGGGGAGATTGCTCAGTGGTTAAGAGTAACTGGCCACTTAAGCATGGGCTGGAGATCACCAAATTCAGCTTCCAGAACCCATGTGTGAACTGGGTGTGGTTACACATGTCTGTAGTCACTGAGTAGGACAAGAGCAGAGACTGAAGAGTTACTGGGTCTCACTGACTGACAGGAGATCCGGGTTGAGGGAAAAACCTATACCAAAGAAATAGACAAACGAGTGCTAAGAGAACACCCTATGTGCATTGGGGTACTGTTGCAGTCAGGTTCACATTGCTGGCAGAAATCACCCAACCAAGAGTGGCTTTGGGGCAAAAAGGGTTTATTTTGGCTTACAGACTCAAGGGGATGTTCCACAATGGCAGGGAAAATGATGGCATGAGCAGAGGGTGGACATCAGAGAAGTTCAGGAGCCAGGCAAGAAGGGGCAAGAGGCCTACTTCCACAGTGGCCTGTGTATCATTTGGCTTAGGGAAATAGGGATTTGGGGACATATTGGCCAGTCAATCGGGAAACCCAAGCAGAAGGCCTGCTTCTGCAGCACACATGCAGGGACCAGGCCTCCCCAAGTGAACAGCAAGGGTACCAGGCCCAGGGAACTGGGAGGTGGGGGATGAGCTGGGAGTTCTGGACCCAGGAGCTGGTCAATCAGAAAACCAGAGACTTGCTTCTGCAGCACATAAGCAGGGACCCAGGCACTCCAAACTATCAGCAGGGGTGCCAGTACCAGGGAACTGGGAGGTGGGGGACAAGCTTGGACTCTGCCCTACTCACTAGACTCATGCACTCTCCAGAGCAGGGGAACTGGGAGTTGGGGACTCAGGGGCCATTCAATCAGGAAAGTGGAGCAATGGGCCTCCTCCCCAGCAAGCTTGCAGGGTCCAGGCAGCCCCAAGCCAGCAGCCTGGGAATCAGAACCAGGTATTTGGGAGGTGGGGAAGGAACTGGGAGCTCTGGCCTACTCACTCCGCATGCACACTCTCCGGAGCAGGGGATCCGGGAGTCGGGGACCCAGGAGTCATTCAATCAGGAAGGCCAGGGTGGCCAGTTAAACAATATTAATTCTTACAATCCATGAGCATGGAAGGTCATTCCATTTTCTCATGTTCTTTCTTCTGTGTTTTTATTTTATTTCATTGTAAAGTCTTTTACTTCCTTGGTTAAGGAGATTCCAAGGTATTTGATTTTGTGTGTGTGTGTGTGTCTATTGTAAACAGGACCACTTCCTTGACTTCTTTTTCCATATTGTTGTTATTGATATAGACAAAAGCTAGTGATTTCTGTACACTAATTTTATATTCTGCCGCTTTGCTGTAACCCTGGCCAACATAAGGCAGACAACAGCAACAGGAGAATGTGTCAAACACTGGCAAGGGGACACCCATAAGCCCACCCCCAACAATACTTTGACTCCAGGAGGCTTTAACCTAGCATCCAGAACACTTAAGTTTATGGGGGACACCCGAATCAAACCATCACTGGTACACACATATATATGTACATATACAACACATAACACACTATATACATACCCTGCTACAAATATACTCTAAACACGAACATGTATGCACATGCATATCCAAAAAGAGGAAAATGAAAAGGAAAGAAAAGAGGGCTGACATATATAAACCTACTTTTTGGGAAAATGGTATACTCAGAGGCCATAGATTGTTACTAGAAAAACTTCAGTGCCAGGAATGGGATACCTTCCAGTGAGTTGTTGGTCATGGAGGACTCTGATACTGCCAAAACAATTATAGGCCATTGCCAAGGCACTTGGTTTCCCACCAGAAATAGATGGTAAGACCCTATTGCTGAAGATTCTACATACATGGGTTGCAAGGTCACTGAAAAAATCAAGTTGGAGCTGAGCTGAAAACCTCCTCCCTGTAGACCAGCTGACAGAAAGTGCAAAAGAGCTAGGCTGCTTGCAGCTCCATGAGAGAGAGAGACATCACCAGTGGAGATAAACAACACTGGACTGCAAGCCTTAAATTTGGCCAGCCAGGAAATAGTGGCATGTCTGTTATGGAAGAAACCAACTGCTCTCTAATTGAAGTGGAGGCCTGCACCACTGGATGGAATATATGCCTGTTACTGAAAACCTTGTCAAAAGCCTATGGTGAGGAAGGTCATGAGCCCTAGCAGTGTAACACCTGTTGTTTCCTGCCTAAATGCATATAATATGCTCACCAAACGGCCCTGAAAGCACTTTTCTTAACATTCATACCCATATATTAGTGCTACTCCACTTTTGGTTAGAAAAGCTTAAATTTTCAGATGGCTATTACCTGTGGGATGACTCAAAAGGCACCATAGTGCTGAGAAGAAGTGACAGAGGAGTGTTCAGCACTGAAACATCTCTATCACACTCCTCAAGGCTCAGGGTCCATTGCAGAAGTGGCAGAAAGAAGAGCCAAAGGGAGGGCAAGACTGCTTACAATGCAATATTCCAGACATAATTTTCCTGGGTATCCATGCCCTTGAAGTGTCTAATACTTCCCACAGAAGACCCTCATAATAGGAGGAAAAGATGATGACATCAAAATAAAAGAGTAACTAATTGAAAGGGTGAGGGTAGATGACAAAGAGTAAATTTGTGAAGGGGAAAGTGGGGGAGGAGATGGAGTTATCACAGTTTAGTGTCTATAATTATGGAAATTGTCAATAAAAAAAGTTTAAAAAAAGAAATAAAACAACAAATAAATAAACATTATAGGTGATTTAAGTAAATGGAGATAGTGTGTACATGGACTCAGGGCAGATATTTTCCAAATTCATTATTTACAGGTTGATAAACTAAATAAATTTCTATCTAAATCCCCTCCCCTCAAAAAAAAGAAAGAAAAGAAGTCTGAGAAGTTGACTCTGGTTACAAACACTTGTTTAAAAAGCCTGCCAGCCCAGGAATCAATTCCCAACATACACACATAAGCCAAACAAAAAGGGGCACAAATGTCTGATATTTGCTTAAATAATTCCCAAAAGAAAAGATTAACTACAATGTGGGTGAAAATATTAGCAAACCATGCATCAAACAAACAAAAAACCCACCATGTATAAAGAACACAAAACCAAATAAATAGGTTTTAATAACGTTTTTTTGACAGTCCAAAAGAAAAGATTAAGTCTTATAATATGAACATGTCACCAATTACACATTCTAATCCATCCCAACCAAATTCTGGATTTTTATGTGTGATAAACTCCCTTTTCTGGTGCCATGACATCTAAAACAAACAGGCTAAAACCCACCATGTATAAAGAAACAGTTCATGTTAGATGGTGAAAACCAAAAATTTGTTTTTTTTTTTTTAAATCCAGACAACAAAAATATACATACCAAAGGGTATTTTTCCTCCTCCCCCTTCCCTTTAGAACTCCACTCTCCAGATAGGTCCATTGTCTCTTTTTTTATGATGTCATCCTCTTTTACTTCTACTATGAGGGTCTTGCGGAGGTATTGCAAAGCAAGGTCATGGATATCACAGGCCAATTTCTGTCTGGGCAGTTGCATTGTGGGAGTCGCCCTTCCTTTGGCTCTTCCATTCTATCCGCCCCTCTTCCTTCCTTGGCTCTTCGCCTCATCCCTTCTCTTCACACAATGATCCCTGAGCCTTGGAGGGTGTGACAGAGATGTTTCAGTGCTGGGCACTTCTCCATCCCTTCAACATGGCTTCTCTAACCAGAAGTGAGAGTAGCATGGGTCCAGAGCTTTATTAAGGCTTATTTGCAGACTTTACTTAGGCAGGGGACCCAGTTGGTTACCCCACGAGTAGACATGCCACTATTGCACCCGTTCAGTCTTTGGGCCTGTCTCAAATGAATAAATGAAAACATTTTTAATAAAAGCTCAGCAAAACTTGCCTCTCAGGCAAAAGACATGCAAAACAAGGGAAAACACTAACTTTAAAACATGCCAACAAACTAATCATCCCAGGTACTGAAAAGATGTTCAGCTTCTAGGGCATTATTGTAGAGATGTCTTATTCACAATCTTTTGAAATTAGATTGACCCTCCCCTGCCCTTCCATTCCTACCCATGGCCTTGGTTAAGAATGTCCTTGGTTCCAATACCATCCAGTCCTTCCCTTTCTCAATCCCTTATAGCCAGGTCCCAGCCCATGTTTAAAAGCCAGATAGAAAATATGCAAAAGGGTCTAGGGAGATAGGTCCATGGTTAAAGGGACTAGCTTGCAAAGCCTGCTGGCACAGGTTCAATGCCACACATGGCATTGACCACAAGGCAGGAGAGCCTCTACAAATGAATAAATGAAAACATTTTTAATGCATCTGGTAAACACTTTTGAACTAATCACAGTAAAGATGCAGGGGCTGGAGAGATGGCTGTTGGCATGCCCAGCCTAAGAATGCTGGTTCCAATCTCCAGTGGTTCCAATCTCCAGGTCCCATGTTTAGCCATATGCAAAGTGATGCAAGGACGCAATACCACACTTGACCACAAGGCAGTACAAGCATCTGGATTTTGTTCACAGTAGCTGAGAGGCTGTTGGCACGCCCATCTCTATCTGTCTTCCTCTCCCTCTCTCTCTGTCTTTCTCTGTCTCTCTCAAAAGAAAGAAAGAAAGAAAGAAAGAAAGAAAGAAAGAAAGAAAGAAAGAAAGAAAGAAAAAAAAAAAAAGAAAGTGAGAAAAAGAAGGAAGGAAGGAAAAGAAAAGGAAAAGAA
The DNA here is from genome assembly GCA_036365145.1 of Orientallactaga sibirica. Classification (NCBI taxonomy): domain Eukaryota; kingdom Metazoa; phylum Chordata; class Mammalia; order Rodentia; family Dipodidae; genus Orientallactaga; species Orientallactaga sibirica. Next base: position 33,173,184 of record JAEOAD010000009.1, read on the forward strand.
AGAAAAGAAGTTCAGAGCTGGAAAGAAAAGATGCCCAGGACTGGAGAACAGTTAAAGCTCTTGCTAACACTCTGTAAAGCCTAACGACTCTGGTTTGATTCCCTAGTACCCACAAAATGGCACTTGATCTGGAGTTCATTTGCAGTGGCTGGAGGCCCTGGTATGCCCATTCTCTCTGTGTCTTTTTTCTCTCTGTCTCTCTGTGCTTGCAAATAAATAAATACAGTATTATAAAAAGATGTTCAAATTATTAATAAATATACACATGCAAATTAAAGCCACAATGATATATCATTCCATGCCCATCGCAATGGTTGAAATTTAAAATATAGTGACAACACCAAAGACTACGAAGGATGTGGGGAAACAGGACCAACCATACATTGCTGGAGGGAAGGTAAAATGCTATAGCCACTCTGGAAATCAATTTGTTAGCTTATTTTGAAAAAAAGAAATAATAATAATAATCAAATGAACCAGCAGTTAGACTCTTGGGCCCCTATCCCAGAGAAATGAATTCTTATGATCACAAAACCTGTACATGAAAGTTTATAGCATCTTTGTCTGTTGTATCCAAACACTGGAAACAACCAGCTGTCCTTCAATGGGTGAACCATTAAGCTGTGAAGCAACTATGTCATAGAATACATCTCAGCAAAAAAGAAGAATGAGCCCGTTGACACAGGCAACAAGTCAAAAGGGTTTTCAGAGAAATACTGAGTGGGGGAAAAAGACATTCCCAAAAGGTTATACAGTGTTATAACCTGTATTTATGTTATACATAAATTATTCCACTAATATAAGATGGATGTGTGAAATTGAAAGACCCAAAAGCCAAAATGACACCATGACAGGCCTCAGTCACCCTGTAGTCCTCAGTGTCAGGTTCCTGGAATCTAAAACAAAACAAACAGTTACTGGAAAAACCACAAAGTTGCTCAAAGTTGCTATCACAAGCTAGCAGCATCGGTATGGGTCAGCACTTTTGCGGTGCAGAGCCAGATGGCCCAATAAGATGCTCAAATATAACTGCTGCTTGCTTAGCCAATCACATTAAGAACTCCCCTAGACCTAGCTGCCAAAACTCTAAGACCAATCAAAGTACAGTTACTGTTCAAATTAGCCAATCAAATGTGTGCCAACCTGGAAACCCCCTAAGCTTGTAAAACCCACAATAAAAAGCCTGCTCTTCTGCTTCTCCGGGCTCTTATACAGATCCACTGCATTGGTGAAGTCAAGAGTCTGAGCTTAAAAATGCCCAGACAGAAAGATATCCATGAGAGTGCCTAGCAATACCTTCACAAAACCCTCAAAATAGAAGAAAAGATGATGACATCAAATTAAAAGAGAGACTAATGAAGAGAGGGAGGGGATACGATGGAGACTTGAGTTCTAAAGTGGAATGGGGGAAGGGAAGGGAAATATCAGGTGTTTTTTTTTTTTTGTATGTAAGTATAAAAGTCAATAAAAAATAATAATTTTTTTTTAAAAAGTCCGAGCTTAAGCCCACAATAAAGCTCTTTGCCTTTGCATATGTGTCTGGTCCTCCTTGGTGGTCGCTGGGGGCGCCTTGAACTGGGCACAACAAAATAACAATCATTGTGATAGAGAAGAGATTAGCGGTGCTGGGGCTGAAGAGTGGAGGAGAGCCCTCTGCCTTCTGGTCCAGCATATGAGAAACCTGTAAGGTGCTACCTCATCCTAAAACCTTAGCAAATGGAGCCATCCTAGGTCCACAGGAGACCTATGGCTGCTGACAACAATGTTGAGCACAAAATTAGAGAAATTGACATGTAGATAAAGTTCATAATTTTAAGGCACAGAAATCTGTGAACAGAAACTTCTATAGGAACTAGTGCTGGTGTGGGAAAAACTGAGTGGATGAAATGCCAGAGGCTCAGTATGGCAATTAGGGCAGGCTAGTGACAGAATCCAGGGTGTCCACACGCTTAAGTCAGTTTTGCCTTCTGCAGCTCCACAAGGTTCTCACAGTGAGTAGCAGAGGAAAAAAAAATCTCCTCATGGTTTCAGTTCAGAACAGGAAATGGGAACTAGTTTTAAGAGTTTGGTTTTTCTTAACAATATGTGCCCTTGGCAGATGATGGAACCACAGCCCCATTTGCAGGCATTTATCAGAGCCTAACTGGCCAGGAGGAAGACCAGTGCTAAAAGCCCTCCAGTCATTCTGTTCCACTTGAGAGAGAGGACAAGGACTGAGAGGCACATGTGTGGTTCACTCACCAACTAGAACCCACTTATGTCACTGTAGGTACTGCCCCTCCCCATACTCCTTTGCACCACATTACTAAAGGCCTATTTACAGAAGTCCTTCTTACCCTGTACATCATGTTTAGCTGTAAAGAATACAAGCCATACTAAAGAACAAAAAATAAAAATAAAAAATAAAGAAAAACACTCACACTTGTACAAGACAGAAAAAATATCTATCTACATCAGACTCAGATGTGACTTGTACAAAGATATTAAAATTAGCATGCTGGGAACTAAAAGCTGTAATTAAGATCTGGGGAGATGATCCACTGGTTAAAAACACTTGCTTGCAAAGCCTGTCAACCTGGGGTTCAATTCCCCAGTACCCACATACAGCCAAATGCACAAAGTGGCACATGCATCTGGAGTGCATCTGCAGTGGCAAGAGGCCCTAGTTCACCCATAGTCAGTCTCTCCTCCACCACCCCTGTCTCTCTTTATCTCACAAATAGACAAATAAATATATTTTAAAAATAAAATAGCCCAGCATGGTGGGGCATACCATTAATCTCAGCAGTCAGGAGGCAGAGACAAGGAGATCATTGTGAGTTTGAGGCCAGCCTGGGACTACAGAGTAGAGTGAGTTCCAAATCAGCCTGACCTACAGTGAGACCTGACCTCAAAAGAAGAACAAAAAATAAAAATAAAATAAAATTATACTTAGGTGACCCAAGCCCAGAAAGCCAAGCACTGCATGTTCTCTCTCATATGTGGATCATAGCTACAAAAGTGTGGGCTTGTATGTGAGTTGGAATAAAACTTGGTAGCAGAAGCCAGTAAGCTAGAAAGGGGCTGTAAGGGAGGGAGGAGGGAAAGAATTTAAGGTGATGTTATGTATGTAAGTAGAAGAACAGATTGCTGGGGGTGGAAAGGCCTAAGTGAGGTCAGGGGAAGAGATTGACTAAAGGAAGGGTGAGAGGAGGGTTAATCAAAATCTGAGAGGGTATGAATACATCATATGGAAACCTACTTCTTTGGAGAATGGTACATCTAAAAGCCATACATTATTAGTAGAAAATTTTCAGTGCCAGGGATGGGATACTTTCCAATGAGTTACTGGCCAGGAAGGACCCTGATGCCCCTCAAACATTGCAGGCCATTGCTGAGGCTCTTGGTTTCCCACCAGAAAGAAATGGTAAGACCCTATTGCTGAAGACTCCACATGCTTGGGCTGCAAGGTCACTGAGAAATCTTGCTGAAGCTGAGCTAAAAACCTCCTCTGTGTAGACCAGCAGACAGAAAGCAGGAAAAAGCTACCCTGGTGCAGCTCCATGGGAGAGAAGAAGAGATAAACAACAGTGGACACTGCAAGCCCTAAGCTGGGTCAGCCAGGCCAATGGTTGCAACAGTGGCATGTCTGTTATGGAGGGAAACTAACCTCTTTCTAATTAGACTGGAGGCCTGCTCCACGGGAGGGAATACATGCTGATACTGAAAACCTATGATGGGGGAAGTCATGAGCCCTAGGGGTGTAATGCCTGTTGTTTTCTGCCTAAATGCATATAATATGCTCACCAAACTGCCCTGTAAGCACTTTTCTTAATGGTCATACCCATATATTAATGCTACTCTCACTTTTGGTTAGACAATCTTCTCTTTTCAGATGGCAATGACCTCTGGGATGACTCAGAAGGCACCATAGTGCTGAGAAGAAGTGACAGAGGAGTGATCAGCACTGAAACATCTCTACCACACCTTCCAAGGCTCAGGGTCCATTGTGGAACAGGTGGCAGAAAATGTAAAAGCCAAAGGAAGGGTAGGGCTCCTTACAATGCGTTCTCCCAGACACAAAATGGCCTGGACATTCATGACCTCACAGTACCTGACACTACCTACACAAGACCAGTACAATAAGAGGAAAAGATGATGACATCAAAATAAAAGAGATACTAACTGAGAAGGTGAGGAGATATGATGGAGAGTGGAGTTGCAAAGGGGAAGGTGAGGGGGGAGGGAATTATCATGGTTTATTGCCTATAATTATGGAAGTTTTCAATAATAAAAAAATAAATAAATAAAAATTAGGTTAGGAAGATGGCTAAAAGCCTGCCATCCCAGGCTTCAGTTCCCCAGTACCACGTAAATCCAGGTGCACAAAGTGGCACATGCACCTGGAGTTTTTTTGCAGCAGTAGGAGGTCCAATGGCCCATATATACTTGCTATGTGTTTGTGTGTCTGTCTGTTTCTCTCAAATAAATAGAAAAAAATTTTAAAGGCTAAAAACTGTAATTAGGGCTGGAGAGATAGCTCAGCAGTTGGTTCAATCCTTAGCACTTAAAATAAAAATAAATTTTCTTTTTTATTTATTTCATTTGTAGTCAATAAAAAACCACAAAAGGGCCAAGCATGGTGGCACATGCCTTTTATCCCAACAGCTGGCAGGCATTACATTTAGGAGGTATATAATTTGTATTTCTCTTTTTATCGAGAATTCAGCAGAGAATTAGACTTTTGAACAGTACTGCAACTATTAAAGACTAAGAGGACTTTTGAAGTTGCACTGAATCCATCTTGCATCAGGAAATGGCCATGGAGACTATTGGGGCCAGGGATGGAATGTTGTGATGTAAATGAAAAATGTCCCCAATAGACTCACATACTTGAACATTTCATCTGTAGCTGGTAGCCCTGTTTGGGAAGGTTGTGGAAACTTTGAGGAGTAGCCTTGTTGGAAGAAGTGAGTCACTGGGAGAAGATCTTGTGGTTTTATAAGCCAAACCCACTTCCTGATCTCTTTTTGCTTCCTGACTGGGCTGTGCTGTAATGTGACCAGCTGCTTCATGCCTCTGAGAGATAATCATATTAAGTGAATTAATCCAGTCTCAGCAAGACAATATCTTGTCAGGAGTGGTATCTTACACCTTTAATCCTACCACTCTTGAGGCTGAGGTAGGAAGGTGATCTCCATGTGTTTGAAGCCAGCCTGGGCTATAGAGTAAGTTTGAGGTCAGACTGGGCTAGAGTGAGACCCTTCCTCAAAAAAAAAAAAAAAAGATAAAGATCTTATATTTTCTCTTATTCGTGGTTTATGCAGATGTATAAAAACATATACATATATGCAACATGAAATTAGAAGTAGAATAGTCTAGGGAACAAATGTGGACTAACCGAAGGAGAGAAGGGTGAGAAAGGGGAAGGTAGGATGTGTGAATGGGTTCACTGTAATGTATACACTTGCATGAAAATGTACTGATGTAATACAGCACTGTGCACAGGAATATACACAGTGGATTTTTAAAAAATATAATAAGTACAGACATTAAATTTAGAAGAAAAATACTGTGATAAGACTGAAGGAATACCAAAGAGAAGAAGGAAAATGTGTCTCACACTACACTGCAAGCCACTGATATCAGCTACCATGTTGCATTAATTGCTTTTCCTGTTGCTGTGACCAAATAAGTTTATTTCAGCTTACAATTCAAGGTTATAGTACATCATAGCAGTGAAGTCATGGCAGCAGAAGTGTGAAGCAAAGCTGGTCACATTGCAACCACAATCAAGAAGCAGAGAGCGATGGATGCTGACACTCAGTTACTTTCTGCTTTTGACTTACTTTAGGACCTTAGCCCATGAAATGGTGGCATCTATAGTTAGGGTGGATCTTTCCACATCTAATAATCTAATCTAGAAACTTGCTCCTACTCAGGGATTTGTTTCTTAGATAATTCCAGATCCAATCATATTGACAATTAAGATTATCGTATGTCTACTCCTTGTCTACTTGTTACCCTAACAGGGTACTTTTAACCTGTAACTTTCCACCCTTTATCCCCATAGGCTCGCAGCCATCTCAAATGCAAAATTCATTCAAAAGTCCCCATAGTCTTTAACAGTGTCAAAGACTTCAAAACTGTTCAAAAGTTTAAGTGCAGAGTGTCTTCTGAGAGTCATATAATATCTTGTCTGTGAGTCCTTATAACATCAAAAATAAGTTATAGGGATGGATATATGGCTTAGCTATTAAGGCATTTGCCTGTGAAGCCTAAGGACCCAGGTTTGACTCTCCAGAACCCATATAAGCCAGATGCACAAGATGACACATGCACACAAGGCCATGCATGTGCACAAGGTGGTGCATGTATCTGGAGTTCAATTGCAGTGGCTAGAGGCCCTGACATGCCAATTATCTCTCTCTCTCTCTCTCTCATAAAAAAATGTAAAAAGAAGTTATTTAAAATATAATGACACAGAATAAATATTCTAATTCTCAAGTGGAGAAATAGGCTATAGCAAGGAAATCAGAGCAAAGCATGACCAAACATCAAATCCTGTAACAATGTGTCTGGGGCTTATAATGGGATGATCTGGGATACAAAAGACTTGGGTAACTCCACATCTCCAGCTCTGCTGCATGTAGCACACACAGCCTCTCTGTTGGTCTGTCTCCACTCCATACGTGCAGCTTTCCTTAGAGGATATCCCGTGGTTCTGGCATCTCCAACATCCTGAGATAGAAACTGCAACTTGGGCTTCACTTTCACATCTTCATTTAGTGGCTTCTCAGAGCCTCCTTGCATAGTTCTCTGGAACTATGGTTAAAAAAAAAAAAACTCTATCACCTCTTCAATATTCCATCTTTGTGGTTATAAAACCAGTATCTTGCCGATGACACTGCCAAGTTTGCTGCTAGCTCTTGGGGCTGGAGAGATGGCTTAGGAGTTAAGGTGCATGCCTGCAAAGCCTAAGGACCCTGGTTCAATTCTCCAGGTCCCACGTAATCCAGATGCACATGGCGGCGCATGTGTCTGGAGTTCATTTACAGTGGCTAGAGGCCCTGGAGTGCCCATTCTCGCTCTTTCTCTCTCTGTCTCTCTCTCTCTCTCTCTCTCTCTCTCTCTCTCTCTCTCTCTCTCTCTCTCTCTCTAATAAATAAATCAATAAAAATAAAACATTTTTTTTAGAAATGCAGTCTTGTCCCCTTCAACTATATTTGCAGTTGCCTCTGCCTAGGCAATTGTTTTCAAGCAGGGAACCCCTTCAGCAGTATTTTCAATTCAGCATCTCTCCTTTCAAATAGATTTGCATTCTCGCAAGTTAAGAGTCCTGAGAAGATGGGTTCTACCTCTACAGTGTCTTTCCTATTGTCCTAAAGCAAAACAGAAGGTACTCTTTAACAATTAAAGCCTCTTTTCAGCACATGCCTGAATGCAACTTTAAACTATCTCAAGCTCTTTTCTTTGACAAGCTGTACGTTGTTTATATATGTCTGCCCCACTTGTTTTTTCACTGTAGATCTGGATAAGAGTGGTGAAAAATAACCATGAACAGTCTGAATGCTATCCTGCCATGAGATGTTCTTCACCAAACAAATTAGTCTATTACCTTCAATTCATCCTCACTCAAGTTCTCGGGATAGGGACAGATTGCAGCTAGATTCTTTGGCAGAAGATCATCTGCATGGCCCCTGTCCCAGTTCCTAATAGAATCCTTAGTCCTCTCTGAAACCTCATCAGCTTGGTTTCCATTATACCCATCTCTCTCAGAGTTCAAGGCCATCCTGAGACTAATTCCAGGTCAGCCTGGACCAGAGTGAGACCCTAACTCGAAAAACCAAAAAAAAATAAATAAATAAAATAATAAAAAAATAATAAATGGGCTATGAAACTAAATACAGAGTTCTCATCAGAAGAAATACAGATGGCATATAAACATCGAAAAATGTATTCTACATCTTTAACCATCAGGTAAATGCAAATTAAAGCTACTTTGAGATTCTATCTCACTCCTGTCAGAATGGCTACCAACAAGAAAACAAATGACAATAAATGTTGGCAAAGATGTGGGAAAAGGGGAACCCTAGCCAGACATGGTGGTGCATACCTTTTAATCCCAGCACTCAGGAGGCAGAGGTAGGAAGATCACCATGAATTCGAGGCCAACCTGAAACTACATAGTTAATTCCAGGTCAGCCTGGGCTAGAGTGAAACCATACCTTGAAAAAAAAAAAAGGGGGAGGAACTTTTACACTGTTGGTGGGAATGTAATCTGGTCCAGCCATTGTGGAAATCAGTATGGAGGTTCTTGAGACATCTGAAAATACATTTACCATATGATCCAGCTATAGCACTCCTAGGTATATATCTGAATGACTTCTCACTACCTTAGAGATACTTGCACAACCATGTTTATTGCTGCTCTGCTCACAATAGCTAGGAAATGGAACCAGCCTACATGTCCCTCCACAGATGAATGGATAATAAAGATGTGGTACATTTACACAATGGAGTTCTATTCAGCAGTAAAGAAAAATGAAATTATGAAATTTGCAGGGAAATGGATGGATCTGGAAAGGATTATACTAAGTGAGGTAACCCAGGCCCAGAAAGCCAAACATTGCATGTTCTCTCTCATATGTGGATCCTAGCTACAAAAGTATAGTCTTGTGTGTGAGCTGGAACCAAAAATCAGTAGCAGAGGCCAGAAAGGTACAAAAAGGCTGTAAGGGAGGGAGGAGAGGGAAGGACTTTAGGGGATGGTATTGTATATATGTAAGTGGAAGAACAGATTACAGGGAGGGGAATGGCCTAAGTAAGTCCAGGGGAAGAGATTGTGTAAAAGAAGGGCAGGAGGGAGGTTCAATCAAAATTCAAGATATTCTGAATAAAATATATGAAAACCTACTTTTTTGAATAATGGCACATCCAGAAGCCATAAATTGTTAATAGAAAATTTTCAGTGCCAGGGATGGGATACTTTCCAGTGAGTTATTGGCCAGGGAGGTCCCTATTGTCTCCAAAACATTACAGGCTATTATTGCTAAGGCCCTTGTTTCCCTTGAGAAACAGATTAGACCCTATTGCTGAAGACTTCACTTGTCTGAGAGGCAAGGTCACTGAGACATCAAGCTGGCGCTGAGCAGAAAACCTTCTCCCTGCAGACCAGCCAACTGAAAGCTGGAAAAAGCTGCACTGCATCCAGCCCTATGGGAGACAGAAATCATCAGTGGTGAAAACAGTGGACACTGGAAGCCTCAAGTTTGGCCAAACAGGCCAAATGACAGAACGAGTGCAATAGTGGTATGTCTGCTCTGGGGGAAACATCTGCTCTCTAATTGGACTGAACGCCCACTCTATGGGAGGGAATACATGCCTGGCACTGAAAACCTAATCAAAAGCCTATGGCAGGCAAGGACTTTCTGAATATAACTCCAATTGCTCAGGGAATAAAACCACTAATCAACCACTGGGACCTTGTGAAATTACAAAGCAAAGGACACTGTGAATAGAGCAAAAAGACAACCTACAGAATGGGAGAAAATCTTTGCCAGCTATACATCTGATAGAGGATTAATATCCAGAATATACAAAGAACTCAAAAAACAGAATAATAAGAATTCAAACAACCCAGTTAAAAAATGGGCTATGGAACTAAATAGAGAATTCTCAGAAGATGAAATATAGATGGCATATAAACATCTAAAAAAAGTGTTCCACATCCTTAGCCATCAGGGAAATGCAAATTAAAACCACTTTGAGATTTCATTTCACTCCTGTCAGAATGGCTACCATCAAGAAAACAAATGACAATAAGTGTTGGCGTGGATGCGGAAAAAGAGGAACACTTCTACACTGTTGGTGGGAATGTAATCTGGTGCAGCCATTGTGGAAATCAGTATGGAGGTTCTTGAGACATCTGAAAATACATTTACCATATGATCCAGCTATAGCACTCCTAGGTATATATCTGAATGACTTCTCACTACCTTAGAGATACTTGCACAACCATGTTTATTGCTGCTCTGCTCACAATAGCTAGGAAATGGAACCAGCCTACATGTCCCTCCACAGATGAATGGATAATAAAGATGTGGTACATTTACACAATGGAGTTCTATTCAGCAGTAAAGAAAAATGAAATTATGAAATTTGCAGGGAAATGGATGGATCTGGAAAGGATTATACTAAGTGAGGTAACCCAGGCCCAGAAAGCCAAACATTGCATATGTGGATCCTAGCTACAAAAGTATAGTCTTGTGTGTGAGCTGGAACCAAAAATCAGTAGCAGAGGCCAGAAAGGTACAAAAAGGCTGTAAGGGAGGGAGGAGAGGGAAGGACTTTAGGGGATGGTATTGTATATATGTAAGTGGAAGAACAGATTACAGGGAGGGGAATGGCCTAAGTAAGTCCAGGGGAAGAGATTGTGTAAAAGAAGGGCAGGAGGGAGGTTCAATCAAAATTCAAGATATTCTGAATAAAATATATGAAAACCTACTTTTTTGAATAATGGCACATCCAGAAGCCATAAATTGTTAATAGAAAATTTTCAGTGCCAGGGATGGGATACTTTCCAGTGAGTTATTGGCCAGGGAGGTCCCTATTGTCTCCAAAACATTACAGGCTATTATTGCCAAGGCCCTTGTTTCCCTTGAGAAACAGATGGTAAGACCCTATTGCTGAAGACTTCACTTGTCTGAGTGGCAAGGTCACTGAGACATCAAGCTGGCGCTGAGCAGAAAACCTTCTCCCTGCAGACCAGCCAACTGAAAGCTGGAAAAAGCTGCACTGCATCCAGCCCTATGGGAGACAGAAGTCATCAGCAGTGAAAACAGTGGACACTGGAAACCTCAAGTTTGGCCAAACAGGCCAAATGACAGAACGAGTGCAATAGTGGCATGTCTGCTCTGGGGGAAACATCTGCTCTCTAATTGGACTGAACGCCCACTCTATGGGAGGGAATACATGCCTGGCACTGAAAACCTAATCAAAAGCCTATGGCAGGCAAGGACTTTCTGAATATAACTCCAATTGCTCAGGGAATAAAACCACTAATCAACCACTGGGACCTTATGAAATTACAAAGCAAAGGACATTGTGAATAGAGCAAAAAGACAACCTACAGAATGGGAGAAAATCTTTGCCAGCTATACATCTGATAGAGGATTAATATCCAGAATATACAAAGAACTCAAAAAACAGAATAATAAGAATTCAAACAACCCAGTTAAAAAATGGGCTATGGAACTAAATAGAGAATTCTCAGAAGATGAAATACAGATGGCATATAAACATCTAAAAAAGTGTTCCACATCCTTAGCCATCAGGGAAATGCAAATTAAAACCACTTTGAGATTTCATTTCACTCCTGTCAGAATGGCTACCATCAAGAAAACAAATGACAATAAGTGTTGGCGTGGATGCGGAAAAAGAGGAACACTTCTACACTGTTGGTGGGAATGTAATCTGGTGCAGCCATTGTGGAAATCAGTGTGGAGGTTCTTGAGACAGCTACAAATACATTTACCATATGATCCAGCTATAGCATTCCTAGGCATATATCCAAAGGACTCTTCTCACTACCTTAGAGATACCTGCACAACCATGTTTATTGCTGCTCTATTCACAATAGCTAGGAAATGGAACTAGCCTAGATGTCCCTCCACAGAAGAATGGATAATAAAGATGTGGTACATTTACACAATGGAGTTCTATTTAGCAGTAAAGAAAAATGAAATTATAAAATTTGCAGGGAAATGGATGGATCTGGAAAGGATTATACTTAGTGAGGTAACCCAGGCTCAGAAAGCCAAATGTCACATGTTCTCTCTCCTAGCTACTAATGTATAGACTTGTGTGTAAACTGGAACCAAAAATAGGAACCAGAAACCAGTAAGCTGGTAAAAGGCTATAAGGGAGGGAGGAAAGGGAAAGACTTAAGTGTATGATATTGCACATATGTAAGTAGAAGAACAGATTACAGGAGGGGAATGGCCTAAGTGAGGCCATGGGAAGAGAATGCATAAAAGAAGGGCAGGGGGAAGGTCAATCTAAATTCAAGATAGTGTGAATGAGACTTATGTAAACTTACTTTTTTGAATAATGGCACATCTAGAAGCTATAGACTGTTACTAGAAAATTTTCAGTGCCTGGGATGGGATACCTTCCAGTGAGTTGTTGGCCAAGGAGGTCCCGGTAGCCTCCAAAACATTAAAGGCTTTTGCCAAAGCCCTTGGTTTCCCTTGAGAAACAGATAGTAAGACCCTATTGCTGAAAACATCTCTTGCCTGAGAGGCAAGGTTACTGAGAAAGCAAGCTGGTGCAGAGCAGAAAACCTTCTCCCTGTAGACCAGCCAACTGAAAGCTGGAAAAAGCTGCACTGCATGCAGCCGTATGGGAGACAGAGGTCATCAGCAGTGAAAACAGTGGACACTGAAAATTAAAGTTTGGCCATACAGGCCAAATGACTGAATGGATACAATAGTGGCATGTCTACTCTTGGGTAACCAACTGCTCCATAATTGGACTGAAGGCCCTCTCTATGGGAGGGAATACATACCTGGTACTGAAAAACCTAAGCAAAAGTCTATGGCAGGAGAGGTCATGAACCTTAGGGGTATAAAGCCTGCTCTTGTCTGACTAAATGTATATATTATTCCCACCAAGCTGCCCTGGGGGCACTACACTTAAGTTTCATGTTCACATATTAACGCTACTCTCACTTATGGTTTAGAGAAGCTTCTCTTTTCAGGTGGTGATGACCACTGGGATGACCCAAAAGGCAACATAGTGCTGAGAAGAAGGGATGGAGGAGTGCCCAGAACTGAAACACCTCTGTCACACCCTCCAAGGCTCAGGGACCATTGCGGAAGAGGGGATGGATAGAATGGAAGAGCCAAAGGAAGGGTATGACTTCTTACAATGCAACTGCCCAGACAGAACTTGGCCTCGATATCCATGACCTTGTAGTGCCTAGCAACACCTTCACAAGACCCTCATAATAGAAGAAAAAGATGATGACATCAAATTAAAAGAGAGACTAATGGAGAGAGGGAGAGGATATGATGGAGATTAGAGTTCTAAAGTGGAATGGGGGGAGGGGAGGGAAATATCATGTGTTTTTTGTATGTAAGTATAGAAGTTGTCATTAAAAAAATAATTAATAATAAAAAAAAAGCCTATGGCAGGGGAGGTCATGAGCCTCAGGGATATAAAGCCTGCTCTTGTCTGGCTAAATGTATATATTATTCTCACCAAACTGCCTTGAAAGCACTACACTTAATGTTCATATTCATATATTAATGCTACTCTAGCTTCTGGTTAGAAAAATCTTCTTTTTTTCAGATGGAGATGACCACTGAGATGACCCAAAAAGCAACACAATTCTGAGAAGAAGGGATTAAGGAGTGTCCAGCACTGAAACATCTCTATCACATCCCCCAAGGCTCAGGGTCCATTGCAGAAGAGGTGGTGGAAAGAATGTAAGAGCTAAAGGAAGGGTACAACTCCTTACAATGCAACTGTCCAGACAGAAATTGGCCTCAATATCCATGACCTTGCAGTGCCTAGCAATACCTTCACAAGACCCTCATAATAGGAGAAAAAGATGATATCACAATAGAAGAGAGACTAATAGAGAGAGGGAGGTAATATGGTGGAGATCAGAGTGGGGGGGAATATCATCACTTATTGTCTGTAAGTATAGAAGTTGTCAATAAAAAAATAATTTTTAGGGCTGGAGAGATGGCTTGGTGGTTAAGCGCTTGCCTATGAAGCCCAAAGACCCCGGTTCAAGGCTTGATTCCCCAGTACCCATGTAAGCCAGATGCACAAGGTGGCACATGCATCTGGAGTTCGTTTTCAGTGGCTGGATGCCCAGGTGCACCCATTCTCTCTCTCTCTCTCTCTCTCTCTCTCTCTCTCTCTCTCTCTCTCTGCCTCTTTCTGTCTGTTGCTCTCAAACAAATAAAAATAAATAAATAAAATAATAATTTTTTAAAAAATTTAAAGCAGTTTTTAAGACTATGTATGGCAAGAATTTAATGATCTCAAGTCAGAGATGAGTAGAAATATGGAAGAACTGCTTCTTGCACTGTTCCTGTCTTCTATGTTTCGTGGAGTTTACTCAATGCAACACCAGCAGCAAGAACTCAGGAACATGTCTTGATTGAGAGTTTGTGCACAAAAAGCAAATCAAGAGATTCAAGAAGTCGTCAGATGTTATCAGTCAGAATGTGGATAAGACCTTGAAAAAGACATTATTAGGTCAGATACCTCAGGGCATTTTGAATGTCTACTTGTATCCGTGTGCCAGAGAAATTGTGACGACTGCCAGAGTGTAAACCACCACATGGCTCAAGAAGATGTTCTGCATACCATCAAGCTGGTGAGGGGAGCTTAGGGACAGATTGATCTTGTTTTAACAGGATTCTTTCCCCAGGAAGTTTTCCCTGGCTGAAAGCTACCATGGAGACTTATTTCAAGATGGCAAATCAAGATCTGTTAAGCAGTGTCAGCCATGAGTTTTCTGCATATGTTGAATGTGGTTTAAAGTCTATCTTGCAGTGTGCCCTAAAATGTCCTTCCTTCTTTGCTGGGTGGCTCTACTATTCCATGAAGGGTGCTGCCATAGATGATTCCACCCTGGTCATGCCAAGTAAGATCAACCTTGTACAAACAAAACAGATGAGCCTGGACACAATGATTCCAAGTGGCATCCAAGTGGCATAAGTAAAGCTGCTTCTGGCCATTGTAGCCCAGTGAGAGGAATTTTATGGGAGAAGGAGCATGAGAGAGAGAGAGAGAGAGAGAGAGCAAATTGGCACACCAGAGTCTCCAGCCATTGCAATCGGACTCCAGACAAGTGGGCCACCTTGTGCACATGTTTCCTTGTGCCTGTGTCACCTTGTGTGTCTGGCTTATGTGGGATCTGGGGAGTCAAACATGAGTCCTTAGGCTTCACAGGTAAGTGCCTTGACTACTAAGCCATCTCTTCAGCCCTGAGAGGGATTTTTAAAACTTTTTTTTATTGACAACTTCTATAAATATAAACAATATGTCATCATCACAATCTCTACTTTTCCCTCCCAAATTCCCCTCAACTGAATCTCTTCTTCTTTCCAACTAGTCTCTCTTCTATATTGATGTCATATTTCTCCCTCTTATTATGTAGGTCTTCTGGTGGCAGTGCCACACACTGTGAGGTCAGGAATATCAAGACCACATTGTGTCTAAAAAACAGAATTGTAAGCATGCATGCCCTTTTGGCTCTTATATTCTTTCTACCACCTCTTCCACAATGGTCCTTGGGCCTTGAAGGATGTGACAGAGATGGCTGAACACTCCACTGTCACTTCTTCTCAGCACTATGGTGAGTGAGTTTTGAGTCACCCAAGTGGTCATCACCATCTGAAAAGAGAAGCTTCTCTAACCAAAAGGGAGAATGGCATTAATATATGAGCATAAACTTAAGTATTTAGAGAGCAATTTGGTGGGCATTCTATATCTACTTAAATAGATAACAGTAGTGGTTTCCTCCGAGAGTATATAACCCCCAAGCCATAGACTTATCATGAGGTTTTCAAAACCAGGAATGAACTCCTTCCCATGGAGTGGGCCTCAAGTCCAATCAGAGCAGTTCGTTTCCCCCATGACAGACATGCCACCATTGCACCAGTTGACACAATTGGCTCAGCTGTCCAGCCATCAAGCTTTCAGGGTCCACTACTGGTTAAGACCACTGATGACTTTTTCCCCCCAACAAGCTACATAGGTCCTTCCAGTATGTTGACAGCTAGCCAATGGAGAGGAGGCTTCCAGCTCAGCTCCAGCTTGATTTTTCAGTAGCCCAAGAATGGGGAATCTTCAGTTATAGCATCCTTGAAAGTAGCCGGTAATGATTGAGGGTTATTGGGGGCCTCCCTGACCTCAACTTGCTGGAAGGTATCCCACCTCTGGCACTTAAATTTTTCTAATAACATTCTATGGCTTTGGGGTCCAACATTATCCACCTTAACAAGATACTTCTGCCCAAACTCAGAAAGGGATTTTTTTGTTTTTGGTTTTCCAAGCAGGATCTCAGTCTAGCCCAGGCTAACCTGGAACTCACTCTGTAGTCCCAGGCTGGCCTCAAGCTCACAGTAATTCTACCTCTGCCTCCAAGTGCTGGGATTAAAGGTGTGCACCATCATGCCCAGCTGAGAAAAAAAAATTTTTTTAATTTGAGAGAGACAGAGAGAGAGAGGGGAAGCGAATAGGCAAGCCAGTGGCCTCTCAGCTACTGTGAACTAACTCCAGATGCATGTGTGTGTGGGACATTGTGTGCTTACATCACTTTTTGCATCTGGCTAAACATGGAACCTGGACACTTGAATGGGCATTCTTGGGCTTCACAGGCAAGCACCTCAACTGCTAAAGCATCTCTCCAGCCCAGGGTTTTTTTTTAATGAATGATGACATTCATAGATTAGCCTTCAAAGCAATGAGAAGTGCATGCAGCAACAAGCAACCATCACCTAACCAAAACAACTTTTTACCAAGGATGGTGTCAGGGTACTGTTCCTGGTTGGCACATGCTGTTACTGTCATAATTCTAAGGTCATTTTTTCCTTCTACATCCAATCAACATAAAAGCTATATCAATGATATCATTTTATAATGTTTACAAAGCTCATTCTCACTGCTTTGATTTTAATCCGAATTTCAAATTGAATAAAAATCACAGTACTTTCTTTAAAAAAAAAAAAAAACTCATATACCTAATTGAACCACAGCTTTGATTAAAATTGTCAGTGAGCTGACATGGGTGGTATATTAGCTCAAACTCTCCATTTTCATGGAAGACCATCACCACACTCTGACCCCAATACAACCCATGTTCCTAATGTATTCCTGGCTCTCCCTCATTCTCTGTCTCCCTCTTTCTGTGGTGCATGGACATGAGGTAGATAAGTGAAGAGAAGTAATCCTCCACTGGGTTCACAACCCTTTATAATTTATTATAATTTATCCATATATTTTAGAATAGCAGAAGCGGATGATCCAGATTACCTATATGGAGCAATCAGACAAAACTGACGAGAGCATCCTCACACCTGTCCCTTTGGCTCTGAAAATGCTGTCACCGAGGCCCTCTTCTTCTCCCCTCCAGCCTCAGGGGGCTCAGAGGACGTGGCCTGGTATGTGGTACATTGTCAGGCTGCCAGAGCTGACAGCACAGCTCACTACTTGTTCGACCCATAAGTCTAATGGGGCAGCATCAAGATCACAGCTTTTCCAGGAGAGAGGGAGTTACTGTAAACTGACGGAAACCAGAGGGTACTGTCAGTTCTGTCTCTGGGGACCTTGAGACCATGTCAACATCCTGATCACAGACCAAGCCACAGCCTCAC
Organism: Orientallactaga sibirica; assembly: GCA_036365145.1. Classification (NCBI taxonomy): domain Eukaryota; kingdom Metazoa; phylum Chordata; class Mammalia; order Rodentia; family Dipodidae; genus Orientallactaga; species Orientallactaga sibirica. The sequence goes on from JAEOAD010000009.1 coordinate 33,190,562, forward strand.
ACAGGAACAGCAGACTGCAAAGAGATGGTATCAGACAAGAACACCACCTAAACAGCATGCTGCACGGAAAACTGCTTAGGCCTCCCATGGGCAGGAAAGATCTATTTCCTAGGAGCCGCGTAGGGGCCACCTCTGATATCAGGTATCACACAGCAGTACCCAAACTGTCACAAGCACAGCTTCCCTTTCATAAAGTGTGTCTATGAGTGTGTATTCCATATTAAGCCACACTTTCTGTTATTCTGATTCACAGGACAGAAGTGTGGAACATGAGAGGTGAGGCCCCTTGTCCGAGGCTACCTGCTAACCTGCACAGGGCCTGAAATTTAAATGCAAACATATTTTCCTACCCTAACCACTCTACACTGGAGAAAAAAAGTACATGACAGAAGAAGAAACAGAAAGGCTTTTGTAAGACTAAGTTCGTGGGAAGTAATTCCTGCTGGATACTGAAAACCTAGTCAAAAGCTTATGGCTGGGAAGATCATAAGCTCTAGGGGGAAAGTTACCGCTATTGCACAGCTAAATGGACATATTATGCCCATTAAATTACCCTTAAATATTTATGTTTATGCTCATATATTAGTGTTGCTCCCACTTTTGGTTAGAGAAGCTTCTCTCTTCAGATGGTAGTGACCACTGGGGAGACTAAAAAACTCATTAATTCGCTGAGAAGAAGTGACAGTAGAGTGAGTATTCAGCGCTAAAGGAAACATCTCTACCACACCCTCCAAGGCTCAGGAGCCATTGAGCAAGAGCCAGAGGATGAGGAGGAGTGCCTTGGAACACCGTCTTCCAGAAACAAAGTGGCAGTTGCATTTGTGAGACCTCAGTGGCTGTCACTTACCTGCACAAGACCTGCATAATAAGAAGGCAAAAACAAATGATGATATCAAAATAAAAGAGGGATTCGTTGGAAACAAGCAAGGATTCAGTGGATGAGAGGGACAAAGGAGGGTGTAGGAGGGGGTTATGACCAGGGAATATTGTGTATATGTACGGAACTTTCAATAAAAAGGTTTTATTTAAAAAAAAAAGAAGAAGAAGAAGAAGAAGTTCTTAACTCAACTGAGAAAGCCTTGACATGGCTTTAATGGACCCATCCCTGCCTTTGCCATGTTATTCTTCACAAAGGATAGTGGAAAAGGGGGTTTTATTAGTAAAGCTTTGCAGCACAAGGAGGGATGACTGCCTATGAGAAGGGGGAGTCATTGAAGAGAGATTTTTTTTTTTTTTTTGGTTTCAAGGTAGGGTCTCACTCTAGCCCAGGCTGACCTGGAATTCACTATGTAGCCTCAGGGTGGCCTGGAACTCACAGCGATTCTCCTACCTCTGCCTCCTGGGATTAAAATGCTGGGATTAAAGGCGTGTGCCACCACACCAGGCTAAAGAGAGAATTCTTGCTGTGTTCAGGGTGTAGAAGCTGGAGCAGAGGCCAGCGGTTCTGAGAGAAAATAGAAGTCATTGACAGAGCCAGCAAGCGCTTTAGAGGTATAGAAACTGTTCATTTCCCATTTCCTGTCACTCAGCACAGCACCTACAGATGAAGGCAACATAAATGAATAAATGAGCCAGGCATGGTAGCACACGCCTTTTTATCCCAGCACTCAGGAGGCAGAGGTAGGAGGATCGCCATGTACATAGTGAATTCCAGGTCAGCCTGAGCTAGAGTGAGACCCTACTGCAAAAAAAAACAAAATAAATAAATAAACGAGCAAAAGAATAAATAAACACTAGATGTAGATAAAATAGAAAACACTAGATATAGATAAAAGCTTGGCTTCTGGAAGGTATCCTGGTGAGACCTGGCCCCATTTATCATATCATTTACAGGAGAAAATGCTTCACCAAAATAAGGCAGGATGGGAGCTTTCACTCCCTAGACCAGTCACCTTTCCTGCGTGGGCTAGCTCGGGCATGTTGGCTGCCTCCTACCACACTTAATGAGATGTGATGCTGGAGGGAAGCAGCTAATTGCATGATGTTTTATTAATCCTTTCTCCATGAAATATTAATTGTGAGATTTCACAAATACCAAGATCTGTCTGCTTTCTAATATCTTGGGGGTTTTGGCCTCTCCAGATCAATATTTGAGGGTTTCCAATTGAGGGACCAAGGTGACAAGCATAATACCAGATCCTGTAGGAGAGCAGCTGACAACCCAAATAAAACCACCAAGACGTCAAAAATGCCTCCCTTGATTAGCTGCTCCCTGGCTGCTGAATTCCACGGTGAATTCCAAAAACTGGAATCCAAAGACTGAGTGGAACAAATGAAGAGAGCTTCATGAGGGGTCTCAATATCCTTCCCACTTAGTTCTAGAAGGCTGCAGTTGATGTCCACTGCCCTAGAGCAAGGTCCCAAGCACTGTACTTATCCGTGGAAGGATTTCTGCATGAGTGGGAGAAATAGGAATCCCCACAGCCAGGAGCTAGCACTGAAAGGAAGATGGATGTCACAGCTATGGGACAGGCAGTTCCAGAGAAGATACTCTGCCTGGTGAAAGACAAGGATATACTTCCAGAAACAAAATGGGTAGGGTTGCTCATCTGACAAGCTCCTAAAAAATGGATGGGGTCTCAGTGAACACTGCCCCAAAGCTCCACACAGCATCTCATGGACACAGCCAGCAATGGCCGCCAGCAAAGGAGCCCACCTGTAGGATAATGGAGCCAGTGACATTTCCCCTAGGTTATGTGCTGCAGACTAAGACAAGAACCTTCGCCTCTTCATTTCTCTCTTCCTGTCTGTAGGACTTACCTTCTCATTGCTAAGACAAAACACCCAACCAGAAGCAACTCAAGAAAGGGGATTTATTTCAGCTTACAATTTCAAAGATAAGTTTCATCATGATTAGAAGAGCAGGGCATGAGCAGGAAGTTTCCCCAAACAGAAAACCACAGATTCATTCCAGCCAAAACTGTCAATGATGTGACTGCACATGGCCATTCAGATTTAACCACAACCCAACACAACAGAGGGACCACCCTGTGAATCCAGCCTTTGCCCAGCACCAAACATCAGCCAATCAGACCTGCCCTCATATGCATGGCAGGAATTGCATGCACAGTGGCTCACTCTAACCTAACAAGAACTACTGTCAAATGGAGAACACCATTGTCTTATGCACTAAATAAACTTGGCTTTGTTCCAGTCTAAAAGACAGCTCTGTGGTTAAAGGCACTTGCTTGCACAGCCTGCTGTACTGAGTTCAAATACCCAGTACCTACATAAGCCAGATACACAAGTGGCACATGAATGTGGAATTTGTATTGGTAAGAGGCCTAGCATGCCCATCCTCTTGCTCAATTTATTTTATTTATTTTATTTTTTATTTTTTGGTTTTTCAAGGTAGGGTCTTGCTCTAGCCCAGGCTGACCTTGAACTCACTCTGTAGTCTCAGGGTGGCCTCGAAGTCACAGCAATCCTCCTATTCCCCCACCCATCAATATATTTTTTAGTAATTTTTTTTTTTATTGACAACTTCTTTACTTGTAGACAATATCCCATGGTACTTCCCTCCCTCCCCCCACTTTCCCCTTTGAAACTCCACTCTCCATCATCTCCCCTTCCCCTCTCAATCAGTCTCTCTTTTCAGTTTGATGTCATGATCTTTTCCTCCTATTATGATGGTCTCGTGTTCATAGTGTCTGGCACTGTGAGGTCATGGATATCCAGGCCATTTTGTGTCTGGAGGAGCACATTGTAAGGAGTCCTACTCTTCCTTTGGCTCTTACATTCTTTCCACCCCCCTCTTCTGCAATGGACCCTGAGCCTTGGAAGGTGTGTTAGAGATGTTTCAGTGCTGAGCACTCCTCTGTCCCTTCTTCTCAGCACCATGGTGCCTTCTGAGTAATACCAAGGTCACCGCCATCTGAAAAGAGAAGCTTCACTAACCATAAGTGAGAGTAGCATTAATAATTGGTGTGGACATTAAGAGAAGTGCTTACTGGGCAGTTTGATGAGCATAGTATATACATTTAGCATAACACCAGTCATAGGTTTTCAGTATCAGGGAATTATTCCTTCCCATGGAGCTGGCCTCCAGTCCAATTACAGAGCGGTTGGTTTCCCCCATAACAGACATGCAACTATTGCACCTGTTGGCTCATTTGGCCTGGCTGGCCAAATTTAAAGCTTGCAGTGTTCACTGTTGAGTACCTTCACTGGTGTTTTCTCTCTCCCAATGAACTGCATGCAGCGGAGCTTTTTCCAACTTTCTGTCAGCTGGTCCACCTGTAGGAAGCTTTCAGCTCAGCTCCAGCAGAATTTCTCAGTGACCTTGCAGCCCGAGTATGTGTAGTCTTCAGCAACAGGGTCTTACCATCTATTCCTGGTGGGAAACCAAAGGCCTCAGCAAAGGCCTATAATGTTTTGGGGGTATCTGTGACCTCTCATGCCAACAACTCACTGGAAGGTATCCCCTCCCTGGCACTGAAAATTTTCTAGTAACAATCTATGGTTTCTGAGTGTTCCATTGTCCAGAAAAGTAGGTTTCCCTATGACTTATTTATATCCTTTTAGAGTTTGATTAGCCCTCCCTCCACCTTTCCTTTACTCAATCTCTTCCCCTGACCTCACTTAGGCCTTTTTGCCCCCATCAATCTGTTCTTCTACATACATATATGCAATGCCATCCTATTAAGTCCCCTCTCCATCCCTTTCTATTCCTTTTATATGAGTTTTATTTTTACTCACATAGAAGTCCAATCATTTGTAGCTAGCATCCACATAGGAGGGAGAACATGTGACATTTGGCTTTCTGGGACTGGGTTACCACACTAAGTATAATCCTTTCCAGATCCATCCATTTTCCAGCAAATTTCATAACTTCATTTTTCTTTACCACTGAGTAGAACTCCATTGTGTAAATGTGCCACATCTTCATTATCCACTCATCAGTTGAGGGACATCTAGGCTGGTTCCATTTTTTAGCTATTGTAAATAGAGCAGCAATAAACATGTTGAAGAAAGTATCTCTAAGGTAGTGAGATGAATCCTTAGGATATATGCCTAGGAGTTATATAGCTGGGTCGTATGGATCTATATTTAGCTGTCTCAGGAACCTCCACATTGATTTCCTAAGATTGCATTCCCACCAACAGTGTAGAAGGGTTCCTCTTTTTCCACATCCTTGCCAGCATTTATAGTCATTTATTTTCATGAAGGTAGGCAATCTGACAGGAGTGAGATGGAATCTCAATGTAGTTTTGATCTGCATTTTCCTGATGACTAGGGATGTAGAACATTTTTTTAGATGTTTATATGCCATCTGTATTTCTTCTTCTGAGAACTCTCTATTAAGTTCCATAGCCCCTTTTTAATTGGGTTGTTTGATTTCTTATTATTTAATTTTTTGAGTTCTTTGTATGTCCTAGATATTAACCCTCTGACAGATGCATAGCTGGCAAAGATTTTCTCCCATTCTGTAGGTTGCCTCTTTGCTCTATTCACAGTGTCCTTAGCTGTACAAAAGCTTTGTAATTTCATGAGGTCCCAGTGGTTGATCTGTGGTTTTATTTCCTGAGCAATTGGGGTTATATTCAAGAAGTCTTTGCCAAGACCAATATGTTGAGGGGTTTCCCCTACTTTTTCCTCTAGCAGTTTCAGAGTTTCAGGTCTAATATTAAGGTCTTTGATCCATTTGGACTTGATTCTTGTGCATGGAGAGAGATAAGGATCTATTTTCATCCTCTACAGATGCATATCCAATTTTCCCAGCACCATTTGTTGAAGAGGCTGTCTTTTCTCCAATGAGTATTATTGGCATTTTTGTCAAAGATCAGATGGCTATAGCTACCCAGACTTACATCAGGGTCCTCTGTTCTGTTCCATTGATGTACATGTCTGTTTTTGTGCCAGTACCATGCTGTTTTTGTTACTATGGCTCTGTAATGTAGGTTAAAATCAGGTACGGTGATTCTACCAGCCTTATCTTTGTTTTAGATATCCGTGGTTTTTTGGGCCTCCAAATGAATTTTTGTATTGTTTTTTTCTATTTCTGTGAAGAATGTCGTTGGAATTTTGATTGGGATTGCATTAAATTAAATTAATTGCTTTTGGTAGAATTTCCATTTTCACAATATTGATTCTTCCAATCCAAGAACAGGGATGTTTTTCTATTTCCTAGTGTCTTTTGCAAATTCTCACATGAGTGTTTTAGAGTTCTCCTTGTATAGATCCTTCACTTCCTTGGTTATGGTTATCCCAAGGTATTTTTTTTTTTTTTTTTTGATGAAATTGTGAATGGGAGTGATTCTCTGATTTCATCCTCTGTGTATTTGTTGTTAGCATATAGGAAGGCTACTGATTTCTGTGTGTTTATTTTGTATCCTGCTACATGGCTATAGGTGTTTATCCATTCTAACAGTCTGCTGGTAGAGTCTTTAGGTCCTTTATGTATAGAATCATATCATCTTCAAATAATGATAACTTTATCTCTTCCTTTCCAATTTGTATCCCTTTTATGTGTGTCTCTTGCCTTATTGCTATGGCTAAGACTTCCAGTACTATATTAAATAAAAGTGGGGACAGTGGACACCTTTGTCTTGTGCCTGATTTTAGTGGAAAAGCTTCAAATTTTTCCCCATTTAGTATTATGTTGGCTGTAGGTTTGTCATAAATAGCTTTTATTATGTTGAGATATGTTCCTTCTATTCTCAGTCTTCGTAGGAATTTTATCATGAATGGAAGTTAGATTTTGTCAAATGCTTTTTCTGCATATAATGAGATGATCATGTGATTCTTTTTCCTTCAGTCCGTTTATGTAATGTATTACATTTATTGTTTTGTGTATGTTGAACCATCCCTGCATCTCTGGGATAAAGCCTACTTGGTGGAGGTGAATGATCTTTCTAATATATTCTTGTATTCTGTTTGCCAGTATTTTGTTGAGAATTTTTGGATCTGTGTTCATGAGGGAGATTGGTATGTAATTTTCCTTTTTTGTTCTGTCTTTGTCTGGTTTTGGGATCAGGGTAATGCTGGCTTCATAGAAGGAGTTTGGTAGGGTTCCTTCCTCTTCTATTTTATGGAAAAGTTTAAGAAGCATTGGTGCTAGTTCTTCCATGAAGGTCTGGTAAAATTCAGCAGTGAATCCATCTGGGCCTGGACTTTTTTTAGTTGGGAGATTTTTTTATAACTGCTTGGATCTCCATACTTGTTATAGGTCTATTTAAGTGGTTAATCTCATCTTGATTTAATTTGGATAGGTCATATAAATCAAGGAAATTATCCATTTCTTTCAGGTTTTCAAACTTAGTGGAGTATATGTTCTTATAGTATGTCCCGTTGATTTTTTAAATTTCTCTGGCATCTGTTGTAATGGTGCCTTTTTCAACTCTGATTTTATTAATTTGTGTCTCTTCCTTCTTTCTTTTGGTCAGATTTGCTAAGGGTTTGTCAATCTTGTTTATCCTTTCAAAGAACCAACTCTGTTGTTTCATTGATTCTTTGGATTGCTTTTTTGGTTTCTATTTCATTAATTTCTTCCCTAATCTTTATTATTTCTTCCCTTCTACTGATTTTTGGTTTGCCTTGTTCTTTTTTTTCCAAGGCCTTAAAGTGGAGCATTAAGTTGTTTATCTGCAACCTTTCTAATTTCTTAACATAGGCACTTAAAGCTATAAATTTCCCTCTTAGGACTGCCTTCATTGTGCCCCAAAGGTTTTGGTATGTTGTGTTCTCATTATCATTTGACTCCATGAATTTTTTTTATTTCCTTCTTGATTTCTTCATTGACCCATTCATCATTTAGTAATGTATTTGTTTAGTTTCCATGATTTTGTGTATGCTCTATAGCTTTTCTTGTTATTGATTTGTAGTTTGATCCCATTGTGATCTGATAGAGTGCAAGAAATTATTTCAATTTTCCTATATTGGTTAAGATTTGCTTTGTGTCCTAACATATGGTCTATTTTAGAGAATGTTCCATGTGTTGCTGAAAAGAATGTGTATTCTTCAGCATTTGGATGAAATATCCTGTATATATCTGTTAGGTCCATTTGTTCTATGACCTCATTTAATCCAGAAGCATCTCTGTTTATTCTTTGTCGGGATGACCTGTCAATTGGTGAGAGTGGGGTGTTGAAGTCACCCACAAGTATGTTTGGTGTTATCTGTGACCTTAGTTCTAATAGCATTTGTTTGATGAAATTGAGAGCTCCCCTGTTAGGTGCATATATGTTTAGGATTGTAATGTCCTCCTGTTGGAGCGCTCCTTTAATCAATATAAAGTGACCTTCCTTATCTTTCCTAACTAATGTTGGTCTGAATTCTAACCTATCAGATATTAGGATAGCAACCCCTGCTTGTTTTCAGGCCCACTTGCTTGAAATACCGTTTTCCAGCCTTTCACCCTAAGGTAGTATCCATCCTTTGTAGAAAGGTGAGTTTCTTGGAGGGAACAAATTGAAGGATCCTGCTTTTTGACCCAGTCTGCAAACCTATGGCTTTTGGTTGGGGCATTCCAGCCATTGATATTAAGAGTTATTATAGAAAGGTGTGTTTTAATTTTTGCCATTTTTCTTATTTTGTAGTTCTTCTGGTTTTACCTTTGCTCTCTTGTATTAACTAGTGTTGGAGAATGGTTTGTTTTTTCCAGGTTCCTTATATGTATGCTTTTCTTCCTCTTCAGCATGGAGGATCCTTTCAAGTATTTTCTGTAGATCTGGTTTTGTCTTCAAATATTCCTTAAGCCTGCTTTTGTTGTGGAATGTTCTTATTTCTCCATCTATTTGAATGGATAGCTTTGCAGGATAAAGTAACCTTGGTTGACAGTTGTTATCTTTCAGAACTTGGAATACATCACTCCAAGCCCTTTTGGCTTTTAAAGTTTGTGTTGAGTAATCTGCTGTGATTCTGATGGACTTGCCTTTGTAGGTGACTTGCTTTTTCTCTCTACCTGCTTTCAGTATATTTTCTTTGGTTTGTATGTTTGGTAGTTTAACTATAATATGGCGGGGAGAGGTTCTTTTCAGGTTTTGTCTGTTTGGTGTTCTAAAGGCTTCCTGTTTCTGCATTGGCATCTCTTTCCCAATTTGGGGGAAGTTTTCTTGTATGATTTTGTTGAAAGTGCCTATTATGCCTTTGGAGTGAAATTCTTCTCCTTCTACTATACTCTGAATTCTTATGTTTGATCTTTTCATGGTGTCCCAAATATCTTGAAATTCCCATTCATGACTTATTAGTTTGTCTTTCTCTTTGTTGGACTGTATTAGATCTACCACCTGGTCTTCTAGTTTATATATTCTGTTCTCTCCTTCATCCATTCTACTGGAGAGATTTTCTACAGAGTTTTTTATTTCACGGATTGTGTTCCTCATTGCTAGTATTTCTGACTGGTTTTTCATTATTTCTATTTCCTTATTCATGTCTTGTATTGACCTCTTTATTTCATTAAATTGGTTTCCTGGGTATTCTTTGATTTCCTCTTTGAGTTCTTAGAATATATTTATAATCATTCTTTTGAAATCTTTCTCAAGCATTTCCTCTAAATCATTCTCACTGAAGGTCATTTCTGATGCATTAATATTTTTGTTGGATTTATATTGTCTTGATTGTTTTGTGTTTCTTGTATTATAATGTAGAGATTTTTGCATCTTGGATTAATTTAATGCTTGAGTTTTCTAATTATCTGCAGTAATATTAGATGTATCAATCAATCTGATATTATATATATTCAGGGTAGGAGCTTAAGCTGCTAAGTGTGGCTCTTAAGACTCTCACAGTAACCACAAAAGTGACCCTAGGTGTTGGGTTGCCTGCTATGAGAGTATTCAAGTAAGCTGAATGGTACAGAATACAGACAAATTCTAAAAACTTAACTAAAAAATGCACATTCAATGAAAAACAGCACAGAGTATTTATGTAAAAGTAGGTGTTATGACAAACAGATCCTCTAACAAAGACACAGTCTCTAAGGATGTGTGTTGCCCCACACCCTTACTCCTGTCAACTGGGAGGCTAAGATTTCTGGTCTGTGGAGGGTTCCAAGGTCAGCTTGTGACCAAGTGAGACCCTTCCCCAATGAATGACAGAAGAGGAAACAAAGGCACTATAAATCAGGAAGCAACAAATGAGCAGCCCAAAATATAGCTTATTTAAGAATGTCAAATCCAATCATCCATCAGATTTAACATATAATTTACCCTGACATGGATGGTGCAATTAGCCCTTCCGATGCAAGCCTATATACCAGGCTTATTCAGCGGGTACTGACCTGGTGTAATCCCAGTTAACTTTTGGGACGGCTTTGATCTCAGTTATGCTGCATGGCCACTTGGGTCCCTCTTTGCTATGCTGTGGGCTCAGTAATGCTGGCTGGGGCTGTGGGTTGCTGCTCTGATCGTGTCGGGTGCTGGGTAGGTGAGCTCCCTTCCCCAGGTCTCTGGTGCTTGGGGAGGGGAGGCTGTGGATGGAGAGTGAAGTCTGCCCACTGGTCCATGTGATCTTCCTCCTCACAAGCCACTCGGTTGGTCTCTGCCGTACTCCTTCCATGTTTCTTGAGTTTTCAAGGAGGTCAGTGTCAATGGAAAATCCCTTCCCCTGGCTTTAAAATCCTGCTGCACAGTCCAAGCATGGTGGCTGCAACCACGTGAAACTTGCCGCCACTGCTGGAGCTGCTTCTGCCTGCTTCTGTGAGCTCTAGACGCTCTGGATCTCTCCTACTTCTCTGCTGTGGTTGATAATTTGCCATACACCTCACTTTTTAGTAGAGGAGTGTGTATTTTGCTGGGTTTTTAAATTTTTTTTTTCTAATATATTTATCACCCTCACTGAATGGGAAACTCTATGGGGTAGATGCTATGGAGCAGATCTATTTCTCCTTGGTTCCAGTATTAGTCAGGGTTGTCTAAAGGAACAGATTGATAGAATAAATAAACATATATATGGTGTAAGCTGATCACACACACACACACACACACACACACACATATATATGTGTGTGTGTGTGTGTGTGTGTGTGTGTGTGTGTGTGTGATCAGCTTACACGATATGGCTTGGCAGTCAAACAATGGCTGTCTTCTCTGCACAATGAAGAGGCTGAAAATGCAGTAGTTCCTCAGTCCACAAGATTGCATGCTTCAGCAATCTCAATCTGGCACTGAAGGCCTGGAGGATTCCTAGACAGACAATGGTTCAGTTGTAAGGTTAAGACACTAAGGCTAAGAGTTCTGTTGTCAGTAAAGGATGGTGGTGCACCATCAGGGAGGAAGAGAAGCCTGACACAAAGGGACCTGCTTCTTCCTGGAACCTCTTTATATGTAGTCAGCCCCTGGAAGGGCTGCCCACCCTCGGGGAAGGTCTTCCTCCTTCAGTTAATCCTTCTGGAAATACCCTGATAGACCTTTTTCAAGAGGCGTGTCTCTTACTTGATCCCTGATCTGATCAAGTTGACAATAGAAATGAGCCACCACAGTTCCCTGTTGGGATTCAAGGCAATGTGTACGTGCTTGGTTATTATGCACCAAGTGCATTGTCTAATAAGGATAGAGGCTTGGCAAACTCTTGAATTAATAAACAGAAGATGGAATGTGATGAATAAATTATACCTTCCCACTTTCAGCAAGTCACAACTGCTCTGAGCCTGGATTTTCTTACATGTGTAATGGAAGTCAGATGTCATCAAGGAGCTAACTCTCTCTAGATACAACTAGCCTAACACGGGCTTTGTACCCAGTAGAACCTCAGAATTATTTAATGTTTCCTTATTACTTTTGTAATGGTAGCAAAGTGATATTAGTTTAAAATCTTACATAGAGCTTATTAAAAATTTAGTAAGACCTAAAAAAGAATGTTTCTCTTATTCTGCACAACTCTACAAAATGTCACCTCCTCTGTGGTACTGTCTCTACATTCTTTGACACCATGGATTTTCCTCCTGTGTGTTCCATGAATGCTTCAAGAGCCCCTCTGTAAAGCAATTATTGCATCCTCTACTACCCACCTCTGTGTGACTGTGACCTCCCTGAGGGCAGGCCTTGAACGTCACATCTTTACAGGTCTCACACTTTAATAGGCAAATGGACCACATCATGCCCCTTCTCTGCTCTTCTCCACTAACTTCTCTAGTCAAGAAACATGTTGATTCATTTTCAGCATGAACTTGAAAATCGGGCAGTCTTAACCTTGAATCCAGTACTGACGAATCACTATTGAGAATCTGGGCACTTTTCCACATTAGCACTTGATACTGCTACTTCCTGGTGTTTAATGGAGGCTAATCACACTCGGAGCTGTTTGAGAATTCAGTGAGGTCATATGTATCAAGTGGTTAAATGAACTGGGTCACTTGTTAAATGTACAATCAATGGTAATTATTATTCTTACCCTGACTCTGAATGCAGACCAAGACACAAATGGTGGATGAGTTCTCAGTTTTCTCTCATCTCCAGGACATTTATACAGTTCGCCTCAGCTATCCTAAATTAAATGCATTGGCCTTAGACTTGACAAGTAAACTAAAAATGGTGAAATGGTTGATACTTAGAGTCCTCTGAAACTCTGTAGCCTTGGGGAAACATTGTCCATAAATATCACTACATTTTTAGGCTGAAAATAGTATTAATAGACCTACCAGCAAGTGCTTGAAGCACCTTTACTTCCCTAGTGCACGGCAGCCTGACAGGTGGTGAGGAGTACACACAGACACACGAGCAAGAATACTCACCTCTCTCACGTGACAGACAGTGAGGAGAAGACACAGAGACACGGGCAAGAACACTCACCTCTCTTGGCCACTACCTCCTTGGTGCTCCCATAGTGAGACAGCATACATCACCTACAGGAAACGTTCAAAGATGATTTTTTTTTTTTTTGGAGAGAGAGAGAGAGAGGAGGAGGACAGATAAAGATGGGCACTCCAGCAGCCTCTCAGCTGCTGCGAACAAAATCCAGATGCATGTGCCCCCTTGTGGTCAAGTGTGGCATTGTGCCCTTGTGTCACTTTGCATCTGGCTAAACGTGGGTCCTGGAAATTGGAACCAGAGTTCTTAGGCTTAAGAGGCAGGCACCTTAACCGCTAAGCCATCTCTCCAGCCCTCAAAGATGATTTTTAAATATATCATCTGACACTTATCCAGGCTTAGCCATGTTCCAAGCACTGTTCACATTCTAACTCTAGCCATCTCGTTGATCCTTTTGAAGATACTATTGTATTTCACATTACCCACAGATTGAGAAGCTACGGTATAGAGAGATTGCATAGCTTCCCAGGATGGCACAGTGAGGGTGCGTGTTCCTCCCACCATGTCATCCTCCCTCTTCCTCTGCCTGTGCAGTTGTCACTCTAGTCAAGGCTATTGGCAGTGGTTGATGACGACAGTATTAATAACAGGTGGCAAACACCTCATAGACAGATGAGGTGTAATCAAGACTTTTAGATGTCCTGAACATTGGAAAAATAATGATGCTTCTCTCCTCACACATTACTGAAGTTGAAAATTACAGTATTCAAGGGAAATGCATCACAAAAAATTTCATATACACTGCAGTCAAGATGGCATTTTACTCGAAGCTGTGATTGCACAGCAGCTCTGGAGTCTAACCAAGCTGAAACATCCGCAGCACTTTTTCCATGATCCTATTTGGCTAAAGACCAAAGCACAGGTTTGATCTGTCTGTGGTACACAAGGGTAGGTCTCCCCTTAGGGCAATGTCCATTCTCCTTCTGTCCATCAGAGGGCTACACATGTCCCTTCTTTTTAAAATATTTTTATTTACTTGTTTGCAAGCAGAGAGAAATAGGGGAAAGAGAGAGGGGGGAGAGAGGGAGAGCACACCAGAGCCTCCAGCCACTGCAAATGAACTCCAGATGCATTTGCCATCCTGTGCATCTGACTTTACGTGGGTACTGGGGATTTGATCCTGGGATGTTAGGCTTTGTGGACAAGTACCTTAACCACTAAGCCATCTCTCCAGCCCTACACATGTGCCTTCTACAAGGCCTGCTAAATGAATGATTGCTCCCAAGTCTAGTTGATAAGATGCAAGGTCCTAATTAAATGTGAATTTCAGACAAACAATGAATAATTATTTAATATGTAATATTTAACTAGGTCCTTCTATCAGTTATTTTCTCATTGTTGTGAACAAATACTTGACCAGTCACAACTTAGGGAAGGAAAAACTTTGCACACTGGCATCATGGAGCTTGAAGAGGTGCAGAATATTTTCGATCAGGCAGAGAATCAAGAAAACTACACTCATCTGAGGAAGAGAGCAGAATATTTTCTCCGGAAAAAGCGGAAAAGCAAAAGACAGCCAGGAACCCACTGTGGAGAGAGCGGCCCCGGCAGCTCGCTCCCCCAACGCTCCGCGCCGCCGGACTCCCAGCCGCGGACTCCCCAGCCGCGGGCTCCCCAGCCGCGGGCTCCCCAGCCGCGGGCTCCCCAGCCGCGGGCTCCCCATCCGTGGGCTCCCAGCGGCTTCGCTCCACCCCAAGAGCACCCCAGCAACTTCACTTCACTCAGCCAGTTCCCCAACGGATCGGCACCAAGACTCCAACTCCTCCAACCAGGTCAGCTAAGCCCCGCTGAGCTTCCGCTGCAAACGCCGCCCGAACAAACAAACAAAAAAAAGGGACTTTTCAACCTCATCAGTGTCCTCACAGAGCCCAGAAATCAAAGAAAAATTCATGGAGCTACTGAAAGAGACACACACCGTGAGTTGCTGCAGGCTTCCTGAATTCGCCCGTCCCCATTCATCAGCTCCCCAGGGAATTGGTAGAATCGAACAACAACCAGTGGCAAATTTGAACCACATCGCCAACACCGGCCCCAGCTGACCTGACCCAAGCTCCACAGCCCAGGTAACGAGGTGGGCACCCAGCATTGGTGAGTTTAAAAGCCACACCAAAAGATAACAAAGGCCTGCATTGGAAGTGCTAACCACTCTTTCCAGGTCAAGGCAGGGTATGTATTACATATTTGTGGGTGGCTTTACCATTTTCAAATAAGCTGAATGTGAGGGGTTGAATATTGCTATCTGTACTACTTATAGATTTAAAGGGCCTTTATCTTTTGCTTCAGTTATTATTGAGGACAGGGTCTGATTCCCAAGCTGACAGGACTAAGGGAGTGGACCATCACATGCCCTTAGGGATTTTAACCCTATAGGACTGGTTGTCTCAATTCTCACACTTGTATACTCTGTGTTCATGTCAATTGAATGTGTATTTTGCTCTGGTGAAGTTTAGAACTTGCATCGAAATTGTTCCACCAGTCTACTACAATAATTGCTTAACAAGCAAACTCAACAGCTAGGAGTACTTTTACTTAAGTACAAGTGCTACACTTGACACCTTAAACCCATATCCTAAAATAATATAAAGGTGGATCACAACACCTAAGAACACTGAAGATAAATAGGAAACCTAAGCATCAAAGCAATCCAGGATGCAAAAGTCACTACATTATAATACAAGAAACACAAAGAATCAAGACAATGCAATTCCACCAAAAATTGCAAATCCATCAGATAGGTCCAACAATGAGACTGTTTTAGATGAAATTCCTGACAAAGATTTCAAGGGAATGATGATATCTATGCTCAAAGAAATGAAAGAAGAAATGAAAGCAATCCGAGAAGAAAACAAAGGAATTAGAGAAGAAAACAAACTGTTGAAGGAGATTACAGAGAAACAGTTTAATGAAATAAAAAGGTCATTAGAGGACATGAACAAGGAAATAGAACTACTGAAGAAAAACCAGGCTGAAATCTTAACATTGAAGAACACAGTCAGTGAAATAAAAACTCTGTGGAAAGTCTCACTAGTAGAATGGATGAAGGAGAGGACAGAATATCCAAGCTAGAAGACGAGGTGGCAGATCTATCACAGTCTAACAAAGAGAAAGACAAGCTAATAGAAAGGTATGAATGGGAACTCCAAGACATGAGGGACACTATGAAAAGATCAAACATAAGAATTCAAGGTATAGCAGAAGGGGAAGAATTTCAATCCAGAGGCTTAGTAGGTGTTTTCCATAAAATCATAGAAGAAAATTTTCCCCAAATTGGGAAAGAAATGCCAATGCAGATACAAGAAGCATTTAGAACACCAAACAGACAAAACCTAGAAGAGAACCTCTTCTCGCCATGTTATAATTAAACTACTAAATACACAAACCAAAGAAAGTATACTGAAAGCAGTTAGAGAGAAAAAGCAAATGACATTTAAGGGGAAACCCATCAGGGTCACAGCAGATTACTCAACACAAACCCTAAAAGCCAGGAGGGCCTGGAGTGATGTATTCCAAGTTCTGAAAGATAAAAACTGTCAACCAAGATTACTTTATCCTGCAAAGCTTTCTATCCAAATTGATGGAGAAATAAGGACATTCCACAACAAAGACAGGCTAAAGGAATTTATGACAACTAAGCCAGCTCTACAGAAAATACTTGCAGGAATCATTCATGCTGAAGAAAAAGCAAAACACACACAGCAGGAAATAGGAAAAAGAAATCATATTCAACAGTTAGAACAAGTGAGTAAAAAGAAAACCAGGAAGAACTACAAAACAAGAAAATGGACAGATCAAATACATATCTTTCAATAATAACTCTTAATATCAATGGCCTCAATGCCCCAATCAAAAGACATAGACTTGCAGACTGGATTAAAAAGCAGGATCCTACCATCTGTTGCCTTCAGGAAACTCACATCCGAATAAAAGATAGAAACATTCTTAGGGTGAAAGGCTGGAAAAAGATATATCAAGCAAATGGACCCAGAAAACAAGCAGGGGTTGCCATTCTAATTTCTGACAGGATAGACTTCAAACCAACATTAGTGAGGAGAGATAAAGCAGGTCACTTTATACTGATTAAAGGAACACTCCAACAGGAGGATATCACAATCCTAAACATTTATGCTCCCAACACGGGGCCCCCAATTACATCAAACAAACACTATCAGACTTAAGGTCAGAAATAACACCTAACACAATAGTAGTGGGTGACTTCAATACCCCGCCTCATCACTTGACAGGTCTACCCAACAAAAATAAACAGAGAAACAACTGCATTAAATGATATCATGGAACAAATGGACCTAACAGATATATACAGAATATTCCATCCAAATACTGCAGAATATACATTCTTCTCAGCGGCACATGGGTCATTCTCTAAAATAGACCATATGATAGGACACAAATCAAATCTCAACAAATACAGGAAAATTGAAATAATCCCTTGTATGCTATCTGACCACAATGGGATTAAACTGCAAATCAACAACAAGAAAAACTACAGAGCATACAGAAATTCATGGAGACTAAACAGTACATTATTGAATGACGCATGGGTCATTGAAGAAATTAAGAAGGAAATCAAGAAATTCATAGAATCAAATGATGATGAGAATACAACATACCAAAACCTGTGGGACACAATGAAGGCAGTCCTACGAGGGAAATTTATAGCTCTAAGTGCCTATATTAAGAAACTAGAGAGTTCACAACTAAACAATTTAATGCTTCACCTTAAGGCCTTGGAAAGAGAAGAACAAGGCAAACCAAAAATCAGTAGACGGGAAGAAATAATAAAGGTTAGGCAGAAATTAATGAAATGGAAACCAAAAAAACAATCAAAAAAATCAATGAAACAAAGAGTTGGTTCTTTGAAAGGATTAACAAGATTGACAAACCCTTAGCAAATCTGACCAAAAGAAAGAGAGAAGAGACAAAAATTGATAAAATTAGAGATGAAAAAGGCAACATCACAACAGATACCAAAGAAATTCAGAAAATCATACGGACATACTTTAAGAATATATATGCCTCTAAGTTTGAAAACCTGAAAGAAATGGATGATTTTCTTGATTTATATGACCTACCAAAATTAAATCAAGATGAGATAAACCATTTAAATAGACCTATAACAACCACAGAGATCCAAGCAGTCATAAAAAGTCTCCCAATTAAAAAAAGCCCAGGCCCAGATGGATTCACTACTGAATTTTACCAGACATTCCTGGAAGATCTAACACCAATGCTTCTCAAACTTTTCCATAAAATAGAAGAGGAAGGAATTCTACCAAAATCCTTCTATGAAGCCAGCATCACCCTGATACCCAAAAACCGACAAAGACAGATCAAAAAAGAAAACTATAGACCAATCTCCTCATGAACATAGATGCAAAAATTCTCAACAAAATACTGGCAAACAGAATACAAGAATATATCAGAAAGATTATTCACCCTGACCAAGTAGGCTTTATCCCAGAGATGCAGGGATGGTTCAACATACGCAAATCCATAAATGTAATACACCATATAAATGGTCTGAAGGACAAAAATCACATGGTCATCTCAATAGATGCAGAAAAGGCATTTGACAAAATCCAACACCCCTTCATGGTGAAAGTACTACAGAAACTTGGAATAGAAGGTACATATCTCAACATAATAAAAGCTATTTATGACAAACCTACAGCCAACATAATACTTAATGGGGAAAAACTTGAAGCTTTTCCTCTAAATTCAGGAACAAGACAAGGGTGTCCACTTTCTCCACTATTATTTAATATAGTATTGGAAGTCTTAGCCATAGCAATAAGGCAAGAGGCACTCATAAAGGGGATACAAATCGGAAAGGAAGAGGTCAAATTATCATTATTTGCAGATGATATGATTCTATACATAACAGATCCTAAGGACTCTACCAGCAAATTATTAGAGCTGATAAACACTTTTAGCAATGTAGCAGGATACAAAATAAACACACAGAAATCAGTAGCTTTTCTATACACTAACAACAAACATGCAGAGGATGAAATCAGGGAATCTCTCCCATTCACAATTGCCTCAAAAAAATAAAATACCTTGGAATAAACTTAACCAAGGAAGTGAAGGATCTCTACAATGAGAACTATAAAAACTCGAGCGACAAATTGCAGAAGACACAAGGAAATGGAAAGACATTCCATGCTCCTGGATTGAAGAATCAATATAGTGAAAATGTCAATCTTACCAAAAGCAATCTACACATTTAATGCAATCCCCATTAAAATCCCAATAGCATTCTTCACAGAAATAGAAAAACAATACTAAAATTCATCTGGAAACACAAAAACCTCGAATAGCTAAAACAATTTTGCATAACAAAAATCAGGCAGGTGGTATAACCATACCCGATTTTAAGTTATACTACAAAGCCATAGTAACAAAAACAGCATGGTACTGGCACAAGGACAGACAGGTAGATCAATGGAACAGAATAGAAGACCCAAATATTAATCCAGACAGCTATAGCTACCTGATTTTTGACAAAAACGCCAAAAATACTCATTGAGAAAAGATAGCCTCTTTAACAAGTGGTGCTGGGAAAATTGGACATCTGTTTGTAAAAGGATAAACATAGATCCTTGTCTCTCTCCTTGCACAAGAATCAAGTCCAAATGGATCAGGGACCTTAATATCAGACCTGAAACTCTGAAAATGCTAGAGGAAAAGTAGGGGAAACTCTTCAACATATTGAATAGGCAAGGACTTTCTGAATATAACTCCAATTGCTCAGAGAATAAAAGCACTAATCAACCACTGGGACCTTATAAAATTACAAAGCTTTTGTACAGCAAAGGACACTGTGAATAGAGCAAAAAGACAACCTACAGAATGGGAGAAAATCTTTGCCAGTTATTCATCTGACAGAGGATTAATATCCAGAATATACAAAGAACTCAAAAACAGAATAACAAGAATTCAAACAACCCAGTTAAAAATGGGCTACGGAACTAAATAGAGAATTCACGGAAGATGAAATACAGATGGCATATAAACATCTAAAAAAATGTTCTACATCCTTAGCCATCAGGGAAATGCAAATTAAAACCACTTTGAGATTCCATATCACTCCTGTCAGAATGGCTGCCATCAAGAAAACAAATGACAATAAGTGTTGGCGTGGATGCGGAAAAACAGGAACACTTCTACACTGTTGGTGGGAATGTAAGCTGGTCCAGCCACTGTGGAAATCAGTGTGGAGGTTCTTGAGACAGCTAGAAATAGATTTACCATATGATCCAGCTATAGCACTCCTAGGCATATATCCAGAGGACTCTTCTCACTTCCTTAGAGATACTTGCAAAACCATGTTTATTGCTGCTCTATTCACAATAGCTAAGAAATGGAAGCAGCCTAGATGTCCGTCCACAGATGAGTGGATAATAAAGTTGTGGTACATTTACACAATGGAGTTCTATTCAGCAGTAAAGAAAATGAAATTATGAAATTTGCAGGAAATGGATGGATCTGGAAAGGATTATACTTAGTGAGGTAACCCAGGCTCAGAAAGCCAAACGTCACATGTTCTCTCTCATATGTGGATCCTAGCTACCAATGTATAGACTTGTGTATGAACTGGAACCAAAAATAGGTACCAGAAACCAGTAAGCGGGTAAAAGGCTATAAGGGAGGGAAGAAAGGGAAGGACTTAAGTGTATGGTAATACACATATGTAAGTAGAAGAACTGAGTACAGGGAGGGGAATGGCCTAAGCGAGGCCATGGGAAGAGAATGCATACAAAAAGGGCAGGGGGAGGGACAATCTAAACTCAAGATATTATCAATAAGACATATGTAAAACTACTTTTTTGATTAAGGTCACGTCTAGAAGATGTAGACTGTTACTAGAAAATTTTCAGTACCTGGGATGGAACTCCTTCCAGTGAGATGTTGGCCAAGGAGGTCCCGGTAGCCTCCAAAACATTAAGGCTTTTGCCAAAGCCCTTGGTTTCCCTAGAGAAATAGATAGTAAGACCCTATTGCTGAAGACATCTCATGCCTGAGAGGCAAGGACACTGAGAAAGCAAGCTGGTGCTGAGCAGAAAACCTTCTCCTGTAGACCAGCCAACTGAAAGCTGAAAAGCTGCACTGCACGCAGCGTATGGGAGACAGAAGCCATCAACAGTGAAAATAGTGGATGCTGAATATTCAAGCTTGGCCAGACAGGCCCAATGACTGAACGGGTGCAATAGTGGCGTGTCTACTCTTGGGGTAACCAACTGCTCCATAATTGGACTGAAGGCCCTCTCACGGGAGGGAATACATACCCGGTACTGAAAACCTAAGTAAAAGTCTATGGTAGGTGAGGTCATGAGCCTTGGGGGTATAAGCCTGCTCATGGCTGACTAAATGTATATATTATTCCCACCAAGCTGCCCTGGGGACACTACACTAAATGTTCATGTCCACATATTAATGCTATTCTCACTTCTGGCTAGAGAAGCTTCTCTTTCAGATGGTGATGACCACTGGGACGACACAAAAGGCAACATAGTGCTGAGAAGAAGGGATGGAGGAGTGCCTAGCACTGAAACACCTCTGTCACATCCTCCAGTGGCTCAGGGACCATTATGGAAGAGGGGGCGGATAGAATGGAAGAGCCAAAGGAAGGATATGACCTCTTATCATGCAGCTGCCCAGACAGAAATTGGCCTCGATATCCATGATCTTGCAGAGCCTAGCAATACCTTTGCAAGACCTCAAAATAGAAGAGAAAGATGATGTCATCAAATTAGGAGAGAGACTAATGGAGAAAGGAGGGGGGGAAATATCAGGTGGGCCACCCTGAGACTACATTTTTTGGTATGTAAGACCTCTCAGAGCATCCTTCTAGAAATCCAATCCTGCCATACGTTATCTGGCCTCAGAAGCTCTGTGGAACTGTAGTAAAATACTCTAGGACTTCCTCAATCTTGCATTTTTTATGACTCTAAAACCAGTAGGTGACACTTCCACATTCTGCTGCCAGCTCTAGATAGAATTGTTGTAGCCTCAGTATGTGGACCTTCTGGAATAGGAAACTCCTTCATCATTCTCCCTTCAAGCCTTGTCTTTTCAAAGGCATTTTTATTCTAACTAGAGCCTTTCCTATTGTCCCAGTGCAGAGCAGCAGGCTTCTCTAATGATACTAATCTTCTTTAACAATTACAACTGCTTTATCTCTGACCTTAAACTTGTGACATTTCTTTCCTTTCAAACTTCATATTTTTCATATCTTTCTCTTCTGTATTTTGTTCTCTTTCACTGTAGATATGAATGAGAGCAGTTAAAAGAAAGCACACCATACATTCAATATTATTCTGAAATTTTCTCCACCAAGAACATTAGCTTCACCATTACTTTAAAATTCAGCCTCTCTTATAGGCAGAATACAGCCAGATTTTTTGCCAGAATATCTCATGAGCTGTTTCTGACCCAGTTCATGATAGAATCCTCTGAAAGCCCATGAGCCAAGCCTCTACTCTCTATGTTTTCCTTGGCATTCTGGTCTTCTAAACATATGCTGGAATGCCCAGTTAGCTCTGCTACAGCATTCTAGGGCTTCTCCAGCCCAAAGTTGCAAACTCTTACACATTCCTGCTGCAATCCAGTTTCAGAAGCCTATACCCATAAGGCTAGGCTTATTATAGCAATGATCCCACTCCTGATATTAATTTTCTGTATCAGTTACTTTCTCATTGCTGTGAACTAAAACTTGACCACAAGCAATTTAAGGAAGGAAAGGGTTTTTGTTTTGGTTTACAATTTCAAGGTGATGTTTCACCATAAGCTGTAAGAAGAGAAGGCATAGCAGCAGGAGTGGGAGCAGAGCTGGTCACATGTCATGTGCAGACAGGAATGATAAGTGTGGTTTAGAGCAGAAAACGGCTGTC
Source organism: Orientallactaga sibirica (assembly GCA_036365145.1). NCBI lineage: Eukaryota > Metazoa > Chordata > Mammalia > Rodentia > Dipodidae > Orientallactaga > Orientallactaga sibirica. Next base: position 33,213,219 of record JAEOAD010000009.1, read on the forward strand.
ACAGAAGAGACAGAACTTAAACTGACTCAATATAAAAGCATAGAACACAATGAAATTGCACTTTCTAGAATTGTGTGCTCCAGTGACTCAGACATGGAAGGCTCTCTTGACAAGAAAGACAGCATGATTAAAGGCATAGAGGCTAACATGAGCATGGCAGAGCAGAGACAGTGAGGACAGCTGCCCATAGTAACTGTGTAACGGTTGAGATTGATTATAAAATTGATGTAGAATCTAAAAGACCTGGCGTCACCTAGGAGACATGGGCATGTCTGGGCATGTCAATGAGGGAATTTGTATATTGGATTAACTGGAGTAGAAGACCCACCATAAATGTGAGTGGCTCCATTCCATGGGTCGGAATCTAGACTGAACACAGAGGAGAAAGGTAGCTGAGCAACAGCATTCATCTCTTTCTGCTTCGTGACTGAAGATACAGTGTGATCATTCTCTTCACACTCCTGCTACATGCCTTCTCCACCATGAAGGACTGCATCCTCAGACTGTGAGCCATAAGAAACCCTTCCTTACTTTGTGTTTGTCATGTACTGTGTCACAGCAATGAAAAACGTACTACTACAGTCTCCTATCCAGCATTTCCAAATATCTTCCAGCCCCACAATGCCCATCCCTCCAGGCTGCTACAACACCATTATCTACACAGGTCTCTCCACCTGCCATCCTGTTGTAGAAAAGAGGTCTCCATTTCACCCCCTTGGTCATAATCTTTTACCTGCTGGAGGCCATCTCCCCACATAGCTGCTCCTCTCTTCTGCATCATTATTTGCTTTCTTACTGGATCATTCTTATAAATAGGTTGCTTTTCTCATTTTAAAAATATCCTCCCTTGAGCCGGGTGTGGTGGCTCATGCCTTTAATCCCAGCACTTGGGAGGCAGAGGTAGGAGGCTCTCCATGAGTTCAAGGCCATCCTGAGACTACATGGTGAATTCCAGGTCGGCCTGAGCTAGAGTGAGACCCTACTGCAAAAAACCAAATAAATAAATAAATAAATAAATAAATAAAAATATCCTCCCTTGACTCTACTTTGCCTACCCATCTCAGCCTCATTTCTGTGCCCATCTCTGTGGTAAAACTCAGTGGGTGAAATGACTATTACAACTGTCTCCACTTCCCTATTCTCATCCCCTCAAGTCCACTCCACAGGCCCTTCCCCGCCACACTATCAAACCTGCCGTTACCAGTCCCTAAGGACCCCTGGTCTTCACTTCCACTGTCCTCAGGGAGGCATCTGACAGACATATCATTGCTTCCTTATTAAAACACTTCCCTGGCTTCCAGGAAAGCACACACTGCTTGCTTTTCTGCCTCACGGAGGCTCACTCTCAGCCTCCTCTGCAGAATCATCCTCACCTGCCAACCTTTAAGTAAAAGGGGCTTTCAAATCACTTCTCTCTCTAGACTTACCACCTTGGAGATCGCAACCTGCCTCATGACTTGAAGTACCAACTCCCTGAGCCCTGAACTCTCCTTGAAATCCATTCTCACAGGATGAACTGCAAGTGAGTTTTCCAAGGTCCTCAGACCAAAACCTTGAAAGACACCATTAAGCCTTTTTTCTCCCTCATCCAGTTAAACACCCAGAACATATGCTCATCTTCTTTAAGCATGACCAGATTCCAAGCATGTTTCCTTCTCCTCTCCTGGCATCTCCTACCTGGACCACAGTGCTATTCTCACAGATGATCTGTTTCCATTCTTACACCTCTAGGAACTGATGTCCACAGCAGCCAAAGAGATGTTCATAAATTGAAATCTGGCACAGAGACAAGGCCTGACATGAGCAGAGCACAGATACCTACCTGCACAACTACATCACCCACTGTGCTCTCTCCTTGAGCTCTAGCCACTTGGCCTTTCTACAGTCCCTTGAATGCACCCACCACCTCTCCCCCAGAAATCCTTTGCTCTGCTCTGCTTGCCCTCTCTGTCAAGAGCACTGCCCTTGACCCACAACAGCCCATCACTCCTTCAGTCCATCAGCCCTTGCTCAACTATCCCCTTAGCAGAGAGGCCCAGGCCACAGTATTTTAAACAGTGCACTCCAACACACATCGTCAAAAACGCATGATCCCTCGCCTTGTTCTGCTTCATTTCTTAGAGCATACAACACAGTCTCTGTTGTGTTTGTATATCCATCGCTGGCTCCTCCCTACTAAAAATGGAAGTTCCATGAAAGCAGGTGCTATTTCTATTAGTTCACTGCTTAAGCCCCACAGCCCAGAACTCTGCCTTGATCAAATAACCTCTCCATATATGTTTGCTGATTCAATAGATAACCTTATGAAGCTGAATGAGCAATGTATGGCCACAAATCTGAGATTAAGGGAGCATGAACTGAAAGGAATAGGGATGGGATGGTTATTATTGTACTTCATAATAAGAAAGGGACAAAAGAAAGAAGGAGAGATGTTTGTTTCACCTTCCTGCCAAAAGTTAGCACACTAATTTTGGCCATTTCCTGCCTATGAGAGTTGTCATAGTCAAAGGCAACCAAGAGTGTGAAAGTGCCTTAGGGCTCTCTAGATAAGACAGGGGACCATCCCCAGCTTGGAGAGGGTTTGGAACACCTCCACGCATACCCTTAGGTTTCATCTTCTGTGTCTCTTCTCTTAACACTTTCTCAGTTCAATGATATTAAGCACCTATATTAGTTTTCTTTTGAATCACTATCACAAAAATATCTGATAAAAATCACTGAAGGGGTTTAGCTCAGTGGTAAAATGCTGTGCTTGCCTTGTGTGCACAAGGTTCTGGGTTAAAACCCTGTGTGGTGGTTTGAATGAATGGCCCCCAAAGGATTCAGTAGTTTCTTTAAAGCTTGTAATTTAGATCTGTAGCCACCTGGCTGGAGGAGGTGTCAGTGGATGGATCCTAAGGTCCAGCCCTAAGGTGTGGGGTGGATTTGGAATTCCAGTCGAGGTATGCAAAGTGCTTGAGCTTTGCCTAGGGTTCCTAGGTATGCTGAGTGGTGTTACTTTGGGGTTTTGACTTATGGCTTTTTTCTCTCTCTCTCTGCTTGGTCCTGTAAAATGGGGCCAACAACTTCTGCCATTATGGAACTTCCCCTGCTTCAATAAATCCCTTCCTCTCATAACTGTCTGGAAGTTCATGCAGGTGACCTGAAGCTGTCCACTACATCCTGGTACCACAAAAAAACATTAAAAATAAATAAAATAAGAAAAACAACATAAGAAAAGAAAAAATTATTTTGGTTTACCGGTTCAGAAAAGTCAGTCTAAAGATAACCTTTGCCACGGTCTCCCATTGTCTTGCAGGGAAGGGAGTCTGCTCTCAGTGTCCAGTCATTCTGGCATTTAGGGGAAGCACAGATGCTTGCTGTGCAGCTGGAGTAAGTCTGGAAGGTTCTAAAGTTATTAAATGCAAGCTTGGACAGAATGTTACAATGGCCTGTTCATGTGACAGTGGAGTCATTTACCTCGTGGCAGACAGAAAGCAGAGGGAGAGATCGAAAGGGGCCCGAGATGAGAAATTACCCCAAGGGTTCTCCCCCAGTGGCCTGCTTCCTACAGCGAGTCCCCCCCCCCCACACTTCCTAAAGTTTCTACAAGTTCCCAAACTTATGGTATCAGCTAGGGGCCTAGCTTTAACATGTGAGTTTATGGGAGATGTTTCATATTCAAACCATCCCTGCTCCTTTGATTTGTGCACCCATGTCATCCTGTGTCTCTCCATTCAGGGTACTTGTCATTTCCCTTGCAGTTATTTCTTAATTGTCTTTTTTTTTTTTTTTTTTTTTTTTTTTTTGTAAAAGTGCGTGTTGTCTTAGGATGCAAAAAGAATCCTCAGTAGATCCCTATTGAATGAATAAACAAATGAAACCGAATGAGCAATGTGTGGCCATAACTAAAGGAGGCTGGGTTTAGCAGAGCAAAGATGGATAGTAATACTTCATGTTAACAAAGGAGGGGAAGAAGAAGGGTCATTTATTTCCCCTATTTCCCCTCCCCACCAAAAGTTGGAGCACTAATTTTGGTCCTGGCAACACATACATATACAACCTAGTTGGCACAATATAGCCAAGTGACTTTCTCAGTGTAGTGTGGCCTACAGGACCCACCTAACTATGCTGTGCCGTTGCCGTTTGATGCCCCACCCTCCATTTCAATGAGATCTTTCTATGGTAATTATCTTCTGCTAGGCAGGATGCTCCACAAGGGCAAGGAAACTGGCTCTGATAACACAGGGCACAAAGAAAGGTGTAAAGTAAGAGACGCTTGCCAGTTCTGTGATTCTGCTAGCTGCTTCCAGCCTTTGTGCTTGTGTTTACTCCCTGCCCATTGCACCTCCCAGCTCACAAGCAATCTACACCTACCCTGTCTCCCTCTCTAATGCATTCCCACCAGTGAGAACCAGTGCAGATTTGTCTCCTGCAGGGACCTCCCACCCCGCGCTTCTTTCTTCCTCCTCTGATCTTCCAGTGTTTATTTTGAATTACATCCTATGAATGTATTCACTCAGTATATTCTATCGGTAGGCATGTATATATGAAGTGCTAGATACACAATAGCTGCTGCTGGGATTCGTCTACTTTTTCTCCCTGATTAAGTGGTAAGCTTATTGAGAAGAGGAATCATATATTTTCTTTCTTTTGCACCCTCCCCCAGAAAACTGGTCTTAGAGATAATCAGATGCTATGTGCCAAGAAAACACTTCACTGAACCTGACTTGTCTAGTTATTATTACAGAGGGGAAAAAATAAGGAACCACAGAAATGGTTTCCCTGATGTAAGAGAAGCCATGTTATCTCAAAGATGTCTTTAAAATGCTGCCCGTTGCTCTGGCTCTGAGGAGCACGTGGTTTATTCCAGGAGAGATGCTATAATGGATGGAAGGTGCATTTCTGCTGAGCTAGGGGTTATCATGTTCTCGGCATCCAGACTCCAGATTGATGGGATATGCCTCTATGATTTATAATACACTAATCTCACTGGAGAGTGAAGCACAATTAATCTTAGAATCTTGCAGCTTGCACTTAACAACTTTAGAACCTTCCAGACTTACTGCACCTGCATAGCAAGCATCTGTGCCTCCCCTAGATGCCAGGATGACTGGGCACTGAGAACAGATACCCTTCCCTGCAAAACTATGGGAGACTGTGGCAAAGGCTCTCTTTAGACTTTCTGTGGTATTCCCATTCAAAGGAGATTATACTGTGCAGGTAAGTACAACTATAATAATACAATTATCATAATTATATAGCATATATAAAATCAAAACTTTAGAAAAACTTGATGGGCCAGAAATTCAATATTTTTCCTGATCTGGGTGTTACTGAGATCGAAAAAAAAAACCAAAATTCTCTTTCAGCCAAAGCATTATAAAGTCTGTGCACAGGATGTTGCTTTGTTTGTGGGATGGCCTCATGTGCATTCCCAAGGCCTATCTATGTTTATTTTATACATAATCTCAGCAATGTTCATCTGAGTGCTAAACCTGCACAAAATAAAAAGACCTTAACAGACAAGCACAGGCTATGCAAGAAGGGGCACTTAAAGAAAAACCTATCATAAGAAAAAAGGTAAAAATACTAAATGTGACAAAAAAAAAAAACCTTGCAATATTTGGAATTTCCTCAGATGGAAGAGAGTGTGAACATGTGAACATCCTCCACTCCTTTAACTGAATAATCACATTTCTTATGATAGTCATAATAACCTCTAGTCTCTAGTCATTGAATAGAGAGCAATAACTGCTAGCATTTGGAAAGATTTCCTTTCAAAATGATCTAACTGGAAAAGTTTAGTGTGAAGATTTAACTAAACAAAAATCAACCAAAATAACTTACTCTAATCTTTTGAGTGGTCAAGGTCATATGAGGGTTATGAGGGTGTTTGTCTGATTGATTATTATTAAGTGGAGAACACTCTTCTGCAGACTCTCAAATCTCACTTCTTCAGTTTTTCCCAGCAGGAGAAGTCCACAAAGGTAGACAGCATCATAGTCCACTTTGGAGCTTCTGGTACAAACATAGCTTTATTTATCATCTTATATCTCTAGCTTCTCCATAAAAAAAAAAATCACATGAAAAGAACAAGAAGAATGGCAAAGAAACCCACAGGCTCCGTTTTCAGGGAAGCTAGGAACCAAAGACAATTGGCAGCCTCCATAACAGTCATGACACATTGCACCATCTTGCCTAACAGGTCAGTTTTGGAGCACTAAGGGTCCGCCCAGGGTCAGACTGTTAAATGACTTTTCTCCCCCAAGAAGCTGGCATAGCAGCTTCCATTATGAAGAAAGCTAGCTGGCATGGAGAAAGTTTCCAGCTCAGTTACACCGTGATTTCATAGTGTCCTGCAACCAAGCTAGTGGTGTCTCTGACAATACTTACCATCTAGTTTTGGTAGGTAGCCAAGAGTAATAGTACTAGCCCATATTGTTTTAGGGCCTCTGTAGTCTTCCTAGCCAACAATTCATCAGGAGTTGTATTATCCCTGGCACTGGAATTTTTTATTAATAACTCATGGCTTCTGTGAGCAGCTTTATCTACCCATTTAGGAGACCTTCATTCAAGCACTTTTTTTCCTTTTGTAAATTTTTATTTACTTGTGTGTGTGTGTGTGTGTGTGTGTGTGTGTGTGTGTGTGTGTATGCATGTGTGTGCTCCTGTAAACAAATGCTAAATGCTTACACTTTTGTGTCTGATTTTATGTGGAGGGCTAGGGACTTGGACCAGGGCCAGCAGGCTTTGTAATCAAGCCATCTCTCCAGCCTTTTATTTTGTTTTATTTTGTTTTGTTTTTCAAGGTAGGGTCTTTTCAAGCACTTTTTTAAAAAGATTTTTATTTATTTATTTATTCATTAGAGACAAAGAGGGAAAGAGAGAGAGGGAGAGTGAGAATGGGCACGCCAGAGCCCCCAGCCACTGCAAACAAACTCCAGACGTGTGTGCCCCCTTGTACATCTGGTTTACATGGGACCTGGAGAATTGAACCAGTATCCTTAGGCTTCACAGGCATGTGCCTTAACTGCTAAGCCATCTCTCCAGCCCTCAAGCACTTTTATTTAATTTATATTTTGAGTTTCCATATGCAAAAGTTAAGAAAGTTTCCATATGTCATCAGTTTTTTTTTTGAGGATTTTAATACATGAACATGCAGAAATTGGATCATAATCCCCTCCCATTATCCTCATTAGCTCTCCTTTTCCACCCCAATTCCAGTGATCCCCCCTCCTCTTTTTAAAAATATTTTTTTATTTATTTGTTTGTTTATTTATTTATTTACTTGAGTGATCACGAGAGAAAGAGGCACAGAGAGGGAATGGGTATGTCGGGGCCTCTAGCCACTGCCAACTCCAGACATGTGCCATCTGGCTTACATGGGTACTGGAGAATCAAACCTGGGTCCTTAGGCTTCACAGGCAAGTGCCTTTACCTCTAAGCCATCTCTCTAGCCTCCTTCCTCTTTCCATGTAGTCCTTCTTCTGTTTTGATGCCTCATTCTCCTCCATCAACTGTCAAAATGTCAGTGGACTCCAGACTGTGCTGACCTCCACTGTGTGAGATCATGAATGCCCCAGTCCCTTCCTGTCGGGAGATAAGATTCCAAAGCACTCATTCCCACCTCTGGCTATTACATTTTTATTGTTTTGTTTGTTTGCTTGTTTGTTTGTTTTTGGTTTTGGTTTTGCAAGGTAGGATCCCACTCTAGCCCAGGCTGACCTGGAATTCACTATGTAGTCTCAGGCTGGCCTTGAACTCACATCGATCCTCCTACCTCAATCTCTCCAGGACTGGGATTAAAGGCGTGCACCACCACACCCAGATGGCTCTTACATTCTTTCTGCCTTGCTTCTTCAATGTTCACTAAGCCCATGAGGGTGCCATAGAGATGTCACTTGTAGCCTGAAGTTTCAAGATCCTCTTGTTGTTTGCATTTTAATGAGTTTTGAGACTCCACCCTATCCATAGCTATCTCCAAAAAGAAACTTCTCTGATGAGTGGCAGCCCTAATATTTGTCTGTCACCTCCTCTACAATGGTCCCTGATCCTTGGCAGTGTGACAGAGATGTCTCAGCCACTACTGACCACTCAGTTGTCACTTCTTTTCATCACTTTGGCAAGTCTTGGGTTCCCCTCCCCACCCCCATTTTCACCACCATCTGTCAAAAGAAGGCCGGGCACACTGGTACTTAGATTTGATTCAAAAAGAATATAGAGAATATAGAGAAAAGAGACTGGAATGAAATTAAAAAGAATTAAAGGAGATTAGAGAGAAAATTACAGCTGCAACAGCCAAACAAAGCTGTAACATTCATCCAATTAGAGAATAAAATGAACAGTTAATATCATCTGATCTTAATGTACTAAAACTAAAAAGTAATAACCAAATCAAAACATAGGTTAAGATGAAAAAATTTTCAAGTCTTAATGCCTAGTCCCAAGAAGGAATGACACTGAGTTTTCAGAACTTCTAGAAAATAAAATGTCTAAAAATCTTTATGTAGCAGTACCTAGAGTTTAGAACTAAAATAGTTCTCCTAGGAATAATCAAATAGCTAAATTAGTATTCAAATAACATGTTTGACAAACCATTAGATTAAAATCAAAATATATAAATTGGGCTGGAGAGATGGCTTAGCAGTTAAGATGCCTGCAAAACCAAAGGACCCAGACCACACATAAGCCAGATGCACAAGGTGGCGCATATGTCTGGAGTTCATTTGCAGCAACTGGAGGCCCTGGCATGCTTATTCTTTCTCTCTCTCTCTCTCTCTCTCTTTCTCTCTTTTTCTCTCTCTCTCTTCCCTCCCTCTTTCTCTCTAATAAATAAATAAAAATAAAAATATTTAAAATATATCTATATAAATTATGTACCTCATTTAAGTAATTTTAAAATGAGAAACAAAATTACAAAAAGCAAAAAGTTTCTGGAGGAGGGCTAGGAAGACAGTTCAGTGGGCAAGAGCCCTTGAACAAGCCTAAAAACCAGGTCCCCAGCACCCACCTATAACCCCAGTGCTGAGGGAGGAGGGGAACAGGAGAATCACTGATGCTCACTGGTCAGCAAGTCTGACTACAAAAATGGCAGCTACAGATTCAATTAGAGACCCTATCTCAAAGAAATATCATGGGTGAGTGACAGAGGAGTATACCCATGTTCTCTAGTCTCTGCGCTCATGCACACAGGGCACACTCATCTGCCAACACACATGCATACACCACATATGCACACCAAAAACAACAAAAAAAAAAAAGATACTGGGGATAGAGCACAGTTGGTAGAGCACCTGCTTCGCATGCACAAGGCCCTGGGTTCAATCCCTAGCATAGCATAAAACCAGGCATGATAGCACATGCCTTTAATTGCTGCACTGGGGCACTGGGGAGATACAGGAAGAAGGGTTAGAAGCTCAAGGTCATACTCAGAAACACAGCGAGTCTAGCCTTAGCTACATGAGACTTTGTTTAAAATTTTTTTTTAATTTTAAAAGGTAACAAACAAAAACCAAAGCAAAAATCTTTAAAGCCAGGCGTGGTGGTGCACACCTTTCATCCCAGTACTCAGGAGGCAGAAGTAGGAGGGTTGCCATGAGTTTGAGGCCAGCCTGAGACTACATAGTGAATTCAAGGTCAGCCTGGGCTAGAGCAAGACCCTACCTCAAAAAAACAAACAACCAAAAAACAAAAATTAAAATGGTGATGCTGGAGAGATGGCTTAGTGTTTAACGGCTTTTGCTTGCAAAGCCTGCTAGGCTAGGTTCACCAGTACCTATGTACCTATGTAAAGCCAATGCACAAAGTGGCCCATGAGTAAATTGGTACTAAAAATTGAAAAGGTGAGATATTAAAGATAAGCTGGAGATTGGAGAAATGACTCAGCACTTTAAGGTGCTCATTTGCAAAGCCTGCTGGCCCAGTTTGATTCCCTAGTACCCACATAAAGCAAGATGCACAAAGTTGAGCATAAAACTGAAGTCCATTTACAGTGACAAGGGGCCCTGGCATACCTACACATTCATTCATGCTCTCCCTCTCCTTCTCTCTTTCTCTTTTACATACACACACACACACACACACACACACACACACACAAATAAGTAAATAAAATATTAAAAATAAAGATAAGCCTAAATATAAATGTAAATGTGTAAATGTTAAGAACAAATTCAAAAGTTAGTTCTTTTTTTAAAAAAAAAATATTCTCAGGACATTTCTTTTTTAAAGATTTTATTTATTTACTTATTTATGACAGAGAGAAGGTGAGACAGAGAGAGAGAGAGAATGGGCATGCCAGGGCCTCTAGCCACTGCAAACAAACTCCAGATGCATGTGCCACCATGTGCATCTGGCTTACACGGAACCTGGAGAATCGAATCTGGGTCCTTAGGTCTCGCAGGCATGCTCCTTAACCACTAAGCCATCTCTCCAGCCCCCCAAAAGTTAGTTCTTTTTGACAGCCACTCACAAAGATAGAAAAATTAACCCAAAATACACCAGACTTCAATGTAAAAGCTAAAGCTATTAAGGTCAGAGGAGAAAGCAAAGGCGTCAACCGTTAGGTTTAGGCACTGGTCTCTTGTGTAAGATTCTGAGAGCACAACAACAAGGATAAGCTGAATGTCATCAAAATTCAAAACTTTTAAGAACACTTCAAAGTGTTCTTACACTTCAAACAACTTTACAAAAAGTGAAAATAACTTACAAAGAAGGGAGACCTTTAGCAATTAATATATCTGATAAGAAACAAAACTTGTAACTGATATGATAATATGTAGAGGACAGGTAGATGATGCACAGGTACAATTACTATACACAGCTCAGGTATACTTTTGTATCTAAAATATACATGTTAGGTTATTTGTCCTTTGGTTGTTGAATTTCTAGAGTATATTTTAAGAGTTTAGATATGCACTTAAATATACCTCTATATAAGATGTGAATTTAAGCCGGGCATGGTGGCGCACGCCTTTAATCCCAGCACTTGGGAGGCAGAGGTAGGAGGATTGCTGTGAGTTCGAGGCCACCCTGAGACTACATAGTTAATTCCAAGTCAGCCTGGACTACAGTGAAACCCTACCTCGAAAAACCAAAAAAAAAGTGCATTTATATATACTCTTAAAATTCAGCATCAGTGCTAGAGAGATGGCTCAGTCAAACACTTGCTGCTAATGCATGAGTGCCCGAGTTCAGATCCCCAGAATCTATGTGAATCAGACATCGTAGAACTAACATCTCTAATCCAGCTCACTGATGGCAAGATGGGAGACAGACAGTAGAATTTCTCAGGACCTCACGAGCCAGGTAGTTTGGTGAATGCAATGGTGAACAACTAGAACCCCTGCCTCAAACAAGGTGGAAGGTGAGAACCAATGCCTAAGATGGTCCTCTCCCCTCTACACACATGCTATAGTATGTACATGCTCACAGGCACAAGCACACACACACACACACACACACACACACACACACACTTCAGCAACAACAGGACAACTTAATTTTAAAATGGGCAAAAACAAGTCAGGTGTACTGGTGTACATCTTTAGTCCCTCTCCTCTGGAGGCTGTGGTAGGAGTATCACTATGTGTTTGAGGCCAGCCAGGCTACGCTACAGAGTGAATTCCAGGTCAGCCAGAGCTAGAGTGAGACCCTGCCTCAAAAAAAAAGAACAAAGTAAAAAATAAAATAAAATAAAATGGGCAAAGGAGCTGAACAGATCATGCTTCAAAGAAGATATACCAATAGCAAATAAATACATGAAAACATGTTTGACATCATTAGCCATGAGGGAAATAAGATCCAGTTTACAACGAGATAATCACTTCAAACCCACCAAGGGGGAAAAATGAAAAAGGCAAATGATAGCAAGTATTGACAAGGATGTGGAAAAATCACACAGACGCTGTTGGTGGGAGTGTAAAATAGTAAAGCCACTGTGGAAAGTGGTCTGACAGATTCTCGAAGAGGTCTAGTTTCCTGCTGATCGTTCACATATATATATACCTTCAGAGGCCTGAAATGTGTTCCTACAAACACCCAGCTCAACATGGCAGTACTCATGTAGAATCCTTGCTCCCACAGGCTCAGGCAGGAGGATCAAGAGCTCCAAGCCAGACTGGACAATATAGTGAAACTGTCTCAAACAAGAACTAAAAAGGCCAGCCATGATGGCACACGCCTTTAATCGCAACACAAGGGAGCAGAGGCAGGAGGATTGCCAAGAGTTTTAGGCCACCCTGAGACTACATAATGAGTTCCAGGTCAGCCTGGACTAGAGTGAGAGCCTACCTCAAAAAAAAAAAAAAAAAAAAAACCCACAAATGTTCATATCAGCATTATTTGTAGCAGCCAAATGTGAAACCAAACATTCACCAACTGAAGAGCTGACACATAAATGAGATATGACCATACAATGAAATAACATGGGGAGAAAGAAGAAACCAAGTGTCCATGCATACTGATCCTCAGAGGAACCTTGAACACATTAAGCTAAGTGGAAAAAAGGCCAATCACAAAATACCACATATTATATCGGTTACTTACATGGAATTTCCAGAATAGGCAAGCTTGTCAGGGCAGAATATGCATTAATGGTTGCCAGCAGGTGGGGCCGGGGGAAATGGAAAGCTACTGCTAATGGCTATGGGGCTTCACTATGTGGGAAGGAAGATGGTCTAAACTTGATTGTGGATTGCACAAAACTGTGGATACACTACAACTCATGAAACTGCATGCTTTAAATGAGTGAATTGCATGATTTGTGTATCCCGTCTAGAGAAAGCTGTTATGAAACACAGCAGTAATGTGGAGTTTGTAAATGGAAAGGCCATAATAGTGTCATCCAACTAAATGGTACCACTTAGATGTTTTGCAAATTGTTTCAAATTATCAAAATATGAAAATTATGAATCACTAAAATCAGCTTGCAAATGAGCTAGTCAGATTTAATAAAGACATATGATAGATGTAGGGAGTGGAACCCTTATTCTTAGCCTAATGCTGAATGTATGACTTAAAATCCTATGTGCTCAACTTCTCGACTCAAACTAACACTAAAGTAATTTGGTGCCCAATCATAGCAGCTGGAATGATGAGTGAGTGCTAGGGAGATAATGGTCCTCCAAAGGGGAAGAGAATGTGCCTGCGAGTTTGCTTAACCACCCAGCTGAAGTCACTTGAGATTAAAGCCGGCAGAGTGTATCAACCAGTCAGAGGACTGTCTTCTTTAAAGAAAAAACCTGACCTTCTGTAAGGGAAAGGGTTTGTTAATAAATGAAGAGAACAGGCCCAGGGGAGCGGAGAACAATCACCTGACCCAGAGATGTGGGAAGGGTACCGCAGAGCCTCTGACCCAGCAGAGCAGGCAAAGCTTCCAAGGTGAGTCAAACGCAAAGATTAATTCTGCGCAGGTGATTTGTCAACGAAATACACTTCATCTCTCAATACTGAGAGGAGCCCTGTGGACAAAGAGAAAGTGAGAGGCCCTGAAAGGTTCTCTGAGCAGCTCTTGGAGGTACCTTGGTGAATGAGAAGCAGAAATTCTTCCACGACTTCCAGCCTCCATCAACCACAAGCAGAGTTACTGCAAAGCCCATTTCAGTCCATTCTCCAGAATCTTAGCAGACAATTAATGGTAGCTCAAGATCAAGAAACCCAAATCCCCTGGGGAATCTTATGGAGAAACCTGATGCTACACGGGGGGCCTCATACTATCTTCTCTCACCCTGCCAGCTCCAAACCCTGCAACATTGCCCAGAATGGATCTTTATTCCCAGGAGCTGCATTGTCTGTGTCCCCTGAGGACAAAGCAGTCAGTTACTGGCCGCACCCCAGCTGTCTTGCCCGTGCCCACCAGGCACAAGGAGGGATACCCAAGAGTCCATTTCATCGTGCCTGGTTCCTTCTTCCCTTTGACAGGGTCCACTGATGACTATTTTCTCTACTTGTCTTGTGTGGGAGGCCCACTAACTAGTACCCACAATGGGCATCTCTGAAGTAGACTCTGCTCATGCCTGACCTGTGATTCCACAGAAGATTCTAGTCAGCCATCCTTCGCTACAATCATGCCTAGAAAACTATGGCTTTGTGACTTTTGTTGCCCCTTCTTGTTTCCTATCCAATGAGGAATGGAAAGGGACGATGGGGCAATGACTGATACAGTGCCATGCAGGGCTGTCCTAAGGCTTGTCCCCAGGCATGTCTCCTTGGTACTGAGCTTTGCCTCCACGCTCACTCCTCTCTGAATCCATTCAAATTGCATCTTCCAGCTGTGAAACGGACATGTAATAATGTATGGAAAAGTCTCATTTTGTTTTTATAAATCTTTGCTGATAACAGAAACAAAATACTAGCTTCAAGTGTAATTCTTGGTTTTCTAAAAGCCGCGCGGGAGCTGGAGAGATGACTTAGTGGTTAAGGCACTTGCCTGCAAAGCCAAAGGACCAGGTTTGATCCCCAGATGGCACATGTGTCTGGAGTTCATTTGCAATGGCTGGAAGCCCCGACACACCCATTCTCTCTCTCTCTCTCTCCTCTCTCCCTCTTTCTCTCTGTCAAATAAATAAATAAATAAAATCTTTTTAAAAGCCACATGTGGTGGTTCATTATCTATGTCAGCATGATTGAGTTAAGAGACACCCAAATAAGATAACTAGTAACACATTATTTTTAAGTGTGACTGTGAGGATGTTTCTAGAAGAGATTAGCATCTGAAACTATACATTTGGTAAAAAGGATCCTCTTCATCAGTGTGGAGAAGGGCATCATGCCATCCACTGTGAACCAGACAGGACAAACAAGGTGAAGAAAGGAAGAATTCACTCTCTTCTGGAGCTGGGACTCTGTCTTCTACCCTCGGACATCAGAGCTCCATGTTTTCAGTTTTTCTGATTCTAGGACTTGGACTGGTGACTGCAAGGTTTTCAGGCCTTTAACCACTGACTGAATTACTCCACTAAATTCTCCAATGTGCAAACAAAGCAGTATAGGGCTTCCCAGTCTCCATAATCATGGGAGCCAATTGCAAAATAAAGTCCTAATAAATCTATGCCTAACCTATTGATTCTGTTCCTCTAGAAAAGTCCTACACACTATGCCAATTTTACATAAAAGGTATTAATTTTAATGGTATTGTATTTAACCAAATATGTCTCTTGTGGCTGTGGATGTGTGTGTTGTGTATATGTGTGGGTGCGTGTGTGGGGGGTGCACTTGCATGTATGTGCACGTGTGGTTGGAGGCCAGAGGTTGACTTCGGATGTCTTCCTCAGTCACTCTCCATGTTACTGAGATGAGGTATCTCACCTGAACCCAGAGCTTGCTGATTCAGCTAATCTTGCTAGCCAGCTTGATCCCCTGTCTCTGTCTCTTGCATGCTTGCTTGGATGATAAGTCAGCCACCATGCCCACCATGCATTTATGTGGGTGCTGAGGGTCCAAATTCCAATCTTCACACTTGCTCAGCAAGTGCTTTATCCAATGAGCCATCTCTGCAGCACCCAAAATTTTTGACAACTAATTAAAAACTTCCTGAGGGCTGAATTCCATCTCTGAATGTCTGAGTGCAGATCCTCAAATCCCACGTAAAAAGCCAGAAGCTGTGGCAGGCTTCACATGTGTGCCCACACTCACAAACACAAAGATACATATACCAAATAAATAAATAAAATTTGTTTTATATTATTTTCCAGCAAAGAGAAGAGAAAGGGAGAGAGAGTGTGTGTGTGAGAGAGAAGGAGAGTATGTCAGGACCTCTAGCCACTGCAAATAAACTCCAGACACATGCGCCACTTTGTGCATCTGGCTTTACGTGGGTACTGGGGAACAGAACTCAGATCAAAACAATAAAAGGTTTTAAACCTACTGAGGTACATCCCTTTTTTTAATGTTCAGTCTTTGAAATTATTACTTAACTCAGTTCACAATGACTATATTCAGGTGCTGCTCCGTAGCCACACTTGTTTGGTGGCTACTGTATTAAAAAGCTCTTACCTAGAGTCAGATTTCATTCTATAGACATTTAGAGAACCATAATGGAGAAATGAAATGCATCCGCCCTGAGAAAATGGCAATTTAAGGAGCAGATGTCTGTCCTTGGGGCAGGGGTATAACTGCTCCACCTCTGTGGTCCAAGCACTAGTCCAAGAGACAGCAGCTCGATTTTCTGTCTCCCTTGTGTCTACACAGGACCTGACAGACAGCCCTGGGTAATGTGGTTGCATGAAAAAATTAATTAACAAATCACCAGGATGGGCGACTGCCTGGATCCTTAAAGCAAGATAAAGAGAAGGGTCGAGATGAGTCTGAAGGTCAGAGCCTGGGATCCCAGAAAAAGGACAGGGTCAAAGGATGTGAAACTAGCCAGACAAGGAGCTGTGGAGGTGGCAGAATGACTTTCACTGTGCTAATGGGCAAGGCAGCAGGAAGCTGCTGGGGCTAAATGACTGCTTAGGGAGAACGTAGAAGCAGAACTCAGAGCATATAAGTGACTCAGCAGTCACCAGTGGCTGGAAGGCATGAGGCATTTTTAAGCCACTGAGACTGGAGTGGACAGAGTAAGGCAATGAATGAAATAGCAGTGGTGGTTTAAGTATATGTAATAGCAAGGGGGAAAATTCAAGTTCATGTGGACATCTCAGGTCTTGGATGTTTGGAATGGCTACTAGGAGGGCAGCTGGAGATGAAGACAATTTGGAAAAGCCATAAGGAGCTTTCAGTGGCCCCATATTTGCTGAGGAAGGCCGGGCCTCTCTACCAGCACAGCCCTGGTCACACTGCTTGCATTCATGAGCCAATTGCATTCTCAGGGGACAGCGGAGTGAGACTGCTCAGCGAAGGCAGCTGCTTTCACTTTAAACAGTTTCAGATGAAAGCCTGCGGCATACAAGCTCTCAGTGTGACACCGCTAATGAAGAAGAAAGTCTCCCGGCAGCTCAAAGAAAAAAAATATATAATATAATGAAAATAAAAGATTTTGACACTCAGCCAAAAGAGGCTTGCCCTCCATATTCACATCTTCTGTGAGCAAGTGTGTCAAGGACAGGAAATGTCAGGGGTAATGAGCATGCTCAGTGAGCTGGCCATGACAGGGACCATGGCCTTCAGACCCAAAATAACAGTCTCCTAAATTACACAGCTAACCTGGTCATGCTGAGTCCAGAAGTCCTCCCTGAGGAAGGGAAGGGGTGAACTGTATATTCCTGTAACTGGACGCAAAGTCTAAGTCCCTACAATCACCAGGATGGGTCTCAGAGAAGCTCTGAGGTGGATGTGGTGGCACACACCTGTCATCCCATCATTCAAGGGGCAGAGGCAGGAGGATTGCAAGTTTGAGACAAGCCTGGGATATACAGCAAAACTCTGCCAGAAAAGAAAAGAAAAGAAAAGAAAAGAAAAGAAAAGAAAAGAAAAGAAAAGAAAAGAAAAGAAAAGAAAAGAAAAGGAAACCAACCATTCACTAATTGGACTGGAGGCTTACAATGCACTCTTCCAGACACATAACGGCCTGGAGATCCATGATCTCTCGATGCCTGGCCCTACCTACACAAGACCCTCATAATAGGAGGAAAAGATGATAACATCAAAATAAAAGAAGGACTGATTGAGGGGGGAGAGGATATGATGGAGAGTGGATTTGTGAAGCAAAAGTGGCGGGTGGGGGCTGGAGAGATGGCTTAGTGGTTAAGGTGTTTGTCTGCAAAGCCAAAGGATCCCGGTTCACTTCTCCAGGACTCTCATAAGCCAGCTGCACAAGGTGGCACATGGCGTCTGGATTTCATTGGCAGTGGCTGAAAGCCCCAGTGTGCTCGCCCCTCTCTCTCTCTCTCTTAATCTTTCTCTCTCTGCCTCTTTCTCTTTTCAAATAAGTAAAGAAAATATATTTTAAAAAAGAAAAGTGGGGGAGAGGAAGGTTTATTGTCTATAGTTATGGAAGTTGTCAATAAAAAAACAATTTAAAAGAAAGAAAGGAGACAGGGCTATGGATATAGATCAGTGGTAGAGCATTTGCCTAGCATGTCTAAGGCCCTGGATCTAATCCCCAGTGTCACAAGAAAAGAGAGAAAGGAAGAAAGGAAGGAGGGGAGAGAGGGAGGGAGGGAGGAGGGAGGGAGGAAGGGAGGAAGGAAGGAAGGAAGGAAGGAAGGAAGGAAGGAAGGAAGGAAGGAAGGAAAAAGAGGAGAAAAGAAAGCCGGGCATGGTGGTGCACGCCTTTAATCCCAGCACTTGGGAGGCAGAAGTAGGAGGATCACCGAGAGTTCAAGGCCACCCTGAAACTACATAGTTAATTCCAGGTCAGCCTGGACCAGAGTGAGACCCTACCTTGCAAAACCAAAAAAAAAAAAAAAGAGAGAGAGAGAGAGAGAGAAGGAGAAAAGAGAGGAAGGAAGGAAGGAAAAAGAGGAGGGAGAGAGGGAGGGAGGGAAAGGGTTCTGTGAGCCCTCTCTCCTTTGAGCCTTATAAGAACTTAAAATGGGTTAAATCATCAATCTGATTGAAAAAAAACCTGAAACTTTAGATTAAGTGAATTGCTCTAGTACACTATTTACGCTGCTTCTATAAGTGAAAAAAAAACTAACCCCACAAAGGAGAATGGATTGACAGGCAGAACCAGGAAAGGCAGGGGAGGTGAGCCCTAGAAACACGTGAACAAGAACCCAGGGACCCCGTCACCATCCCCACGTCTCTGTGCATGGCATCTCTGCCTCTCTGTTCTTTCAGACCAGCTGCTTGGGACCTCCAAGCTGTTCTCTTTGCTGCCTCACACCTAGTGAGGAAAGGAAGTCTTCTGCCGGTCCCAGTTCTTGGGACTTGGAAGAGCAGCACTCAGGTTGGCTGAAATGAATTTCAACTGTGGCCAAGGCCATGGACAACTAAATCAGTTCAGCATGCTTCATCTCCCCCACCTGAATGCGTTTCCAGGCTACATAAGAGGAACAGGTGCTGAACAACCAAACTCTCCGTTTCCACAGTGACTGCCAAGGACACACAACAAACCCAGGCCAGACACAGACCTCCCAGCTTGGCCCTGATCCATTATTAATGGCTCAACAAGTGCATATTAGAATAGGTGACTAGCAATGACTAAAGCTAAGGTGGTCCCAGCCCTGACTCACACACTCCACTGAGAGAGGCACAGGGTACACAGGGGCAAGATAAATAAGTGCCATGATGGAAACCAGCAGGGTGAAGTGACAATGAAATTGGACAGCTACTGAGGTGTGACGTTTAGAGAACATTTGCAGAGCAAGGAGCTAGTCAGGACGAGTGCGGACAAGACTGCTCCAGGCTCAGGCAGGACACTGAGCATGCAGGGACCCTGAAACAGGAATAAAGCGTAACCCAACACTTGCCACTACAGTGACACAAGGAGAATGGAGGCTCTAAGCCTGGATGCAGGCAGGGGCCAAGCCAGAAAGGAGATACCTTTTGTTCTAAGACAACACAAAGCTATTCATGGAACTTTAACACACAGGCTTCTATGAAATTATTTGTATTTTTAAAGATTTAGGGACTGGGGCTGGAGAAATGGTCTAGTAGGCTTTAAGGCACTTGCCTGCAAAGCCAAAGGACCCAGGTTCAATTCCCCAGGATCCATGTAAGCCAGATGCACAAGGAGGCACATGCATCTCGAGTTCATTTGCAGTGGATGGAGGCCCTGACACACCCATCCTCTCTCCCTCTCTCTCTCTCAAATAAATAAAGAAAAATAAAATATATTTTAAAAATGATTTAGGGACTGGAGAGATGGCTCAGTGTATAAAGTGCTTGTCACACAAGCTTGAGATCCAGAATTTGACTACCCAGCACATAGGTAAATGTCAGGTGGAAATGGCAACCCATTTCTAATCCTACCACTTGGGAGGCAGAGACACCAGATCTCTTGGGCAAACTGGATGCCTACACTAGGTCAATTATCTGGGTTCCACTGAGAAACCCCGCCTCAGTAAATGAAGTGGAGAGCAGTTGAGTAAAACACCCAAATTCAACCTCTTTCCTTCATGTGCACCCACATGCTTACACACACACACACACACACACACACACACACACACACAAATGAGGAGGGGTGCAAGAGCAGAAAGAACACTGGGTAAGAAGCTGTGGCTGCAGTAATCCAACAAGATTTGATATGGCTAGAACCATGGTAGGAGGGGAAAGACCTGGGAATAGAAACACATTTAGGAAAAGGAAGGAGATAGGGCTTGCAAGATCGGAGGTTTAAAGGAGGAACAAAAATCAGGGAGGACTTCCTAGACTGGGCAAATAGCTGAATGGTGAAGTTGTTTACAAAGAGGGAAAACTGGAGTAAGCAGTTAGAACATATAGAAGTTTAAGATAGCAGAGGCTGGAGAGATGGCTTAGCAGTCAAGGCATTTGTCTGCAAAGCTAAAGGATCCAGGTTAAATTCTCCAGGACCCATGTGAGCCAGATGCACAAGGTGGCACATGCATCTGGAGTTCGTTTGCAGTGGCTGGAGGCCCTGGCATGCCCATTCTCTCTCTCCTTCTCCCTCTCTCTCTCTCTCTCTCCCTCTTTCTCTCTCTCAAATAAATAAATAAAATTTTTAAAAAAGAAGTTTAAGATAGCAGTTATGGATAACAAATTATGAGTTAACTTAGGCATTTGGATATTTAAATCTGGAGTTCATCAGAAATGTAAACTGGAGATAGAAATTTGAAAGATATCAAAAACATCCAGCCCTGTAATCACAGCTACCCAGAAGGATTGAAAGTTCAAAGCCTGTCTGAGCTACAGAGTAAGTTCAAGACCAGGTTAAACAACTTAATGAGACCTTATATCAAAATAAAAAATGCAAAGAGCACCGAAGATGTAGCTCAGTAGTAGATTACTTTCCTAGCATGTTCAGGGCCCTAGATTCATTTCCTAGTACTGCAAAAACAAAAAGGAAAAGACAGGATCGGGGTAAGGCATTTGCCTGCAAAGCCTAAGGACCCAGGTTCAATTCCCCAGGACCCACATAAGCCAGATGCACAAGGGGGCGCATGCATCTGGAGTTTGTTTACAGTGGCTAGAGGCCCTGGCGTGCCCATTCTCTCTCTCTATCTGCCTCTCTCTCTCTCACTCTCTCTCTCAAACACGTAAACAAATAAAATATTTTTTAAAAAAAGGAAAAGACAATATTGAAAGCAGAGAGCATAATAGGACCCTTTATGGAGTGAGTATGGACAGAAAAGAGAATGACATGTAAGATTGAGTTGTGGGAAAGTTCAATACGTAACTGTAGAAAGCCAACAAGAAGAAGGTCAGAGAAGGGGTAGAGCGGGACTTGGACAGAATCATCCTATAGAGAGAAAAGAAGAAAGAAGTTGCTTTATCAAAGCCACTGAGGGGTTAGTCCATTGCTTTCTCATTGTTGGGGCAAAGTACCCTACCCAAAGCAGTTTAGGGAAGGAAAGAGCTTATTTCAGCTTACAGTTTCAGAGAATCAAGTACATCATGGCAGGATCAGGGAGCCAGCATCACATTGTCACATCAGCAGGGAGAAGTAGAGAGAACAAACAGCGAGTGGGGCTGGACTGTAAAACCTCAAGGCCCAGGCTGGAGAGATTGCTTAGTGGTCAAAGTGCTTGCCTACAAGGCCAAAGATTTCACAGGACCTACATAAGCCAGATGCACAAGGTGGCACATGCATTTGGAGTTTGTTTGCAGTGGCTGCCCATTCTCTATCTCTCTCTCTCTCTCTCTCTCTCTCTCTCTCTTTCTTTTTCTTTTCTCTCTCTCTCTCTCAAATAAATAAATAAACCTCAAAGCCAATGACATACTTCTTCCAGTGAAGTTCTACCTCCTCAAATAGAAAGAACTTTAAAAAAAAATAAATTGGCTGACTAGATGTAAGACAAGAAGCAGTGAAGGGAAATCTAAGCTGAAATGGTGATCCCAGAATGGTAGGTACCAGGTAAACCAAGCATCTGCTGTTGAACAGTACAGGCACCAAGTGAACTTGCCCCAGTAGAGAGACTATGTGGGCTGCAACCAGCAAGGCCACAAAGTCAACTGCCTAAGCTCAGACCACCAGCATGGGCCTATAACATTTAATGTTTGCCTTGCTAGAGTTCAGCTTTCTTTTTTGGTCCAATCCTTCCTCACTATTCTCTTCCTCCCTTTTGAAATGCCAATGCTTATGTCACTCTATCTTAGAAGTATGGAACTTTATCTTTTTTTTTTTAATTTTTTTTTGTTTATTTATTTATTTGAGAAAGAGGGAGATACAGAAATAGGCAGGTAGAGAGAGAGAGAGAGAGAGAATGGGTGCGCCAGGGCCTCCAGCCACTGCAAACGAACTCCAGATGCGTGCACCCCCTTGTGCATCTGGCTGACGTGGGTCCTGGAGAATCAAGCCTCGAACCGGGGTCCTTAGGCTCCACAGGCAAGCGTTTAACTGCTAAGCCATCTCTCCAGCCCTGGAACTTTATCTTTGATTGTACAGGACTCATAGCTAAGAGTTTACTTTCAGTCTCAGAAAAGACTCTAGACTCTTAATGTGGTGATTTGAATGTAAAATGTCCCTCATAGCCTATTGTGTTTGTGATTAAGCTTCATCGTTAATGCCCCGGTAATGGTTTTTCGAGGCAAGGTCTCACTCTAGCTCAGGCTGACCTGGAATTCACTATGTAGTCTCAGGGTGGCCTTGAACTCATGGCGATCCTCCTACCTCTGCCTCCCCATTGCTGGAATTAAATACATGTGCCACCATGCCCGGCTCATTTATTCATTTATGTTGCCTTCATATGTAGTGCCCGGCTAAGTTGGGTGTTTTATCTCAGTGGTGAGAAGATAACGGCTATATGTCAGTAATGTTGAAATTTTTAAATTTTGGGAACTCTTGCGGATACACTGAATACATTTCACAATATGAGATGACCATAAGTCTTTGGTTCTCAGGGATAGAATGTTTTGGTTTGAATATGAAATAGATCCCTGTATGTGCATGTGTTAAAACCTAGAACTAGGTTATCTAGTAGTGCTATTTGGGGAGATTCTGGGAATTTTAGAGGTTGATTTGGCTAAAGGAAGTAGGTCAGTGGGGCGGTCTTTGAGCGTATCTTCTCCCTGTTCCCCTGTCTTTCTTCTCTGCATATCATGATGTGTGCTATTGAGCTGTGCCATGCCCTCCCCATCATGACGGGCACAACTATCTGCAACCATGTACCACAATAAATAATCTCTCCCTGAAATAGTACAGAGATAAACTGACTGTCTGTAACAAACTTTCATTTCCACAGTGGTCTTGAGCTTTAGAAAGTGCTTTTGTAGGCTGGGTGTGGGGCGCACTTGGGAGGCAGAGGTAGGAGGATCGCTATGAGTTCAAGGTCACCCTGAGACTCATAGTGCATTCCAGGTCAGCCTGAGCTAGAGTGAGACCCTACCTCGAAAAAACAAAAAGTGCTTTCTTATGACTAGGTATTCTCCAACATCCTTTCCACATCTGTCCTTCTAATAGTCAATACATTTTCTTTGACAAAGATCTAAAAGAAAATATCCAGAAGTAGTGTCCAATGACCCTCCCACAACCATCCCTTGTCCTCTGAATTCACTTGGTTATAGATTTATTCACAAATTTCCTAGAAGGTAAGTGCCACAGAAGGGGTTTCTTGTACACAGATGAGCATTATCAGGTGCTCAGCAGGTATTTGCTGAATGAATGAGCAGAGATGGCATCAGAGAATGGACAGTGAGTGCTGACACGCTGTGCTCATCCACTAAACATTCAGCACCCAGCATGTGCCAGGCAGGCCCTGTGCCAAGCACATCTCTGTCAGCTCCTCCTTAAAGTGGGGACAATCAGACCATTCTGCCTCTATTACACCTTCCAAGGCTCAGGGTCCATTGCAGAAGAGGTGGCGGGAAGAATATAAGAGCCAAAGGAAGGGTAGGATTGTTTACAGTACACTCTTCAAGACACAAAATGGCCTGGATATCCATGACCTCACAGTGCCTGACACTATCTACACAAGACCAGTATAATGAGAGTAAAAGATGATGAAGCCAGGTATGGTGGTGCACTCCTTTAATCCCAGTACTTGGGAGGCAGAGGTAAGAGGATGGCCACAAGTTCAAGGTCACCCTGAGAATACAGAGTGAATTCCAGGTCAGCCTGAGCTAGAGTGAAACCCTACCTCAAAAAACCAAAACAAAACAAAAGAAAAAAGATGATGACATCAAAATAAAAGAGAGACTGATTGAGATGGGGAGGGGATGTGACGAAGGGTGGAGTTGTGAAGGGGAAAGTGACAGGCAAGGGTATTATCATGTTTTATTGCTTATAATTATGGAAGTTGTCAATAACAATAATAATAATTTTTAAATTAAACAAATACTATAATACCTCAGAAAGATAAAATATTTTTAAAACATTTTAATTATTATTAAAATGATTCTACTCTCAATGAGTTTATATGAGACAGAAGGAATGAGAAGAAGACATATGTGATAGGTGGAACCCCCATTTGGTGGGCCCCAAAGTATATGCTGAGCACTGGGATACCCTCTCTTTCAAGACAGCTATATGCATATCTTAAGGGGGCATCATTTCCTCCCTGTGTAGAGACAGACACTGATGTCTGAGCAGTTAAGTGAATTGAAGACATTACTCAGGCAAAATGGAGGAAAAGAGAGGAGTGACTGCTTCCAAAACCATAACTCTTTCAAAAACATTTTCCTTCATGCAAAAGAAAATCTCTAGGAAGCTTTTACAGTTAAAGTCCCTGTTGTAGTCAGCTTCCACCGTGCTGGGATGAACGTTCAAATCAGAGACAGTTTATGGGAGGAAAAGGATTTATTTCAAGCTTACACATCCAAGTAGCTGGCTCCCTTTCAGATCCATGCAGAGAGACACCACCACACAGCCAGCACTACAAGCAAGAGCAAAGCCGGCAGCTAAAACAACAGGGGACCCTGACAGAGCTCAAGCACTCTGCATACCTTTAGTCTTGAAATCCAATCTGTCCTCAAACACACCTTAGGGCTGGACCCCAGGATCTGCCCCCAGTGACACCCCTTCCAGTCAGGTGGTTGAAATGCAGGTTACAAGCTTTAATAAAACTCCTCAGTCTCTTGGGGAACGTACACTCAAACTACCGCAGTGCCTGAGCACAGGAATAGGATGAGTGAGGTAGGAAGCAACTTCTATTTATTGTGCATTCATTGAACACTTGACTCTGTCGATATGTTTCATTGTTTCATTCTTATTTGTGAAATAGGGATATCCCCATGTTGTACACTAACAATAAACATCAGTTAAAGTCCCCAGTCCTCTCATGTTTAACTAAAGTTGGCTTGACTAGTGCCTGTTATTATGTGGGACCCCCAAGTGCTAGTCCAAGACTTTTGGAAAATTCTTAGGAAGTTTAAGTTCTTGAGCAAATTCCAATGCCCTCTGAATACCCCCTCTGCCTATACAGCACTCTCCCACTTCTGCTAGGCACTATCCAGATAATGAGATACAAAACCTTTGCTAGTATCAGACCATCAATACATGGTATTTATAAGCATATGGCAACCCAGCCTGGTGGAACACACCTGTAACCCAGCACTTGGGAGGTAAAGGCAGAAGGATCAAGAGTTCTAAGTCATCTTTGGCTACATAGTGAATTTAGGGGCAAGTTGGGCTACATGATCCTATCAGGAAAGAAAGATACATGGCACTTAAACTCCTATACTAGGCCCCAACAGAGCAGGCTAAAATTCAAAATGGAGTCATTCTTGTCAACCAAAGTCCCACATCCCCAAGCTGATGCTAAGCATCTTATCTGACCTGAGAAACCAGGATTAGAGAGCTAGCACCCAAATTTCCCAGACAGGTCAATTTCAATTGAGATGATAATGAAGTTTTCTTTGCTTTAAACCGTACTCAACTGATGATTAGCAATCAGTTATTTTCCTATTGTTATCTCCTGACCCTGCCTTGAAAGGAAACCTTAACTTTGAAATGAGTAACCTACTTTCGGTTGTCTTGTTTCTGCTTTCTTCAGCCTGCCTCCATCTATAAAACCAACCTATTGCGCTCAGCCCATTGGAAAAATTATTCTATTTTATGGAATGAAGTGTTCCTGATTCTAGAATCAACAATTAAACCCCGGGATGAAGAGCTCACTCAGTCAGGTAAAGTGCTGGCACTTCAAGCATCAAGATCTGAATTCAGATCCCCCCAATACCACATAAAAAGCCAGGTACAATGCCATGCTCCTGTCGTCCCAACACTGAGGAGATGGAGACAAGAGGATCCCCAGGGCTTGCTAGCCAACTAGCCTAGCGAAATCAGTGCACTTCGGGTTTAGAGAGAGACTGTCTCAAAAATAAGGTACAGCCGGGCGTGGTGGCGCACGCCTTTAATGCCAGCACTCGGGAGGCAGAGGTAGGAGGATCGCTGAGAGTTCGAGGCCACCCTGAGGCTACATAGTTAATTCCAGGTCAGCCTGGTCCAGAGTGAGACCCTACCTTGCAAAACCAAAAAAACAAAAATAAGGTACAGCCGGGCATGGTGGCACACGCCTTTAATTCCAGCACTCGGGAGGGAGGCAGAGGTAGGAGGATTGCCATAAGTTTGAGACCACCCTGAGACTACATAGTGAATTCCAGGTCAGCCTGGGCCAGAGTGAGACCCTACCTCGAAAAAAAAAAAAAAAAAAAAAAAAAAAAGACAAAGGAAAAAAAAACATAGAGAGCAATTGAAGAAGAAACTTGGCATCAACCTCTTTCCTCCATATGAAACATGCATACACATGTACGCACATGAAGACAATCAAATAAAAGCAATATCTTCAGAAGATAGTAACTTGGCAGTGTATTTTGTGGGCATTGAATGGTTATACTTCCCGGCAGAGCAAATAGCCTAAGGTTTTCTGTCAGGCATCCCTGCTCATTATAACCTTTGTTTGGCTAATTCTAGGCATCTCTCCCCTCTCTACCTTGCTGTGGATATGGCTCCAACCTTCTGAAGACACTCCTCACATGAGGACTCTCCCAGTGCACACTTCCGGAATTGCTCTTTATCCGTCCCATGTGGATTCCAGGGTGCTGCGTGGTCTTTGCATGATCCCAGGTGATTGGTCAAGGTTGGGCATGGAAGCCAAGTTCAAGCAACGCATCTCTTGCCTGAGATTCTTGGCATTGAGACAAGAAAAGTGGTTAAGTCAGCCCCTTTCTGATAAGTGAGGCTGTAATGTATGAATTGTTGGAGTATTGGATGCAATATTTTCAGAGGAAGAATAAACACATTGGTTTTTTTTAAAAGCCAAGAGAAAAGTAAGAGAGAAAGAGAAAGCCATGACAATGTCTGAAACTTTGGCTTCAGAGCTTGGAGCCCAGTCAGATTCCTGATGCTCAACTCCGGCTCTTGGGCTCTCGCGAGACTCAGAACAATGGGACCCGATAGAGAAGCTGCAACGCTGCTCTTCCTTCTCTTCTCCACCAGGCTTGGTACTCGGGGAAAGTGGTAAAGATGTTTTTCTCCCTCTTCTGTATGAATGATGCCAATGACATGAGAAGACAGGGTCAACTTGCCCTGAATGAAGAACTCAACAACAAGGCCACCCTGCCCCATTCAGCAAGAGCATGCTTTAAAGCTTCCTTCCAGCCTCCCCTGCCAGTCCCAGAAAAGGTCAAGTGTTAGGGCTCTTACCACCACCTACCATCCTGATGAGGGCATGGCGAGCTGGCGCTGCACACTGTTCAGAAAGCCTTGTCTATCAGCCCACAACACACAAAGGCCTCAAGGAACTTAAAGAATTTACCAAAGCCCCAGCCAGCAGAAAACAGAAGCAGACTCTAAAACCAGTTCTGCTTGGTTCTCAGACTCACACCATAGTGGGCACCCATGTGAGCCCAGGGCATCGAGGTGTGAGACGAGATTGGAAGAAAACTGTCCATCGGGTACCAACAGTGTACAGCCTTTTCCATTATTATTATGGCTTTTTCTCTTCCCTCCTTTTTTACTCTCCTCATACCATCCTTTTCTCCCTCTTCCCTGCTTCTCCTCTGGACTCCAGATCCCAGGTGGTAAGAAAACGCTCATTACTACACTCTTAACTGCTGAGCATACATACGACTGATGCCTGTCAGTGGGGGGACCTTGGACAAGACAATATTTGTGTAGAGGGAACTGTGTCCCACTATAAAAGAGATCATAGCAGAGAAAAAAAATCACAAAAGGGAAAAAATATTTGGGAGAGTGGAAAGAGCAGCCTTCTGCCCACTACAGTCCTTGAATGGACCACTTCCCTGATACCTGGATTCTCCTCATTCTTTCAAAGTGAAAATTAATAAGATAAACACTATCTACTGTCTATGAAATTAAGACAAGTATTCCTAGTTCTGTGTGCCATAATTCAATTTCTATGTTGGTTTCCATAAGAAATCTGTGACCTTCAGAATATCATTTAAAATAACAACAGCCAAATCACCCCATGGTGAGATCCAAAGCTTGGCATAGGAATGTGTGTTTGCATGCAAGAAAAAGACCAGGGCAAAATACATCAAAATTCTCCACAAAGAACATTTCAAGGAATTTCTCCTTTGAACTTTTCTATGTTTTCCACTGTTCATACAAAAAGCATGCATGACTTTTATAATTAGAAAATTCTCCTCTGAGTATCTTTGGACTTCAGCCTCCAAGGGTATCCAGTGTACTAACACCTGCTTCAAGTCTGTCATGGTGCTATTTTGGGGACTGAATGAGATAATGCCTAAAACTACATGATCCACCTCACCAGCTGAGGTTATCAACATGAGCATGTTTCTTTCATTTTTCCAATTAATCACTTGAGTAGCTGCAAGCCCTTGTTTTTAAGCAATGCAGTGTCTCCCACCTTGGGGGGCCTCATCCCTGTTGCACTAAAGAATAGGTTCCCCTGTAAACAATAGAAAATCCACCTAGCAGTGGAGTAAACAATAGTGGTATATTTGCTTTCTATAAGAAGACACTGTGAATTAGTGCCAGGCCAGGACGGGATTGCCACTCAAGGATGTCCTCATGGATCCAGTGCCCTAGGTCACTAGTCTTAGGTTGTGATTCATTCATGTGGCCACAGAAAGGATCCTACACCTCCAAGAAGAAAAGGGAAAAATCAAAGATCGGAAAGATTTTGCCTTTAGTTTGAAGGGACTTCTGCCTAATCCTACTGTCCAAGTGTAGATCACATGACCACCTTGCCATAGTCAGCTCCACTTTGCTGAGATGAGCATCCAACCAGACAGTTTATGGGAGGAATGGATTTATTTCGAGCTTACAAATCCATCAATGTCAGGAGAAGCTGGCTCCCTTTCACAGAGCCCAGCAGAGAGAAAACACCAAACAGCCAGCACAACAAGCAGATATACAGACCACCGGAGCACAAATCTGCTCTGCATCCTTTGGGCTGGAATCAGATCCACCCCCAGTGACACCTCCATGATCTACCCCTAGTGACACCCCCTCTAGCCGGATGTCTAGAGACCCAAGAGTAATAAAACACTTGAGTCTATGAGGGACATACATTCACATTTAAATCACCACATACACCTCTTCTGCAAAAGAGGCTGAAAAGTTGAATAAGTTCATTTTTCACTTTTTATCATGGAAGGGAAGGAGTAGGGAGTAGCTGTGAAAGGCTTTGGGTTAACCAAGGCCCTGAATCTACCACTAGGGGTTGCCTGCCCTTCCCCTTCAGAGTATGTATGGTCCACAATGAATCCCCAGCCTACATATGTAGTTGAATGTGGCACCACCTTGGAAGGTTTATCACAGCTTGTCCAACACAAACAAGCTGGTCTCTGCCCCTCGTCTACTGCAGAGTTGATGCTATTTATTTTTTACTATTATTTATTTATTTTTATTAAAAACATACTTTGTATGGATACATCATGTATAGGTACCATCTTTTCCCTTCTCCCTGCCCCCATTCCGCAGGGGGTCCTCCTCATTGGAATTGCTGGTATTTCCCATGGGGTTGTGGGGGAAGCAGTCAGTTGTTAGAGGGAGGCAGTGCCTCTGGGCATGTCATCCCAACCTGGGGCTCTTACAATCTTTCCTCCCCGTCTTCTGCAAAATTCCCTGATCTGTGGTGGGTGTGTTTTAAGTCTACTTCAGTTATGAGTGCTTAGGAGCCTCTGGATGTCTGCATTGGTATGTGTTGACTTGCCTCGGTGTCTGACTCCTTCGCCCTGGCACTAATTGTCAGGCTCACCATGGAAGCAGCACTCTTGCTCGTCTCCCCAATTCCTCTGTGGATTCACCTGAGCCTTGACTGAGATGTGAGGGGTGGTTTATCTCCTTGGGTCTCACTACCTTCTGAAAAAAAGAAACCATTCTCCAACAGAGAGTGAAGTCAGCATAAGTTAAATTGAATAGACATTATTAATTTTAGGTGGAATTTGATTAATGTAGCCCCTCTTTTAGCTAAAGATTATTGTTCCAGTTCCCTATGAAGGCTATCATACTTGTTTTCTCATTTTTTAAATATTTTATTTATGTATGTATTTATTTATTTATTTATTTATTTATTTATTTATTTATTTATTTGAGAGAAAGAGGCAGAGAGACAGAGAGAGAATGGGTGCACCAGGGCCTCCAGCCACTGCAAACGAACTCCAGATGCATGCGCCCCCTTGTGCATCTGGCTTACATGGGTCCTAGAGAATCAAACCAGGATCCTTTGGCTTTGCAGGCAAATGCCTGAACCATGAAGCCATCTCTCCAGCCCTTTTTTTCTCATTTTATAATTATTTAGATTACACTCACTGGCCCAGGCATGATCCTGCAAGTATAATGCTAACGGAAGGGAAGTAGGACCATAAAGAGCTTCTTGCCCAACCGTATCTTGTGTTAGAAATGGATCCTCATGGTGCCTTACATCACAATTTTGAACCTGGGACAACAGACCAAACTCCTCAGAGAGCAATTTTTTTCTCACTCAAAGACCTCAGATGAGATTGCCCCAATCCATTAGAGAAGGTCTAAAACATCTGAACCTCTGTATGGGATGGGAGCAGACAGAGCCTCAATGTCTTCCTCACTGGAGACTCCTCTCTAGCCAGCTCCCCATAAAAGAAGCACTGTCGGGGACCCTCGCCATCCAGGCACATGAGACCCTCATACGCCCTTTCATCAGATCACTGGAAACTTACACTTTTATAATAAAATGACTCACTGCAGGAGCACTTCCTGAACACAAAACTGTACCAAAGTGACTTGTTGAGAACACCTAGATAGAGAAATATTTATGTTACAAATTGGTTGTGTTCTCAGCAGAAAACTATTCAGCCATAAAACAAAACAAAATACCATCATTTGCAGCAACATGGGTAGAACTGGAGAACATTATTTATGCTAAGTGAAATAAACCAGGCACGGCAAGACAAATATTGCTCGTTCTCACTCATATGGAAAAGCTGTACAAGGTGATTTCATGGAAGTGGAGAGCATAATAGTCGACAGGGCCTAGGAAGAGCAGAAGAGAGGAGAGAGAGATGAAGATCAGACAACAGGCACTAAGACACACTTAGGTAGGAGTTAGGTTCTAGCGTTCTACGCCTCTGAGGGACGACTCTAGTTTACAGCTATCCATCATGTATTTCTGTAAAGAACTAGAAGAGTTTAAATTTGTTCAATAAAACTAGTGATAAGTGTTTGAGGGAAGGAGGGTTTTATCATAGCATGTATCAAATTATCACATTGTACCCTATAAATATGTATAGTTTTCAATAAGATAAGTAAGAAAAAAAGATGTACATTCTGCCCAACAAAATACCAACTAAAAAGCATGAAAATGTGATTTAAGTCAGAAGAGACATTATTTCAAATCTGCTGTATTGAAGATCCTCAGGTTCTAGGAAATACTGAGGAGAACAAGGGCTAGGACACGTGGCAGTATTATTTTACATCTACGGCTGAATTCACAGAAAAAGAAAGAAAATCTCTAGAGCCCCAAAATGGTAAAGAACTAGAAGTCAGAGACAGACCTTATGGCTGACCTGGGTAAGGGGAGGTCTTAGTTTTTGTTTGTATTTTATTATTGTATAATTAACATTTAAAATACACACTTCTTAAGACTAGACCTTAATTAATTTATATATAAATGTGTACGTATGTATACATGTAACTATGTAATCTCCACCCACGTCAGCATGTAGAATATTTCCAGCACCGTAAATTGTTCCCTCATGTCCCCCTCAAGTCACTGTCTCTCCTCAAGAGTAACAACATCCTGACTCACCACCGAGCATTAGTTCTGTTCTAGACACTGTAGGCGTAGAATCGTGCAGTCGGATTGTTTGGCGTTGGCGTCTTTTGTTCAACAGTATGCTTGTTCAACTCATCCGTGTGACCACGTGAATCAGCAGTCTGTGTGCCACTGTTGTATGGATTTTATGATAAGATGTATAACACTATTTGCTTTAGCAATTCCACTGTTGATGGGTATTTGGGTTGTTTCCAGTGTGGAATGATCATGAATAAGCTGCCATTAGTACTCTCTGCATAACTTCTGGTGGATTGCTGCAAGGCTTGGATTTCATGCTTGTCTGCAGACATTGCAAAATGAGACAAACAGCCATAGAAAAGTGGAACTATGAAACCCAGATTCGCACATGAAGTATGGGCCAGCAAAGAACTGTACTTTGGTGATACTATAGACCAGAAGCAAAGAAATCCATAAGTTACAGGGAGAAAGTGAGACATCTGTCTACCTCTGACTAAGATCTGCACAGGAGCAGGTAGTGGGAAAAAATCATCCCTTGAAACTTTATGATCATAGCCCCACACATCACAAGCTCTAGAGTTAGACTGTATGACTCAGTGTGACAGCACATGCTTTGCATGTGCAAAGCCCTGGGTTCAACCTTCAACACCAAACCAAACAAAGATATGCATTATCAACATGTCCCAGAACCCCCCAAGTTAATGATAGAATTTGTCATAATCTGATGATATTCCTTGGGCCCTGGCAGAAGTAAATGTGTAGGGCACAGTTCCTCTTCCATCAGATGAGTTCTAAAGATAAGCTCAAAATTAAAAATCAAATAGCTGGAGAGATCACTTAGCAGTTAAAGGCACTTGCTTGCAAATCCTGATGGTTTGATACCCCAGTACACACATTAAAGCCAGATGCACAAAGTGGCACATGCATCTATAGTTCATTTGCAGTGGCAGGAGGCCCTGGCTTGCCCATCCATCCTCTCTCTCTCTCTCTCTCTCTCTCTGTCTCTCTCAAATAACTTTTTTTTTGGAGAGAGAGAGAGAGAGGGAGAGGAAGACAGATAGAGATGGGGGTGCCAGCAGTCTCTCAGCTGATGCAAATGAAATCCAGATGTGTGCGCCCCCTTGAGGTCAAGTGTGGCATTGTGCCCTTGTGTCACTTTGCATCTGGCTAAACGTGGGATCTGGAGATTGGAACCAGCGTCCCTAGACTTAGGAGGCAGGCGCCTTAACCGCTAAGCCATCTCTCCAGCCATCAAATAACTTTTTAAATATTTTTATTTAGTTATTTCAGAGACAGAGGGAGAGAGAGAGAATGAGTATGGGTATGCCAGGACCTCCTGCCACTGCAGTAGTACTCCAGACACATGTACCACTTTATGCACTTATCTTTATGTGGGTACTGGGGACTCAAACCTGGGCCATTGGGCTTTGCAAACAAGTGCTTTAAACTGCTGTGACATCTCTCCAGCCCCTCAAGTAAATTTTAAAAAATAGAGAGCCAATCTCGAATTAGAATCAGCAAAAATATACAATTTAAAATGAACAAATAATGAACCAGGTATTATGGTACATGACTACAAACCCAGCACTAGGGAGGTAAAACAGAAGGACTACACGGTGAGTTTGAGGCCAGTCTGGGCAACATAGTAAGACTCTGTCACAGAAAAGAAAAAATAAGAAAATATTCTTACACTCACAAAGACTTCAATAATAAAACAGTTAATAGTATCACATAATAAAGATTATAAATAAATATATTTAAAATAATAGCCCAAGATAAAGGAAGTGAAACTATAAAACAAGGCATTGTGGGAGTGAAAGAACAGGAAAACACAATGAGAATGAAGAAGATAAAGCTGAACAAACCTCAACCTAGGAAACATGGTATTAGTCAGCTTTCTACTACTGTGACAAATATTGAGATAATCAACTTTTAAAGAAGAAAGGTTTATTATTGAGCATGGTTTCAGAGATTCCTGTCTGTAGTCTGTTGTCCAGTTGCCTCTGAACCTATGACAGCATGACACATCACAGCGAGAGCATCTGGCAGAAGCTGCTCACTTCCTGGTGTCCAGTAAGCCAAGAGAGTGGCAAAGCAAAGGGCCAGAGGTTCCAATCTCCTTCAAGGGAGCACCCCTTTCTTCCACTAGCTGCCTCTTAAATATTCCACCATATTTGAGTAACTTCAGAGGCTGGGGATCAAACCTCCAACACCTGGGCCTTTGGGAAATAGTCAAGATCCAAACTATAGCACACGCCACAGTGAAACTAAAGAGCACCTGAGACATAGAGAGGATTCTATAAGCAACCAGAGGTAAATGACAAATGTCCAACAAGCTAATAATGGCTATATGAGTGTAGACTTCTCAATACCATAAACAATGATGGGAGATTGTGCATAAATATCTCCAAGAGGTTGAAATGACACGAGTATCCATATATGACCCAGTTGCCTTGGTACATCACAATGAGATCATTTCAAGGAAGTAAGGACTGGGTTGACAATTAAGGTCCAACTCAAAAAACTTTTTAAAAAAATTATTTATTTACTTACTTATTTGCAAGGAGAAAGAGAGACAGAGAGAATAGGCATAACAGGGCCTCCTGCCACCGCATATGAATTCCAGATGCATGCATCACTTTGTGCATCTGGCTTTAACATGGTTACTGGGGTATCAAATCAGGGATATCAGTATTTGTAAACAAGTGCCTTTATCCACTGAGCCATTCGTTTTTATTTCATTTACTATTTTTCTAATCTGTTGCTCTTTTTAGTTCTCCTTCATAATATTCTTCACACCTCATCTCCATTTTTCAGACTTTGAAAAAATATTTTATTTATTTGTGAGGAGAGAAAGAGAGAGAATGAATTCACAAACCAGGGCTTCTTGCCACTGTAAACAAAATCCAGATGCATATGCTTGTTTGTGTATCTGACTTTTTTTATTAAATTTTTTAAGGTAATACTCATTATCCCCCTCTCTGTGTGGTCATGAAGGCCTCAGTCTACCTCAGTGTAGGGTAGTGGGGGACAATCCCTCGGGGTTTGTAGCATCAAGAGGTCCTGGCATGCCCATATTCATATTCTTTCTCTCTCTCTCTCTCTCTCTCTTTCCCTCTCTCTTCCCTTTCTCTTTCTTTCTCTCTCCTCTGTCTCTTTCAAAAAAATTTTTTTAAGTTAAGGACTTCCAGTTAAGATGACAGCATAGGAACCATGCCAAAGTAGCCTAAGGGAGAAAAAAAAAAAAACAGCAAAATGTACTCTTCTACTAAAAAGTGAAGGTGTATAATAAACTACCAACCACAGCAGAGAAGTAGGAGCGATCCAGAATGCCCAGAGACCATAGAAGCAGGCAGAAGCAGCTCCAGCAGTGGTGGCACCAGGTCCACAAGGCCACAGCCACCAGGCTCAGCCTGAGCCACAGGAAAAGCAAGGTGAGGGGATTTTCCACTCACACCAGCATCCTTGCAAACTCAAGAAATGTGACGGGGAGGGTGGCAGGGGCCAGCGGAGCAGCTCGTGAGGAAGAGGATCACAGGGACCAGCAGGAGAACTTCAGCCACCATCCACAGCCTCCCCTCCCCCACTGCCAGTGCAAGTGCCAGCAAGCACCAGAGACCTAGGGAAGGGAGCTCACCTACACTGCACCCAACACAGGCGATGAGAACAACAATCCCCTGACCCATCCAGCCTACCTGAGCCCACAGCACAGCAAAGAGAGATCCAAGTGGGCACGCAGCATAGCTGAGATCAAAGCCGTCCCAAAAGGTAACTGGAATTACACCAGGTCAGTACCCACCAAACAAGCCTGGTATATAGTTGCATCAGAAGTGCTAATTGCACCTTCCATGTCAGGGTAGATTATGTGTTAAATCTGATGGATGGCCAGGTTTTCCATGCTTAAATAAGCTATATTTGGGCTTGTCATTTGTTGCTTCCTGATTTATAGTGCCTTTGTCTCCTCTTCTTTCGTTCACTGGGGAAGGGTCTCACTCAGTCACAAGCTAACTTTGGAACCCTCTACAGACCAGGAAATCTCAGCCTCCCAGTTGACAGGATTAAGGGTGTGGGGCAACACACATCTTTAGGGACTGTGACTTTGCTAGAGGATCTATTTGTCATAATACCTACTCTTGCATAAATAAAAACTCTGTTCTGGTTTTCATTGAATGTGTACATTGTTTAGTTAAATTTTAGAATTTGCCTGTATTTTATTCCACACAGCCTCCTAGAATACTCTCATAGCAGGCAAACCCAACACCAAGGGTCACTTTTTTTTTTTTTGGGGGTATTTTTTTTTTTAATATATATTTTTTATTTATATTATTTTGGTTTTACATTCATAGTAAAGGTTCCATTGTCCTCCTCCCTGTCCTCCCTCTTTCAAAGGGACCCTTGTCAATAGGGAATGTGGGTCAAGCATTGTGAGGTTAGTTAAGAGTTCTGGTGGGTTGGCTCTGGTGGGTTGGCCCCAGTCTCTGTGCATAATGCCCCAACTATGACTCTAACAATCTTTCCGCCCCCTCTTCCGCAAGTTTCCCTGAGCCACATTGGGGTCATTTTAGTTCTGCTTCAGTGATGCGGTTTCGGGAGCCTCTGTGTCTCTGGATATCTGGCTTAGTTGGAGTTGGATGTTCTCTGTGTTTATCTCCTTCGGCTTTTTGCTGGTGTCATGATCACCATGAATACTGAACTCTTGCCCTTCCCCTGCATTGTTCTATGGTTTCAGCTGGGGCCCAGACAGTTAGCTAGTCTAGTACCAGAGGGCGCTATACAAGCAACTGGGGGAAAATGACCGACATCTGTCCAAATAACTGGCAGTCTAAGATACCCAGCAGGAAACAACTTGACGTAATGCTCATACAAGTGCAGTAGTGGCAATCAGCCATGGTGGGTAACCAACTGCTCTTGATTTGGCTAATAGATCCACTCAGTGGAATGGAACTCATTGCTGGAACTGGGAAATAAGTCAAAACCAGGTACAAAAAATGAGCTCAGTCTCCAAGATCAAGATACCACCAAATGTGGGCTAGAAGAGAGCCAACGCATATAAATTTCCCTCCAAAACATAGATGGTCATCCCTTCTACCTAGTACTAACTTTTCTCTCCGATGGAGAATTTGCTTATCTTTTTTCAGGTGGACATCGAACCTGAAGGGAGGATCAGCTAACCAAGGGTCACTTTTGTGGTTACTCTGAGTCTTTTAAGAGCCACACCAAGCACCTTAAGCTCCTACCCTGAAGACATATAACACAGATTGAGTGACACATCTAATAATAATCCAGACAATTAGAAAACCTAAGCATTAATCCAAGATGTAAAAACCTCTACATTATAATACAAGAAACACAAAAAAAAATCACAACAATATAAATCGACCAAAAATTATAAATCCATCAGAAATGACCTCCAGTGAGATTGATTTAGAGGAAATGCCTGAGAAAGATTTCAAAAGAATGATTATAAATATGCTCAAAGAAATCAAAGAGGAAATCAAAGAAGACACAGGAAACCAATTTGATGAAATTGGGAGTCCCCATGTAAGATGCATATATGTTTAGGATTGTAATATCCTCCCATTGAAGTGTTCCTTTAATCAATATAGAGTGACCTTCTTGATCTTTCCTAACTAATGTTGGTCTGAAATTTATCCTGTCAGATATTCAGGATAGTGACCCCTGCTTGTTTTCTAGGCCCATTTGCTTGAAACACTGTTTTCCAACCTTTTACCCTAAGATAGTGCCCATCCCTTGTAGAACGGTGAGTTTCTTGGAAGCAACAAATTGAAGGATCCTGCTTTTTAACTCAGTCTGCAAACTTTTGTCTTTTAGTTGGGGCATTGAGGCTGTTGATATTAAGAATTACTATTGAAAGGTGTGTATTTATTTCTGCCATTTTTCTTGTTTTGTAGTTCTTCCAGTTTTTTATAATTTTTTTTATTTATATTACTCTAATTTTACATTCATATTGGTGATTCCATTATCCTCCTCCCTGTCCTCCCCCCACCAAAGAGACCCTTATGAATGGATAATGTGAGTCATGCGTTGTGGGGGTAGTCAAGAGTTATAGGGAATAGGCCAAATCTCTGTGCATAATGACCCAACTTGTGGCTCTAACACTCTTTCCATCTTTCCACCCCCTCTTCCTCGAATTTCCCTGAGCCAAGTTAGGACCATTTTAGTTCTACTTCAGTGATGAGGTTTTTGGAGCCTCTGTGTCTCTGGATATCTGGCTTAGTAGAAGTTGGATGTTCTCTGTGTTTATCTCCTTCAGCCTTTTCCTGGTGTCATGTTCACCAAAAAAGCTGTACTCTTGCCCTTTTCCCACATTACTCTATGGTTTCAGTTGAAGCCCTGGTGAGGTGTGATTGGCTGATCCTCCCTTCAGGTTTGTCATCCATCTGAAAAAGATAATCAAATTCTACAATGGAGAGAGAAGTTAGTACTAGATAGATGGAATGGCCATAGTTATTTAGAGAGAATTTTATATGCATAGGCCCTTTTCTAGCCCACATTTGGTGGGAGCTTGATCTTGGAGACTGGCCTCATTTTTTGTACATGGCTTTAACTTACTTCCCAGTTCCAGCAATGAGTTCCATTCCACTGAGTGGATCTATTAGCCAAATCAAGAGCAGTTGGTTACCCACCATGGCTGTGTGCCACTATTGCACCTGTTTGAGCATTACATCAGGTTGTTTCCTGATGGGTAGCTTAGACTGGGAGTTGTTTGGACCGATGTCAGTCATTTTCCCCCAGTTGTTCATGTAGCACCCTCTGACACTAGACTAGCTAACTGTCTGGGGACTGATCCTCTTCCAGATTCCAACCAGGTCTCTCCATGTTTCATCTCACCCATGTATGCTGTCTTCAACAGTTGGGTCTTACCATTGACCTTTGGTGGGTAATTAAGTTCTTCCGGTTTTACCTTTGCTCTCTTGTATTAACTGGTATTTGAGTATGGTTTGTTTTTTCCAGGTCAATAAGGAGGTCAATACAAG
This sequence comes from Orientallactaga sibirica, assembly GCA_036365145.1. Taxonomy (NCBI): domain Eukaryota; kingdom Metazoa; phylum Chordata; class Mammalia; order Rodentia; family Dipodidae; genus Orientallactaga; species Orientallactaga sibirica. The sequence goes on from JAEOAD010000009.1 coordinate 33,252,397, forward strand.
ACACAAATAAGGAAATAGAAACAATAAAGAAAAACCAGTCAGAAACACTAGCAATGAAAAACACAGTCAGTGAAATAAAAAACTCTGTAGAAAGTCTCACCAATAGAATAGATGAAGGAGAGAATAAAATCTAAACTAGAAGACCAGGTGGCATATCTAATGCAGTCCAACAAAGAGAAAGACAAACTGATAGGAAGGTATGAATGGGAATTTCAAGATATTCAGGACAGTATGAAAAGATCAAACATAAGAATTCAGGGTATAAACCACTACACTTAATGTTCATATTCACATATTAATGCTACTCTCACTTCTGGTTAGAGAAGCTTCTCTTTTCAGATGGTGAATGCCACTGGGATGACCCAAAAGGCAACATAGTGCTGAGAAGAAAGGACAGAGGAGTGTCTAGCACTGAAACATCTCTGTCACACCCTCCAAGGCTCAGGGTCCATTGGGGAAGAGGGGGCAGAAAGAATGTAAGAGCCAAAGGAAGGGTACAACTCCTTACAATGCAACTGTCCAGACAGAAATTGGCATTGATATCCTTGACCTTGCAGTGCCTAGCAATACCTTTGCAAGAGCCTCATAATAGGAGAAAAAGATGATAACATCAAATTAAAAGAGAGACTAATTAGAGAGGGAGGGGATATGATGGAGAATGGAGTTCTGAAGAGGAATGGGGGAGGGGAGGGAAATATCATGGTTTATTGTCTGTAAGTATAGAAGTTGTCAATAGACAATTTTTTTTAATCAAGGCAGAAGTTAATAAAATGGTTACAAAAGGAACACTATGTAGAATCAAACAAAAAAATGGTTTCATTGAAAAGATAAACAGGGATGACATACCCCTAACCAATTTCACAAAAAAACAAAAAAGAAAAAAAGACTCATTGGGCTGGAGAGATGGCTCAGCAGGTAAGGTACTTATTTATTTATTATTTATTGCCTTTATTTATTTATTTATTTATTTATTTATTTAAGAAAGAGAAAACGGGAGAGAGAGAGAGTGGGCATGCGAGGGCCTCCAGCCACTACAAACAAACTCCAGATGCATGCACCCCCTTGTGCAGCTGGCTTAAATGGGTCCTGGAGAGTCGAGCCAGGATCCTTTGGCTTTGCAAGCAAACACCTTAAGCGCTAAGCCATCTCTACAGCCTCCCAAAATACAGGTTTCACCCAATGGAAAAAACAATGCAAAGCAATATTAAAGAAATATTTAATAGAATAAAGTATAATATCAAGCAAATAAAAGTTTTATACAATAGGAAAACATACAAATTTAGCATTTGGGTATAATTTAAGAAGAAAGTAACATTTAATAAAATTTGAATTTTTTTTTTTTTTTTTTTTTTTGGTTTTTTGAGGTAGGGTTTCACTCTAGTCCAGGCTGACCTGGAATTCACTCTGTCTTCTCAGGGTGGCCTTGAACTCACAGCGACCCTCCTACTTCTGCCTCCCGAGTGTTGGGATTAAAGACATGCGCCACCACGCCCAGCTCAAAATTTAAAATTTTGACCTTAGAAATTTAATAACCTTTAATAATATAATCATGTCCATCTTTTTAGTAGAACTCTCAAGTATACCTTAATTAGAAATTTAATAACCTTTTCCTTAACCTTTTAATTTAGAACTATATTTATTTAACCTTTTGCTTCAGAAATATAGTGTGGTGGTTTGATTCATAAATTTAGATGTTCTGCATGCTAGGTTCCCAGCTGATGGCAATAGGAAATTAAAAGCCTCCTGGAGGCAGTGTATTGTTGGGGGCGGGCTTATGGGTGTTATAGCCAGTTTCCCCTTGCCAGTGTTTGGCACACTCTCCTGTTGATTTTGTCCAGCTGATGTTGGCCGGGGGCGGGGGGTTGATGTCTACCCTCTGCTCATTCCAGCGTTTTCCCCTGCCATCATGGAGCTTCCCCTCAAGTCTGTTAGCCAAAATGAACCCTTTTTTCCCCAAAAGCTCCTCTTCTTGGTCAGGTGATTTCTGCCAGCAATGCAAACCTGACTGCAACATATACATTATACCTTTTACATCTCTTTTTAACTGAAAAACCTAGAAAGCTATAATTCAAACACTTTTCAGCTGGGCATGATAGCTTATGCCTTTAATCCCAGCAAAGGTAGGAAGATCACTATGGGCTAAAGTAAAACCCTAGCTTGAAAAAAAAAAACACTTCAAAACAGATTTAAGGGCTGGAAAGATTGCTCAGTGGTTGGTGGTGCTTGTTTGTAAGGCCTGCTGTCCCAAGTTTGACTCCCCACTACCTACAAAAAGCCACATGCACAAAGTGGAGAATGTATCTGGGGTTTGTTTCAGGAGCAGGAAGCCCTGATGTACCCTTACTCCCTCTTTCTTTCTCTCACTCTCTCTCCCCTGACAAATAAGTAAATAAAAATATTTCAAAACAGATTTAATTAATCAATTAATAAAGATTTAACAAGCACCTGGAAAATGTTTTGTTTCAGTTTGGTTTGGTTTTTCGAGATAGAGTCTCACTCTAGTCCAGGCTGATCTGGAATTCATTATGTAGTCTCAGGGTGGCCTGGAACTCTCAGTGATCATCCTACCTCTGCCTCCCAAGTGCTGGGATTAAAGGTGTGTGCCACCACATCCAGTTGAAAATGGTTTTTTGGTTTGTTAAAAAAAAAAAAAAAAAAAAAAAAAAAACACTTGAGCTAGAGGGATGGCTTAGCAGTTAAGGAGTTTGCCTGCAAAGCCAATGGACCCTGGTTTGATTCCCCAGGACCCACTTTAGCCAGATGCACAAGGGAGCACATGCATCTGGAGTTCGTTTGCAGTGGCTGGAGGCCCTGGCGTGCCCATTCTCTCCCTCTCTCTCTCTTTCTTTCTCTCTCTCTCTCCCTCCCTCCCTCCCTCCCTCTCCCTCTCCCTCTTTCTCTGCCAAATAAAAATAAAATATTATTTTTTTAAAAAGGCACTCAAAGCAGGATAAAGTCTTGACTTCTCTCTTTTAAACCCTCTTTGATTAATTTGTATACCCCTGGAGGCAAGCATAGCAATTACTCAGGAACGCTGAAAGCAAAGGTAAGTCTTTGTCTCAATCTTTGGAGTGTTGGAATTGTAAACCTACAGGACCATGCCCCCCCCCAGGTGAGGGAACTGCTCATGGAAAGAGCTGAACCCCATGCCCTGAGAACCACTCTAAGCAATAGAACTGCTTGTTAAATTCACTGAAATATTTTAAAGGGAGGGGGAGGATCTGGAGCAACAGCTCAGCAAGCTAAAGGTGTTTGCTTGTTAAACCTGATGACCCAGGGTTCGACTCCTGGGATCCATGTAAGCCAGGCGCACTAAATGGCACATGCTTCTAGAGTTCATTTACAGTGGCAAGAGGCCCTCGGTGTACCCATACTCTCTTACCTTTCTCTCTCTCTCTCTTTCTCACTCTGTTTGCAAATAAATAAAATAAAAACTGTTTTTTAAAAATTAGAACTGAAACAGTGACCATTGACTTATCAAATAAAATCTAGATTATACCTCTCAATCTCTCAATAGAAGCAAAGCAGAACCTGGTCACTGATAAATTGTAATTGGACAAGACATGACTCTTGATAAATCTTGTCTTAAAGGAAAAGATCACAAGACAGACAAGCAACATCTCTATATCTCAGTGTCACAACTACAAGTAGACTCTATCCCCAAAAATGTAAGATAATAGTTTAAGACTTAATATAGCCATTTCTATTAGATATAAAATAACTCTGTCTACTCTTGAATGTTACTGTTTAGGGGACTCTACTATCTGTAAACTCCATTGTGAAAAGGAAATTCAGCATTGAAAAAACCCCAACAAGTACACAGAATAAAAAGTTTTAATGTGCATTATTTAGAGGTATTCTAATTAACATAAAGCAACTTATGTCATATTATTTTGTTACTATTTTTATACACTGAAATGTTATGAATACAGATAAAACATATTAATAGTCTTGTGTCTTTATTAATAAATCCAAATAAATTGATTCAGTAAAGATTCAGGTCAGTACAAGAAGCATTTCTAAAATCTTAACCTTTTATTTGATTCTACAAGGCAATTTTAAAGGGCAGGATTGAAGTTTAGCATTCTCGTTCATCCTTAAAATATCTGTATCATTGCAATAAACATAAACAATCATTTGTTTCTTTTAAAACCAAAAGTACAGAGATGAATTATTTTAAATACATTGTAAACATGATTTTAGCAATTTAGTCTCATCTTAAAATATCTTATACATCTATGTCTACATGCACATTTTAAAATCAGAATAATTAATGGCCATATATCTAGTTATGTAGTTTTGAGACACTAAAACACATAAAGACAGATTACATGGAAAGAACATGAACATATGACAGTGGCTGGCCAGATTTAGACATATGAAAAAAAAACAGATCACACAATTAGAGGGAAAAGAAACATATTTTATTCAGAATTTTAGTTATACTATAAACTACAAGGGACTTGAGTTAATTTAATATTCTTTATTTATTTACTTATTTTTATTTGAGAACGAAAGAGAGAATGGACATGCCAGGGCTTTCAGCTGCTGCAAACGAACTTCAGGCCACCTTGTGCACCTGGCTTACGTGGGTACTGGGGAATTCAACCTGGGTCCTTTGGCTTTGTAGGCAAACTCAACTGCACAACCTCTCTCCCCTACCACCCAGTCTTCCTTTACACCAGTGAATAAGTCCTCCCTAGAGCAACTAGAGAAGGCTGGCCAGCCCCTGTCACATATCATATGTGAAAATACCCATTGGCAACAGATTATAATAGACTTAGAGGAGGAACAATTGAGCACCTAATTTGTAGGCTCCAAGCACAGCCCTGCCGGAGATCTGCTTTCAGGACTGGGGCTCTGGCCTTGGGCCTGGGAGGCAGGAGAATGTGAGAGAAGGACGCTGATCTGGAGAGCCAGGCATACCTGAGCCTGGCATCTGGGTGTTGTTCACAAGTTAGCTTCTTCCTCTGAGTCCCAGTTCTAATGTCTGCACCCATGCTACCCAAAGGGTGTTCCCCGGACCAGCATGATCAAGCTCCTCAGACAGGTAGATTCTTAGGCCACACCCTAGGACGACTCAATCAAATTTGTGTTTTACTGAGGAGTCTTGTTAACAATGGTACTGCCATTCACCTGCCACCCACCGGTACCATATGCTAGGGTTATATAGAATAGGACCTAGATTTGTGCCTGCATAGATTAAGTTCTCTAAGCAGTGGATACAAATGAATGCGAGAGGGAGAAAACCACCTACCTACATACCTCCAGCCCCCTCCCCCCACAGTCTCACATCCATCCTGCTTTCTCTCATCCATTTGTCTCCACTGAGAAAACCCTACCTGCGCACCTGCTATGTGCCAGGCTCCATTCGCCCACACACATTGCAGCTGTGGTCCCAGAGCTTGAGAAAACTTCTGGCTTTGCAGAGTGGAGAATGCAGGCCTGTTTTACCCACCTGTTTAGAGAGCAGTGAAAACAAAACCCATTGTCTGCCTCTCAGCAGCCATCTGAAACAATTAGTCTCAACTCTCAACCCTGATGTGCTCCCACACTGTGAAAAGCACTTTTTCAAATGGAGCATAAGACATAAATTAGTAGAATAATGCAATTGAAATGCATTTTCCTTTCCATTTATTTAAATTACTCACTTTTTTTATGTCTTCACAAAATACATCCTTTCTTGATAGTATTTAAGGAAATTCAAACAGGAAGCAAGAAGGGTCCCAAACAGAAAACACAACGCCCTACCTGTAGAACAGGGACAGCCATGCTCACCTGGGTGGGGCCTGCCCATGTCTACCAAAGACTGGAGTTTGAGGCTTCCCGAAGGTCTCAAGAGCTGGCTCCAGTCCAGTTCTCTCTGTAAACACTCACCTGCTCATTCATTCGCTCAGCAGTGTTTCTCTACACAGGCCTATCTTTAGGAACATTGACAATCCAGAACATGGTTCCCGCCAACTAGGAGAGGAGGGTGTGGTGGAGAGTGACAGAAAAACATGTGAGGAGGGAGCAGGAAGCCGGGACTAAGCGTGAAGAACTTTACCCGGAGGGATACCAGGAAGAGCCCCCAGGTAAGTGAGGTGGAGGAACCAGTAGCCCATGGATCACAAAGTAAAGCCCCCACAGCACTCTGAGGCCAGTCACATTTCCTCCTCTTATAAACTTGGGATCTGAATCCTGAGTTTTTGGTTTTGTGTCGCCACCAGCTGGTAAGACTTCTTAAATGCAGCCAGTTCAGGGAGATGCTATTAAAAATATCATAGAGTCAAAAGCACAGGGCGCTTCCTGAAGTTACAAGACTGACTTCCAGGAACACCAATAGAAAGAATCTTACTAGGGTTTCATTCAAACCCCAAAGAAGAGAACACGTGAGTGTCTTGGGTTCAAATGCCAGTTCTACTACTTATTATGTGAGAAATTCACTTCTCTGACCTTTAGATGGTTTTAGCATTCATGAAATGAAATGACAGCACCCCCCCCACACACACACACATACACACTTTATCATTGTTGACGTCAATATAAAGTATCATGTGTAAAGAATCTGGCCCTATGTGGCAGAAATCCAATAGGACATGAGGCTTGGTAGTGGATATGAGCTTTTCAAGGTGACCTATGCTCCTCTCCTTCCTCCGCTCCCCCAGTACCTGTCTGGAGAACTTTGCTTTCTCCTTCAGGTCCAAGACTTCAGGAAATGCACACCACCCCACAACCCCATCCGCTCAAGAACTGGGCCACCCCTAGTTCTCAGCCTGACTGAATCATGCCTTCCTTCTCACACACATGCTGAATGACACCTGACTAGTTGATAACCCCGGAGAAAAGGGAGCAGACCGGGAGCAATCAAACTGAAGAGGTCTTCAATGCCATGCCTTCTGAGGTGGTAACTGGAGACTCTTTACATCTCAGTGAGCCATAATTTCCTCCTCTTGGAAGTTATGGGTCATGTGACACTTCATGTAAAGTGGCTACCATAGTCCTAGCATACAGAAGACTTTCAATATAGAAGTTACCAGAAGAATTGTGATAAGTAACCCCATTGCTTCAGACATCAAGTTGCAGAAGAGGGAAGACATATAAATCTCGTTTTGGTGTCTTCCAACCTAAAATTTGATTTTGTGTTTTTTAAGTCATCTTGCAGATTTGGAGAAATGGAGCACAAGACAGTAAGGTTTTATATTAATAGGTGATCATAAGCCAGTGTGAACAGATGCTGGAGTCTACGCAGCCATGGAGAATCTCAACCCCAGGCCTGATTCTCAAGCTCTGAGCTCATCTATAAAGGGGAGAAGAGGTCCCACTGAGGAGGAGCTCTGCACAAGTACCCAAGAGCAGCGTCTCTCCCAATTCTCACTCCAGGTAGACTGCCAGCCATCTGCCAGAATAGCTATACACACAGGTAAGGGGACATGGAGACCTCTTCAGGTGACACCAAGGAAGTGTCATTGTCAAAGAGTGAAAGGCTATATAGGCCCCACCTAATCCACTGTCACAACCAATAATCATCAGACAAAGGCAGCAGGTGGTGGTGCTGCCACCATAGCTTCTATACCAGCCTTGTCAGTCTCCGTATGAGGACAGACAAACAGCCTCTGGTGCTGGGCCTCAGCTACCCATCTGGGGCCCCCTGGGGAAGGATGATTCTACACTGTCCATTTGCATGGGGTGGGAGGCCAGCTGGGGCTGTGTTAACTCTCCTGCTCTGTGACAATGTGACACGAAGGACTCTCAACCATCTCGGCATTCCGAAGTTGGTCTATCATAATGGTAACATCACATAACCTGGGCCTGGAGAGCAGCTCCGTCAGGCATTGGAGATGGCTTAGACTGTGTGGGAGGAACACTGCTCCTCCCAATTTCCAGGTGACATGGAAGGCTTCCAACTTTGAAGGAAACTCAGAGCAAGAGAGAGCCCTAGAGGTCTACAAGGAGTCTTACTGCTTGGGCCATAGGGTTTATCAGACCCGCGGATAGTACAGGCATGTGCGGTAGTTAAGGACACTCCCATGGAGTGCATGCCAAGCACATGCAGGAGAGTTGCAGCCCAGAACCCCTAAGGTTCCAGAGCAAGGCCCTGCTGTCTGCAGCACAGAACTACTGCCGTTCAAATAGCAGCTCTGGCACCTCGTAGACTCTTGGAGAAACCACAGGACATCTTACATTGGGACTATTTCAGATCCACCAAATCGTAAGTTCAGGCAGGCACAACTGCAATCTGGCACACAGTAAATATGATACATTTGAGATCAGGAGGAAGGATATATGAACAGTTGATTCAAACCCTCATGTCTCTTCCCTCTCTCTCCCTCTTTCTCATACTCTTCTCTCTCTCTCTTTCTCTCTCTCTCTCTCTCTCTCTCTTCCCCCTTACAATGAAGTCATACTTATGCCTCTTTAGGATTTCTCTAAATCAGCTGTCAGAGGAAAGAGATAACGGGAACCTGTAATGGTAGGTCAATACAATATGCTAGTATGAGCTAAAAACTGTCTACGTGGCACCACAGGCTCACCCAACATAGCCCTGGGTGCTAATTCAACCACAACTGGTCATCCACGTTATGCTAAGGGAGAAGAGACAACTGGTCATCCACGTTATGCTAAGGGAGAAGAGACAACTGGTCATCCACGTTACGCTAAGGGAGAAGAGACAACTGGTCATCCACGTTATGCTAAGGGAGAAGAGACAACTGGTCATCCACGTTATGCTAAGGGAGAAGAGACAACTGGTCATCCACGTTATGCTAAGGGAGAAGAGACAACTGGTCATCCACGTTATGCTAAGGAAGAAGAGACAACTGGTCATCCACGTTATGCTAAGGGAGAAGAGACCTAAGTAAAGACTTTGAGGTAGTAGAGAATGACTTAGCTGCTCACTCAAAGGACTTGGGGGAGCAAGACGGAAAGGCTGGCAGTAAGAATGTCTGAGAAGGCCGGGCATGGTGGTGCATACCTTTAATCCCAGCACTTAGGAGGCAGAGGTAGGAGGAGCGCCATGAGTTCGAGGCCACCCTGAGACTAAATAGTGAATTCCAGGTCAGCCTGAGCTAGAGCGAGACCTGACCTCGAAAACTCCACCCCCCCCCAAAAAAAAAGAATGTCTGAGAAAGAGGCAGGTAGATGGAACTGTGAGGACACTGTATGTGCCAATCTTTGCGCCCACATCAGTGCCCACCAGAGAACGTGTTTGTTACAAGAAGCACTGAAGGAGACGGTCAGGAGGACTCATTTAGTGAACACTAATCAGCCTGTGCCCGTGGACAATGCAACCCTTACAAAGGAGCCCATGAGCAAATGAATAGGCTAGTCACAGTGAACTAACATTTTGGAGCTCTGCTTGCCCAAAAGCTGGTCTTCTACCACCAACTGAAGGCCTGACCATCAGGAGAAAAACGAAATGCTAAGTCTTTATATGGAGCCGTATCTTGAAAGCACTGGCAAGTCCCCTCCATCCACATTGAATGGAGAAACAATTCATGTTTAAGAATAATTTACTTTTTTTTTTTTCTTGGTTTTACGAAGTAGGGTCTCACTCTGGCCCAGGCTGACCTGGAATAAACTATGTGATCTCAGGGTAGCCTTGAACTCTCAGTGATTCTCCTACCTCTGCCTCCCCAGTGCTGGGATTAAAGGTGTGCACCACCATGCCCAGCAAGAATAATTTACATTTTGGTTATGAGTTTGCCTCTTGGTCAAAGAACATTAGCCAACACCATTATCTGAAAGTGGCTGAAAACCTACAGGTTCTCGATTTCTAGGAAAACCAAACCTGAATCAATCAAATAATCAAAACTGTGGTTCCTTGAAAAGTGTAACAAAATCTTGGCAAGATTTGACTAGTAAAGAAGAGTAAAGGCACAGATAAAAAAAGTCATAAAAATTTTTTAAAGAAGAGGCTACAGATAGTTACTGATATTAAAATGAGTTCATTCTTTTCAAAAAATTAAAATGAGTAAAAATAACTGAGGTAGAAGGGAAACCTCTTACAGCCGAATGCCATCTCACAAATATAAAGGATTACCGACACTATAAAATGGCTATTTTGCAGCCACAGTTACTCATGGTTGATGCAGATAAGAGTCATTAAGAGATGCTAAGATTCATGAAAGTCTGAGAAACGGCAGGATGTTTCACCATTTCAAAAAATAAAAGCCAACTGTTAGATAAAGGGATAAGAAGAATGTAGACAATATTAAACCTGCTATTTTGAACATAATTAAACGAATAAGTTCCCAGAAAAAAAAAGCCTGTACTGATAAAATTACTCAACTAGAAAAGTATAATCATTTAAAAAAATCAAAAGGAATCAAAACTACTTATATTCAGAGTTATGTTTTTCATTGTAATATTGATATTGTGATTTTCAAAAGATATAGAAGCAATCAACATAACCCAATTATTTTTCCTTTGGAAAATGATTAGTCCCAGGGCTGGAGAGATGGCTTAGCGGTTAAGGCACCTGCCTGCTAAGCCTAAGAACGTCAGTTCCAATCTCCAGCTCCCACGTTTAGCCAGATGCAGTGACACAAGGGCACAATGCAGCACTTGACCACAAGGGGGCGCATGTGGAATTCGTTCACAGCCACTGAGAGGCTGCTGGCACGCCCATCTCTGTCTGTCTTCCTCTCCCTCCCCCTCTCTCTCTGTCTCTCTCAGTGTCTCTCTCAAAAAAAAAAAAAAAAAAAAAAAAAAAAAAGATTAGTCCTATATCTAGGGAAAGAAATATACACAAAGTGCCTGGTACAATCTGTCAACACACAAGTTAAGAGAACTTATCAAGAGGAGCTAACTTAAAAGATGTTTCCCTGGTAAAACGGGGTGATTTGAGCATCAAAAAAAAAAAAATGCTGATTTATCCAACTTTCTGTCAGCTGGTTGGAAAAAGCTATGCTGCATGCAGGCCAATGGGAGAGAGAAAACACCAGTGAAGGTACTCAACAGTGAACACTGCAAGCTTTAAATTTGGCCAGCCAGGCCAAATGAGCCAATGGGTGCAATAGTGGCATGTCTGTTGTGGGGGAAACCAACTGCTCTCTAATTGGACTGGAGGCCCGCTCCATGGGAGGGAACACATCCCTGATACTGAAAATGTACGACAGGGGTAGTCATGAGCCCTAAGGGTGTAATGTCTGCTGGTGTCTTGCTAACTGTCTATACTATGCTCACCAAACTGCCCAGTAAGCACTTCTCTTAATGTCCACACCCATACATTAATGCTACTCTCACTTTTGGTAAGAGAAGCTTCTCTTTGCAGATAGTGGCAACTTTGGGATGACTCAGAAGGCACCATGGTGCTGAGAAGAAGTGATAGAGGAGTGTTCAGCACTGAAACATCTCAAACCTACCTTCCAAGGTTCAGGGTCCATTGCGGAAGAAGGGGCGGAAAGAATGTAAGAGCCAAAGGAAGAGTAGGACTCCTTACAACGTGCTCCTCCAGACACAAAATGGTCTGGATATCCATGACCTCACAGTGCCTACCTAGACAAGACCATCATAATAGGAGGAAAAGATGATGACATCAAACTGAAAAGAGACTGATTGAGAGGGGTAAGGGGCATGATGGACAGTGGAGTTTCAAATGGGAAAGTGGGGGTGGGGGAGGAAATAACATGGGATATTGTCTACAATTAAAGAAGTTGTCAATAAAAAAATAATAAAATTTTTAAAATGCTGATTTAGCTGAGCATGGTGGTGCACGCCTTTAATCCCAGCACTCAGGAGGCAGAGGTAAAAGAGTATTGCTGTGAGTTGGAGGCCACCCTGAAACTACATAGTTAAGTCCAGGTCAGCATGGGCTAAAATAGACCCTACCTTTGATAAACCAAAAAAAAAATGCTTATTTCAACTAAGTGTCTGGTTCCAATTATCCAATTCCAGAAATACAGAGGGTAGAATGATATACAAAACAGCACTTCAAAGACTAAATCAAACAAATACAAAAGGAAAGATAGTCTATAGTACCAACAGCTCTAATTGAAATACACTAACTATATCATATATATATATATATATATATATATATATATATATATATATATCCAGTATACATACACTAACTACATATTATATATATATACAGAATATATATATATATATATATATATATATATATATATATATATATATACACACTAATGTAATACACTAACTATATACTATATATCCAGTATATATCCTGTCATGGTGGTGCAGGTGGAGGCAGGGAGATCAATGCTGCCTGGGCTACATCAGACCCTGTCTTGAAAACAAAGATAGGAGGGCTGAAGAGATTGCTCAGTGGTTAAGGCACTTGCCTGCAAAGCCTAATGACCCAAGTCATAAAGCCAGATGCACATAGTGGTACATGTGTCTGGAGTTCATTTGCAGTAGCTGGAGGTCCTGGCACACCCATTTTCTCTGTCTCCCTTCTCTCTATGTCTCTCTGCTTGTAAATAGATAAAAATATTAAAAAATAACAAAGATAGGGGCTAGAGAGATGGCTCATTGGTAGAAGATGCTCACGTGGAAAACCTGATAATGTGGGTGCGGGTCCTGAGTACCCAAATAAAGCCAGATGCACTAGTGGTATATGCATCTGGAGTTTGAGGCCCTGGTGTGCTGCTCTTTCTCTTTCTCATTTTCTCATGAATAAATACATTTTTTAAAATATATAGGCTGGCCGGGCGTGGTGGCGCACGCCTTTAATCCCAGCACTCGGGAGGCAGAGGTAGGAGGATCGCCGAGAGTTTGAGGCCACCCTGAGACTACATAGTGAGTTCCAGGTCAGCCTGGACTGGAGTGAGACCCTACCTCGCAAAACCAAAAAAAAAAAAAAAAAAAAAATATATATATATATATATATATATATATATATATATATATATATGGGCTAATAAAATACACATACTAGATATTAGATGATAAAGAAAGATTGCAATCACCATATTATTAGGGAGATGACCCTGGTTATCATTCCTCCTCTGGTAGAAGTACACATTCTATATTTACAGATGGATTGATAAGATGCCTGGATTACTTTCCAATACCCCAACAATAAGAACAAAAATAAGTGGAGAGAAAAGACAGTAGAAAAATAGTAGGAAACTAATGGGACATTCTCTACTGTCATGTATATTTGAAAATCTCTAATACAAAGCTAAACAGAGGATCATCTTAATAGATTGCAGAAAAATCATTTGATTGCACATTCATTCATAATTCATTCATAATTGCTATCCTCAGCAAATGAGGAATAAAAAGAATTTGTTTAACCTGATAAACTATGCCTATCAAAATCTACAGCAAACATTATGGTTAATAATGAAACAGAAGCTTTTCCAATTAAATAAAACAAAGATGCCATACTCGCTCACCACTTCTCAGGAATGTTAATTCAGGAATCCTGCTGAGTACCACAAGCCATGAAAAAGAAACAAGTATAAGAATTGAAAAGGCTTAGTTGGGCGTGGAGGTACACGCCTTTAATCCCAGCACTCAGGAGGCAGAGGTAGAAGGATCACCATGAGTTTGAGGCCACCCTAAGGCCATAGTGAATTCCAGGTCAGCCTGGACTAGAATGAAACCCTACCTCCAAAAAAAAAAAAAATAAAACAATGAAAAATTTTAAGAAAAACTTTGCTAGGCATGGTGGTGCATGTCTTTAATCCCAGCACTGCGGAGGCAGAGGTAGGAAGATTGCTGTGAATTCAAGGCCAGCCTGAGACTACATAGTGAATTCCAGGCCAGCTTGAGCTAGAGCGAGACCCTATCTCGAAAAACAAACAAACAAACAAAAAAACCGAATTGAGAAAAAAAGAAGTTAACTTTCTCAGATAAAATAATACCTACATAGAAAAACCATCAAAACAAATGATTATAACAACTAAGAGTTTAGCAAGAAAATAATAAAGATAACAGTGGTGGGGAGTGAGGGGATGAAACGGGACAAGTCATGAAAAATGGGAAAGGGTGTTTATTGTATTGTTCTATAGAAAGTGGAATGTGTATGTATGTGATTTTTAAATAAAATATTACATAATGAAAACTTTTTATTCACTTCTAAAATCTCTTTTTTTGGTTATATTTGGAGACTGGGGCTCACTATGTTGCCCAGGCTGGTCTTGAACTCATGAGCTCAAGTGATCCTCCTGCCTTAATGTGGTAGTTTGAGTGTACAATGTCTCCCAAAGCCTCGTTTGTCTGTGATTAAACCTCATCCTTAATCCCCAGTTGATGAAGCATTGCTGGATGAGGTATGTAACTGTGGGCAGGTTTCAGGGTGTTACAGTCCAGTGCCACTTGCTGCATTTAGCTCTCTGTACTTCCTTTCTGCCAATGTGGAAATATGATACCATGCTGTCTTCTCCTGGCATACTTTCCCTGCCATGATGAAACTTTCCTTCAAAACTGTAAGCCCAAAATAAACCGTTCCCTTCCATGGGCTGCTTTTAGTCAAGTGTTTTGTCCTAGCAACGAGAAGGTAACTGCTACACTCAGCATCCCAAGTAGTTGGTCTCACATGTATGCACAGCCATGTGTTGTGTTGCTATGTACAGCCTGCTGTTTGTCTTGGTTGGTTGGTTGATTTTGAAGTGCTGAGGATCGATTTTTTTTATTTTTTTTATTTTTATTTTTTGGTTTTTCAAGATAGGGTTTCACTCTAGCTCAGGCTGACCTGGGATTCACTATGGAGTCTCAGGGTGGCCTTGAACTCACAGTGATCATCCTACCTCTGCCTCCAGAGTGCTGGGATTAAAGGCGTGCGCCACCATGCCTGGCCAAATTTACATGGGTGGAAGTTCTAAAGCCATGTCTGTTTGGGAACATTGTAGAGGTAATTCTTGTTTTTCCTGGGAAAATCGAAATGATTTGCTTTTTTTTTAAATTTTTTAATTATTATTTTTATTGACTTTTAATCTTACATACCAAAATGATTTGCTTTTAAATATTATTTGTCATTTTCAGAAGTTCCATAAACCGTCACTAGTACCACTGGATTGTTGAAAACGTGGCAGTAGGAGCTTAGAGCTGCTAAATATTCAGATGTTTAAAAGAAAAGCTACAACTAACTTTTTTCATATATGCAATGAATGGGCTGGAGAGATTGCTTAGTGGTTAAGGCACTTGCCTGCAAAGCCAGAGGACCTCTGTTCGATTCACTAGGACCCACGTAAGCCAGATGCACAAGGTAGCACATGCATCTGGAGTTTGTTTGCAGTGGCTGGAGATCCTGGTGTGCCCGTTCTCTCCCTCTCTCTCTCTCTCTCTCTCATAAGTAAATAAATAAATAATATATGCAAAGAACTTTAGTTTTTGTATGTACTGTTTGAACTTGCTAAATGGGCATTTTACCCACACTGGATGACACTACGAAGGCCAAGAGAAGACAGCTGTCTGCAGACCACTGGACAACGATCTGTGCTACAGAAGTAATCTTGAACCCAGAGCTGGATCATTCCCTCCTGTCCAGGACATGAGGTCTCTAGCACATTCCACAACTCTCCATTCTTCTCACACCCTGCTA
Organism: Orientallactaga sibirica; assembly: GCA_036365145.1. Lineage (NCBI taxonomy): Eukaryota > Metazoa > Chordata > Mammalia > Rodentia > Dipodidae > Orientallactaga > Orientallactaga sibirica. Next base: position 33,267,899 of record JAEOAD010000009.1, read on the forward strand.
TCTTTCTCTCTCTCTCTCCCTCTCCCTCCTCATCTCCCTCTTCCTCCCTCCCTTCATTTTTCCCTCTTCCCTCCCTTCCTCCTTTCCTTTCTACCCATCTCCCCTTTCTTTTACATTTCCTGCCTGACCACAGCAGACAGATGGCTCAGTTCAGAAAATTCTCTTCCAGAATCTGACAGACCAGAATCCACTTGTATTTCTCCCAGTTCACCACCAGAGGGGAGGACTGTAAAATAAAAGAAGAAAAACCGTAGATGTTTGCAGAGATGGGGCACTTTCAGGGAAAGGAACCCAGGATTTAACCGTAAGTTATTTTATGTGCTTATCTAAATCTACAAGCATTCTGCAACTATAAGATGCAGGGGTTGGGGGCCATGTGAGTGTCGTGTCGGAGTTCATGAGCACCAGCAGCTACTCTTGGAAGTAGAATCTCTGTGAGGATTCTGCTGAGACTCCAAGAATGAGAGCTTGGAATGGATTGAGAGGGTACAGCTTCAATTCAGGGCAGCCACAAACATGTTCATTTCAGAAATTCTTACAAAGACGTAAGTAAACCATTCACTATGCTCCCTAACAGACACATCTCTTAAGTCTGTCCTGGTCTGCTCCCTTTAGATGAGAAGTTAAATTCTTGGAAGATAAACTGGGTATAGGGCAGAAAGGACAAGTCAGCATGTCTCAGTGGAAAGTAGTAAATAAACCACACAGAGTGCGGTGTGCTGATGTCTCACAACTAAAACTCAAAAAAAAAAAAAAAAAAAAGGAAATCTCAGGTTTGTAGTTCTCATCGATATCTATGGCATAAACACTTCTACATTGGCCAGTGTCAAAGTCTCAACATCGTGTCACCAAACACAGGATGAAAAGAGGAGCACACAGTGGGCTCTTACCAGGCAGAATGAGCTCACTTTATCATTGACTCCCCCACCACAGCTCCATTTCAAAGTCAACCCCTCACTACAGAAGCAGGCCCAGCCCTAACACCTGCAGGGGTCATGGTGAGGGTCTAAATGAAGGCCCACGCATTGTATGTCTCAAGATTTAAGTTATAAGTTTATAACTTATAAAAAGAATATCAGTTATGTGGCTTATCCTGTTGCCTTCTGTGTCTTATGGAAACAAATTATGGAAGGAAGTTTAATTCCGCTTACAGTTTCAAGGGGAAGTTTCATTATGGCAAGGAAGGCATGGAAGGCTTGAGTGGAGAGTGAGTGTGACATTGCCTCACAGTCAGAAAGCAGGGGGCAAACATCAAGTGAGGTCAGGTTATAAAATCTCAAGGCTGGGGCTGGAGAGATGGCTCAGCAATTAAGGTGCTTGCCTGAAAAGCCTAATGGCTAAAGTTCAATTCTCCAGTACCCATATAAAGCCAGGTACACAAAGTGACACATATGGAGTTCGTTTGCAGCAGGCCCATTCTCTCTCTCTCTCTCTCTCTCTCCTTCTCTGCTTGTAAACAAATAAATAAAAATATTTTTTAACTGGGTGTGGTGGCACACACCTTTAATCCCAGCACTCAGGAGGCAGAGGTAGGAGGATCGCTGTGAATTCAAGGCCACCCTGAGACTACATAGTGAATTCCAGGTCAGCCTAGGCTATAGTGAAACCCTACCTCGAAAAACTATATATGTGTGTGTGTGTGTGTGTGTGTGTGTGTGTGTGTGTGTGTGTGTATACATGTATATATGTATATATTTGAGACAGAGATAGGGTTAGAGAGAGAGAGAGAGAAAAAGTGAGAATGGGCACTCAGGGTCTCTAGCCACTGCAGACAAACTCCAGATGTATGCAGCACCATGTGCATCTGGCTTACATTGGACCTAGAGAATTGAACCTGGGTCCTTTTGCTTTGCAGGCAAGCGTCTTAACTGTGAGCCATCTCTCCAGCCCATAAAAATATTTTTTAAACATTTTTTATCTTTGATTTATTTATTTCTTAGAGACAGAGGAAGGGAGAAAGAAAGAGAGTGAGAGTGGACATGCCAGGGCCTCTAGCCACTACAAACAAACTCCAGATGTATGCACCACCATGTGCATCTGGCTTACATGGGACCTGGAGAATTGAATCTGTGTCCTTTTGCTTTGCAGGCAAGCATCTTAACAGTGAGCCATCTCTCCAGCCCATAAAAATATTTTTTAAACTTTTTTTTTTTTTTTTTGGTTTTTCGAGGTGGGGTCTGACTTTGGCCCAGGCTGACCTGGAATTAACTATGTAGTCTCAGGGTGGCCTTGAACTCGCAGCGATCCTCCTACCTCTGCCTCCCGAGTGCTGGAATTAAAGGCATGCGCCACCACACCCGGCTAAACTTTTTTTTTTTTTATCTTTGATTTATTTATTTCTTAGAGACAGAGGAAGGGAGAAAGCAAGAGAGAATGGACACACCAGGGCCTCTAGCCACTATAAACAAACTCCAGACACATGTGCCACCATGTGCATTTGGCTTATGTGGGACCTGGAGAATCGAACCTGAGTCCTTAGGCTTCGCAGGCCTTAACTGCTAAACCATCTCTCTAGCCCCCATAAAAAGATTTTTTTAAAAACCATCAAGGCCCAGTCCCAGTGACCTACTTCCCCCAGCAAGGCTCCACCGTCTAAAGGTTCCACCACTTTCCAAACAGTACCACTTTGCTGGGAACCAAGTATGCAAGTACAGGAGCCAATAGGGAGCAACATACATTCAAGCCACACATTACACCCTTGTCCCCTACAGGCTTTATGGCAATCTTGTAACACAAAATACAATCAGTGCGCTGGGGAGATGGCTCAGCTATTAAAGGTGCTTGCTTGCAGAATGTAATCAGACAAATGGTAAAAGTCCCCATCATCTTTACCAGTCCCAACAACTGTTCCAAAGTCCAAAGTCTCATCTGAGACTCAAGGCAGCCTCTTGACTGTAACCTGTAGACTCAAAACACAAGTTACATACTTCCAACATATAAATGGCACAGAATGAACATTCCCATTCCAAAAAGGAGGGATAGAAGCAAAGGAAGGAAAGGCTGGACCAAAGCAAGACTGGAGTCCAGTAAAGCAAATAGCAAATCTGTACCACTTTGTCTGGAATCTACATCTACTAATGACATCATATGGGCTCCAGGAGGCTAAGGTAGCTCCGCCCCTCCAACTGTACTACTTGGAGCCTCTCTGCTGGGCCAGATCCCCCTGATCTTAAAGCTTTCCTTGGCAGATATGCCATGGTCCTGACATCTCCAATATCCTGGGGTATCCATTGCAACCTAGTAAGGCTCTTCACAGCTTTGTAAGTGGCCTTGAAGGGATTTCCACCCTGCCATACATTGCTTAGCCTCAGCAGCTCTCCAGACTGTGGCACAATGCTCCATGACTCCCTCCATCTTGAATTTTTCATACGTCTAAAAGCAGTACCACATGGACCATGCTGCCAGCAAGGGATAAAGCCTGGAACTCACCTGTAACAACCTGTATATATTGACTTTGGGGAACAGAGAACTTCTTCAGGCCTTTTCTTTTTAAAGAATGTGCAAGGGCAGAAAATATGGTTTAGTGGTTAAGGTGCTTGCCTGTGAAGCTCAAGGACCCAGGTTCAATTCCCCAGTACCACATAAGCCACATGCACAAGGTGGCACATGTGTCTGGAGTTTGTTTACCATGGCTAGAGGTCCTGGCATGCCCATACTCTCTCTCTCTCTCTCTCTCTCTCTCTTTTCTCTCTCTCTCTCAAATAAATAAATAAATAAAATATTTTAGGGGCTGGAGAGATTGCTTAGTGGTTAAGGCACTTGCCTGCAAACCCAAGGGACCCAGGTTCAATTCCCCATGACCCATGTAAGCCAGATGCACAAGGTAGTGCATGCATCTGCAGTTCATTTGCAGCAGCTGGAAGCACTGATGCACCCATTTTCTCTCTCTCTCTCTTCTCTCTCTCCCTCCCAAATAAGTAAATAAAAATAAAAATGTTTTTAAAATATTTTTTTAAAAATAAAAGAATTTGCATTCTTACTATCTTGAGCCTTCAATGGGTCGGTTCATACCCTCAGGGCATCTTTCCTATTGTCCCAGGGTAGAACAGTAGGCTTCTCTTTAATATTGACAATCTCCTTAACAATTACAGCGGAAGCTGTGGTTTCCTTGCCTGAGGCTTTAAGCTTACATTTCTTTCCATGCCAAACCTCACATGTTTTATAACTTTCTCCTGTGCATATTGGTCTCTTGCATTGTAAATCCAGCTAAGAGAAGCCACATAGGATGGCTTATATTGATTGTCAATTTGAAGGAACCTAGAATCACCTTGAGAAATTATATAGATTGGTCCAGCCTATGAGAAATTATCTTGATTAGGTTAACTGAGGTAGGCAGACCCACTTTGACTCTGGGCAGCATCATTTCATGGGCTTGGGTCCTGGACCATATAAAAAGGAGAGAGAAGGGCTGGAGAAATGGCTTAGTGGTTAAGGCGTTTGTCTGTGAAGCCAAAGGACCCAGGTTCGATTCCCCAGGACCCACGTAAGCCAGATGCACAAGGGGCACATGCATCTGGAGTTCGTTTGCAGTGGCTAGAGCCCCTGGCGTGCCCATTCTTTCTCTGTCTGTCTCTCTTCTATCTCTCTCTCTGCTTGCAAATAAATACGTAAAATAATCTTAAAAAAAAAAAAAAAAAAGGAGAAAGCTGAGTAATGACTTTAATTCATCTCTGCTTCCTCAGTGGATTCTGCATGTGACCAGCTGTGCTTCAAGTTCCTGCTACAATGCCTTTCCCCATCAGAATGGAGCTGTAAAGTGAATAAATCTCTCCTCCTTTAAACTGATTTTTTATCAAGTGTTTTGTCCCAGGAATGAAAAGGTAACCAAGATACTAAGCCACAGATTTAGTTCTATTCTGCCTTGGAATTTCTTCTGTCAAGCGCATTAGTCCATTACCTTCAAGCTCAACTTTCCTCAAGTACGCAGGACACAGGCAAAACGCAGCCAGATTATCTACCAGACTATCACATGAACGTTGTGGTAGTCTGAGACTCCTGCCCACTTCAAGCCATTCTTCACAAAGCAGCCAGCCAAGCCATGTGTGTACCTATGAGTGTGCATGTGTATATAAAATATATTCTCCACTCTCCTACAGATACCAGTTTATGCGGGTTTCTTCCCACAATCCATTGCACTTCACCAGTGGAAGCCAAGTGTTTTTTTTATTTTTTGGTTTTCCGAGGAAGGGTCTTTCTTTAGCCCAGGCTGACCTAGAATTAGTCTCAGGCTGGCCTAAAACTCACAGCAATTCTCTTACTTCAGCCTCCGAAGTGCTGGGATTAAAGGCACGAGCCACCACGCCCAGCTATGTTCACTATAATCCATTTCTCAAGCTATCTACCTGGAGTTTGTGCCCCACTTCAGATGCCAATCACAAATTCAGGCTTCCCACATGTCCCACAGAGCAGATGTGGTTGCTGCTCTCTCCTCCAGCTTCATAATGTGCTTGCGTGACTCACAAAACTCAAGGAAACAAGGGCCTACTTCAGAAACTGCTTGAGGGAAGGAGGTATGGGGACAGTGACTGGCAAGGAGCTCTTTCCATGTCCTCTTCGGCCAATTAAATCCTTGGCCACTGGTGATCAACTCAAGATTCCAGCTCCTTTTCCCTCCCCAGAGATAAGGGGTGAGTCTGAAAATACCAATCACAAATGGCAAGGCTGGTTGCCCTGGCAACCATACTTAGGTGCTTTCCAAAAGTCATCTCATTAACACAGACTCCAAGGTGGTTGAAAGGGACATGCTATGAAAAACGAATGATTCCTTTCACCTTGGGAATTCACTTCTAAATGCTTTTTTTTTTTTTTTTTTTTTTTTTCGGTTTTCAAAGTAGGGTCTCACTCTAGCCTAGGCTGACCTGGAATTCACTGGGTAGTCTCAAGATGTCATTGAACTGATGGTGATCCTCCTACCTCTGCCTCCCAAGTGCTGGGATTAAAGGCGTGTGTTACCACGCCCAGGCTAAATGACTTTTTTTTTAAGAACATACAGTAAGAGACAAGATGGCTCCTATCAGGAAAGTCCATAGGCTTGAGCTTCTCTCTACAATAAGTGCGACTTTTTTGTTTGGGTTTGGTTTTGAGGGTTTTTTTTTTTTTTTGGCGGGGGGGGGGGGTCTGCTTGTTTTGCTTTGTTTGGTTTTGTTTGCTTGTTTTGTTTACTTTTTGAGAATTCCCAATCCTCCTGTCTCTACCTCCCAAGTGCTGGGAAAACAGGTCTGAGCCACTCAGCTCCCAGTTTTAGTTTTGTTCAAATGGTCTGTCACTGCATGCTCTTTCAGGTTGGCCTCCATATCTCATCAACCCCATTTGCCGAGCACTTTGATTTCTAGCACCACCGGCTCTTCTATTTCCCCTGGATGAGGTCTGCAGCTTCACCTTCGTAAAAGGCAGTTTCATCCAGGCAGAATCAAGGAACACATCCTCTTACAGTTGTAAATAGCGCTCCTCACTACCCCTCTATGCCATCCTGGAGAGGGGGATCCTTCCAGTGGCCCCGAGGCCTTTCTCGTTTCTCACACTTCAATTCTCCACCCCAGCACCATACCACGGTCTCTGCCTTGCTCACTAACTCTCCGGTTCTGGAAGTATTCTGATGTGTCCTGGGACATGTCCAGCTACTGCAGTCTCTGGCCTCAATTGAATGTTCTTGGCTCCCTCCAAGCACCTCCAAAAAGCCTTCTGGGATGACCTTACCAAAAAGAGCTCCGTCCCTCAGTGTCCTCCGCATCCTGTGACCCAGCCACCTCTCACTGTGACTTCTGCTGAGTTTGCCTCAAGTCATATTGGTCCCAGACACTTTGTCTTTGACATTTTAAAATTTGTCTTTGACATTTAAAATAAATATGAATGCAACCAGGTGTGGTGGTGCATGCCTTTAATCCTAGCACTTGGGAGGCAGAGGTAGGAGTGTTGCCGAGAGTTCGAGGCCACCCTGAGACTACATAGTTAATTCCAGGTCAGCCTGGGCCAGAGTGAGACCCTACCTCGAAAAAAACCAAAATAAATAAATTTTTAAAAAGAAAAAGAAAAGGAGACTAGCTTTTTAAAAAATAAATAAATAAATATGAATACAACTGTTGTATATGGAGATGGAAAAAGGAAAGAGAAATATGTATTTGGATCTGATATTGTCTCCACTGGTAGTATGAGTGCCAGCACATTGAACAATGACTGGCATCATTCAAACCAAAGCACATTCTTCTATGATTTACACAATAGTTTCACCACTGGAAAATTCAGTGTTTATTAAAATTGGCAAAAAATACTTTTGTGTTTACACAGTGAATAGAATTGGGCCTTAGGCGTGAATCATTATAAACAGATCTTTCACCTACTTGAATGTCAGACTGGGGATATGAGTCAAGTACAACTATCCCCAGGGCTTTGTAGAATGTTTGGCATCTCTGACCTTGCCCTAACTTTACCAGAAGCTTCTCCAAATCACTGTGGCAGCCAAATGAGCCCCATCTGATTTAGATTTCTAAGGTATTTCTAGCAGTGTTCAGGGTCAGTATTTGGGATGGGGGGATACTGGGCAATGAACCCAGGGCTCAGTTCACACATGCTGGGCAATCACTCTATCATGAACTACACCCCCAGGGAATAAAATTATTTAAGAAGCAATGAGGCAAAAACTGTAAGGCGCGTAGGCAAGGGGTCAACAAGCTGGGGCGTCTTCTCTGTGGATCGCTCACCTCACCACCAGAGCTATGGTCACCAACCAGGGGAGGGAGGTGTTTCTTCTCCTTCATCTGGTGAAGAATTAAGAGATGAGAAGTGAAGTGAAACCTCCCCTAATGTCCCATGCTCCCCCTCCACTACCATCATAGTGCTCCCTCACCTTCCTCACTGAGTAAGCATGGCCCTTGACCTAAGAAAGCCTTGTGAGTCGTCTTCTGTATAAACGCTCTTGCACGGATAGCGGTCACCTGCAGTGCAGTGTTAAGAAATATCTTGGGATCTGGCCACAGCAGAAAAGAGCCCCATGAGCCAGGTGTGGTGGCTCACACCTGTAGTCCCAGCACTCCAGAGTCTGAGGTAGGTGGATCAGCATGAGTGTGAGACCAGCCTGGGGCTACAGAGTGAGTTCAGATCAGCCTGGGGTTAAAATGAAACCCTTTCCCCGTACACAACAGCTTGCTTTAATGAGTGCTTACTACCTGAAAGGCAAGTGCTTAGTCATCTCCCAGCACCACTCTCAGGCAGCACCTGTCACAGGGCCACAGTCTTTCCTGTCCGCAGGTCTGAAATCCAAGCAGCTCTGAAAAGACTCCCCTCCCCCACCAGAGTATCGTGTTTAGTCTGGCTGTTGTTCTTCCCAGCAAAACTTGGTCTGATCTGAAGTAGCAGCTGCTTGTGGCACTTGCTTATTTCACTTATGTAGAGCTACTAATGTCTCAGGCTATAGCGCTCTCCCAGACCCTGCTAGGAGCCTTAGACGATGCATGGTATGCCCATTGTCATGAAGTAGTAAAATCTGAAAACTTTTAAAGTCCAAACCCACATGGCCTCAAGAGTTTCCACAAAGCCTATAGACTGATATCTTTTTTTAATATTTTAAATTTTATTTCTGTGGGGAGAGAGAGAGAATAGGCCCACTGCAGACGAACTCCAGATTCATGTGTCGCCTTGGTGGGTACTAGGGAATGGAACCTGGGTCCTTATCCTTCGCAGGCAGGCGCCTTAACCACTAATTCATGTGTCCAGCCGTACAGTTTAGCTTTAGATCCTTTCAACTTTATATCTTTCAGACCCAAATTTACATTCTCAGGAATGAGAATCAAACTGGCTCAACATGGGTCAGAAATTCAAACCCAATCATACAGGCTCATAGGTGAAGAGCGGTACTGAATGGTAGCAGGGCTACCGGGGATCGTCACTGTAGAGGTATAAGACGGGTATGGAACAGGCAGTCACCTCGTAAAACGACTGCGACAGATGGTTTCACAAGCAAACAAAAATAGTCCAACCAAAGGCAGAATATCTTTAAGGCCATAAAAATACTGATGATGTAAATATCTGGGCGAAGCCATGGACATCTAAAGTCCCACTCCTGTGGGGAGCAGACAGCAGAGGCCAGAGGATCAGAGAATCAGCAAAGCTCACACACACACACACAAAAAAAAAAAAAAAAAAAAAAAAAAAGCAACTCCAGGATCAGTAATAGACTCTGGCTCAAGTAGGAATGGGCAGAAGTCTCTAAATACTTATGTTTATGCATCTATATTAGTCACTATAACTTTTGGTTAGAGAAGCTTCTTTTTTCAGATGGTGGTGACAACTGGGGAGACTTAAAACTCATCAAAAGCCAGGCGTTATGGTGCGTGCCTTTAATCCCAGCACTCGGGAGGCAGAGGATCGCTGAGAGTTCGAGGCCACCCTGAGACTACATAGTTAATTCCAGGTCAGCCTGGACCAGAGTGAGACCCTACCAAGCCAAAAAAAAAAAAAAAAAAAAAACTCATCAAAGTCATTAAGTTCAAGGGTTTTTTTTTTTTTATTATTGATTGATTTTTTTTTTTATAAAGGTTGAACACGCAGACCTCCTCTCCCCTGCACCAATTCTGCTGAGGGTCTTCGGTGGGGTTATTGGCATTCATTGCAGGGACCAAGAGGCCTCAGTCAGTCTCTGCAGGGATAGGGGAAGCACGGTGACTCTTACAGTCTTTCCGCATCCCTTTTTGCGATGCTCCTTGAGCACTGGTGGGCAAAATAGAGATCTGATTTAGTGTTGCTTTCTTTGTAGACTCTGGGTCTCTGTTTTGATGAGGTTTGAGTGACCACAGTGTCTGTTGCCATTTCCCTGGAACTGGTGTTCAGGCTCGCCGGAGAGCTGTACTCATGTCACCGCCTCCCCTATAATGACTTCTGGGCCAAGGAAGATGAGATAGAGGTGACCCGACTCATGGTAAACCATTGGCTCTCTCTTCTAGATGTACTGATGTCCTTGTTCTGCCCTGTATTCTCCTCCATCTGTGAAATAGAACAGATTGTCCAACCAAAAGTGAGACCAGTTTGAATAAAAGGAGATAAGCCTAGTCATTAGAAAGACATGTTGAGTCGGACGTGGTGGCGCACGGCTTTAATCCCAGCACTCGGGAGGCAGAGGTAGGAGGATTGCCAAGAGTTCAAGGCCACCCTAGGACTACATAGTTAATTCCAGGTCAGCCTGGGCCAGAGTGAGGCCCTACCTCAAAAAAAAAAAAAAAAAGAAAGACATGTTGACATGTATGTTCATTCTTTCTTAACCAGAGAGTAGTGGATGTTCTCTCTGGAGTCTTATCAGTTTCTTGGTCTAGGAAATCTGGGCTGATTCCTGGAGCTGGATATGAGTTCTACCCTACTGAGTGGGTCTTATGTCCAATCCATGAGCAGTGGTTACCTACATGAGCCGTGTGCCACTATTGCACAAATGTATTCTTCTTGCTTGGCTGGTTGATTTGGTAACTGGCAGGATCTCCTGCTTAATCAATCTGTTGGCAACTGTTATTCTCCAGCTGCTCTCATAGAGCACTTTCTAGCACCATGAGGGCTAGCCAGGAAGGAACTAGCTTCCCTCTCAGTTCCAGCATGGTCACTTGATGTCCTGTGGCTGCAGGCCATGGTGTCTTCTGCAACTGGAACTTACCTTTTAGCTCCAGCAGATAACCAAGTGCTTTGGCAATAGCTTATGTTATTTTGGGGAACTCATGTCTCCCTGACCAACAGCTCACTGTGTGGGGGATCCCACTTCTGGCCCTAGGAATTACCAGCCAGTGCTCACAAAGTGCTGAGCAGAGACAGTGGAGTATTCAGTTCTAAGTGAGATATCTCTATCACACCTCCAAGACTCAAGGACCTTGAAGAAGAAGTGGCAGAAAGACTAAGTGCCAAAGAAAGAGGAGAAGTGCTTTGCAATCCTGTCTTCCAGAGACACAAGGAGGCTGTGGCACTCATGACCTCACAGTGGCTGATGTTACCTACACAAGACCTGCAAAATAAAAAGGGGGGGGGAATGACATCAAAATAGAAGAGACTGCCGAGTGAGGTGGAGCACACTTAATCCCAGCACTTGGATCACTGTGAGTTTGAGGACAGCCTGGGACTGTGAATTCCAGGTCAGCCTGGACTACAGTGAGACCCTGCCTTGAAAAATCCAAAAACAAAAAGCAAAAAAAAGAAGAAGAAGAAGAAGAGAGACTAGCTGGAAACAAGAAGGGATTCAGTAGAGGGGGAATTTGAGAGGGGGGGAAAGGTAGGATGGTGGGAGGAGATTATGATCATGGTATATTGTCTATATGTATGGAGGTTTCTCTCTCTCTCTCTCTCTCTCTCTCTCTCTCTCACACACACACACTCTCTCACACACACACAATACTACTAATGATAATATAGGAACTTTTTAATTTATTTATTAGGGACAGAGAGATGGGCATGCCAGGGCCTCTAGCCACTGCAAACGAACTCCAGACACATGCGCCCCCTTGTGCATCTGGCTTACGTGGGACCTGGAGAATCAAACCGGGGTCCTTAGGCTTCTCAGACAAACGCCTTAACCGCTAAGCCATCTCTCCAGCCCAGGAACTTTTTTTTTCAAGGTAGGTCTTGCTCTAGCCCAGGCTGACCTGGAATTAACTATGTAGTCTCAGGGTGGCTTGGAAATAATGGCGATCCTTCTACCTCTGTCTCCCGAGTGCTGGAATTAAAGGTGTGCACCACCACACCCGGCTGGAACTTTTTTCTTATCCTTTGGGAATTACAGATATTACCATCACTATCTTGGCCCAGATGCAGGCTGCCTCCTCCTCTCCTTGGAGAAGCTGATGCAGTCTGGGACACCAATAAGAAAGCACTGAGGAAGACCCAGATGGAAACCAGCACAGGACACAGAAGCATGAAAATGTCCTCCTCACAAAATTTGCATGGCCATCCCATTCCCAGAACTCAACAGTCCCTCTCTACATAACATTATATCTAAGATAGGTACATGGCCGCTCTCAAAGACTGGCACAGGGTCCCAGGCTGCTACCACAGTGGGTGTGCTTGCATTCCTTAAGTATAGGAGTAGATATTCTGTGATGCACACCATGCTGAGCTTGACACTCTACTAGGTCCTGGGATATAACAGTAATGAGCACAAACGCATTACCTTCATAGTGCTTGCATTCTAGAAAAAGAAACAAACGAAGGAAGATGGCAGTGGTGGTAGTTTGAATGTATGACCCCATAAATGGAAGTGTTTTATTACAATTGAGTTTGCAGCTTCAGTCCCTAACAGGGAGATTCCTGCTAAAGGGTGTGTGTCACTGGGCAGATCTGAATTCCGGCCCAAAGGTGTGTATAGCAGTTTGGGCTCTGCCCGCTGGTATTGGTGCTTGCTTACTGCAGTTGTTTCTCTCTGCTTGGATGTATGAAAGTAAGTTCCGCCATTGGAGGAACTTCCCCTGGATCCAGAAGCCTAACATAAACCGGTTCCTCCCCTAAACTGTGTTTGGTTGGATGTTCATCTCAGCAACATAGAGCTGACCACAACCATAACTACCTCTGGTAAGAAAAGAAATCTGAACCAGGACAGTAATGGTGGGAAGTAGCTCTCAGTAGAGGAGTCGTCATGGAAAACTACTTCATGATAGTTAAACTTATACTGAAAAATGTCACTTTAACTTTTGTTGAGAAATGAAAGTAAGTCAGGCATATAACTGCCACAGGAAGCAAGGGCCTAGAGGTAGGGAGGGGTTTGGAATATTCCAGAACTAGAAGAGACCAGTTCTAACTTAGTAAATGATCAAAGGAGAAAGTATTAGAAGGGAAGTTAGAAGCTAGTCACACATGGAGGGTCTTATAGGTAAAGTGTGTCAGTTATCTGAAGCTGTGTAACAAACCAGCCCAAAACTTAGTGCCTTAAAACAAGAGCCATTTTAGTTGCTCACAATTCGACATGCGGCTTTCACTTGGTCAGCAAGAGAACCACCCATCTAAGTCCATCCATGTGACTCTCATTGTTTTGTGTGGCTCAACTGGAACTGGATGCTGGGTGTCTGGTATCTACTGGCTGTTAGCTGGTAGGTCAGGGGATGAGCTGGAAAAGCAGATCTCTCTGTCCATGTAACCTCTTATCTTCCAGGAAGCTAGACCAAGCTTCTAACATGGTCATTACAAGAGGACAAAAGAGAAGCTGAGGGCTGGAGACATGGCTTAGCAGTTAAGGCGCTTGCCTGCAAAGCCTGAAAACTCATGTTCAAATCTCCAGGTCCCACATAAGCCAGATGCACAGTGACACAAGCACACAATGTCACATGCGCACACAAGGGGGCGCACACATCTGGAGTTCATGTGCAGTGGCTGAAGGCCCCGGTGTGCCCACTCTCTCTCTCTCTCTCTCTCTCTCTCTCTCTTTCTATCTCTTTCTCTCTCTCTCAAATTAAAAAAAAAAGTTGGGGCTGGAGAGATGGCTTAGTGGTTAAGCACTTGCCCTGGTTCAAGGCTCAATTCTCCAGGACCCACATAAGCCAGATGCACAAAGTGGTGCATGCATCTGGAGTTCGTTTGCAGTGGCTAGAGGCCCTGGCGCACCCATTCTCTCTCTGTTAATCTCAAATAAATTTTAAAAAATTTAAAAAAAGAGAGAGAGAAGCTAAAAGTCTCTTTAAGACTTAGTCAGGCATGGTGGTGCACATCTTTAATCCCAGCACTTGGGAGGCAGAGATAGGAAGATTGCCATGAGTTCAAGGCCACCTTGAGACTATCTAGTGAATTCCACTTCAGTCTGGGCTAGAGACCCTACCTCAAAAAAAAAAAAAAAAAAAAAGTGTGGAGACACACTCTCATAATCCCCGTACTCAGGAAGTGGAGGCAGGAGTATCACTTCAAGTGAGAGACCAGCCTGGCCTACACAGCAAGTTTAAGGAAAGCCTGGGCTGCATCGTGAGACCCTACCTCAAAAACAGCGGGAAAGGGGTTAAGGACATAGCTGATTTAGTACAGAGCTTACCTAGCATAAGTAAAATCCTGGGTTTGATCACCAGCACCACAAAAAATCCAGGTAATGGTGATGCATACCTACGATCCCAGAATTCAGAAGGTGGAGGAGGCTCTAAATGTTTGTGTTTATATCCATATATTTGTGCTATTCTTGCTTTTGGGTTAGAGAAATTTCTATTTTCAGATGGTAGTGACTATTGGAAAGATTCAAAACTCCTCAAAGTGCTGAGACATGACAATGAAGTGTTCAGCATTGAGGTGTCTCTATCACAACCTCTAAGGCTTAGGAACCATTGCCGAAGAAGTGGCAGAAAGAATGGAAGAGTCAAAGGAAAGGGAGGAGTGCTTTGGAATACTGTCTGCCTGACACAAAGTGGCTGTGGTGTTCACAGCGCCACAGTGGCTGATGGCACCTACATAAGCCCTGCAAAATAGAAGGGTAAAAAAATAAATGATGACATCAAAATAGAAGAACTTAGAAAGAAGAAGGGGTTCAGTAGAGAGAGGGTAGGAGAGGGGAGACAAAGAAGGGTGGTAGGAGAGGATTATGATCTGATCCGGGTGCAATTGTGTATATGCATAGAGGTTGTCAATAAAAAGTTAAAATAAGAATTGCCAGGGCTGTGAGATGCTGTCATACCTAATAAGTACCCTGAGGAACAGATAATAGGGAGGGTGGGGCAGGTAGAGGAGGATAAGGGTGGAAGGGAGCATAAGGGTGGGAGGGAGGGTAAGAGTGGGGGCACACAAATAGGAACCCAAATGGAAATGGTACCATAAAAATCCTATACTCTGAACAACAGGCTAAAATATTGATCCTTCAGCAGGCCTGTAGAGGGAACACCTGAACCACAGGGACCTGGAAAGGACATCATGAAGACTAACCTTAATCTTTTCATGTTTTTTTTTTTAATTTTTTTGTTTATTTTATTTATTTAAGAGTGACAGACAGAGGGACCTGGAGAGGGAAGGACATCATGACTCCAGACTTGTGCAACGTGGGTCCTGGGGAATTGAGCCTCGAACAGGGGTAATCGTTTTTAAGCCATCTCTCCAGCCCTCTTTTCATGTTTTTTCTCTCTCTGTCTCTGTCTCTGTCTCTCTCTCTCTCTCTCTCTCTCTCTCTCTCTCTCTCTCTCTTTCTTTTTTATATAACCTATCTTTTTCTTCCTTCACCTTCCTTGGTGCTGACTTATAACTCCCAGACCAGAATGGGGTTAACTTTCACAATGAGCTGTTGATCAGAGAAACCTACAAGGTTTCCCAAAAAAAGACAGATTTCTGTCAGAGTTCTTGATGACCCACCAAAGGTTAATGGCAAGACCCTAGTGCCGAAGACACCATATGCTGTTGGGACGAAACATGGAGTGACCTGGTCAGAATCTGGAAGAGGGTCAGTCCCCAGACAGTTAGCTTGGCTCGTGCCAGAGGGTGTTGCATGAGCGACTGGGGGAAAATGACCGACATCTGTCCAAATGACTCACAGTCTAAGCTATGCAGCAGTAAACAACCTGACGTGATGCTCAAACAAGCGCAATAGTGGCACACAGCCATGGTGGGTAACCAACTGCTTTTGATTTCGCTAATGGATCCACTCAGTGGAATGGAACTCATAGCTGGAACTGGGAAATAAGTCAAAACCATGTACAAAAAATGAGCCCATTCTCCAATGTCAAGCTCCCACCAAATGTGGGCTAGTAGAGGGCCTGTGCAAATAAAATTCTCTCTAAAATAACTATGGCCATTCCATCTATCTGGTACTAACTTCTCTCTCTGTTGGAGAATTTGCTTCTCTTTTCCAGATGGATGATGAACCTGAAGGGAGGATCAGCCTATCGCACTTCACCAGGGCCCCAGCTGAAACCATAGAGTAATGGAGGAAATGGGCAAGAGTGCAGCTTTCTTGATGAACCTGATACTGGTATCAGGAAGATAAATACAGAGAACATTCAACTCCTACTAAGCCAGATATCTAGAGACACAGAGGCTCCCAAGACCTCATCACTGAAGTAGAACTAAAATGAACCCAATGTGGCTCAGGGAAATTCACGGAAGAGAGGGTAGAAAGAGTGTTAGAGCCACAAGTTGGGTCATTATGCACAGAAACTTTGCCTCTCCCCCATAACTGTTGGCTACCCCCATAATGCACAACCCACATTCCCCAATGAGGAGGGTCCCTTCAGAGGGGAGGAGGTCAGGGAGGAGGCTACCAGAGGCACCAACATGAATGTAAAATTAAAATTAATTTTTAAAAAGAGAATTTCCAGGGCTGGAGAGATGGTTTAGCAGTTAAGACATTTGCCTGCAAAGCCAAAGGACCTCAGTTCAGTTCCCCAGGACCCATGTAAGCCAGATGCACAAGGTGGCCCATGCATCTGGAGTTCGTTTGCAGTGGCTGGAAGCCCTGGCATGCCCATCCTCTCTCTCTCTCCCTCTGCCTCTCTCTCTTTCTCTCTCCCTCCCTCTCTCCCTCTTTCCCTCTCTCAAATAAATAAATAAATAAATAAATAAATATAAAATATTTTTTAAAAAAAAAAAAAAAAAAAAGAATTGCCAGGTGTGGTGGTGCATGCCTTTAATCCTAGCATTTGGGAGGCAGAGGTAGGAGGATTGCCATGAGTTCAAGGCTACCCTGAGACTACATAGTGAATTCCAGGTCAGCCTAGGCCAGAGTGAAACCCTACCTTGAAAAACAAAAAAAGAAAAAAAATGTTAAAATAAGCCAGGCATGGTGGTGCACACCTTTAATCCCAGCACTGGTGAGGGAAGCAGACTACATAGTGAATTCCAGGTCAGCCTGGGCTAGAGTGAAACCCTACCTTGAAAAATGAAAAAAAGGGGGGAAAAAGTTAAAATAAGCCAGGCATGGTGATGCATACCTTTAATCCCAGCACTGGAGCGGGCGGCCTACATAGTGAATTCCTGGTCAGCCTGGGCTAGAGTGAGACCCTACCTTGAAAAACAAAAAACAAACAAAAAAAACTTAAAATAAATAAATAAGAAGGTTGTGACAGAGGATCATAAATTCAAAATCATTCTCAGCTACATTGCAAATTTCATT
This sequence comes from Orientallactaga sibirica, assembly GCA_036365145.1. Classification (NCBI taxonomy): domain Eukaryota; kingdom Metazoa; phylum Chordata; class Mammalia; order Rodentia; family Dipodidae; genus Orientallactaga; species Orientallactaga sibirica. The sequence goes on from JAEOAD010000009.1 coordinate 33,284,922, forward strand.
TTAGCCTGAGTGTCTTGAATCCCTCGTTCAAAAAAAATGAAAAAAAAATGTATTTAAAAGCCAAATGTGAGCTAGGAACATGGGTCAGTGGATAAAGATATTTGCTTTCAGAGCCTGCACCTACATAAAGCCAGATGCAAGGTGGCACACATGTCTGTGATTCCAGTGTGCCTATGATCATGGGAAGCAGAGCCAGGCGAATCAGAAGCTCAGTTTGCAGTGGCAGGAGACCCTGTTCAAAGAAGGTGGAGCACGGACACATCAAAGTTGTCCTGTAACCTCCACTTGTGTGCCTTGACATGTGTGCATTCTCAATACATAATTATTAAAGCTAAATAATGTCACTAACACTAAATTCTATGAGTTAAACAAATGACGAGGCTAGCCTTGATTCAAGAGGCAGCGAAAGCTTTTGATGGCAAGACTCACAAGGTCATGTTGAAGATGAATACGCAAACAGGAATGGGAAGAACTTGCAGCTCGTTTTTGCAGTATGCTCTACCCTGGTAGTAAATTCACATCTAACCTCAGAACAATAGGAAGTCAGTAATGAGTTTCAAATATAGGAATCGGGTAAACGCAGCTTTTGCTTTTAAAAGTTCACGCTGGTGAGTGGGTGGAGTAAGAAAGACTGAGATACAAATGTAAGCAGAGAGACTGGCTGAGTGAGCTTGGTGTGGGTCCAGACTGGATACCTGGGAGCCTAGGCTGGTGAAGGCAGTGGAGATGTGGAGAAGTGAACATCAAGACAGCACTTGCAAGCCGGGAGTGGTGGCACACACCTTTAATCCCAGCACTCGGGAGGCTGGGGTAGGAGGATCGCCGAGAGTTCGAGGCCACCCTGAGACTACATAGTTAATTCCAGGTCAGCCTGGACCAGAGTGAGAACCTACCTCGAAAAACCAAAAAAAAAAAAAAAAAAAGACAGCACTTGCTTGAGTACAGATGAGAGACAGACAGACAGGCAGACAGACATGATTTTGAGGGTTTTTATTTGCGTCACAGATGGGGAAGATAGAAAAGCAGGCAAAACTAGGAGCAAGGGCATTAAAAATGTAGTTTATCTTGCCTTTCTTTTTTCTTCTTTCCCTTTCTTTCCTTCCTTCCTTGCACTTGTTTTCTTTTTAAACTTTTTATTTATTTAATTGCACATGGGTGGGGAGTGGGGGGACACCAAGGCCTTCTGAGGCTGCAGATGAATTGCAGATATTTGCTCCACTTTTTTTGTGTCAGGTTTATGTGGGTGGCTTGGCAATTGAACCCCCAGTCACCAAGGAACTCTAACCACTTGTTTTGTTTCTTCCTAGCTGGTAACCTGACTTCTCAGTACATTTTGAGACATTTGAGTGCTACTAGTGAAGCAGGCATTTAGAAACTGCTTTTGCCAAAGCATCTGGATGACCACAGGTAACTAAATGCAGAAAGGAAGCCAGAACCACTGCCTTCAGTTTGTGTCTGTCTAACTGTAGCTGAAAGCATAGGGACATGGCATTGTCCTAACCCTGTAATACTAAATGCAGATTTAACAGGTTTCAAGGATTTCCTTGTCTACCGTTCTAGAATTTCACTCAAAAGCTGCCCGCATGGTACAGGTCCTGCCCTGAGGCCCCATAATTATGAGCTTTAAGAAAGTCTGCAAAAACTTGCCTTGGATGAGGTCCAAGCAGCTTTTTACTGCATAGAAAAGTTTCTCTGTGGCCTTCCAATGCATTTGTTTGCTTGGTAATGATAGGGGTCACCAAAGTTAGGAAAAGCCTAGAAACCACAGCCTCCAACCCAGACACTAGGTGAAAAATCTAAATACTTTGCTGTGCTGTCGCTATCATATTACTGGAACTTTCTATAGTAGGTAACAAGAATCCAAGTCAGACTAGGGGAACTTGTCCCTATAAATGAACATTTTAGGGAGCTGCTCAGGCATGACTGGATCTGGGTGCCTGTTGGATCTGATCAGATCTTCTCCATCTGAGAAGCCCCTCCTTTTACGCTGAGGCCACAGTTTCACAATACCATTCAAGCATCGGAGGTCAACACAAGCCCAGTACTTGGTCTAAGCACATCTAAAGAAAGTATCCACCCAGGAAGTCCTTTTTCAAACAAGAGGTAAGCCAAATGCAAGAGGATATAGGTGGTCACTTGCCAAGGATGGGAGCATCTACCCCAATCGAAAGGAACATGCTACTTGTGGTTTGTTTAGAATCACTCGCCCTGATAATGGTAGAAAGTATGCTGACGTTTGGTTTTTTACTTTTCTTAAATTACCTGTGTAAGGGTCTGAAAATCACTGAAGAAAGACCCCAGAGTCAAATAGTAAGTAAAAGCAAAGAGCGTTTATTCTGCAGAATTAGCCAGCATGCAGGAGTCAACCACTCGTACAAAATGGCGACCCCCGGAGGAGCTCGCAGGCTCCTTTTAAGCACAGCTAAAGGAATTTTGGCGGGCTTTTAGTCTTTTAACATCATTGGCTAATCAAGCAGTAGTTACGTTTGTACATCTTTGATTGGTTGGGGCAAAAAGGGACATGTCTCTAGGAACTGACTCAGCCCCCAGAGCTCGCCCCTCCTGGAAATTGAAACTTTGGCCTAGTCAGGGCAGCACCTTACTGAAGCCTGTCATGGCGTCAGTTTGGTCCCTTCAATCTGCAGACAACATGCCCTTCATGGAGCTTCCCCTTGAGACGGTAAGCCAACATAAACAACTTTTCTCCCTTCAACTGCTTTTGGTCAGGTGCTTTGACCCAGCAATGGGAAGGTAACTACAACACACGCCTACCTATTCTTTTAACCAGCTAGCCTCTGAGGATTGCAAAAGTGATTTCCCCACTTCAATGGTCAAGAAAATAGATAAACAAAGCTCAGTGAGATTAACAAAGCTTGGCTAACAGCCCATAGTTGGTGAATGGGGGGAACAGGGTACAAACCTGGATCCTTGATCCAAGGTCCCATACCCTGCTCACTAGCAGGGACAAGTGTCAAACAACAACCTGGGCAGGGCTGCTTCCTTTACAAATGCCCTTCTCCACTGGCCTGTTCTGGTAGCCTGGCTAGCTGACTATAAAATTTGCAAGGTCCACTGTTAGATAAGACCCTTGATGACTTCTCCCCCAACAGGCTAAATAACTCTTTCCAGCATCATGACAGCTAGTCACAGGCAGGAATCTTCCAGCTCAGCTCCAGCTTGATTTTTCAGTGACCTGCAGTATGTATGTGGTGTCTTCAGCAATAGGGTCTTACCATATAGCCTGTAATGTTTAAGGGGCATCAGAGGCCTTCCTGGACAACAACTTGCTGGAAGATATCTTACCCCGGCACTGAAATTTTCTTGAAATAATCTATGGCTTCTGGGCCCAGCATTATCCACTGCCCCCCACAAGGTATTTCTATCCAAATTCTCTTTTTTTCTTTTGCATAAGTGATTTTTATTATAAACAGTAAAATATAATGTAACATTTAACTCCAAACCTTTCATGTGGAAAGAGTCTCTAACACGAGTTGCTTTAATATTATGAAGTGAAAACATTTGAAGAACCTCACAGGGGGTCCAACACCAACAAACCCTCAAGACATTCTTCTTTAGTTAAGATAAGACGAGGACGATTCATCATTACAGAGAGAAGATCCTAGCTGTGAGTATGATGAGACAAACCAGCTTTCCAGACCAAGGCACTCTCAGCTAGGAATGAAACCAACTCCAAGCCAAGCCAGCGAAGCTGGGCTGGTTCCTTGACAACAGCGGTGACCTCCACTTTAGCTCGAGCAGCTCAAAGACAAACACTGGGCACCACTTACTGGGCCTGTGCCAGCCCACCATCACCACTGCTTTGGTCAATGTGTGGAAAGCAGTTCAGAGCTTGTACTTCTCTATGCCAAGCTGCCACATGGATGACCCACATTTGCTGTTTTTCCTCAGAGCCATCTGCCACACATTTCCATGAGGCAACCAGGACTGTACACTTGTAAACTGTTTCCTGTCTAGGTTCCAGTCAGCACAGACACTAATTAGCCCATTGTTTCTGGGCCAAAGCGTTTCCTTGATTGGATTCCTGACCCCCTTGACAAGGCAAGAGGAACTCAAGCATTTCCACTGCTGGACTTGGGTGGGAGCATGAGGGAATGTGCAGGGCGCAAGGCTTCTTCAGTCCACAAACCACTGAGCCGCTTCAGTGCAATGATTCTTGTGCACTGATTTCCCCCCCTCGCCCCCCATTTCTTGGGTTTTAAACTTTTCTATTCATTTTCTTAAAAGGCAGGTATTACCCCACCTTCAATAAAATAAAATACATACTATACATTGGGGAAGACAAATTGGGAGCATTTCTACAAGAAAAATAGACTTGAGGCTCATGACACTGTAAATGCTTGCATGACCAGTCTCACTGAGCATGCTCAGGGGTGAAATTTTGCACCAATTTTTTTTTTTTTTTTTTTTAAACTTTAGAAATCAAACATAGGGCTGGAGAGATTGCTCAGTGGTTAATCCTGGGAAGCCTAAGGATCTATGTTCGACTCTCCAGATCCCACATAAGCCAGACCCAGTAGAAGATGCAAGCACGCAAGGTCGCACATGCTCACAAGGTGGTACGCATTTGGAGTTCAGCTGCAGTGGCTGGAAACTCTAGCGCACCAATTTTCTCTTTCTCTCTCTCACTCTACTCTCTCTCTCTCTCTCTTTCTCTCTCTCTCTCTCTCTCTCTCTCTCTTGCTCTCTTTCTCTCTCTCTCTCTCATAAGAAAATAAAATTTAAAAAAGCTTTAAAAAAGAAATCAAACATGACTTTTAACACAGAATGCTTGAACAGTAATGAGTGTAGCCCTATGTATCAATATTGTTGTACAAATTGGGAGGCAAAGCCAGGCATGGTGGCGCATGTGTTAATCCCCGCACTTGGGAGCCAGAAGTAGGAGGATCGATCTTCAGGAGTTCAAGGACACCCTGAGGCTACATAGTGAATTCCAGGTCAGCCAGGGCTAGAGTGAAACCCTACCTCAAAAAAACCTGAGAGCACCTGCTGTCATGTCTGTAATGACATTTACCACCCTCAACAGCAAGACACCGTAAGACCCCTTTTCACCTTCATGTATGGGAAGGAACCCAGTGCAGCAATGGAGGGGAAGAGCAGCGGGTACTCTGTCACCAGTGTCTCCGCACCCACCCCCTGTCCTCACACAAGCCCCTCCCTCTCCTTTCCCAGGAACTTGAGGGCAATACTTAAAATAGTGTTGTTTCCTTAACTTTTCAGTATTGCTTCTTAAAGCTACCAACCTGTCTGTCTTGCTCTTGAAGAGATATCAGTCCTAACATTTATTTATTTTGTCATTCATCCTGCCAACAGCATTCCCTTAGTGCTCCACGCTGGCTTCCTGGGCCATAGCCTCCAGGCTGTCACTGATTTCCCAACTCCAGATGCCTAGGGAGCAACCAGCCTTAGTCTCCTCCTCAAGCACCAAGCTCTCTGGTCTACCTGACCTAGGTTAAGGTTTCTTTGCCTGGGATCCACTGACCCTTGGAAGCAATCAATGGAACCCTTACATGGTTTTATTTATGACTAGGATTTTTTTCTGGGAAACAGCCTCTTCCATGGCCCCATCTATTACCCACAAAATGATCTACTGCTGAGGTCATTACCAGAGTGGTGTGACTGTGTTATTCTTCTAACAAGAGCTTTCAATAACACACCCTGTGCTGCAGAATGGAAACCCTTGCAGTTTTCACTGGCTGGTGCTATTTAAGGAATAAGTATGCAAACAAACCAGTTCTGAAGATCAACTATATAATAAGTTCAACTTCTTAAATCAGGACTAATTTTATTCACATTTGGTAACAAGGCACTAAAGTTGTAAACACATTTAGACAAATCGCAAAGGCCCTAAAATAGCACTCATAGGCAGCCACTAGATTCCATGAGGCTGATGCCTTAATGGAACCATTCTTCCCTTATTGCAGCATGTCTCCACATTGATAAACATGTTGTCAAGTATGGCAAAGAAACGTAGGCTTGGGTCTTGTGGGTTTTTAAATAGTAACACTGCTGGCTTGTAGGACGAACTGTTTGTATTTTGGATTAATATTAGACTTGTATTTTTTTATGCAGGATTTTGAAGGGTAAGAGCTTCTTTTTCCTCTACACAAATAACATTAATTCACACTGTCTTAAAAAAAAATAAATCCAATCTAGTTTCCTAATCCCCTACTGTTTGCTAGCTACAGGGAGGGTTTTTAAAAGAAGCCATAGCAAGTAAAAAAAAACACACAGCAGAGAAACTTTTGGTGTTAACTATACTTAACTACTTCATCCCTCTCTTTTTCCTTTTATTCCTTCCCAGATAGTTTTATGAGCTCAGAACATAACATCTAATGCCCAGCTTCCCAAGAAGGTTTGGTATCTAGGTGGTTTGAAGGAAAATGTCTCCCATAGCCTTGTGGGTTTATATTAAGTCTCATACCAAGTCCCCAGATTGATGGAGCCTTTGGGAGCTGGAGCCTTGCAGGAGGAGGGGTGTCACTGGGGGCAGACCTTGAGGTGTATTAGTCCATCCTCCCCACTGTGTTTTTTTTCATAGCAAGTTTTTATTGACAACTTCTATACTTACAGACAATAAACCATGAGATTTTCCTCCCCTCCCCCCATTTCCCTTCAGAACTCCACTCTCCATCATATCCCCTCCCTCTCTCCATTAGTCTCTCTTTTAATTTGATGTCATCATCTTTTTCTCCTATTATGAGGGTCTTGTGAAGGTATTGCTAGGCACTGCAAGGTCATGGATATCGAGGCCAATTTCTGTCTGGACAGTTGCATTGTAAGAAGTCATACCCTTCCTTTGGCTCTTCCATTCTATCCGCCCCCTCTTCCGCAATGGACCCTGAGCCTTGGAGGGTGTGACAGAGGTGTTTCAGTGCTGGACACTCCTCTGCCCCTTCTTCTCAACACTATGTTGCCTTTTGGGTCATCCCAGTGGTCATTGCCATCTGAAAAAGAAGCTTCTCTAACTCGAAGTGAGAGTAGCGTTAATATGTGAATATGAACATTAAGTGTAGTGCTTTCGGGGCAGCTTGGTGGGAATAATATACACATTTAGCCAGACAAGAGCAGGCTTTATACCCCTAAGGCTCATGACCTCCCCTGCCATAGACTTTTGATTAGTCTTTTCAGGACCAGGCATGTATTCCCTCCCATAGAGCGGGCCTTTAACCCAATTAGGGAGCAGTTGGTTTCCCCAAGCACAAACATGCCACTATTGCACCCATTCAGTCATTGGACCTGTCTGGCCAAACTTGAATTTTCAGTGTCCAGTGTTTTCACCGCTGATGATTTCTGTCTCCCATAGGGCTGCATGCAGTATAGCTTTTTCCAGCTTTCAGTTGGCTGGACTACAGGGCGAAGGTTTCCTGCTCAGCATCAGCTTGATTTCTCAGTGACCTTGCCACTCAGGCAAGTGAGGTCTTCAGCTATAGGCTCTTACCATCTGTTTCTCAAGAGAAACTAAGGGCGTTGGCAGGAGCCTGTAATGTTTTAGAGGCAACAGGGACCTCCCTGGCCAACAACTCCCTGGACCCACTACATTTTTAAAGTGAGCCCACTCTTCCTGCTTCCTCCATGCTGATGTGACAAGGTGTGACATCACTGTCTGCTTGGGCCATACTTTCCCAGCTTGATGAAACTTCTCAAACCCTTTTGCTTCCATAAGCTGTGTCTAGTCAGGTGTCTTGTCCTAACAACAAGAAGTAACTTTAACAGTATTCTATAAAGAAAAATCAAGTAATCATTGTGTGACTACCTAATCCCCTGGTCCATATTGGGCTTTATTAGAGGCACTTCAATAAAAGACAAAGAATTGAAAATCTTGTGAAGACAAGCATGACATACATGAACTAAAAAGACAAGAGTGTAAGATAGTAGCAATTAGATACAAAATTGGGAAATGCTATTTAGTATAGAATACTGAACTGATTCAATTATTGGATAGATCTGAAACAAAGAGAAATATTAAGTAGGACCTTGAAAGATGATAGAATTGATGATTCTAAAGCCAATTCCAGTTAGTAGGAAAAAGTGTACTTATTTTTCCATTACTTTACAAGAATCACCTCAATTGATCTTTGGAACAACTACTTCACAGATGAGAAGTCAAAGCTCAGAGAGGCAACAACCTTAGCCAGTGATGGAATCAGGTTTATCTGCAACCTAAATTCATATTTTTCCAGCCTATTACATATATCATCTCTCCAAGAAATGAATAGCACTCTTCACCTTCTCTTGGTGGAAATTATCATTTAATATTTTGCAAGTGTAACACTTAAGAAAATATTCAACATCCCTAACCATTAGGGAAATGCAAATTAAAATAACTATGAGATTCTGCCTTACCCAAGTAAGGATAGCAAACATTAAAAAAAAATCAAATGAAAGCTGGGTGTGGTGGTGCACGCCTTTAATCCCAGCACTCGGGAGGCAGAGGTAGGAGGATTGCCATGAGTTCGAGGCTATCCTGAGACTACATAGTTAATTCCAGGTCAGCCTGGGCCAGAGTGAGAGTCTACCTCAAAAAACAAATCAAATGAAAACAAATGTTGGCAAGAATGTGGAGAAATAGGAACCCTCATTAACTGTTCATGGGAATGTTAGCTGGTACAACCAACATGGAAATCAATATGGAGACTCCTGAAAAGGATGAATATAGAGTTACCAACAGACCCTGTTATTCCCTTACTGGACATTTTTCCTAAAAGTGCCATGCCTCAGTTCAGAGACATTTGCTCAACCCTGTTTATAGTTGCTCAATTCATAATAGCTAAGAACTGGAATCAACGCAAGTGCCCATCATTGGATGAATGGATAACCAAGATGTGGTATAACTACACAATGGAATTCTACTCAGCAGTAAGAAAAAATGACAGTGAAATTTGTAGAAAAAAATGTACAAACTTGGAACAGACATACTCAGCAAACTCACACAATCACAGGAAAACAATCATCGTATGGTCTCACTCATCTGCAGCTCCTAACCTGGATTAGCTCGAGTTGCTGACATACCTGATAGGCATCTCGAGGCTTGGACAATATGGAGGGTAGGGCTTGTGGGGAGGGGTAGAATGGGGGGCACACAAAACTGAACCCAAATAGCACTGGTACTATAGAATCTGATATCCTGGAAGATAGACAACAGGATCTTAGGGGGAGCACCTGAATCAAAGGACCCTGGAGAGAGTGTGATGAAGCCTGACCTTAAATTTCTCCTATTTTTTTCTCTTTATTTTTTCTTTCTTTCTTTTTTCCCTTGGTACTGGCCTATAACTCCTAGTACCAGGATGTGGTTAACACTCACAATGAGCTATGGATCAGAGACCTACAAGGTCCCCCAAAACAAGACAAACTTTTGTCAGAGCACTTGATTATCCACCAAAGGTTAATGGTAAGACCCTATTGCTGAAGACACCATACACTGTTGGCACAGAGCATGGAGAGACCTGGCTGGAATTCAGAAGAGAGCCAGTTCCTAGACAGCCCATCTAGTGCTAGAAGGCACTACATGAGCTACTGAGGGAAAGTGGCCAACATCTGTTCAAGCAACTCAAAGTCTAAGCTACTCAGAAGCAAGCAACCTCACGTGATGCTCACACAAGTGCAATAGTGGCACACAGCCATAGTGGGCAACCAACTATTCTTGGATTGGCTAACAGATCCACTCAGTGGAAAGGAAACCATATCTGGAACTAGGAAACAAGTCAGAATCATATCCAGATAATGATTCTGCTTTCCATTGTCAAGCTCCCACTAATCTTGGGCTATAAGTGGATCTACGGCCATTAAATTCTCTCTAAATTAATAATGGTTATCCCATTTAACCTGTGCTAGCTTCACTCTCCATTGGAGAATCTGCTTCTCTTTTTCAGATGGGAGTGGGACCTAAGGAGAGAAACAACCCTTTGCACTTCACCAGGGTCCCAGCTGAAACCCCAGAGGAATTGGGGAAATGAGCAAGAGTGCTGCTTTTTTAGTGAATCTGATATCAGCACAAGGGTGAAGGAAATAGACACTGAGGACACTCTACACCTACCCAACCAGAGATCCAGAGGTTCCTAAGAGTCCGTCACTGAAGTAGACTTAAAATGCCCCCAACATGGCTCAGGGAATTTTGCTGAAGAGGGAGCAGAAAGAGTGTTAGAGCTACAAATTGGGATACTATGCACAGAGACATTGCCTTTCCCCATAATTGACTGCTGCCCCCACCATGCACCACCCACATGGGGATGACCTGCATCCCCAATGAGGATGATCCCTTTGGAAAAGGGGCAGGGAGAAGGGAAAGGATGGTACAAATATGTATTGTTTACATACTAAGTATATCCATAACTAATAAAAATGAATTTTAGGGCTGGAGAGATGGCTTGGCGGTTAAGGTGCCTGCCTGCCAAGCCTAAGAATGACGGTTCCAATCTCCAGGTCCCACATTTAGCCAGATACAAAAAGTGATGCAAGGGTGCAATGCCACACATGCCCACCAGGGGGTGCACATGTCTGGAGTTCATTCATGGTGGCTGAGAGGCCACTGGCGCGCCTATTCTCTCTCTCTTGCTCGCGTTCACTCTCTCTATATATATCTCAAGTAAATAAATAAATAAATTTTAAAAACTAAAATAATAAGATTCAAGATGAACCATCTCCTGGCTGAACCTAGATATGCAAAAAAAGATAGTTATGGTTTGTTAGCTAAGTTGGAGAAAATCTGGTCATTCATTGGTTCATAGTGACTCCTAAACTTTCCAAGGAGAGAAGCAGAGCAAGAAGTAGGGAACTTCTGGGACTGGAGATACAGCTCAGTGGGTAGATTATTTGCCTAGGCTGCAAAGAGTCTGAGGTTTGACTGTCATCATAGCATTAACGTGGGCATGGTAGTGCACACCTATAATCCCTGTACTCAGGAGGTAAAAGCCAGAGGATCAAAAATTCAAGGTCATCTTCAGCAAAACAGTGGTTTGAGGCTAGCCTGGAAAACATGAGACCCTGTCTCAAAATTTAAAAATTAAATAAGGAACACAGACAAACTAGAAACAAAAAGTGAGGGGCAAAAGGAAGAACCTGACTCCAAAAATAGAGGGAGATAAGGAAAAGTAGAGGGAGGTAAGGAAATGCCTACCTTTCTAAGAGATCTGATCTGATTCTAATGGATTCTAGGTACAGAAAAGGAGCCCCCCCTGTGAAACCATGTGGATGCCTGGAACCCAGGTCTGCATGCTACTACGCCTAGGACCACAGATGACTCAATCCATAAAGTGTGTGGTACCCAGCCTCTAAGATGACTCTAATGGTTTACCTGGTGGAATCACACAATTGTGTGGTATCCTCTATTGTACATTGGTCTGCTTCTCTCTCTCTCTCTCTCTCTCTCTCTCTCTCTCTCTCTCTCAGAAGCCAGCTACTACTGATGTTGGATTGGAACTCTGGCAGGGATTAGATCTCCATAAAGATGCAGGACCCCTCCAGTTCGAGGCCACCCTGAGACTACATAGTTAATTCCAAGCCTGGACCAGAGTGAACCCCCAAAACCAAAAAAAAAAAAAAAAGATGCAGGACCCCTTTGTGTCCTTGAACCCCAAGTTATCAATGAAATGAAAAAAATGCAGACACAGAGAAGGGTACGTTCTGAGAATTTATTAAGAATAGGATGAAAACAGAGAAGATGAGTCAGAAAGAGGATGTCTTCCCCTTCCCAACATTCCTGGGAGGGGAGAGGAAAAGAGGGAAGAATTTCCTTCATAAGCTTCTGGGGAAAGAGAAGAAGAGGGGAAGGACTTACACATGTTTTAGATCCACTTGTGTCGATCCAATAGGCATCCAATTAGAAAGAGCCTTATCGTCAGGCTCAGGTCAGTGTGTAGAGAAGGACCCAGTTGGCTAGTGGCTCAGGAGGACCACTGATTTAGGAAGAGCCCACGTACAGGGCTAAGCCTTTGAAATCAGGGAAGAAATAAGAAATTGTTGTGGAAGAACACTCAACTCCTATGAAGTCAGAAATCTGGAGACACAGAGGATCCCAAGATCTCATCACTGAAGTAGACCTAAAACAAACCCAGCATGGCTCAGGGAAATTCACGGAAGAGTGGGGTGGAAAGATTGTTAGAGCCACAAGTTGGGACATTATACACAGAGACAATGCCTCTTCCCCATAACTGATCGCTACCACCACAATGCACGACCCACAATCCCCATGGGGATAACTGGCATCTCCAATGAGGAGGGTCCCTTTGGAGGGGGGAGGACAGGGAGGAGACTAAGGATGGTACCAACATGTGCTGTTTACACACTGAGTATGTCCATAACTAATAAAGAAAATAAAAAGAAATTGTTGTGGGTGCTAAGGAAGAGTTATGAGCTTGTTTTTACAGTTATCTTGTACAAGACTGGATCAGATGCACATTCTAGTCCTGCCAGGGCAGGCAAGGTGGTATCCATGTTTCTGTGGGCCAGTCCCTAGCTGACTACCTATTAGAAAAAAAGCTACCTCGCTCCTAATCTGTAGCACTGCCAATATTATACTCTGAATAGCCTATGGAGAGGTTTTCTGGTACAAAGCCAACAAGCACATGAGTAAGCGTGGAAGAAGTTCCTCTGACCTGAGTGAAATGTGAGATGACTAACTACTCAGGGAGCATCATGACTAACCTAAGAGAGATCCTGAGCCCAGCTAGGCTGCTCTGGGATTTATGGCCTCAGAAATTATAGAAGATAATCAATGTCTATTATGCTGAGCTGCTGATTTTTAGATGAGACCTTAGAGAGCCAATACAGGATAGGACGGGCCTTACCAATCAGACAAAAGAGCTGCTCCCGGCAAATGTAGCAGAATGAAGAAGAATGAGCTGTACAACTCTCTTCCCTGCAGGTCCCAAAAGTTCATTCTCCTTGCTTCTAAACAGGCTATTCCTTCTGCTTGGGGCATCACCTTCGCCTGTGTCCCTGTCTGCCTCTCCCGTGTGGGCTCAGTGTCATCTTCAGGAACCTTCTCTGATGCCCAATGATCTCCTTCACTGTGTACGTCCTCTATCTTCTAGAACCTTGTAACCATCCTGGCAAGACTGAAGATAGTGTGAGACTTTTGCATCCCTCCCTTTGGCTATCTGACTAATTGACACAATGGAGACCTTGGAATGGGAATGTTTGGAGGAAGATCGTGCTAGGAGAAGGAAAACGTGGAAGCTCTGGTGCCAGCTAGAGGAGGAACTTGTCTCCTAAAAAGAGATTTCACATAGTTCTGACAACTTATTCCAGACCACCTGTGGTAGTTTGAATAGATGGCCCCAATATATTCCGTGTTTCATTAGTTTGTTGTTTGCATCTGCAGCCACCTGGCTGGAGGCAATGTCAGATCTTAAGGTGTGGTGGTGGGTTTAGGATTTCAATCTAAAGCTATGCAAAGTGTGCCTAGCTGGAGTTCCTAAGGTGTGCTGTGCTGTGCTGTGCTATGTGGCTTGTTGTAGCTTTTCTCTCTGTGTTTGGTCCTGTGAAAGCAGGCCAGCTTCTTCTGCCATTATGGAACTTCCCCTGGATCTGTGAGCTTCAATAAATCCCTTCCTCCATAACTGTGCCTGGTCTGGAAGTTCATCTCTGTGAACTTGAAGCTGTCTGCCACACCACCTTGCAGGACAGACTAGAATGGATACAGTGATGGGCAGGACCATACCTTGACCAGGACTGCTTAATTATGATACCTCTTGCCTTCTATTTAAATCCAAACCTCCCATCAGAAACTCAAAAATGGATTTGGGAGTCACTGGACCCCTTTAATTGTTCTCTTCCTAATGTAGCCAGATTGAGCAAATCTCTTTTCTCTGCTTTTCACTATTAAATTGGCATGTTGAAATCAGGTGGTCACCCCAGCTTGTTAGGGCTGCCAAGGGCCCAGCTTTGACCCTAACAACTCCAATAACAATCCTGAGGCTCCACTCACTCCTGGTTCCTTTGTCCACAGCCATGATTTCTTGGGACTTATTTATCTGTCTATCCACCACAAAACTGTGAGTAATTTGAGGGCAAGACTGATCCCAGCACCTATTACATGCTTGTCACATGCAAGCTACACAGAGGGTGAAGGACTTGCGGGTTTCTATGGTGACAGGAGCTCAGAACCATGGAAAGCTCTGGTAAAGGGAAGCAGCCGCAAAGAAACAGTGCCTGCCCCCAAAACAAGGAAGGAATCTTCAGGTCACACAGACAAGGGACTTCCCCTAAGAGAAACCAGGATCAAGGCCACCAGGCCACCTTCCCAGGGCTGAAATATGATGCTGGTAAGCTGAGGAGAGTGACCTGGCCTGAGACTTGGACACCAACTCTGGACGGGACACAGCATCCAATCAGGCATCAGAGTTATCCCAACCCAATCGACCTTGACCTAGAAGCCAAGCTATCTTTGTTTAGGATCCAGACACAGCTGCCCGAAGGGAAAGGTGCCCAGACCAAGCGTGTGATCTGCAGGGTCAGTAAGTCTAACCTGGGACTAGGCTTTGGTTAATCAGAAACGATGTTTCTAGAAGATAGTCAGGCTAAGGCAAGGGAGGCGGAGACCAGCACAAAGGAGTTTTCCATTTGTTTCCTGTGATTTGATTAGGGAAATCAGAGTCAGAAAAAAGGAATTTTTCCTACATTTTGATCAAGACGTAGGAGAGGAAAGAGGAAATGAAAATTCTCTTGGATTTCATTTTATCTCGATCTGCACAAATACCCTAAACACAGGCACACGAGGCATTATCAGCAGCATTACCCTAAGGGCTGCACTGGGCAGCCTGACATCACACCATAAGTCTGCAACAAGTGTGAGCCAGACACAGTGGTGCACACACCTGTGATCACAGCTACTCTGGAGGCTGAGACAAGAGGATTGTAAATTAGAGGCCAGCCTGGGCTACCTAAGGAAAGAAAGAAGAAAGGGGAGGGGAGGGAAAGGTTCAGAATAGAGGACTCTGAGACAATGGTTTCTGGGGCCCAAGGTTTTATTTAATGCCAGTGAGAGAGTGGCAGGAGCTAAGGGTAAAGGGGCAGGAGACTCTGAACCAAGGGGGGGCGGGAAGAGGAGGTGAAGAGGAAACTTTGAACCACCTAACAGAAGGGGAGAGTATTTTAAGCACTTTGGGGTAAAGGAGGTGAAGCTCTAGATTGGCTGAGTGGGGGTGAGGAGGGTGACTGGCAGGAGCCTGCAGCTGCCAGGCTGTGTGAACCTCCTGCTGAACTCTGGGGCGAGTGAGATACTCCCCCTCCCACCCCAGTCAACAGGTAGTATCAAGGAAAAAGTGGTTTTTCCTCTCAGCTCAGGTGCAGAAAAGTTTAGTCAAATTACCATGCTAAGAGCCAGAGACATAAGAAGAGATGGAGAAGAGGAAGGGGTGGGAGGAGGATTTACCAAAATTAACTATGTTAAGCCAGGTGTGGTGGCACACACCTTTAATCTCAGCACTCAGGAGGCACAAGTAGGAGGATCGTCATGAGTTCAAGGCCACCCTGAGACTACAAAGTGAAATCCAGGTCAGCCTGGGCTAGAGTGAGACCCTACTTTGAAAAACCAAAAGAAAAATTAAATATGTGCTGAATAAGCCATATGGAATCCTACTTCCTCACTAGCTAAATAATACGAAGTTGTATATTTAATACCTAGTACCCATGTCCTGCAGTCAGGTTTGCATTGCAGCAGAAAACACCTGACCAAGAGCAGCTTGTGGGAGAAAAAGGTTTATTTTGGCTTACAGACTTGAGGGGAAGCTCCATGGTGGCAGGGGAAAATGATGGCATGAGCAGAGGGTGGACATCACTTCCTGGCCAACATCAGGAAGACAACAGCAACAGGAGAGTGTGCCAAACAGTGGCAAGAGGAAGCTGGCTATAATACCCATAAGTCCACCCCAAATAATACCCTGCCTCCAGGAGGCTTTAATTCCCAAATTGCCATCAGCTAGGGATCTAGCATTCAGAACACCTAAGTTTATGGGGGACACCTGAATCAAACCACCACACCATGTAAACCAAGTTGTAAATATTTAAACATGTGTGTGTGTGTGTGTGTTTAAAAAGAGATACGCTTTGTGGTATGCTATGCTCAGGAGACATAGGTTGTTATAAGAAAATCTTAGTACGAGGGCGAGATATTTTTCAGTAAGTTGTTGGTCAGGGAAGACTTTGATGCCCCCAACACATTACAGGCTATTGTCAAGGCTTTTGATTGCCCACAATAACAAAATGGCAAGACCCTATTGCTGAAGACATCACATGCTTGACCTTTAGGACACTGAAAAATCAAGCTGGAAGGCCCATGCCTGTTGACTAGCTTTCAGGATGCTGGAAAGATCTATGCAGCCTGTTGGCAGAGAAAAGTCATCAATGGTCTTAACCAGCAATGGACAGTGCAAGCTTCATGCCTGACCAGCAAGACCAAATGTGACAACTGAGGCCATGTGGCATGTCTGTTATGGGGGAACCTAACCACTCCCTGGATCTGAGGGTCACTCCATGTGAGGGAATTCCTGTTTGGTATTGAAAATTTAATCAAAAGCCTATGGCTAAAAAAAAATTTTTTTAATAAAAATAAAAATAAAGCCTATGGCTAAGGAGGTCATAACCTGGGGGAGGGGTAGCTAATACCATTGTCTGGCTAAATGTATATATTATGAAAATTAAACTGTCTTCTAAATACTTATGTATATGCCCATACCTTAATGCTACTTTCATTTTTGATTAGAGAAGCTTCTTCTTTTTTTTTTTTTTTTTTTTTTTTTAATAAGGAAACCATTGGGGAGACTCATCAAAGTGCTAAGAAGTGTTAACAGGGAAGTGTTTAGCACTAAGTGGGACATCTCTGTCATATCCTATTTCCTCCAAGGCTCGGGGATCATTGCGGAAGAGGTGGCAGAAGGACTGTGAGAGCCAAAGGAAGGGGATGAGTGCTTTGCAATATAGTCTTCCAGACACAAAGTGGCCATAGCATTCATAACTTCATAGTGGCTGATGGTATCTACACAAGACCTGCATAATAGGAAATTTTAAAATGATATCAAAATAGAAGAGAAACTTGTTGGGAAGAAGGGATTCAGCAACTGCCCAGGAGAGAGATGACCTTGTAGTGCCTAGCAATACCTTCACAAGACCCACAAAATAGAAGAAAAAGACAGGACATCAAAAAGGGGATGTGGGACTGGGATTATGACTATGTAAGTATTCAATAAAAATAATAATTTAAAAAATGATCTCTCTTGTTTTTCTACAGGACTGGGGGGATTCTCTCTCTCTCTCTTGCTCTCTCTCTCTCCATGTATATGTATATATGTAGTATATTGTCCATAAAAAGTTTTAAAGGACTGGAAAGATGGCTCAGCAGTTAAATGGAATTGCTTGCAAAGCCTGATTGTCTGGATTCAATTCCCCAGTACCCATGTAAAGTCAGACGCACAAAGTGGCCCATGAGTCTGGAGTTCTGCCCCACCCGTCTCTCTTAAATAAATAAATAAATAAATAAATAAATAAATAAATAAAACTTTCCAAGATAGCAAAAAGAAACCCACAATGTTTTTAAAAAGTTTTAAAAGGAGCCAGACAAACCAAGCTGTAAATATTTTCCCAGTTTGTTGTTTGTTTTTTCTGCTTTACACATATTTTTCCTCACACAGGAAATTTTCATTTCCATAATTGTTTCTTTGCTTGGATACCATTTAAGTTTTGTTTCAGATTTCCCCCATTTCAAGAAAGAATATATATATGTTATAAATTTTTCTTAATTTTTAATAATTTTAATATAATTTACATGCCATAAAATGCAGCCATTTCAAGTATACACTTTGAAGGCCTTTAAAAAAAATATTTTATTTTATTTTATTTTATTTTATTTTGGTTTTTCAAGGTAGGCTCTCACTGTCGCTCAGGCTGACCTGGCTACACTATGTAGTCTCAGGGTGGCCTCGAACTCTCAAGTGATCCTCCTATCTCTGCCTCCCCAGTGCTGGGATTAAAGGCATGCACCACCACACACAGCTCTAATTTATTTTTTTATTGACAACTTCCATAATTGTAGACAAAAACCCTGGTAATTCCCTCCCTCTCCCCACTTTCCCCTTTGAAACTCCACTCTCCATCATATTCCTCCCCCTCTCAATCAGTCTCTCTTTTATTTTGATGTCATGATCTTTTCCTCCTCTTATGATGGTCTTGTGTAGGTAGTTTCAGGCACTGTGAGGTCATGGATATCCAGGCCATTTTGCATCTGGAGGAGCACGTTGTAAGGAGTCCTACCCTTCCTTTGACTCTTACATTCTTTCCATCACCTCTTCTGCAATGGACCCTGAGCATTGGAAGATGTGATAGAGATATTACAGTGCTGAGCACTCCTCTTTCACTTCTCAGCACCATGGTGCCTTCTGAGTTATCCCAAGGTCACTGCCATCTGAAAAGAGAAGCTTCTCTAACCAAAAATGAGAGTAGCATTAATATATTGGCATGAACATTAAGAAAAGTGTTTACTGGGAAGTTTGGTGAGCATAGTATATACATTTAGCCAGACACCAGCAGACATTACACCCTTAGGACTCATGACTGCCCCTGTCAAAGGTTTTCAGTATCAGGCATGTATTCCCTTCCATGGAGCGGGCCTCTATTCCAACTAGAGAGCAGTTGGTTTCCCCCATAACAGACATGCCACTATTGTACTCATTGGCTCATTTGGCCTGGCTGGCCAAATTTAAGGCTTGCAGTATCCACTTTTGAGTATCTCCACTGGTGATTTCTCTCTCTCCCATTGAACTGCATGCAGTGTAGCTTTTTCCAGCTTTCTGTCAGCTGGTCTACATGGAGGAGGTTTTCAGCTCAGCTCCAGCAGGATTTCTCAGTGACCGTGCAGCCCAAGTATGTGGAGTCTTCAGCAATAGGGTCTTACCATCTATTCCTGGTGGAAAACTAAGAGCCTTGGCAATGGCCTATACTGTTTTGTGGGTATCAGGGACCTCCCTGGCCAACAACTCACTGGAAGGTATCCCATCCCTGGCACTGAAAATTTTCTAGTAACAATCTATGGCTTCTGTGTGTTCCCTTGTCCAAAAAAGTAGGTTTCCATATGACTTATTTATATCCTCTTAGATATTGATTAGCCTTCCTTCCACCTTTCCTTTACTCAATCTCTTCCCCTGACCTCACTTAGGCCTCTTCACCCCCATTAATCTGTTCTTGTACTTACATATATACAATACCATACTATTAAGTCCCCTCTTCCTTCCCTTTCTATTCCCTTTATATCCCCTTTCTAGCTTACTGGCCTCTGCTACTGAGTTTTATTCCTACTTACATAGAAATCCAAACATTTGTAGCTAGGATGCACATATGAGAGAGAACATGTGATGTTTGGCTTTCTGGGCCTGGGTTCCCACACTAAGTATAATCCTTTCCAGATCCATCCATTTTCCTGCAGATTTCATAATTTCATTTTTCTTTATTGCTCAGTAGAACTCCATAGTGTAAATGTGCCACACCTTCATTATCCACTCATCAGTTGAGGGTCATCTAGGCTGCCTCCATTTCCTAGCTATTGTGAATAGAGTGGCACCAAACATGGTTGAGCAAGGATCTCTAAGGTAATGAGACGAGTCCTTAGGATGTATGCCTAGGAGTGGTATAGCTGGATCATATGGTAAATCTATTTTTTTTTTTTTTGTTTTTTTTTTTCGAGGTAGGGTCTCACTCTGGTCCAGGCTGACCTGGAATTAACTATGTAGTCTCAGGGTGGCCTCGAACTCTCAGCGATCCTCCTACCTCTGCCTCCCGAGTGCTGGGATTAAAGGCGTGCGCCACCACGCCCGGCAGGTAAATCTATTTTTATCTGTCTCAGGAACCTCCATACTGATTTCCAGGCCTTTTTGAACATTTATTTACATGCAGAGAGCGTGAAAGAGAGAGAGAGAATGAGAGAGAATTGTGCCAGGGCATCTTGCCACTGCAAACAAACTCCAGACACATACACCATTTTGTATATCTGGGTTTATGTGGGCACTGGAGAATCAAACCTGGGCTATACAGCTTTGCAGGCAAGAGCCTTTAATTGCTGAGATATCTCTCCAGCCCCCATTTAGTGACCTTTTTTTGAAGCAGGGTCTCTCTAGCCCAGGTGGGCCTCAAACTCAGTGATTCCCCCTACTTCAACCTCCTGAATGCTGGGATTAAAGGTATGAGCCACCACTCCTGGCTACACTTCAACAAATTTTGAGGGAAAGTAATTAGCACTACAACTTGTTAGAGGCTCTTTCCAGAGTTCTGGGATGCAGTTTATTGGTATGGAAAAAATTATTTGTCAGAAGCTCAAAGCAGGGTGGTTTAAGAAGAGAAGAATGAGGAATCTGGAGGTGGTGGATTGCAGCAGCACCCACCCAAAAGCGACAACGGAGCAAGATTAGGTTTGAATGCACAGTGGCTGGTGGCTTGGCTGGGAGAGGGTGGGAAACAAGATTCTGAAGATGGATGGAGGGAGAGAAGTAAGAGAAAATGAGAATAGAAGGGAGAGAGAGATAAAGATATTCAGGTGTGAAGGGACCAAACTGACACCATGACAGGCGTCAGTAAGGTGCCCTGACTGGGCCTAAGTTTCAATTTCCTGGAGGGGTGGGCTCTGGGGGCTGAGACAGTTCCTGGAGACAGGTCCAAACATGCCCAGGCATGCCCAGACATGTCCCTTTCGCCCCAACCAATCAAAGATGTACAAATGTAACTGCTGCTTACTTAGCCAATCATGTTAAGAGATTACCTAACCAGCCTGGAATTCCCCCTAGCTATGATTAAAAGGGGCCTGCGTGCTCCACTGGGGGTTGCCATTTTGTATGAATGGTTGATCCCTGCATGCTGGCTGATTCTGCAGAATAAACGCTCTTTGCTTTTACATACTGTTTGACTCTGATATCTTTCTTCAGCGATTTTCAGATCCTTACAGGTGCAGGAAGGAAAGCAGTTGGGAGGCTGAATTCGTCAAGTTTCTCTAGAGGAACAGAACTAGAAGGAATTGTATTAAGAAGTGGATTTAGCCAGGCGTGGTGGTGCACACCTTTAATACCAGCACTTGGGAGGCAGAGGTAGGAGGATCACCGTGAGTTCAAGGCCACTCTGAGAATACAGAGTGAATTCCAGGTCAGCCTGGACTAGAGCAAAACCCTACCTTGGAAAAAAAAAGTGGAGTTATTGGATTAGTTTAAGGCAGTCCAACAATAGTAGTCTGCAGGCTCGGGAGTTAAGGAACACTCAGACCATGAGGCTGGATGCCTCAGCAGTCCCAGTTCAGCACTGAAGGCCTGGAGGCTTCCTGGAGAGCCACTGCTCTTCAGTCCACACTGGAAAGCTGAGGACAACACTGACCAAGGATAGCCAACTGGACCAAGGCATGTGCGAGTGGAGACAATGACCAGCAGCAGCACTGGCAGCCAGTTAAGAAGAAGGGGCTTTTTTCTCTCAGAGCTTCCTTACCTAAAGCCCCCTCTGGAAAACCCACTCTGGGGGAAGGGCTCACTCTAGAGGAAAGACTTCCTCCTTCAGTTTAACCTTCCTGGAATCAACCTCAGAGACCAACGAAGATTCTTAAACAGATCAAGTTGACAACAGAACTTAACTATCACAAAGGCTGAGTCAGACACTGCTGGAGAGACATGGTACAGGCAGAGATAGAGAACATAGGCACCTTCAAGAAAGGGGACAACCTACAACTGGGGTAGTCATGAGCCCTAGGGGGTGACATCTGCTGGTGTCACACTAAATGTATATACTATACTCACCAAACTGCCCAGTAAACACTTCTCTTAATGTCAACACCCAGATATTAATGCTACTCTCACTTTTCGTTAGAGAAGCTGGCGGTAACCTTGAGATGACTCAGAAGGCACCATGGTGCTGAGAAGAAGGGACAGAGGCTGAAACATCTCTATCACACCTTCCAAGGCTCGGGGTCCATTGCGGAAGAGGTGGCAGAAAAGCCAAAGGAAGGGTAGGACTCCTTACAAAACACTCCTCCAGACACAAAGTGGCCTGGATATCCATGACCTCACAGTGCCTGAAACTACCTACACAAGACCATCATAATAGGAGGAAAAGATGATGACATCAAAATAAAAGAAAGACTGATTGAGAGGGGGAGGGGATATGACGGAGAGTGGGAAAGTGGAGGGAGGGAGAGAGGGAAGTACCATGGGATATTGTCTACAATTAAGGAAGTTGTCAATAAAAATACATACATATATACATACATACATACAGAAAGAAGAAAGAAAGAAAGAAAGAAAGAAAGAAAGAAAGAAAGAAAGAAAGGACGAACAAACAGGAGCCAGCCATTTTAGCATATGCCTTTAATACCTGTACTTGGGAGGCAAAGGTAGAAGAATTGCTGTGAGTTTGAGGCCTTAGGACTATAGTGAATTCCAGGTCGGTCTGAGCTACAGTGAGACCCTACCTCAAAACTCCCCCCCACACACACACACATGCATACACACAAAAAAAAGAGGACAGAGAAAAGAGGTGTCTGGGGAGACTTTTATTCATTTGCACAGGGGTGACTGCTTAGTGAAAAGGAGGAGGTTGTAGAAGGGGGTGGGAGTGTAGGCTGGTATTCCAGCAAAGAGTCAAGATGGCTCCTGTTGAGTTTTGACCTGGTAGTAGGGGAGAGAGGGGAATGGATAGAGAGTTCTAAGACTAACATAACAGAATACTTCTATCTCCTAATGGGTATCCATCCCTTCATAGGCAATCCTTCTCCCCTTCCCTCTAGCCAACTACTGATCTGCCATCTCTTCCCTTACTTCGGCCTATTCTAGAGTGTTGTAGCAATTCTACTTGTTCTCTCATTGAGCCTAAGGATTGTAGGATTTGTTCATGGGGTGTATGTATTCTTTTTTTAACAAATAGTTTTATTTATTTATTTATTTGGGAAAGATAGAAAAAAGATAGAGAAAGAATGGGCACACTAGGGCCTCCTGGCACTGAAATGAACTCCAGATGCATGTGCTACTTTGTGTATCCGGCTTTATATGGGTACTAGGGAATCAAACCGGGTCATTAGGCTCTATAGGCAAGTCCCTTAACCACCGAGCAATCTTTCCAGCCCTGTATATTTTTTTAATTTGTATAACCCAGGAGAGTCTTGAACTCTTGATCTTCCTGCCTCCATCTCTTCATCAGATTCCTACTGGCATTTGCTGCCACAACAAGTGTATATATTCTTATTTCTGTGGTATTGGGCATTGAACTTAGTTAGAGCCTTGTTCATACTAGGCAATTCCTCTGCCACTAAGCTTCATCCAGCCCTAGCCCACCCCCTACCTTTTTTTTTTTTTTTTTTTTTTGTACATTTTATTTTGAGACAGGATCTCACTAAGTTGTGTAGGCTAGCCTTGAATTCACTGTAACGTAGGCAGACTTGAACATTTTTTTTTTTTTTTTTGCCAACACATCAAAAAGAATCTTTATTCCTTTTAAAGCCACTTACGCTTTTTTGCCATATGCCTTGGAGCAGGGGCTTTCTGGGCAGGAGCCTTCTGGGCCACAACTCCTTTCCTTGTAAGCAGCTGTCACCTTCCTTGCTGGGACTTTATCTTTAGTGGCCACCTTAGCCACGGGAGCTTTCGGGACAGCTGCTCTCTGAAGTTTCGTAACTTCATTCTTGATTATTCTGTTCCTCATTTTCTTTGTCTTCGTGACTTTAAAATAAGCAAGATCTGGCCAGGCGTGGTGGTGCATGCCTTTAATCCCAGCACTCGGGAGGCAGAGGTAGGAGGATTGCCGTGAGTTCAAGGCCACCCTGAGACTACATAGTGAATTCCAGGTCAGCCTGGACCAGAGTGAGACCCTACCTCGCAAAACCAAAAAATTAAATAAAATAAGCAAGATCTGTCACCTTGGCTTTCCTTTCTCTGGCTTCAGTCTTCATGGCCCATCTTGTGGCAGCCCACTTAGTATTGACATCTGCCTCCACCCACGCTTTTCACACATACTTCTATGGACACGGTGTGGGAACTTGAGGATGAAGTCAGTGAGTTGCATGCCTGCCTCCTTACCTGGGTACAGGGTCCAACCACCAAAACCCGGTCCTGATCAATCCCAGGGACAATCACCATCAGCTTTCCAGCATGAGGCCCAAAGGAGATGTAGACCACCCAGCCAACCTCCACAAAGCACCTGAGCACCAGGTCGGCAGCACTGGGCTGGAAATGGACTTGAACTTTTAATGCTCCTGCCTCAGTCCCCCCCCCCCAGGTAGCTAGGATTATAGGCTTAAACCACCAAGACCCACCTTCTTCTTTCTCTTTTATTTTTGAATAGAATGTCAATAGCTGGATAAACCAGAATCTGTTTACCCACCCACCGGATAGGTTTTCCAGTTTTTCGTTATTATGAATAAACAAACCTGTTTGTCTTCACTGTTTTGTTTTCTTATGCTTAACTTTTTAAAATTTTTATTTATTTATTTATTTATTTATTTATTTATTTATTTATTTATTTGAGAGAGTGAGAGAGGGAAAGAGGCAGACACAGAGAGAGAGAGGAGAATGGGCACGTCAGAGCCTCCAGCCTTTCCAAACGGACTCCAGACACATGTGCCACCTTGTGCATCTGGCTTACGTGGGTGCTGGGGAATCGAACCAAGGTCCTTTGGCTTTGCAGGCAAACGCCTTAACTGCTAAGCCATCTCTCCAGCCCCTTATGCTTAACTTTTAATAGATTGTATCTTTAGGTCAGTACAATAAAAAGGACAGAGTTCCTATCTACACCCATCCTCACATGTGCACAGCCCTGTCACTATCCACATCCCACACAACTGTGGCACATTTGCTAAAACTGTTGAACCTATATTAACAAATTATTGACACCCAAAACTCAGTTGACCTCACTCAAGATGTACGTGCTCTATGGATCCAGATAAATACATAATAACACGTGTCCCTCATACTATCCCAGTGCAGGTTTACTGCTCTGACCTCCCTATGCACTGTCTATTCATCCTTTCCCAACCCCTGGAAACTGGTCTATTTTTTTAATTCCTTTTTTATTTTATTTATTTATTTACTGGAGAGGGGGCAGGTGGAGAGAATGTGTGTGCCAGGGCCTCCAGCTATTGCAAACAAACTCCAGATGTGTGCACCACCTTGTGCATCTGGTTTATGTGGGTATTGGGAAATCAAACCTTGGTCCTTAGGCTTTGCAGGCAAGCGCCTTAACCACTAAGCCATCTGTCTAGCCCAGAAGCTCATCTTTTTGTCTGTCTTCATAGTTTTGCTTTCTCCAGAATGGCATATAACATACAACCTTTTCATTTTGGATTCTTTCCTTTAATAATGCACATTTAAGTTTCTTCAGTGTATTTTTATAACTCGATAATTCATTGTATTTTAGGGCTAATATTCCATTGTCAGTATTACTACAGTTTGTTTATCCATTTGCCAGTTGAAGGGCATCTTGGTTGCTTCTAAGTTTGGACAATTACAAATACAGCTGCTTGGGAGATCCACATGCAGGGTTTTGCATAACATAATATTGCAACTCGTGGGCTGAGGAGATGGCTAATTGGGTAAGAGCACTTGCTGAGCAAGCATAACAACCCGAATTTGATCCTCAGAACCCACATAAAAGGCTGTGCATGGCCATGCAGAGCTGTAACCCCAGTGCTGAAGAGAGTGGGTAGAGACAAGAGGATCACCGGGGTTCTCTGGTTGGCCAGTCTAACAGAAAAACAGTGAGCTCCAGGTTCACTGAGATGCTGTCACAGGGAAATAATGCAGAACTGTACGAGGGCATCCTTTTCTGGCATCTGCACACATGCACACACCAAAAAAAAAAGATTTCAGCTTATTTGAATAAGTGTCACACAACTGGATTATAGAGTGAAAATGTCTTTCATTTATAAGAAATTATCAAGCTTCCTCCAGTGGCTCTACCATTTTGTATTCCCATATTCATGAACAAACAAGAGTTCCTGTTCTACATCTCTGCTTGCATTTGCTGTGTCCGTGTTTAGATTCTAGCTGTTCTAATAGGTGTGCAGTGGTATTTCATTTTTGCTTCAATTTGCAATTCTCTAATGATGCATGATGTTGAAAATCTTTTTCAGTGGCAGGAGGCCCTGGTTTGTCCATACTCACTCTGTGTGCCTCTTTCTCTTTGTCTCTTACAAATTAAATTAATTAATTAATTTTAAAATGAATAAAGGTTTGTTTAAAAAAA
Organism: Orientallactaga sibirica; assembly: GCA_036365145.1. Classification (NCBI taxonomy): domain Eukaryota; kingdom Metazoa; phylum Chordata; class Mammalia; order Rodentia; family Dipodidae; genus Orientallactaga; species Orientallactaga sibirica. The sequence goes on from JAEOAD010000009.1 coordinate 33,311,130, forward strand.
TACAAGGTGCCTGACTATCACCAAACTTCTTCAGAAAGCATGGAGTTTATTTTCAATTATTATGGAACCACCACACCAGGCGGAAACTTTCTCAAGGATCTACTTGAGGTTCTCTGAGAACAGATGCTATTAACCTGGGAGCTCTGTGCACTTCTCTGCCCTCTCAAACTAAGCGCAGGAATAGAATCACATCTATTAGAAAAATATGTTCTTCCTCCATCAGACAAAAGGGCCCCTTTTACACCTATGAAGATAGGACTGCCCTGGGACAGAGACTGTATAGTAATACAGTCATAAATTACTGGAGACCTGCCTAGAATAGTAGCTATTCCCTCCTCCATAGTGACCCTTTGTCTAGCCTTTAAAACTGTGTTCCTGGCCCTGAAGCTCCATGGAAAGAGAATGGCAATATGTGTTGTGGAACAAGGGAAATAATGGCCACCTATGTTTGGGGCCCAATACTAACATTCCCTTTGGCCAGGAGAAAACCACTTGGGGGTGGAGGGTGGCTTTTTCTCACCCTTCTGCCAGGCATCTCTGAAGGTCAGCTCCACCTCCCGAGAAGCCCAGTTGCTGACCTCTGCCTGCAGCACACCTCACCTCCTTCTGGGCCACCTTTCTTTTTCTAGCATTACCAGCTGTCCTCCACACCCTGGGTTCCTCCTCCCTTTCTTTCCTCTTCACCACTTTGTTTTCCTTCTCATAAAAATAAGTCTACAGCTTTGGCCAGAAGAGCAGAGGACAGAGTTGAGCAGCATCGTTGGGGTGTAGGGGTTATCTCTAATGGGCCAGAGAAGAATATCATGAAATAGACTCTCACTCAGAAAACAGAATTAAGGGACTTACTTCACTTTCAAGAATGGCATAAAAGTTAAAAACAGAAAGAAAGGGAAAAATAAGAAATGGCATGAATGAAGTGGGCCAGTGGTGCAATAGATAATGTGTCTGAGATTACAACTCAGAAGAATGACATAAATCGAAGTCACTCAGGTCTTCCCAGATGTGATAACTGCAAGAATGTGTGACTAATACTTCACAGAGAACAAGTTAATGATATATACAGTTAAATGCCCCCTTGTACTAACGCTATCTTATTAAGGCCTACAGCTTCAGGTGGGAGTGCCTGGGGCAGGGGACAATGCAGGACATGGAGAGGTGTCAGACAGGGTCTGGGATTAAAGGGGTATTTCTGACACCCACATTTCCTCCTCTCGGCAGTGATGGTGGCAATTTCCTTTTGAGATTGTCATAAGGCTTCCATGAAACTGCATGCACAGCAAGTATGTGGCACATCCATGACTATTCCAATCACTTCATGCAAGGTTTATTAGACTGGCCTTGCTCTGGTCATGGAAAGCCTCATAGATTAGCACCTCTACTATGATGATCAATTTGGGTTATAGTGTTATAAAACATGCCATGTACCTTCTGCTTTGCCCCATCCCCACTCTCCCTTGGTTTTGTCTCTGCCGTCATCCAGCAGAAATAGTTCTTTCCTCAGAGATCATTGTCCAAGCTGACACCTGCTGCCGTCCCCTGGTGGATATCCTGTTTCTCCCCTGCCTTCATTCTATCCAATTTCCATGTATTACGAGTACTGTTTGGAAAGTGAAAGCTGGGCTCTCAGACTAGCCCACTAAAGCCTCTGGTGGTTTTCCATGTCACTTAGAATAAAGTCCTTGCCCTGACCTGCAGGGCCTACACAAGCTGGCCCCTGGCTAGCATTTCATGCTCTTTCTGCTCCAACCCCATAGCTTTCCTTTGTTTCTCAAAGTCAGAGCCTTTCCACTTGCTCTTGAACATGAACTTGATCTGTTCTTGTGAATTATTCCTCCCACAAAAAAATTCACATGAAGCTGGGCGTGGTGGCACACGCCTTTAATCCCAGCACTTGGGAGGCAGAGGTAGGAGGATCACCATAAGTTCAAGGCCACCCTGAGACTACATAGTGAATTCCAGGTCAGCCTGGACTGGAGTGAGACCCTACTTCGAAAAAAAAAAAAAAAAAAAATTCACATGAAATCCTAACCTCCAGTTTCTGTCAAACTGTGACTGCATTTACAAGCCAGGCCTTTAAAGGGGTAGTTTAGGTGGTGAGATGTAATTCAATAAGATTTCTATCTTTTTAAGAGACTATCTTGACCCATAGATGCACTGAGGAGCAACCATGCGAGATCACAGTAAGAAGGCAGCCAAGGAGGAGGCCAAGGAGAGGGTCCTCAGAAGAAACTGAACTGGTCTGGCTTTGGACTCTGCTTAAGCCCCTGGATTGTGGCACTTTGTCAGGGCCTCCCTAGTAAACTAATACAACCTGCATCTTTGCATGGTTGCTTCCTCATGATTCTAAGCTTTCAGCACAAATGTCCTATCCTCAAAGAAGATGTCCCGGAACACTCATTGTAAACAAGACCCTGCCCTCATTTGTTTCCTTCACAATATGAAAGTATATTGTCTCGTGTCCAACATACCGTGTGCATGTGTGTGTGTGTGCATGTGTGAGTGTGTGTGGTGTATGCACATGTATGTGCCCACGCAGTGCCCCATGAGCTTGCCTGCAGCAGGGTGTTTTCATCTGCCAAGACCAGAGCCGGAAGTCCAGTCCTGTTCCATTGCTCTTCCGCTGGTTCTTACTTGTACCCATTCTTGCTTGAACTGGTTCTTACTTGAGCTGAATCTCTTAGTGATCCTGGAGCTTACCAACTTTTGGGGAGCTCTAGTGATTCTTGGGTCTTTGCTCCTCTATAAGACTGGGATTACAGACATGAATGGCCATGCTTAGCTATTTATGTGAGTCCTGGGGAATCAAACTTTAAAGTTCAAGACCTCATGTTTGCACAGGAAGTGCTCTTAACCACTGAGCCATCATCTCTCCAACTCTTGTCTGTCTAACTTTAATTAGAGTTGGCAGTCTTAAAGCTCTGCTAGGGTGGCGCCTGGCACAGGGGAGGTAAATGGAAACTAGGTATTGAATGTCCACATTGTCAAGGGCCAAAGAGGTTACAAAGGCAAATACAAGATGTTTCCAGCCTGGGAAAGCATGCTGCCTGTTGTGGACAAGGAATCCGGGTACTCAGGGAGTGCACACGCTCAGGCTGTAGATGGAAGGTGGTCTGAAGAGGTCAGGGCAAAACCATGCAAGCACAGAGGAAGGGAGGGAGTCATTCCAGGGGACTGGAGTGTCCGAAACAACTGTGTGACTGTGGGCAGTGCCAGTACTGCCATTGACCTCAAGTAACCTGTGCTCACAGGAAGGGTGGGAGGGTTGGGAAGGAGAGCCAAGTCGATATTTCACCATGAAAGGCCGAGTGCCAAGCTAAGGAACCTGAACTTTCTTCTCTCCCCACTCATGCCTCTGCCTTGTAAGTAGGGAAGAAAACCCACCTCATAGATTTGTTGTGAAAATGGAATGAGATTATATATATGAAAGTATCTACCAATGTGCCAGATCCATAGTTGATATAAATCAGTGAAATAAACTTAGTTGCATGAGTGCCTATGCATGTTTTATTTCATCCATTGACCCAAATGTCTTGTACACTGTGTCTCACCCACACTCACAGTTTTGACAATGTATTAGTTCCTCCGCTTCCTATCTCTTACCTAAACATATCTGTTAACTTACTCGGTGCCACTGACGTATCTCACATTTGCCAAAATCAAAGTGGAGTTGTGTAAAAAAATTTATAAGAAAAAAATTACAAAAGCACTAGATGAACTTAAGCCTGAAACAATCCTACAATTCATGGTGGCGCACGCCTTTAATCCCAGCACTCAGGAGGCAGAGGTAGGAGGATCACGATCGCCGAGAGTTTGAGGCCACCCTGAGACTACATAGTGATTTCCAGGTCGGCCTGAGCTAGAGTGAGACCTTACTTCAAAAAAACAAAACAAAACAAAACAAAACACAACACAACAACAACAAAAAAAACTCTGATTTCTGGGGCTGGAGAAATAGCTCAGCAATTAAGGCACTTGCCGACAAAGCCTAACAACCTGGGTTTGTTTCGCCAGTACCCATGCAAAGCCAGATGCACAATGTGGCGCATGCATCTGGAGTCTGTTTGCAATGGTTGGAGGCCGTGGTGCACCCATTTTCTCTGTCTCTTTTTCTCTGTATCTCACTGTTCTTGCAAATAAATAAATAAAAATATTTTTAAAGCCTCTTATTTCTAATTTAATTCCATTGTGCTCAGTGAACATAATTCTTATCACTTGAATTCTCTTACATTGCTTTTAAGAAACCCACCAAAGCTCCTGCCTTTTTATGCAAGGGTCAAACTTGAATACTCAGGCTTGAGCAACGAGCACTTTATCCACTGAACCATCTCTCCAACTCTCGTTTTACCTGAAAAAAAATTTTTTATGTATTTATTTGAGAGAGAGAGAGAATTACTATGGGCATGCCAGGGCCTCTTGCCTCTGAAAATGAACTCCAGGTGCACGTGCCACTTTGTGCATCTGGCTTTACATGAGTACTGGGGAACTGAACCCAAGATAGCAGGTTGGGTAAGCAGCATACCTTTAGCTGCCTCTCCCCAGCCCTCTTTTTACTTTTAACATATTTTAATGCTTAAAGTTGGCTTTTTATAGGCAGTATGCAGTTGGATCTTACTTCTAGGACAAACTTGTTTATCTTTTCCTTTGAACAGAGGTGTTCAGGACATTTACATATAATATAATTATTGACATAGCTAGGTTTCAGTTTTCCATTTGATACTTGTTTTCTATTTGTCTCATCTGTTTTCTGTGATCTTTTGCCTATTTTACTGCTTTTCTATATTTTTCATGTTTCATTGTTGCCTCCTTTTTGCCTTATTTGCTATTTTATGTTAGTACTAGATTCTATAATATGCACATTCAACTTTTCACAATTTATTTTCCAGAAAAATCACACTTTGTATATAGTATAACTTCCTTCTGTTCCTGCATCTTTTCATGCCTGGTAAGCTACTGGTTATCACATACTGTGTATTTTACCTTGTCAGGTACTAGAAATTTTGTAACTCTGTATTTTAAAAATATTTTACTTATATTTACTTGAGAGATAGAGAGGCATTTATATATATGTATATATATACACACACATACATACATACATACAGAGAGAGAGAGAGAGAGAGAGAGAATGGGTGCACCAGGGCCTCCAGCTGCTGCAAACAAATTCCATATACATGTGCCACCTTGTATATCTGGCTTACATGGGTCCTGGGGCATTGAACCCTGGTCCTTTGGTTTTGTAAGCAAGTTCCTTAACCACTAAGCCATCTCTCCAGCCATATATATATATATTTGGTTTTGCGAGGTAGGGTCTCCCTCTGGTCCAGGCTGACCTAGAATTAACTATGTAGTCTCAGGGTGGCCTTGAACTCTCGGCGATCCTCCTACCTCTGCCTCCCAAGTGCTGGGATTAAAGGCGTGTGCCACCACGCCCGGCTCCAGCCCTATATTAAAAAAAAACCAAAAAACACTTAGCTGCACACTTCACTATAACATGATACCTTTGGGCTTACACCCTATATTTTTATTTGTGAACAGAGTTATTTTTTGTTTGTTTGTTTGTTTTGTTTTTGGAGGTAGGGTTTCACTCTAGTCCAGGCTGACCTGTAATTCACTATGTAGTCTCAGGCTGGCCTCAAACTCCTGGTGATCCTCCTACCTCTGCCTCCTGAGTGCTGGGATTAAAAGTATGTGCCACCATGCCTGACTGAACAGAGTTCTTTTTGAACTCCTGTAGCCCCAAAACTCACAGCAATTCTTTCTGCCTTACCCTCCCAGGTACTGGGATTACAGGGTCCCAAATGCTGGGCTCACAGGTATGTGGCGATACGCCTAACCTAGCTTCTATAAATGTTTCTGAACTTTGTTCTGGAATGCATTTAAATTGCACACAGTTTAATCCTTTCACATTTTGCTCTTTAGATTTATTAGGCAGGACTAGAGCGGTGCTTATTCAAGGTTAATTCTACCCCCTGTGGAGGAGAAAACCATATGAATACTCTGTTCAATTCACTCTGCTTTGTGACAGTTCCCACTTTGCCTGAAGGGAAAAGGCACTGATCTTTAAAAAAAAATTTATTTACTTATTTATTTATTTGCAAGCCGAGAGAGGTGGGAGGCAGGGAGAATGGGTGCTCCAGGCCCTCTAGCCACTGCAAACAAACTCCAGATGTATGTACTGCTTTGTGCATCTGATTTTATGTGGGTACTGGGGAATTGAACTGCAGGCTTTGCAGGTTAAGTGCCTTAACCACTGAGCCATCTCTCCAGTCCTCTAATCTTTGACCCTACCCCCAGCAGTAAAATTCTGCAGCTCTCATCTCATTTCCCAGGAATTGTCCTAGCTCTTAGGTGAGTTAGAAGGCATTGAGCCGGAGTGGAAGCCTGGAAGGTGAAAAGCTGCTGGACCTGTTGTCCTAACCCAAGGCCAAAGGAACTGGCCTCTTTTCAACAAAAGCTCTTATCGCACTCTTTACCAAATATTTGTTCATGCTGCTTCTCACAGCATTGCTGCTAAACCAGAAGTATATAGCCTCATAACCTGTGACTCTTGACCCTGGCTGCTGTCAGTGTGCCAGGTACTGTAGGGAAAGAAAATACTAAATATACTTTTGGCTTTGGAATCTGAAAAGCCTAAGCTGACACTGTGAACTCTTTGAAGACAATCTAAGAGCAGTTCTCAGACCTTAATTTCCACACTGAAAAGTTCCACTAAATACCCAGCATAATAAGTAAAAAGACCCCAACCACATCTGTCAGAGAATTTCCCCAAACCTGGAATAAAAGAATGATCTTAAAAGTTTTCTTTGCCAGGCATGATGGTGCACACCTTTAATCCCAGCACTTGGGAGGCTGAGGTAGGAGGATTGCCAAGAGTTTGAGGCCACCCTGAGACTACAGAGTGAATTCCAGATCATCCTGGACTAGAGGAAGACCCTACCTCTAAAAACCAAAAAAAAAAAAAAAAATTGCTTTACTTTTCTGGGCTGGAGAGATGGCTAAGTGGTTAAAGGTACTTGCTAGCAAAGCCTGATGACATGGAGTTCAATTTCCCGGTACCCACCCAAAGCCAGATCCACAAAGTGGTGCATTCATCTGGAGTTCATTTGTAGGGGCAAGAGATTCTGGCATGCCCATTTCCTCTCACTTCCTCTCTCTCTTTCTTCCTCTCGGAATCTCTGTCCTTGAAAATAAATTTTAGAAAATATTAAAGTATTTCCTTTTTCTAGAGTGTCTTTCAGTGTTTAGAGATAAACTTTATACCTTACTTTTTTTTTTTTTTTTTTTGGCGAGGTAGGGTCTCACTCTGGTCCAGGCTGACCTGGAATTAACTATGTAGTCTCAGGATGGCCTCGAACTCTCGGCAATCCTCCTACCTCTGCCTCCCGAGTGCTGGGATTAAAGGCGTGCGCCACCACGCCTGGCTATTTTTCTAATTTTTAAAATTTATCTCTCTGTGTGTGGGGGTGCACATGTGAAAGTCAGAGAGCATTTTTGACGTGTCTGTGATCCACCTTCTTTGAGACAGGGTCTCACGCTGCTACAAACTGCTAGACTGCACAGGCATATTGGAGTAAGAGACACATGGGCCACTTTGCATCCAGCTTTATGTGGATACTGGGGAATTAAACCCAAGCCAATACAATAGGCTTTTCAAGCAAGTGCTTTAATCAATGATCTATCTCCCCAGCCTTCCCAACCAAAGGTGGTTTTTTTTGTTTGTTTGTTTTTGTTTTTGTTTTTCAAGGTAGGGTATTACTCTAGCCCAGGCTAACCTGGAATTCACTCTGTATTCTCAGGGTGGCCTCGAACTCACGGCAATCCTCCTATCTCTGCCTCCCAAGTGCTGGGATTAAAGGCGTGCACCACCACGCCTGGCTAGTTTGTTTGTTTCTTTAAGATGGAGCAAGGAAAAGGGAAGATAGGAGATTGGAGTAAGAAAGCTCAATCTGTATCTACTATAACCAGGAATGTAGACACTACCGAAGAATAGAACAATGGGGAATATTAAGGGGACACCGGATGAGAAAGAAGCCACTCTCCCAAGGATCTGGTTTGCATTTCTCATTGGCCAAGAGTTAAGAATCTCTTTACAAGTGAAACAAAAAGCAGTGTGAGGATTGTCTACAGACATAATATTACTATTTTGGGAAAAAAAAATAAGTGTCAAAACAGAAAATGAACCCGGCTTAAACTCAAAAAGAATGTATGCGTCCTTTGAGTCAATCTTATCAGTACTTCTCTCTCATCTGTAAACCTGAATGATGTACCTCATAATCTCATAAACTGACTTCATTTACAAAAGCAAGTTCGTTTGTAATAAGAGAAATAAATTATATGCTTTAACCAGTGTAACTTCAAAAGTCACAAAAGTGTGTGTGTGTGTATATATATATATATTTTTTTCACTTAAACCTGCCTCTACCCCTCAGCCTTAAATAAATCTAAAGCATGTACTATCTTTCCCACACTTTGCTTATGACTGACATCTCTTGAAATCCTTTCCTTTGTCTTAAGTCAAAATTTTAGCTTCATCTGAGTGGAGGCCCCAAGGGAGGAACTCCTTAGGCTACAGCCTACTCCATCAGATTTTGTCTCCTATGGCCAGTGACAACAGACAGTGTCTGAAATTAATAAATCGTGAAAAACATCATAAAGAAATCTGGAGCCGGGCACGCTGATGATCCCACATTTAGTCAATGATCTATTTCCCCAGCCCTCCCAACCAAAGGTTTTTTTTTTTTTTCGAAGTAGGGTGTAACTCTAGCCCAGGCTGACCTGGAATTCACTCTGTATTTTCAGGGTGGCCTCGAACTCACGGCAATCCTCCTACCTCTGCCTCCCTAGTGCAGGGATTAAAGGCGTGCTCCCGGCACTTGGGAGGCGGGAGAATCAGGAGTTTAAGGCCATTCTCAGCTACAGAGCAAGTTCCAAGACAGTTTATGGTACACGCGACCCTGTCAGACAGAAAGGGTGAGAGGGAGCTAAATAAAACCCAAAAAGTTGGAGTGCACACGTGGCTCGGCGGTTCAGACGCTGACCAGGAAGATCAGGTTTCCTAGTCACTAGGAAACTACAACTCCCAGAAGCCACCTTGGCAGAAATAGGGGGCGGGGCAAGCGAGGACGTGCCTGATAGGACGCTGGTCTTGGTTCCTCCTACCTTCTGCTGATCTTCTTGGAGCTGGTTGTGGGAGGAGCCCGAGCTGCCCTGGAAGGAATCCTTGAAGAGCAGCGCTGGGAAGAGAAATAGTGAAGGTTAGAACGGAGCGGGCAGGTGACCAGAGGCTCGGCTGCCCGCTGCGCGCTGGACCGGCTCCAGGAGGGAGGCCTGCGGCAGCCGCGCCCGGTGGCGGCTCCCGTGACTGCGGTAACGTGCGGGGACAGAGTCCGCTTCCACAGTGGCGTCCCGCGAGGCTCAAAGGCAGGTGGCCCCAAAGGAGTGGTCATTGCTTGAAAGAATAATTTACTGCCGGGCGTGGTGGCGCATGCCTTTAATCCCAGCACTCAGGAGCACTGGGAAGGCAGAGGTAGGAGGATTGCCATGAGTTCAAGGCCACCCTGAGACTACATTGTGAATTCCAGGTCTGCCTGAGCTAGAGTGAGACCCTACGTCAAAAACCAAAGAAAGAAAGAAACAATAACTGCCCTCAACGCTGGCTCCCTCCCCTGTTCCAGTGACCAAGGCAGCTGCTGTGTCAAAAACATGGACCTAGGGCTAGAGAGCAGTTAAGGTACTTGGCAGTTAAGGTACTTGCCTTTGAAGCCTAAGGGCCTAGTTTCAATTCCCCAGGACCCACGTACCCCAGCTGCACAAGGTGGTACATGTGTCTGGATCTCGTTTGTAGTGGCTAGAGGCCCTGGTATGTCCATTCTCTCTATCCGCCTGTTTCTTTCTCTCTCTCTCAAATAAATACATAAATAAATATTTAAAACAACAACAAACACATGGAGCTATAGCTGTAATCTTAAAAAATAAAGCCAGATATTTAGCGGTTAAACGCTTGCCTGTGGAGCCTAAGGACCCCAGTTCGAGGCTCGATTCTCCAGGACCCACGTCAGCCAGATGCACAAGGGGTGCACGCATCTGGAGTTCGTTTGCAGTGGCTGGAGGCCCTGGCGCACCCATTTTCTCTCTCTCTCTCTCTCTGCCTATTTCTGTATCTCCCTCTCTCTCAAATAAATAAATAAACAAAATAAAATATATTAAAAAATAAAGCCAGATAGCTACACGATGTGGTGCACGAGTCTGGAATTTGTTTGCAGTGGCAGGAGGCCCTGGTGTACATTTTCTCTCTCTCAAATTTAAATCAATCAATAAATAAATAAATGAATTTCAGCAAAAAAAAATAATAATAATATACTTAAAATGGTGCAACCGCTTGGGAAATTTGGCAGCTCCTCAAAAGGTTAAACACAGAGTTATCTGGTTCAGAAACTACATTTCTAGTATAGACTCATGAGAATCGAAAATATATGCCCATGTCAAAGTTCAAACAGCATTATACCTAACAGCCCCAGAGTATTAACAACCCAAATGTTCACTCACTGAGAATGGATCATAATGTGACTTACCCACACAAGGTAATAGTAATGAAAGGAAATGAAATTATGATATGTACTACATCAGGAATGAATTTTGAAGACATTGTTAAAGAAACCAGACACAAAAGGCTACACATGGTATGATTTATGTATATGTAATGTCCAGAATGGGCAAAATTAGAGAAAATAGATGAGCGGTTTCCAGGGGATAGGAGTAGCAGCAAATAGGAGTGACGCTAACAAGAACATGTGCTTTGGGGGTGAGAAAGTTGTTCTAAAATTAGGTAGTGGTGAGGATTATAAACAGAAAATATACTAAAGCCCACTTAGTCACACATTTTAACAATTTTATGGCATGGGAATGTATTAGTCAAGGTTTTATAGAGGAACAGAACTGATAGAATGAATTGTATTAAAAGGGAATTTATTGGATTAGTTTACAACAGTCCAACAATAGCAAATTGCAGGCCCGAGAGTCAAGGAACCGGGTAGCTGCTCAGTCCAGGAGGCTGGATGCCTCAGCAGTCCTGATACGGCACTGAAGGCCTGGAGGCGTCCTGGAGAGACACTTGCTCACTGCAAGCAGAGAACAGGGAGCAGCACCTGCAGCCAGGTGGGAGGAGGGAATACTTCCCAGAGCTTCTTTAGATAAACCAGTCCCCTCCTCCCAGAGGGGCCGCCCACTCTTGGGGGAAGGGTTCTTCCTTTAGTTATTCCTTCCTAGAGGCAACCTCAGAGACACATTTATGAGGAAGGTCTTTGGATTCCTAAACAGATCAAGTTGACACAAACTTAACCATCACAGGGAATTATATCTCAACAAAGCTGCTATGCCAGAGAAGGATAACCCCCTAGGATGTCAATGCCACGGCTTTTAGCAACTGGCCAAGGATGTACATCTTTTTATTTACCTTCTCTGTTTTGTTTTAAAGAATCTTTAAACATATCATTTGTGTGGGTTAGTTGTGGGCAACCAACATGCTACAGTACCCATGTGGAGATCAGAGGACAATGTTGTCTGTGCTCCACCTTCTTTGAGACAGGGTCTCTTGCCCCTGAAAATAAATTTCCAGACTGCAAAGGAATATCAGATTAGCTGTCCCGTGAGCTTCAGGTTCTCCTGGTTCACCTCTCATCGCCATAGTTGCCTTGGAATCACAGGTGCCTGTGCCACTTTGCATCTGGATAATTGAACCAGGTCGGCGGACTTTGCAAGCAAGCACCTTTAATTGCTAATCTATCTCCCCAGTCCTCTTTTTTGTTACTTTTTTTCTGATCTGATTTCTTTACCAAATGAAGCTCTGGAGTCAGGTTTTATGGGATTCAAATCCGAGCTTCTTCAGGATGAACTTGGTAACCTTGGGCAAGATACTTAATTATTCTAAACCTGTTTCCTCATATGAAACTAGGGAGATTTTTATAGCATACCTCATGGACTAGCTTTGAGAGGTCAATGAATGAGTGTTATAAAGAGTTCAGCTCAGAGCCTGAAATCTTAGCACTCGAGAAATATGGCTGTAATTTTTTTTTTTAAAAATAGAAAGCAGGTGGGGCATATAGTTCCAGCTACTAGGGAGGAAGAAGTGGGAAAATCCCTTTAGCCCAAGAGTCCAGGTCATCTTGGTCAACACAGAAAGACCATCTCTTAAACACACACACCAATACAGTTAATACAGCAGTAAAAGAATACGACAACAATTATGCCTGCACTTTGTTGGCACTGTTGTAAGCATTTAAAGTACTTTTTTTTGGCTTTTTTTTTCGAGGTAGGGTCTCACTCTGGCCCAGGCTGACCTGAAATTCACTATGTAGTCTCAGGGTGGCCTCGAACTCTGGACGATCTTCCTACTTCTGCCTCCCAGTGCTGGGATTAAAGGCATGCACCACTACGCCTGGCCATTTAAAGTATTTTTACACACTTGTTCCTGTGTGAATGCTTGCACTTAACACTTTTTTTCTTTTGATCCTCCTGCCTCCAGAGTGCTCCCCAGTGCTGGGATTAAAGGCGTGCACCACCACGCCTGGCTCACTTTTTTTTTTTTTTTTTTTTTTTTTTGAGGTAGGGTCTCACTCTAGGCCCAGGCTGACCTGGAATTCACTATGTAAGCACAGGTATCCTCGAACTCAGTGATCCTCCTACCTCTGCCTCCAGAGTGCTGGGATTAAAGGTGTGGCCAGCACGACCAGGTTTTTTTTTTTTTTTTGTTGTTGTTGGTTGGTTGGTTGCTTGGTTGGTTTTGTTTTTTCAGTCCACACTTCTTTCTGTAGGGAGTTACGGGCAAGTAAAGAGCAGAGCTGAGGCAATCAGAGACTTCATGAAGGAAGTGGCCCTGGAGAATTCTAGAAGGTCTGGAAAGGATTGTGAGCGTCCCTGAAGGTGGAAGGAAAAGTTATGTGAGCAAAGAAGAAATAAAATGTGTTCATTCTGAATGATGATATATATGGCACCTACTATGTTCTTGATTTGTCTAAATCCTAGAAATAATTACTGGTTAACAAAAATGAAAAATAACCACCATATTTTGTAGAGATAAAACATCAAAAAAAATTGCTGGGCAATAGAGTAAGTAGCCAGGTTTTCCTTCTACATTAAAACTTCGTGTTTGAATCTATTTGCTTTTTACTGACTGTGGAATTTTGTTCTTTTCTTTCCCCCTTACTGTCATGAGTCCATCGTAGGACTGTTCATGACCTCTCTCTCTCCACTCCACTCCACTCTAGACCTCAATTTTCTGCTCCTACACGGATCATGTTTACTATTGTACTGTTTGTGATAATGCACACAAACAACTTTGCACACACTTCGTCAAGCATTTTACGTGCTGCGGTGGACAGCACGCCGCAGAACGGTTAGTTTATCACAAACCCACGCTTTTTTTCCAAAGTAGATCCGCTCGCGGCCTGCCTTCCGCATTAGCGGATCAGGTGCGAGGGCGCAGGCGACCGTCTTTCCTGCGGGCACGCGCTCCCGCCCCACCTGGCAGCGCTTTCATTGAGAAGCCGCTCAGCGATCACGTGAAAGAGGCGTGCGGGCACGTGACGTCACGCGGCGCCGACCAATGGGAGCCTCTGTTTATGTGTGGGGGGGGTGGGAAGGGAGGGCTCCGACTCCTCCCGTCCCCGGCCCCCGGCCGCAGCCGCCGCCGCCTCCTCGCCGGAGCTCCGGGGGAGATCACCGAGGCAGGACGGGCGGCGGGGCGGGACGGCGCGAACGCCGCCGAGGGGAGGGTGCGCAGCCGGTTGCCGTGTGCAGCCGCGTCTCCGCCTGCTCCCCCGGCGTCTCCCCTCTGCGCCGACGCTGCTGGCCGTGGCGGCTAGCTGGATCCGCGACCCGCCTCAGCGCCCGGAGGACATGCAGCAGAGAGGATGAGCCAGAGGGACACGCTGGTGCATCTGTTTGCCGGGGGGTACGTTCGGGCGGGGTGAGGCCCGGCGCGGGCGCGGGGTGCATCGGGAACAGTGCCCGAGCCGCGGGGCTCAGGCGGAGGCCGGCCGTGACCAGGCCCCGCGTTGCGGCCTAGCGTGTCGGGAATCTGGGCCCGGAGAGGAGTACAGACCCCGGCCTCGCGTAGGTGGCCCTGCCTGGGGGCTGCGTGGGGGGGGGGGAGGACCGGGACAAAATGGGCGCCTGCGCCTCGGCCTCACGTAGCCCACGCCCGCCACGGACCTCGGAGGTTGCTTCCGGCCGCCGGGGGTGGGAGCGGGGAAGGCGCTCTCTCCCGCTTGGCCCTAGGTGGTTTCCAGCTCCGATAGTTTTTCCTTCCCGAGCTTTCCGCGGGTGCAAGGTGTGGCGCAAAGCAGTGCTGCCTTCGGAGGCAGATTTTTATTTTGAGGAAAAACAGCCTTCTTGTACGCTCGCTGTCTTGGAGACAGTGGGGTGGAGAGAAGTCGTGTGTGTGTGTGTGTGTGTGTGTGTGTGTGTGTGTGTGTGTGTGTGTGTCTACACTCGCACAGGGTTAGGATTGAACCCGGAGTCTTGGTCCCGTATGTCCCGCAGGAGTGCTACAGCCATGTTGCCGAGCTACATTAGTTTCTCCTTGTCATGTGTCCCTTTCCCAATTATTTGGAGCTTAAGAGTTACTTTTATTTTTTATTTTTTTTTGTAGCGAGTTTAAGAGTTACTTTTATCTGTAGGATTGTGACGAGTTAATACATTTTGGAGCCTGTATAAATGGTTTGTTTTAGGATCAGTCAAACTTTAAGAACATTATACATATGTAGTGGTGTCTTCCTTTGAGTTAAATGTAGGGACTTTATTGCTAATAATGGCAATAATTTTCTTAGTTGACACACATTAATCTAACATTTATTGCATACCAATCCTGGGCCAGCCACTGTTTTGACATTAAAAAAACAATATTTTCTATTAATTTGTGAAACCCAATTTGCCACCTATACATCGGAAACGTTTACTGGTAGTAATCAGGCAAATTAAATCTGTGTATCTGTCACTCCCAAGGTCGGTCCGTCCGTCCGTCCGTCCATCCATCCATCCATCCATCCATCCATCCTCCCGTACTGGGACAGAACCTAGGCCTTTTACATGCTAGCTAGGCAAGCTCACTACCACTGAGCTACATCCCTAGCTTTGTTAAAAAAAAAAAAATTATTTTCGAGGTAGGGTCTCCCTCAAGCCCAGACTGACCTGGAATTCACTATATAGTCTCTGGGTGGCTTGGAACTCAAAGCGACCCACCTACCCCTGCCTCCCAAGTGCTGAGGTTACAGGTGTGTGCCACCACACTGGGCTGATAAAACATTTTTTTAGATAGGAGTGCTGGAGAACTCATTAGGGTCAGGGAAATTAAAGATGTGTTGTCATGCAAATTATTAGGCTTCTTCCTGTAACTGGATCTTCTGGTAACATCTCAGAAAGCTAGAGGACCACAGAGCCAGTTCTGGCTGATATTTTGATGAAGAAGTGGACAAAATTTCACTTACTTGGTTGATAGCAATCTAACACGTAACATTTTTGTTACTTTACAGTCAAAATTTACCCATCAAGTTTGCTGAAGGTGGGACACACTTGTATTTGAAATATTGGCGTGATTGCATTAATTTTCCAGTTTGGGCTTTGATCATCACCTTGTTTTTATTAATTCTTGCCAGTTTAGGCCATTTGATTTACTTTGTTCCGTTAAGAATAAGGATGGAGAATTTTTTTGTTTTGTTTTCGAGGTAGGGTCTCATTCTAGTTTAAACTGACCTGGAATTTGCTATGTAGTCTCAGGGTGGCCTTAAACTCACGGTGATCCCCTTACCGCAGCCTCCTAAATGCTGGGATTAAAGGCGTGCACCACCACGCCCAGCAGGATAGAGAATTTTTACTGGTAAATCCCCTCACCTTTCAAAGAACCCTAGCATGGGCAGAGGAGAGTGTTAATGAGGTGCTGGGTTGGAGATTCTGATGCAAGATAGGTGCTCAAATTTGTAAATTCCCTTTGCATTTCATTTTGATTTTCTGTTTGAGTGGTTGCATAGGTGGTTTTATTAGAATATCTTTTTAGAGAAACATTAGAATAAGGGGTGATAGCAAAGACATCTGAATCAAAATTTGTAAAAAAATAAAATAAAAAATTCCCTTGCCTAAGGTCAAACATTTTTCATACATGTAAGATGAGAGGTAAATAATCTTAAAAGCTCTTGTCAATTCTACGTTGTATAAATTCAATTCTGTAGAATATTCTGGAAATATTACATATAAGATATATTATAAAATTGCAAGGCAAATTAGGTTGGTAATGTGTTTATTGAAAATGTCAGCCTGGTGTGGTGGCGCACGCCTTTAATCCCAGCACTTGGGAGACAGAGGTAGGAGGATCACTGTGAGTTCTAGGCCACCCTGAGACTACATAGACCCTACCTTGGAGAACCAAAAAAATAAAAAGTCTTATTCTTTATACATCAAAGGTGATTACTTAGGCAATAATTTTTAGAATGTATTTTATAAAATACTAGATTTTGGGAATTGTGAAATTTACTTTTTATTTTAATAATTAGCACATGGAGGAGAGTTGTGTACCTGGACACATGTGTCTTTAAAAGAACCAACAGTAGCCTTTCACAGTGGCATTTATTCTTAGGCAAGGATTTTCTTTACCATAGAGCAGCCTTTGGGTTGCTTTCCTGATGATTAAAATTGTCTCTGTTCAAGTACCTTATCAAGATCCCAAAGTTTATTTTAATACCCCGGGGACTGCATTATTAGATAAGAGCATTTGAAACAGCAGCACTGGACCTTGAGTCTGGGTGACATACTCACATGCATAACTCGTGCTTTCTTTAAGGTACCCTTTGATCCCATTATGCCTTTTCCAGAGTTAATATTCAGTTTGTAAAGGTCATTGGTTAATTGAGTTAGAGGCACGTCCTGGAAGCCTGCAAAAAAGAAGAATTTAAATATGGTTTAATTTTAGCTGTACTTCTGGTAACACTATATTATCTGTATATAGACATATGCAATATGAAGTGTATTTTTGAATACTTTGAATTATGCATGTCTACCAACAGGCTATATTCTTTCTTTCTTTCCTTCTTTCTTTCTTTCTTTCCTTCTTTCTGGCAAAGATCTCAAATAGGAGCCATAAATCTTCAGACTTTTACATAAATGTACTTTTTCTGTACGGTTCTTATACAGAAAGAGGACTTAATACATAATATTGCAACTTATTTATTGCAAATTATTTAACAGTTTTGATTTTAGAGTTTATTGAGTTATCTTATTGATAAACTCATGGAGAAATTCATGTTGTAATTTTTTTTTTTTTTTTTTTGCTAAATTATTTCACCTACTTCCTTATAACAAAATTAGGGCTGAAGTAGAATACCTAGAAATCTAATGTTTATTTTTCTCTACTATGACCATGGTTTTTTTACTATCCTTTTTTACCAGATCTCTTTTTTCCTGTCTTAGACCATCAGGGTCACTATAACAAAGTAAACATGAGTTTCTCAAGTTCTGGAGCCTCACAAGTTCTGTGTCTAGTGAAGACCCGCTTCCTCAGATTTTCTTGGTCTATCCTCATATGATAGAAGTGCTAGCTAACACTCTTGCGTCATTAACCCAAATGTAAAGGCTTTGTAGTCAGTGTCCCTTCTCTTCCCAAAGGCCCAGCCCTTCTTCCCCACACTGTGGCCTTAGTAGGATTTGAACTCAGAAATTTGGAAGGGACATAAATAGTCAGATGTTTTCCCTTCTTCTAAAAATGCAGTCAGATTTTCATTCTCACTAATCGATTGGAAACTTAAGGGAAGTTTCTTACCCTGATGTGGAATATTTGCAAAGAAAATGTTTCCTCATAAATGGATCATAGCACTATGATGAAAAGCCAAAAAAGTGGGCCAGCTATACTAGGCTGTTAAAGAAGTGGCTTTTTCTGTTGTAATGGGAGAAGTCATCGAAGGACTTCTAAAGATTAGATGTGGCCAGTGTGTTAGAATAGACTGCTGGGGAAAGGGCAGAAGTAGGGAAATGAAAGTTAATACTGGTTCTTGTTTTAGGTGGTGGATATTGTGAATTCTGGTTAGATTTTGAAGGCAGAGTTCTGAGGTTTTTAGTACATTGGACGTAAAGTGTCAGAAAAAGACGGCTCAAGAATAACTCTAGGGTTTTTAGTTGGGCATCTGGAACAATAAAATTACTGTCAACTCAATTATGGAACTGGGTTGGGGACAAGATAAGGCCTTCAGTTTTTCATGTAAATTTGTGAAGCAGTAAGGTCAACTTCTGATGGTTAGGTGTCTTAGTGTGAAATCTAGGAAAGAGGTCTGAAGGAGGCATGAGGCCCATCCTTGCCTCTAAGGAGTTGTGGACAGCTAATGATTGCTTGGGGAGTGGGAAATACTTTCTGCAGTGGTGTAGCCACTCAGTAAGTTTCATGCGCTGTGGTAAATAATCCCCACACCCAAAGATTGTGGGTTTTTTTTTAGTTCTGTGAAGAATACTGTTGGAATTTTGATCATTGTATTGACTCTGAAGATTACTTTTGGTAAGATAACAGTTTTATACAATATTATTTTTTTTTTTTTTTTTTTTTTTTTTTTTTTTTGGTTTTTCGAGGTAGGGTCTCACTCTGGCCCAGGCTGACCTGGAATTAACTATGTAGTTTCAGGGTGGCCTTGAACTCACGGCAATCCTCCTACCTCTGCCTTCCGAGTGCTGGGATTAAAGGCGTGCGCCAGCACGCCCAGCTCACAATATTAATTTTTTATACAATATTAATTCTTCCAATCCATGGCATTTTTTGCTTGTGTTTTGTTTTTGTTTTTTCGAGGTAGGGTCTCACTCTAGCTCAGGCTGATCTGAAATTCACTATGTTGGCTCAGGGTGGTCTCAAACTCAGGGTGATCCTCCTACCTGTGCCTCTCTGAGATTAAAGGTGTGTGACACCACACTCGGCTCTTTTATACTTTTTTTTTTTGGATGTGTTTTAAAGTTTTCATTAAGAGGTCTTTTATCTCCTTGGGTTTATTTCAAGTGTTGATTGGTTTGGTTTTGTTTGGCTGCAGTTGTGAATGGGACTGTTTCCCTGATTTCTTCCTCAGCATGTTTTCAATTGGTATATAGAAAGGCTACTGATTCTTGTATATTAATTTTGTATCCTGCCACTTTGCTGAAAATGTGTATCAGTTGTATCAGTTTTCTGGTGGTGTTTATAGGATCTGTTAGGTATAGAAATAGATCATCTTCCATTAAGGATACTTGGACTTTTTTTTTTTTTTTTTTGCTTCTCTTATTGCTCCAGCTCCCACTAGTACTATATGAGTAAGAATGGAGAAAGTGATGGTTTTAGTGAAAATGTTTTCAGTTTTTTCAGTTTTTTCCTATAGCCTTTGTTATGTTTAGATGTATTCCTTCTATTTCTAGCTTCTTCAGGACTTTTATCATGAAGGGATGTTTGAATTTGTCAAAAGCGTTTTTATTGAATTGATCAGGTGATTTCTGTCCTCGACAATTTATGTGTTGTATTACATTTATTGGTTTGCATATATTTCATTATTCCTGCATTTCTGGAATAAAGCCAACTTCATCATAGTCTGTTGTATTGCGTGTGTTTTTTAAAAATTATTTTTCTACTTTGCATTTGTGGGAGGGTGCTCATGTGGATGCTGGGGAGTTAAAGTGGACCATAAGGCTTTGCTGGTGAGCCATCTCCTGAGCCTAATGTTACTACTACTACTGGTATTTCTTTTTTTAATGGTTTTCCTAGGTAGAGTCTCACTCTAACCCAGGCTGACTTGGAATTCACTATGTAGTCTCGGTGGCCTCACTCACAGCCATCCTCCTGAGTGCTGGGATTAAAGGCCTGCACAACCACACCTGGCTAATGTTACTTCTTAATTTGACTAATGCCTTAGCTAGTAAGTTATAGTGGACTGTTGTGTGCAGACTGAAAAATGTTTCAAACTCATCTTGCTTTACAAAGATAAACTACAATTGTCTGACCAAATAGGTTTTGCTTAAAATTAAGGAAGATGAATACGAAAGGACCTTTTACAGTGTGTACACAACCAAACACTATGGACCTATTCAGGAAATATTGTGCACACTTACAAATTACCTTGCCTGTTTTACAGATGTTCTGGCCCCATCCGTGATTATGGTGTTAACATTGAAGGCAGCTATTTGTAACAATTGGTCTTGGACTCTCAGTTCTTTACCATGGACTTCTCTTTCCCTCAAGAGAATCCTGGGTGTCTTTTGGTCTTCCTCCAACTATGGCTAGTAAAAGTCCTTGATCTAGTGGGTCAGCAGTTTTGGGCTGTCCAACTGATATGTACATCTTTGCACCTGATGCAGAGGTTCATGGCTGATGCATGGTGGTTGAAGTTGATCTGCCTGGCATTGGTATTACTTAGTGAACAAACAGCTCTTAACATCTCTCCTCAACTCTTCATCCTGGTACTGTGCAGCAATAACTTGTGTGGATGAGCACTTGGAAGCCCTAGCAAGCGCATTGCATCTTTTTCTTACTTAAAAGAATATTTGTCTAGGGTTTTGTGTGTGTGTGTGTGTTTAATTTTTTTGTTTTGTTTTGTTTTGTTTTTCGAGGTAGGGTCTCGCTCTAGCCCAGGCTGACCTGGAGTTCACTATGTATTCTCAGGGTGGCCTTGAACTCATGGCGATCCTCCTACCTCTGCCTCCCGAGTGCTGGGATTAAAGACATGCGCCACCACGCCTGGCTCTTTTTAATTTTTTATATATTTGTTTTGAGAGAAAGAGGTAGGTGGACAGAATGGGCACGCCAGGGTCTCCAGCCGCAGCAAACTCCAGACACATGCACCACCTTGTGCATCTGGCTTTACATGGGTCTTGGGAAATCAAACCTGGGTCCTTTGGCTTGGCAGGCAAACGCCTTAACCGCTAAGCCATCTCTCCAGTCCTTTTTTTTTTTTTGTGTGTGTGTGTGTTTTTAACGAATCTCTTATTTACTCTTAAATTAAAAGCAACAATTTAGGTACTATGTTCCACTCTTGGTAAATACTTACGTAGTTTGACCACTGACATGCCAGTAAGTAGAAGCCTCACTTCAGAGCTTGGTTGCTTATTTGGCACACTTGAAAGTAGAGTAGTTTAAATGTCTTAGAAAGTGTATAGTGATAGTCATGTGTAATAATTCTGAACTACTTTGTAAAAGCAATGCACAGCAATAATTACCTGACTTTCCCTCCTCCTTCTTCCCGCTCCTCACTGGGTGACAGGGTTTTGCTTGTCGCATGGGTTGCCCTGCAGCTCGTCGTCCTTCCGCTTCCCCTCCAGAGCACTGCAAGTTAGGATTGCGCATCATTGTGCCCAGCACTTACTTGCAAACTTTTTTTTCCCAAGTGTGGTGTGCTTGTGTGTACACATATACCCACGTTTGTATGGAGGATGTGTGTGTGATATACACGTCTGCCTTTGGAGGCCAGAGGTCAACACCAGATGTCTTTCTCAACAGCTTTTCCATTTTATTTTTTTGAGACGGGTCTCTCATTGAACCCAGTGCTCACCAATTCAGCTAGACTAGGTAGCTAGTAAATCCCAGGCGTCCTCCCCAGAGCTGGCTTACAGGTGTGCACCACCACTCTTGACTTTCATGTGGATCCTGGGGATTCTAGGTCAAGGCCTCATAATTTCTTGGAAGCACTTTATTGTGCCATCTCCCCAGCTCCACTTGTAAACCTTTTGAAGGAGTATTCAACCAGGTAGTTTGGCTGAGAAGAAATAGTTTAGGTGCTCTATGTATTTCAAAATATTAGATCCATAATTAGAGATTTTTAATAATACAGAAGAATGAATTAATGCTCTTGTTCTCAAACATGACTGATCTCAGAATTTATTGCTGTTGAAGAAAATGCATTGGACAAATAAATGAGTGATTATTTTATAGAAATAATTTTTACTTGTAGCTTTTTAAAAATAATAAGATAAAGCATTCAGCTTGGTAGCACATTTTTGTTTGTTTGTTTGTTTGTTTGTTTTTTCGAGGTAGGGTCTCATTCTAGCCCAGGCTGACCTGGAATTCACTCTGTATTCTCAGGGTGGCCTCGAACTCACGGTGATCCTCCTACCTCTGCCTCCTGAGTGCTGGGATTAAAGGTGTGTGCCACCACACCCGGCTTGGTAGCACATTTGATCATACCTTATAGTTGATCTTAAACTCCCTTGCCATACCACTGGATGAGAGACCAGTTGGAAGGAAAGAAATAATGAGGGCCTGGTCTAAGGCATGTGGAGTGGGAGTGGTGAGAAACATGCAGGGAAGTTTAGAATACAGCCAGTGAGACCTGAGAATAGCTGATTGTTCTTATTGATCTTTCTCTTGGTTTTTGTTCTTACTTGTGTGTTCTGGGGATAGTTGAAAGCCTGAAAACCTGAATCTCTGGTCACATTTCTAGGGACTTCCTGATCATTGTCAGCCTGCACTCCTTCCTGCCTATGCACTTACAGGCTTTTCCAGACAGTCACCACCCCAAATTCTTCTTTTTCTTGATTCTGGATTCTTTCCAGTGTCAGTGCATTCCACATAGTTCTCTCTTGTGAGCTTTTTTTTCCTCCTCCCTAGTGCTAGGGATTGAATTTAGTACCTCATGCTTGCTGCCACCAAGCTAGGTGCCCAGTCCTCTTTGTGAAAGAGTCTTAAGCTAACCAGGTTGGTCCTGGAACTCACTATAACTCAAGCAGGTCTAGAGCTTCTTTCCTCATGCTTTAGCCTACCTAGTCTCTGAGATTACAGAGCTGCCTTCTCTTTCTAAGTTTTAAAAACAAATTGGAGGACTGGAGAGATGGCTTAGCAGTTAAGGCATTTGTCTGCAATGCCAAAGGATCCTGGTTTGATTCTCCAGGACCCATGTAAGCCAGATGCACAAGGGGGCACATGTATCCGGAGTTTGTTTGCAGTGGCTGGAGGCCCTGGCATGCCCATTCTCTATTTATTTAAGACAGAGAGGGAGGGAAAGAGAGAAAATGGGCACACCAGGGCCTCTAGCCTCTGCAAACGAACTCCAGAAGCATGTGCTGCCATGTGCATCTGGTTTACCTGGGACTTGGGAGAATCAAACCTGGGTCCTTAGGCTTCACAGGCATGCACCTTTACTCTCTAAGACATCTCTACAGCCCTTGAATTCTTGATCTTTCTGCCTCTACCTCCCTAATGCTGGGACTACTGAGGTGTGCCACCACACCCAGCTTATTTTAAATATATATATTTAAAACAATTTCCAGTTTTTTCCACTACTTTCTTAACTTAGAATGATTGTGCCATCCACACCTTAGAGATTCATAAATAAGATAAACTCAATACATTTTAGTTACATTCTTATCCATTTAATTATAAAGCATGTCTTCACCTTCTAGGTAAGTGGCACACTGCTTTAATCCTGCCTACCGCAGATCAGTCCATTAATATACCTTTTCCCACAAGTCACATAAATAAAATGTGCAATATCATGCAGAAAAGCAAAAATCCTCTTCCTCACCCTTCCAAGGGTAAAAATGGTTAGAAATGATCAAGATTCAAAATTAAATTTTTTAATATTTAATTTATTTATTAGAAAGGCAGATGGAGAGAATGGGCACACCAGGGCCTCTAGCCACTGCAAATAAACTCCAGACTCATGTGCCTCCTTGTGCATCTGGCTTATTTGGGTACTGGGGAATTGAACCTGCGTCCTTAGGCTTTGCAGGCAAATGCCTTAACTGCTAAGCCATCTCACCAGTACCAGAATTAATTTTTTTGTTTTTTTTTTCATTTTTCGGTTTTTCAAGGTAGGGTCTCACTCTAGCCCAGGCTGACCTGAAATTCACTAGGTAATCTCAGGGTGGCCTTGAACTCATGGTGATCTTCCTACCTTTGCCTCCCAAATGCTGGGATTAAAGGTGTGTGCCACCACGCCCAGCCCAGAATTAAATTTTAATGTTTTGAATCAAATATGCTTACACATGCACACATTTTCTCATGTGATTCATTGGGGCTCAGAAGCATCAACCACATTATTTTCCACTTTAAAACTTGTAGTATTTTTAAAAATACATGTGTTAAGATTTTTTTAAATTTATTTGGGGGGTGCTGGAGAGATAGCTTAGCTGTTGAGGCGCTTATCTGCAAAGCCAAAGGACACAGGTTCAGTTCCCCAGGACCCATGTAATCCAGATGCACAGGGTGGCACATGTGTCTGGAGTTTGTTTGCAGTGGCTGGAGGCCCTGCTGTGCCCATTCTCTCTCTGTCTCTCCCCTTCTCTCTCCCTCTCTCTGCCTCTTTCCCTCTCTCAAATAAATAAATAAAAATAGATTTAAAAAATTTTTTATGTGGAAAGAGAGAAAGGGAGGAAGAAGGAGAGAATTGTGTATGCCAGGGCCACTAGCCACTGCAAACAAACTCCAAGATGCATGCCAGGACCTCTAGCCACTGCAAGCAAACTCAAGATGTATGTGCCATTTTAATATTTTATTTTTGTTTGTTTGTTTGTTTGGGGGGGTGTTCTTTTAAAGTAAGGTATCACTCCTCTAGCCCAGGCTGACTTGGAATTCTCTGTGGAGTTTCAGGCTGGCTTTAGACACAGTGATCCTCCTACCTCTGCTTTTAAGGCATGTACCACCACGCCCAACTTGTTTGTTTATCTGAGAGGGAGAAAAGATGGTGCTCTAGGGCCTTCTGCCACTGCAAATTCCAGATACATGTAAGCAAGACCCTTTTAGCTGCTGAGCCATCTCTTCAGCCCTTTTTCTAGATGTTAAAAACACGTTTTATTTTCAGATATATATATATATATATATATATATATATATCGTTTTTAAGACAAGATATCATATCCTCAGCTGGCATGGAACTCTTATATAGCAGTGGACAATCTTAAATGAACTCCTTATCATGCAATCCTGTAATCCCACCATGCCTGATTAATGCAGTGCCAGGGATTAAACCTAGCACTTCATACATGCTAAGAAGAACCCTACATCTGAGCTATGGCCCCAGCCCGTGTTGTTATAATTTTGATAAAACTAATTTTAAAGCCAGATATGGTGACACATGCCTTTAATCCCAGCACTCAGGAGGCAGAGGTAGGAGAATCACAGTGAGTATGAAGTCAGCCTGGACTAGAGCAAGACCCTACCTCAGAAAAATAAACAAGCAAAAAAACAAAAAAATTTTTAATGTATATAAAGAAAAAACAAAATCTGCCAAATAATAGAAACCAGCTAATTCCCCCCATTTGTACTTCATAGTGGATCTTTATATCCAGCTCTGGATTTAATTCTAGCTGTACCTCTCAATATGCACTATTGCCTTTTTGAAAAATGTTCATATTCCTTTGTGATAGGTGACCCCTCTGTTCTGGTAGAAGAGGATTTAATTCCATCACACCTCTTCCCATTTCCCCTTACCTCCATCTTTTGAGTGGACAGTACTTAGAACACAGCTTTGTATAAAACCAACAGTTTGCGTTCACCCAGTTGTCACAGTATGGTGTTCATTGTGCTGACCTTTTCCATCTCATTGCACTCATTTAAGATTTCTGATATCCTAATCTCATGTGGGTTGTCTTTTTTTTTTTTCTTTCCTGAATTTGGCATTTTACTGTCATCCCTCCCTCCTGGGTTAATTTGTTCCTATATTCAGTTTCTTCTTTTTATTGCCCTTAGTTTGTGGAATACTTTGTCTAGTTAGCTGTTTAAGAAAAACATACAAGGTATAGGTGGTTTTAATATGTCTTTGTCTATCTACCTTTGCAGCTTATCTTTGATGGTTTGGTTGTATAGAATCCTAGAAGTACATCTTTCACAGTCTAATGCGATCCTGATGTTTTCTCCTTTTTCACATGATTTTTGTTCTTTCTGCATTGACAGTGTTCCTTGTGTGTAGTATTTTATAAGATTGTAATAGTACATCTTGTTGTTGAATATTTCATTTTGCCCTCAATGGGCTTTGTTAAATCTGGTCTCAGAGACTCTTGAGTTCCTGTTTTTCAGGGAATTAGACCCATGCCCAGGAAGGTAGTAATTTTACTGTATATGTGTGCACATTCACATATCCTACAGTAATCCTGTTTTGGGTTTTTTAAAAATACATTTTATTTATTTTTTAGAGAGAGAGAGGTGGGGGAGAGGAAGATAGAGAGAAAGAGAAGAATGGGCATGCCAGGGCCTCTAGCCACTGCAAAAGACCTCCAGATGCATGTGCCCCTTAGAGCATCTGGCTTATGTGGGTCCTAGGGAATTGAACTGGGGTCCTTAGGCTTCACAGGCAAATGCCTTAACAACCAAGCCATTTCCTCAGCCCTGTTTTTGTTTTCTTAGCTTTTGTTGACAATTTTCATACATGTACACAATGAGTCTTGATCATTGTCCTGTGTCTTCTTTTGTTCCTCCCCCACCCTCCTTCCCTGACTGAGCCCTTTTTCCCAGCTAGGGCGGCTACTTTGTTGTCTTTTTTCTGGTTTTTGTTCTCTGCATCACTTGTCCTTCATCTTTAGACCTTACAGATCACAACTGACTTCATTTTAGTACTTCTCTCTGTAGACTTTCTCTTTTAAGTCATTTCCTGCTCCCCATTGCCTCATTGATTGAAATCTTATGCCTGTGGATTTTTGCTTATGCTCTGACTGACCATATGGCATGTTTTGTGTGAGAATGTACGTTATTGAGGAACTGCATGCTAGGCAAGCACTAACATCTAGCCACATCCATAACTGAATTTCTTTAGAGTGTCAGATTGTTTTTTGAACATGAAGAAAAAATAAATCTCATGTAGTTAATCTTATTTTCATAACTATCCCCCTATTTCTGTATATTTAAGATCCTCATTAGGTACTTTACTATGGAAGTAAATATTATTTAAAAAATTTTTTTGTAATAGGGTCTCTCACTAGCCCAGGCTGACCTGGAATTCAGTATATAGTCTCAGGTTGGCCTTGAACTCATAGCTGTCCTCCTACTTCAGCCTCCTGAGTGCTATGATTAAAGGCATGTGCCACCACGACCAGCTTTTAGCTGGCTTTTTAATCATGTTTGTCAAGAGAGCATTCATGAACAATAAACTAACCTTTTGCCATTTTTGTTTTGTTTTGAGTCAGAGTCCTCTATATACACCGGACTGAGGATGACTTTGAACTTCAGCCCCTCCTTGCTCCCTTTCCCAAGTGCTGGGATTATAGGTGTGCACCACCACAACTGGTGTTCTGCAATGCTGTGTATCAAAGCTTGGCTTCTGGGTGCCAGCCACACACTCTACTGAGTTCACTGAACTCCATCCTGAGCTACTTTATTCTTATTTTTAAGCTTTCATTGTGCATGGTACTGTGTTACCTAAGAATGTTTTCAAACAAGTAGATATTTTATATGGAGCATAGTTTCCCCATATGCTCTTCACCCTCTCCCTCCCCTTAGTTATTCTATTCTTCTAACAGTTTCTCTTACACTATTCATGTCATTCATGCATACATGTAAAATCTACTTTATGATTGAGTTTTGGCAGGTGTATAAGTTCTTATAACCACTTCTATAATCAAGATACAGAAGATTTATTTATTATTATTATTTATTTATTTAAAAGAGGCAGAGTGAGAGAGAGAATGGGTGCACCAGGGCTTCCAACCACTGCAAACAAACTCTAGATGCATGCACCACCTTGTGCATCTGGCTTGTGTGAGTACTAGGGAATTGAACCAACGTCCTTTGGCTTTGCAGGCAAGCACCTTAACTGCTAAGCCATCCCTCCAGTCCCAGAACATTTCTGTTATTCCAAGAATGACCATGTCATGTCTCTTGCACTCAGTTCCTTTGTCTTCCTCTTCCCCTCACAGATCTCATTTCTGTCCTTCTAGTTTTGCCTGTTCCAGAATATCATAAAACAAAAGAGCCATACAATTAAAGTCATTTGTCTCAGCTTTTTTTCAAATAGCATAATGCATCCAGATTGTTGCTTTTTATTGTATAATAGTATTCATATATATTTGTATGTGCCCAGTTCATCTGTATTTCATTATTGGATGAACATTTGTGTTTTTAGCCATTAAACATAAAGTGCTGTAAGCATGTCTAGGCAGGTATTTGGGTGGCCACATCTGTTCATTTCTGTTGGGATTGCAGGCTTGTAAGACAGTCCTATCTTTAACCTGTGGGAAGCTCCCATTGTGTTTTCTACCTTGGACGTACCATTTTGCTTATCATCAGCAATGTGTGAGATTTCTAGTTGGCCTTTATCAACACTTTCTTTGTCAATCTTTCTAATTTTACCCATTAGTAGTTTTATATCTTATTAGAGATTTACTCGGCATTTCTTAGATGAGATGCTTTGAACACTGCTTGCTTGAGTCAGTGTATAATTGGTGAATTATATCTGTTAAATCTTTGTATTGTTACAGTGTTACAGTATTTTTAAATAGAAGCACTTTGTCAGGAATATGATTTGCAAAGACGTACTTACTTACAATTTCATAGAGTGGAAGCTTTAAATTTTTGAATAGATACTTTTCTCGATTTTTTCAAGTCCATGGTCCATTTTGAGTTAATATTTAGATATGGTGTGAGGTAAGGTCAAATTTTATTATTTTGAATATGAATGTCCTCTTGATAATTTTATTGTTTGCATTTTTTATTCCTTATGGTCTGTTTAATTTTCTTAGTGGCATGTACTGTTATATCAATATGAAATATTCTTTTTAATTATGATGCTGGGACTTGAGTCCAGAATGTCCAGACATGTGAGGCATGTGCTCTGCTCTGCCACTAGCACTAGGTCACATCATGGTCCTGAAATGGTCTTTATTACTTAGTGATTTCTTATTTGAAATTTTAGTGGTACTAGTGTTGAAGTGCCTGCTTTCCTTTTATTATATACTACTTATAGTTTAGATGTATATGATGCTTGGTTCTGGAAGTGGAATTGCTCAGCACATATCTGTGGTAGTCTGGTTTTCTTTTTTTAGTGCTGTTTTCTGTATTAACCTCTGGCTCATCAGCTCTTGTTTCCACAGTGGAAACTCTGCTGAGTCATTATCCTCTGTTTAGAAAGCAGTTCTTAGGGCTTTACTAGGTGAAGATAGGTGTTTCAAGAGAAAATTATTTCTCATTTATGTTTTTCTTTTTTTGTTTTGTTTTGTTTTTTGTTTTTCGAGGTAGGGTCTCACTCTGGCCCAGGCTGACCTGGAATTAACTATGTAGTCTCAGGGTGGCTCGAACTCGAACAGTAATCCTCTACCTCTGCCTCTGAGTGCTGGGATTAAAGGTGTGCACCACCACACCCGGCTTTGTTGTTTTGTTTTTGAGACACTGATCCCCATTGCATGCTTAGATTATACCCATGAACCACTATGTCTCACTTCCACTCTTGTAAACAGAATAGTTATAGTTAACCTCTTGTATTCCTTTTTTGTAAACAGTTAAATCTTTTGTTAAGAGCTTTTATTTTGTTCTGTGGATTTTTTTTCCCATGAATCTACCTGTCTTATACTTTTCCACATGTGAACATAATAGATCTTGACTGAAACTTACTGGTATTTTAGGTAGAATCCTTCTAGGTATTTGAGTATTTGAAATATGGAGAAAGCTGTGTGTGGTGACACATGTCTTCAGTCCCAGCACTTGGGAAGCAGAGGTAGGAGGGTCGCTGTGAGTTCGAGGCCACTCTGAAACTACATAGTTCCAGGTCATCCTGGGCTAGAGTGAGACCCCTGCCTCGAAAACCAAAATAAATGAATAAAGTCTTTTTTTTTTTTTTTTTTTCTTCTTTGAGGCAGGGTCTCACTCTGGTCCAGGCTGACCTGGAATTAACTATGTAGTCTCAGGGCGATCCTCCTACCTCTGCCTCCCAAGTGCTGGGATTAAAGGCGTGCGCCCCACGCCCAGCTCTAAATAAAATCTTTATGTGATTTACCATAATTGTTAGTAACAACAACCATTTGAAATCTTTCTTAGCTCATTATACTTGCTGTAGATAGTAAGCTCAGATTGTTGGAGTGATAAAGGTGTTTATTTTACTAAGATAGCCACTTGGGTTATACCTTTAGGTATGTACATTGTAGCTCACTAATTGGGTTTTTATGTTCTTTTCATTCTATTCTAGATGTGGTGGCACAGTGGGAGCTATTCTGACATGTCCACTGGAGGTTGTGAAAACACGACTGCAGTCATCTTCAGTGACACTCTATATCTCTGAAGTTCAGCTGAACACCATGGCTGGAGCCAGTGTTAACCGAGTGGTGTCTCCTGGTCCTCTCCACTGCCTAAAGTGAGAGCAGCCAGCAGTTCATGATGGTTTTGTTTGCTTCCTGTAGTGATTCATATGTTAATATTTCTGCAGCTTTTTTTTTTTGTTTGTTATTTTTCAAGGTAGGGTCTCACTCTAGCTCAGGCTGACCTGGAATTCACTATGTAGTCTCAGGATGGATGGCCTTGAACTCACCCCAAGGGCTGGGTTTAAAGGCCTGCGCCACCACGCCTGTCTTACCGCTTTTTTGTTTGTTTTCATGGTGGGTGTCAGTGAAGCCCCAGGTTGGTCACAAACTCACTGTGATCCTCCTACCTTACCCTCTCAAGTGCTAGGATTTAAGGCATGTGCCACTATACCTGGTATATTTTGTACATTTTTAAAGGTTCTTTGCAAACTAACTGATATAAGTAATTATGAATTCCATTTCTTAGTGATGATAATCCAGATAAAATAAATGTATTATTTCCAAATTGTGTATATTTATATTATTTTTCTACCTTTGCCCAATAGGTTGTAAAGCTCTGTATAGGTATTTTGTTTTGCATTATTGTATTCATTTACTTTTTTTTTTTTGATTTTTCAAGGTAAGGTTTCACTCTAGCTCAGGCTGACCTGGAATTACCTATGTAGTCTCAGGGTGGCCTTGAACTCAGGGCAATCCTCCCACCTCTGCCTCCCGAGTGCTGGGATTAAAGGCATGCACCCGGCCTTCATTTACTTTTAACACGAAGTGATGGCATGTGAGATTCATGTTCCAAGCACTTAAGCAATTACGTACAATTATTGACAGTCTGTCATTTTTTTTTTTTCAAGGTAGGGTCTCACTGTGGCCCAGGCTGACCTGGAATTATGTAGTCTCAAGGTGGCCTCGAACTCACAACAATCTTCCTACCTCTGCGTAACAAGTGCTGGGATTAAAGGCGTGAGCCACCACGCCTGGCTTCTGTGATTTTTTTTGTTAATATGTAACCTAGACATAACTGCACCTTGAAGCAAAGTTAATACATGTTTTAAAATGCTGTTCATGGGCTGGAGAGACGGCTTAGCCATTAAAGCACTTGCCTGCCAAGCCCGAGGACCCAATTTGATTTCTCAGTAACCACATAAAATCAGATGTATAAGGTGGCACATGTGTCTGGAGTTTCATTCTCTTTCTCTTTCTGTCTTTTTTACTCTCTCAAATAAATAAATAAAATATTTTTTAGATGCTGTTCATGTAGGTTTGACACTGATTGCAAGAGATTTGCATTTGTATATTACTAGACTTCATTAGATTATAATTTCAAACTTATTAAAATCAGTTATGTGTTCAGACTTGCAGCTGAATGCCTGTGTGTCTGCCTTATTAGTTCACTCAGGACTTCTATTTGAACTTAGTTCATTAGTGTATATTCTGTAATAGCAAATAAACTCACCTAGTATGTTTACCTGAGCTACCAAATATTGCATCACACTTTATCTGACTTAATTACCTAAGTACCTGAATAGGTAGAATAAACTTGTTAGCAGTTTTGAAATAAAATTTCATAGTTATAGATAAGTACTTCCATCTGACCAATGAAAACAATTTTAATAACATAATTTTAAAAAATATTTTATTATTTATTTATTTGAGAGAGAGAGAGAGAGAGATACAGAAATAGACAGGTAGAGAGAGAGAGAACGGGCACGCCAGGGCCTCCAGCCACTGCAAACAAACTCCAGATGCATGTGCCCCCTTGTGCTTCTTCTGGCTAATGTGGGTCCTGGAGAATTGAACCTTGAACCGGGGTCCTTAGGCTTCACAGGCAAGCGCTTAACCACTAAGCCATCTCTCCAGCCCTAGTAACATAATTTTTTATATTACTATGGATTAATTCTCCTTAAAACTCTTCCTGAGAGATACTTTCTTCTCTTTTTCCAGTGACTTTTCTTTCTCTTCCTTAGAAAATGTTTATAATCTCTATGTGCTGTTTTACTTCCAGGGGTTTTCAGGCCTTCTTTTAAGCTCTTTATATATTACTTAATTGTTAGTTCCAACACTGGACTTCATAATTAAAGTTCTGAGCCGGGCATGGTGGTGCACACCTTTAATCCCAGCACTTGGGAGGCAGAGGTAGGAGGATCGCCGAGAGTTCAAGGCCACCCTGAGACTACATAGTGAATTCCAGGTCAGCCTGAGCCAGGGTGAGACCCTACCTCAAAACCAAAAAAAAAAAAACATAATTAAAATTCTGACCCCTAGCTCTGGCCTTCAACAGATATACTTAATTGTCTTTCTTTAGTATGTAGATGTTTGAGGAGGACGTGGTCTCTTTTATCTCTTGGCTCTATTTTTTAAAAATATTTTATTTATTTATTTGAAAGAGAGAAAGGCAGATATAGAGAGAGTGAAAATGAGCACGCCAGTCTCCAGCCCCTGCAAATGAAGTCCAGATGCATGTGCCACCTTGTGCGTCTGGCTTACGTGGGTACTGGGAGTTGAACATGAGTCCTTAGTCTTCGCAGGCAAGCACCTTAACCACTAAGTCATCTCTCCAACTCCTGTTAGCTTTCAGGTACAGATAGGTCTCACTAGATCACACAAGTATAAAGTACTCAATATGATAAACATTACCTAAGTGGAGAGAGAGAAATTACCAACTGTTCTAATAACCCAAAGGATGCTAGGGTGATAGATTTTTATGGTAGCATTTCACTGGAATGGTTGGATGACATAGTACTGCAGCACTGAGATTGCTGTCCAATATTGAGTATAAACCTTAAGGCTGGGGATGTGGCTCAGTGAAATAATATTTGCCTGGCATGTGTGAGGCAAGTTATATTTCTAATTAGGGAATTGAATTTGTTGATAAGGATAAAATCAATTAGAGATAAGTGGTTTTATGCTAATCATAGTCTGTCTATGGGAGATGACTCAGTAGATGAAGCATGCCACACAATTGTGAGTACCTGAGCTCAGAACCCATATAAAAGCTGGACACTGTAGCATGTCTAAAACAAGAAGGGAGGCAGAGACAGGAGAATCCACCAGAAGCTCATGGGTCGCTAGTCTGGCGAAGGAGTTGTGAACAAGAGATCCTGCCTCAAATGAGATGGAAAGACTGACATTCACAAATTGTCCTCTGACCAGCCTGTGGTGGCACACGCCTTTAATCCAAGCACTTGGGAGGCAGAGGTAGGAGGATCGCTGTAAGTTTGAGGGCCACCTGAGACTACATAGTGAATTCCAGGTCAGCGTGGCTAGAGCAAGACCTGACCTGGGGGAGGGAGGGATGTCCTCTGACCTCTGCATGCATGCTATAACAAGCCTGCATCCATATTTAATATTTTAGGAAAGAAATTGAAAAGAGTTTTATTTTCACTAGTAAATCTCTTACAAGTCCTAAGAATTTTTTCTGTGTAGGAAAATAAAAGATGTTTAAAGCTGGGCATGGTAGTGTACAGTTACAGCTCTCCTGAGGTGAAAACAGCAGAATCAAGAGTCAGAGGCCAGCCTAGATGACCTAGTAAAACCTTCTCTCAAAAAACAAACAATAAATGAAAAACCAGGGTTTTTATGTAAGGAAAATGGACCAGGATTTAGACTGTGGCTGGATTTAGACTGTGGCTTTGCTAAAGAACTTTAATAGAACACCAGATTTTGAAAAGCATTTCTTTGTAATATATATATATTTTTTCTTTCAGAGTGATCCTGGAAAAAGAAGGGCCTCGCTCTTTGTTTAGAGGATTGGGCCCCAATTTAGTAGGGGTGGCGCCTTCTAGGTAAATATAAAAATATACTAAGTAAAATTATGAAGTAAGACTTTACTTCAGGGCATCTGGGTTGATGATTACATATATACAGTTAAGTTTGTAAATGCAGCTTTCAATGTTTATGGGCAGTTAAGATACTTGACTTTCTTGTTAAGGTTTCCAGTGCTAATTAGAAATCCGTAAAGTAATGCTTGATGGCTAGAAATGGGACTGAGTATTTTGCAGACTAACAGAAATTCATTGTACTCTGAATGCAAGGGGGATATGTTTTGCACTGTACAGGAGAAGGTGTAATGTTTGCATTAACTATTGATAGTCATATACTTGGGGAAAATAAGGTATGGTATAATATGGCTAGAAGTTTAAAAAACTATTTATAAATACAAGTTTCAAATTTTATAATTTTATGAGGACCTAAGATTTCTTAGAGGGATATTATATTCAAAATTAAAAACTGTGGGGCTGGAGAGATGGCTCAGGGATTAAAGGCACTTGCTTGCAAACTCTGGCCCAGGTTCAGTGTCCCAGTACCTACACAAAGCCAGATGCACAAAGTGGTGTATGTGTCTGGCAGGAGACCCTGGGGTGCTTGCAAATAAATAAAAATATTTTGAAAAAATTGAAAACTGAAAAATATAGCATGTTTTATGTTGGATCGAGTAGGAGGTGTTAAATTAGTAATGCTTACAAAAGAAATCTGTAAATTTCCTTATACTTAGCTAATGGCTATTTATTGATACCTCATAAGAGAATTCTTATGCTCTCTTCTCATCTTAGCTGAGAAAGTTTTATGCTTGTGGGAGGATCCTGAGTGCTGGGATTAAAGGCACATACCACTGCACTGGGCTAAAATGGGTATTTAGTAGTTTTGATGAATTTGTGGTAGTTTTTGTTTTGTTTTGAGACAGGATCTCACTAGGTAACTCAAGCGGGCCTCAAATTGATGGTCTTCCTGTATGCATTTTGAGTACTGGCATTCCAGGTGTTCACCATCACACCCAGCTCTAAACAAGCAGTTTAAAAACAAATGTTTACCTTGGGCCTAAAGGCATAATAATTAGTATCTGCCGCTCAGATTTTTGTTGTTGATATCTATTCCGTTCTGTATTCTGCTTGAAGTTAGTTAGTATTCCTTTCTAAGTATCCACAATGGTTACAGACTTCAGAGAGACAACATAGAAAATGAGAATCAAAGAACTAGGGAGTCAGGGCGTAGAACAATAAAGGGGCATGAAGTCTAAAAGCATAAAAATTTGTACAACACTGAAGGGCTACAAGAGCTGTCCATAGTACCTACCATGCTAAAGGAAGCCCAGTGAAGGGGGCTGCTGAAAGAATGAAGGCGGTTAGTGGATGAGTGTGGTGTAACTGTAGCCATCTAAAAGAAGGAGAGACTGTACCATGAGGAGGTACAAAGGGACTTCTAGGTGATTATTCAGGATAAAAGA
The DNA here is from genome assembly GCA_036365145.1 of Orientallactaga sibirica. Lineage (NCBI taxonomy): Eukaryota > Metazoa > Chordata > Mammalia > Rodentia > Dipodidae > Orientallactaga > Orientallactaga sibirica. Next base: position 33,346,543 of record JAEOAD010000009.1, read on the forward strand.
CAAAGAACAACTCAAGGATTTAGCAGTAAGAAGGGAAGGCCTGACACCACATTTTCTTTTTCCATGATGGGACAGTGCAAAATTCATATTTACAGTTAACATGGATAACCCACTTCTGTAAATCCAAACAATATACAAGATTCCTGTCTTGTTACTTACTGGGGTTCACTTTATTAAAAGAAATTATTGAAAACTAGGTGTATTTACATATACCTCCAAGCAGGACTAAGCCTGGGCTACATAGGAAGACTTTATCTGGATGGATGGATGGATGGATGGATGGATGGATGGATGGATGAATGAAAAAAGAAATTAACCTATCTTTTGTGACCTTGTAAAAATGGTGGAAAATGTATATAGTCTAAAGTTTGAATTTCTACCTTAAACATAGCACCTCTTACCCCATGTACCTTCCCACACACATTCATTCTTTTTCCTGAAAAATCACCATTAATGCCCAAATCTCCATTAATTTCTTAGGTTACAATATATATAATTAAGAATATGTATACATATATTTATTATTATTTATATGAAGTAAATAATAGTACATATTTAACCTAATTTGAAACTATATTTACTTATTAGAGAGAGAGAGGTAGATAGAGATAGAGGACACGCCTGAGCCTTTAGCCACTGCAGAAGAATTCCAGAAGCATGCGCCACCTTGTGCATCTGGCTTACATAGGTCCTGAAGAATCAAACCTAGGTTCCTTGGCTTTGCAAGCTAGCACCTTGCTAAGCCATCCCTCCAGCCCAGTACTTACTTTTCTGAGGTAGAGTTTCATGTACCCTTAGCTGGCCTCATACTTGCTGTGTAGCCTGAGGATCACCTTGAACTTCTGACCCTCCTGTCTCTACTTCCCAGGGGCTAGGAGTGCAGGTACTATTTAACAAGGAATGGTTCTTGTGCTAGGGACAAACCCAGCGCTTCATGAATGCTAGGCAAGTATTCTACGAACAGAGCTGTATCTTCAGCCCCTACTTTTATATTCTTACTGTTTAAAAACAGTGTTGTTGTTGTTTTTTTTAACATTCCTAAACTTTTACCTTTGAGTATTTAAAGAAGTTTGCTAGTTTGCATGTATTTTTGTTTCTTCGAGACAGTCCCACTATGTAGCCAGACTGACCTTGAAGTCACAGTGTTTCTGCCTCAGACCATCAGGATTTGCAGGCAAGAGCCTTTAACCATTGAGCCATCTCTACAGCCCAGTGTTTTTGTTTTTAATTTATTGAGAGAGAGAGAGAAGAGTGGGTGTACCAGGGCCTCTAGCCACTGTAAAGGAGTGATGCATGTGCATGTGGCTTTTGTGGGTTTTGGGGAATCAACCCTAGGTCCTTAGGCTTTGCAGGCAAGCACCTTAACTTAAATACTCTTTGCAGCCCCTGTTTTGTTTTTTTGAGACTCGTCTCACTCTTTAGCCTAGACTGTCCTCAAATTGATGATTCTTTTGCCTTAGCCTCCCAGTTATTAGGATTTCAGCAGTGAGAACCTTCATGCACAGCCCTTTTTGTTCCTTAAACACATTAAAAAGGACACAACAGTGAAATGATCCATTAGCACTTGTTGGTCTACTCTGTTCCTCTCTGGACAAATAAATATTAGCATTGTTAAAAAATGGAAGATATTTCATTCAGCATGCAAATAATTCAGTCACTCAAAGGCTAAACAGCAAAGAGGTGATGGGTATGCATAAAGTCACAGTAAATTAGCTGAGTAAAATTTCTAAAAATTAGTGGAATTTTTAAAAAGTTTTTACTTATTGCATGGAGGGTGTGTGTATGTGTGTGTACACATGTGTACACATGCTATGGCCTCTTGCTGCTGTAAGTAAACACCAGACATGGGTGGCTTAGGAATTGAACCAAGGTTGACAGCCTTTGCAAGCAAGTGCCTTTAACTGCTGAGACACATTCTCAACCCCTTGAATGGAAATTTTGCAGATCTGGCAAAGCATATCCTAACCTGATGGGCCTGATAACCATTTTTGAAATTGTTCTATCTATTTAAGAATACTGTGTGGCTAGAAGTTAGTACAAGACTGTTTCAGATCTTCAGCACCACCAAAAAAATAAAGAATATTCTGCATATGCATATAGTATCACGTACATGCAATATTTTTTAAACATTTAGCATATATTTACATTAACTAGATCAGTTTTACCATTAGAATTCTATACTTAAATACTGTCCTAGGACCCCCCTCTCTCTTTTTCATTAAAAAAATTTTTTTTTATGGTTTTCCGAGGTAGGGTTTCACTCTAGTCCATGCTGACATGGAATTCACTGTGTAGTCTCAGGGTGGCCTCAAACTCACAGTGATCCTCCTACCTGTGCCTCCCAAGGGCTGGGATTAAAGATTAAAGGTGTGTGCCTCCACACCCGGCCCCCTTTTCTCTCTCTCTCTTTTTTTTCAAGGTAGGGTTTCACTCTAACGTAGGCTGACCTGGAATTTACTAGGTAGTCTCAGGGTGGCCTTGAACTCACAGCGATCTTCCTACCTCTGCCTCCTGAGCTGGGATTAAAGGCGTGCACCACGCCCAGCCCTTTTTTTTTTTCCAAGATAGTGTCTCACTCTGGCCCAAGCTGACCTGGAATTCACTATGTAATCTCAGGGTGGCCTCGAACTCACGGCAATCCTCCTACCACTGCATCCCAAGTGCTGGGATAAAGGCATGTGCCATCATGCCTGGAGGTCCCTTTTCTCTTTTTTTTAATTGAGAATTTTAATGCATAATTTTAAAAAGACTCTATTTATTTATTTGAGAGAAAGAAAGAGGGAGGGAGAGAATGGGAGTGCCAGGGCCTCCAGCTACTGCAAATGAACTCCAGGTGCATGCGCCACCTTGTGCATCTGGCTTATCTGTTACTCTCATTAGTCACCCCCCTTCCATCTCAGTTCCAGTGAACCTGCTCCTCTTAGTGTGTAGTTCCTCTTTTATTTTGATATCCCCACGCACTCTGTCATCTATGTAAGTATAGATGGGCTTGATATTATTCATGTCTTAATGGAGGTAGTGACCTCCACTGTGAGGTCATGAATATACCAGTCATTTTGTGTCAAAAGGATAATTTCCCAGAATATTTCTCACCACCCTCTGGCTTTTACCCTAGACCATTATCTTAACTCTAGTTAATATCTACCAACTTTGATGTTAGCACTGTAGGATCATCGTGGTCCTACTCACTCATGGAGTTTAAGTCAAATCTGTCAACCTTAGCATTAGCACTGCATGAACATGACAGGCTTATCCAGGTCATCTGAATCTTGTACAAATACTTATGCTTTGGTTAGTTGCTAACTGGCTATCCAAGTATTGAGCAGGCATTTGTTTGATGATGGATGCTAGGTACTGTTCATTTGAATTTGGCTTTTTCAAATGAATCAGTACAAAAAGTACTTCAGGATATTTGTGAAAACCTATGTAGATCTGATGTTACATGTGAATGTGGCTAAGACTACGTTTTTAGATTTTGGCATTCTAAAATTATGGGGCTAGAGAGATGGCTTAGCGGTTAAGCACTTGCCTGTTCAGCCTAAGGTCCCCAGTTGAGGCTCAATTACCTAGGACCCATGTAAGCCAGATGCATGAGGTGGCACATGCATCTGGAGTTTGTTTGCAGTGGCTGGAGGCCCTGGTGTGCGCATTCTCTCTCTTTCTGCCTCTTTCTCTCTCTGTCTGTTGCTAATAAATAAATAAAAATAAAACAAAAAAATTTAATTATAAAATAAGTTTATATTTTATGGCTTAAGGAACATGCTTATTACTGAATTTAAATCTTTGTTTTAGAGCCATATACTTTGCTGCTTATTCAAACTGCAAGGACAAGTTGAACGGTATTTTTGATCCTGAGTCTACCCAGGTGCACATGATTTCAGCTGCCATGGCAGGTATGAATGTATAATACGAAAAGAAAAAAAGAAAACTTCTGGAACTCTCAGGCTTAATATTGAGTTATAATGACTATGTTAAAAAATTAAGATGATATACTTTTAATTAATTAGACTCTACAAAGATGATCTTTTGCTTATTTGAATAAACAAGTTTGATTAGATAAATGTAAAATCTGTTGTCAGTTGACATTTTCATAATTAAGAGTTTAGGTGACAGGATACAGTTAATATAACACTTATGTTTTATATTGCTTTGTGTAGTCTGCTGAATATTTACTTATTTAAGTTTTAAAATTTCAGACATGTTTTACTGTAAGTTTTAGAGCTGAAATTCACTCTTCTCTCCTCAATTTCTGTTAGTGCCTTTCCCCTTTTTGCTGCATGTTTTGGCTTCTGTCTGAAATGTGCCGGCAATTCTTGGTAAAGTATTTATTTTGTCCTGTGCTCAAATGCTGCATTTTTTGTGAGTGCTGTATTATTATAACTCAGTTATTGTAATTTGTGTACTTTTAAAAATATATTTTTCATTCCACATAAATCACATTACATATTAGCACCTGACATTTAGACACTGGCTATGTGTACATGCATATTGTAGAAATGTTTCCAGACACACTCTGTCATCATTGATAAGAGTATATGTGATTCTGATTAAAACAACTACTTCCAAGTCTCTGCACTACTTTTAAGGATGTGGTAGAGATTGATTTGGCCAGTCTGGTTCTGGAACCATTTGCAACCACACATGGTGGACAGTCATGGACTTCATTCCTAATAGAATGTCTCCAATTTTCAGAGATTTGTTACATATTTAAACCATTTCTCACATTTCTAAATTTTCTGTGACTTTATAACGAAAACTGTAGCTGCTTTCATCAGCTATTGATCAATAAATTGTGAATTTTGTTCTTAATAATGAGTGCCTTAAACTCTTAATCATTTTCTGTTTAGAAATAAATTGGATCAATTTGAAGCACATATTTAACCAACTAAGTGTAAGTTTAAAATACTAATTTGCAAAAGATGGTAACTTTTTCCATATAATAAATTTAGCACATATATCTTATACATTTTTCTTCAAGCCTTTTAGTTATTATTTTGAAGTTTTAATGCTAGAAAAGACAGCATTTAAAGTCAAGATAGAAGATCCTCTCACTTGCCCATAAAGAGATCTTGGGCAAGTTAGGTAATTTTATGTAAGCCTCTGTTACCTTATCCATGGAGTAAATGGGTTGATCTAGATAGATGTCAAGAATTAGTGCTTTATTTAGTGTGATAGAAATTACCTAGAATTTTTGTTAATGTATTCTTTACGGATGTTGATTATGGGTGGTTTTCTTCCTGCAGATGTGAGTTGGGTATAAGGTGAAAGCTGGGGGAATGACAAACCCAATAACCACTATGTTAGGTTAAGAACAAATTTGTGGATTACCAGTGTGTGTGGGTTTTTTGTTTTTGACTTCAGAAAATCAGAAAAAGATACACTTATTGTGCTATTTTTTGAGACTTAAAAATCAAGAAACTAGAGAAACAATCATTTTAAGTTGAGAATGTTTATTATGTGTTTAAAAAATTTAGAGGTTCAAAGTATCTAAATTCTTACTAGAACAACTTACTTCATTAGAATATCTTATCAAAATTTCCTGTATTTGTATCACATTCCAAAGTAATTCAGTAAAAATTGTTTTGTACCTTTTTCCTGAAATATATAACAGTAACTCTTTTTAATCTGTGCATTAATATTGTTTCCCAGCTTGATTCTTTGAATTTTGGTAAACTGAGAGTCTTAATGCTTTTCAGAGATCATTACAATTTGAAAATATTTCTTCCATTTGTTTGCAGTTACATTGTTCTGACAACTATGCCTTCGGAGCATCCTTGCACTATGCATTAGCATTAACACTTAGCTTGGCAGTTTTTATATACATACCTATTTGATTGGTGAGACCAAATGGTCCAGTGCAGGCTTGTTAAGGTAGCTGTTCCCTCCCCCTCCATTCTTAAAGTAATCTACATCAGATTGCTCTGGGTTTTCTTCAGGGTAATTTTTAGGAATCTAAATGATTTGGGGGTACAAAGCTCTTAAATACAGTCATATAAAAGAAAATGCTAACCTTGTACTTTTGTATCAAAAATATCTTAAAACAGTCAATTAGCTATATTGCCTGGAAGATTTTGCACACCAGCTAGCATGCCTATTAAGGATTCAGTAAGATAGCATGTACATAATTTTGATTCCAAGAACCTCTCAGTTTAGTTTGATTTTATCCATATCAACGAAAGCATTTAATTAAAATACTAGAGCTTTATTAAAAGCACATTTAAAGTGGGCCTTCCCATTTGTTGCAGTATTAGGTGATTGCACCTCTGACGTGTAACTATTTTTTTGTGTACTGGAATATCTTCCCAGTTACAAGGATATTTAATCAAACTAAGCAGTATTTACTTTATATTTTACTTGCTTATTAGGTTTCTACTTTGTGTATAGTAATACCCAATTTAAAAGATTTTTATATGCAACATTATAAATATAAAGAAAATAAATTCCTTTTACAATATATATTTATAGGTAGTGCTTAATTTTTAATGTATCAGTGACAATCATTAATGTTTTCTACATACTTAGTCTTATTTGTTTACATAGTACACTGTTATTTTCCAAGATACATTTTTCTTACACTTTATTATTTAAGATCAGGTTTTTTTATTCATTAAATACAAATTTTTGTCTTACAATATTTAATTTGTCCTGGAAGTTAATTCAACCTGATGGATGGTTGGAAGCTGCTTTGTATGTTTATTTGTAAACATTTTCCTGTTTTCTGTTTTGTAGAACACAAGATTAATACAAAATAATTCCATAAGTATGGATGTGCAATATTACTGGCTAGAATGCAAAAGGTGAAAGGTACTATTGTTAGCAACATATACTTTATTTTATTAAGAAAATAACTAGTTCCAGACTTCAATATTCTGTTGGGGCTTTTATTTTTAAGATCACTAAGCAAGCTGATTATTACAAAACAGAAAAAAATGTGTTTTCCTCTCTTTAATCTTGGTAGATAATAGTGGTAGGGAAGTGGTATATATAATCCCCTCAATATGTTTTTAGATTCACCTTTGACAAGGTTAGCATTTTTTCTTTGAGACAAAATTGGTCACATTTTCGGTAAGTATTTGGACTCTGAAACTGCTGTAGATAGCAGGATTTCCAGAACTCTGTGCACTTTAAAGAAACAATATGGCCCATTCTTATATTCCTTTCTTTTTCTTAAAATTTCAAAAAGAAAAAAATAGATCTCACAGTAAATATTTCTCAACCCTTCCAATGGGATTCAGTTTGTACACATGTTTCTGATGAGGTCGCTGCTTGTTGTTATGATACAGAAAAGCCTGTGTCTATTTTAGGCATTTACTGTACATTTCTCCCGAGAAAAGAGTGAGATCGTGTCATCTCATGCTCCCCATCCGCAGGTCACTTCCTGTAGAAATATGGACTAACTTAAACCTCGTGAGTACTGATCTGAGCATCTCTTGCAGCCTCTAGTATAAGAACACACCCTGGGGTTTATAATAGCTGTGAAATGAATGGAAGGCGGGAAATGAATTTTTATTTCCTGAATTTGTGTGTATTATTGAATATTTCATAAAGATTAATTCTGATCCCTTTATAATCCTTGTAGAAAGAAGAATGGGGGTACTTTTCAGTCACCATGTAAGCCTGGGGTCTTCGGCTTGGCCATAACAGTCTTGACCTCCAAAGGATGATAATATGTATAGCTATAAATGGCATTATAGCATCCTAAACAGTTAGATAAATTAGTAGCTGTCCTGGCTTAGTGCAACACATTTAAAAGTCTTAACACAGTGCTTCCATTCCCTTGTCTGTTGGCACTTGGCTTTCTACTCTTCTGTAAAAATACTGATCTTAATGTCACTATTTTCCAAATAAATACAAGATACAGTATATGGGGTTGTGGCTGTTTTCATTTTTATGCATGTCTCTTAGGACATTCATGGGCTTTGTTCTTAGTGAAATTAATTGAAATAAATACTGAAAATGAAATAATGTAGATATCACTCAGTGAATACATTTTTAGCAAGTATACTATAAGCAGGCTTGTCTATATGGTTTTTAATTAATTTATATTATCAAGTAGAATTATATGAAACAAAACTTAAATTTATATTTAATTTTTTAAAGTTTTCTAATAAAACACTGACACTACTAACAGAATGGCCATATTGGCTTTGCTTTAACTGACACTGGAGCATCACACATTCTTCTCATTAACTTCTTACAAACAAATGAGATCCCTCATTATAAATCTCTTCAGTTTATTTTAATGTTTTATTAGGTGTTCTTTATATTAATATAAATTAGCCTATTATCAAATGTCAAACTAAACTGCCAAATTAAAAGGTAGTAGGCAATTTCTAAATACCAGGAGCACCATTCCCAATATCATTGTGCGTGCTTGTCTTAGATATAATTCTGTTAACAGTAAATTTTGGTTTCATATCATTTGTTTCCTTGCTTGAATTAATAGATTATATTTTTTAGATTTAATAAGCCTAATAATATCTTTATTATAGTAGTCTTAAGTAAAAACCATACCATAAAACTCAAGAAACAACCACTGTTGTGACAGGTGAAGGACCAGCGCTAAAGACCTACACATTATACCTCGATTCTTTATCCAATCCAGTAGTTTGCCGACAGGCTAGTGTCTGTGTTAAGAACTAGTCCCAATTATTGGAAGAGTTAAGCCAGAATAATTGTAAGAGATAACATTGTCTCAATTACCCGATTTTAGTGATGACCTATTTCATAATATGTCTAGTAATAAATTTTAACTAAGAAATATATATTGTTTGTTTCTGACATCATCTGCTCTGCTAGTAGTATGTATAGAGTAATTTAAAATTACCATTTTTGAGTCATAAAATTCTTTTATTCCTAATGGTACTTATAAATATTTTATATGCTTTTTTCTCAGCCTAAAGTTAAGATATTTTTTGTGATTTGGAAGAGTATTATTGGCAGACACTTGGGTACTAAGTTTGTACTTTTTAGAATAAAACATTTATTTTTTTTTTAATTATTTTTACTTATTTTTGGAGAGAGACACAGAGAGAGGGAGACAGAGAGGGAGAGGGAGACAGAGAATGGGCGCGCCAGCAGTCTCTCAGCTGCTGTGAATGAAATCCAGATGTGTGTGCCCCCTTGTGGTCAAGTGCGGCATTGCGCTCTTGCGTCACTTTGCATCTGGCTAGATGTGGGATCTGGAGATTGGTACCAGGTTCTTAGGCTTAGCAGGCAGGCGCCTTGACCACTAAGCCCTCTCTCCAGCCCCATTTATCTTTTTTAAAAATGATCATTTTTTTCAAAAAAGTAAATTGAAAATTTTTACTTTTTACTAAAGTTCAATACAAAGATACTTACTGTTAGGCTTTTAAATTTAATTTAATAAAAAGCAGATTGTTTTTCTTACCTTAAAATTACTACAGAATGATTAAAATCATTGTGGATGATATAGAATAATTTATGCTGTTTATCAGCTTTCACTTAGAAACGATTAGTCGTGGGGATTTAGTATAGTGAGGGTGCTTGCTTAGCATATGCAAGGACCTTATTTAGTTTAATCTCCGGTAACCGTCCCCCCCCCAAAAAAAAAATCTTTAGTCTTACTGTGTAGACACCTAGCAATGTAAATATTTTAAAAATCAGATTCTCGGCTGGGTGTGCTGGCGCACGCCGTTAATCCCAGCACTCAGGAGGCAGAGTTAGGAGGATCGCCGAGAGTTCGAGGCCACCCTGAGACTACATAGTGAATTCCAGGTCAGCCTGGACCAGAGTGAGACCCTACCTAGAAAAACAAACAAACAAAAAAAATCAGATTATTGTTTAAATAGCACCTGCCTGGCATTTGTGAGGTCCTGCATTCAATCTCTAGCACCAATTAAATTGGTATTTTGAGCAATATTGGTGTCTGATTCATATATAATTTAAGTAATTTACACTTACAAAAATGAGGTTCAGAAGAAGAGAACAGTTCTTAGTGGAAACTGTGAAAGGCAAGTATTTAAGCTAGTCTGATAATTTCATGTTGTTCTTTTCTTTCACCAAGAATATCTTCATGAAAAGATCCTGTTATCGAAAAGATGTTCCTTGACAATTGGTTCAGCATTTGAAATTTATTATCTTAATACCAGTTCATGCTTCCAAAGTTGCTGGTCCAATTCCCATTTCATGTTGATGTATATAACATTAAACACTTGATAGAAATGGAGACTATATTCTTCTCACAAAATTGTTAAAAGAGTTACTAAATTTTCTACTTATACCAAACTTTATATTGCTTTTGCTAAGTCATTTTAATTAAAGAATTCTTTTGTGTGATATTTGACTACTTTTTAGTTTTAAAAGGAATAAAGTTTGAATTAGCTAATTATCTAATAGTATAGAAAAGAGCCTTCTGATACTAGATTTGGCTTTGTAAACAATTCAGTGAAGTTATTTTAGATATACCCATGGAAATTCTGAAAGCTAAGATTTATAAAAGATCCTCTGAATGAAAAAGAACATTCTGCCGGGTGTGGTGGTGCACGCCTTTAATCCCAGCACTCGGGAGGCAGAGAGGAGGATCACCATTGAGTTCGAGACCACCCTGAGACTACACAGTGAATTCCAGGTCAGCCTGAGCTAGAGTGAGACCCTACCTCGGAAAACCGAAAAAAAAAAAAAAAAGAATATTCTTAGGTACATCACAACATTTTTGTTCCTGAAAGTACTTGGATTAAATGTACTGGCTGTAATACATCTTTCTAAAAAGAATGTGCTTGACCTGGTAGTATTTAATAGAAAAATATTAAAACTGTTAAATTTTTTAGTCATTTCTCCATGTAAGTATCTTTAAATTTAATGGCCAGCTGAATAAATACAGTTGGATGTAAATGGTCTATGAGGTCTGTATAACTGATCTTAGTGTAAGAGCAGAGTATAAAAACCTTGTTTTGTATCTGAAGCAATCTTTGTAAATTCTCATCAAGATTGCATTTCATGTGCTGCTAGTTTTCCACATCTTGGAAGATGTTAGCTAGAAGATAATGCATGAACCCAGAAACACAGCTCCAAGGACCTTAACGAACTTACTGTCTGGAATGGAGCATTAGAGGACGACTGTTCCTAGTAGTGGTTACCACGTAGTGCTTCAGTGTGAAAATCAATTAAACTACCTTCCACCCTGACTGAGCTTCTTCAGTGCTTATCAAAGGGAGAGGGAAACTCATCAGTTGTAACTTTTTGGACTTGAGTTTTCACATGTGTTTAAATGGAGGAGAAGTAAATCTGTCCTATTAACCCTAACAGAAACCTTACCTCTTTGATATCATTGCTTTAACAATCTTAGTAAAAATACTTATAAAATTATTTGGGGGCCAAACAAGTCTTTTGTTACATAGATCAAAATATTTGCAAACACTACCATCAATGTAGAATTGCAATGTAGTGATGGGATATAAATCATACCCCTCAGTAGTTATGGGGAGGTGCATGCTTGTTAACTCTAGAATTTCTCTCTAAATTCAGCTTGTAGAGAGCACCACATTCTGAGTAGGCTAGAAAAGAGCACTTTGTGTGCAAGTAGAGTTTGCTTTTAAAAGAATCTTTCAGTTAAGGTTGATAGTGGAGAGTTATGTAGATTGGCAATGAGGACATATGTTCAGGGTTATGGATTTGTAAAATAAGTATAAAGTGCTTCAGTTAATATTTAAGTATTTATAGACATTGTCTTTATGCAGATTCATATACTTTAAAAGAATATTGATGTGATAGTGTGATCTTCATTTTTACCAAGGTTCATTGTAAACATATTTGTTTAGGTTTTACTGCCATCACTGCCACCAACCCCATTTGGCTCATAAAGACTCGGTTACAGCTCGATGCAAGGTATGTGCTAAATTTCTTTTGTTTTAGTTTGTTAGTTTGATTGGTTTGGTTTGAGTGTTGAGACATAGTCTCACTCTATAGCTCAGGTGGCTTGGAGCTCACCATGTAGCCCAAATTGGCCTCACGCTCAGAGTAATCCTGCCTTTAGCCTTCCAAGTGTTCGAGCTTTAGGCATGAGTTGTCATGCCTTTAAAACAAAATGAATTAAAGGGAATTTAACTAATACTTTTCTGTAAATTTAAATCAGTAAAACTTCAGTGCCAAGAATCTCACCTTGTTTTCTCCATTTTTTTTTTTTTACTGTTGATTTTTGTTGTTTTTCTACTTGTTTTTCATTTTGAAACAGGTCTACCTCAGAAGCAAAATGATGTAATAGTTGATCATATGAGGTATTCCAAATGAGAAAAACGTGTTTTTTTTTTTTAAATGAAGGGTATTTAACATTAACCCAGCCCAAGAAGTGACACCCTGCCTACATGAATGCTTATAATTGGCCTTCCCACAGCCATGTGTTCAGCTAGTCTAGAATGAATCTTTGCTGATCATTGCTCAAAACCAGTGGAAACCTGTATAAAATGTCCTAGGCTGGGAGAAAGCACTCATGTACTCTATTACCACTGACCTCAATTCTGCAATAGCAAGATTCATTCACTCAACGGAACTATGTTGAGCAGAGCCTACTGCATTCTAGAGGTGTACCCAAAGAGGAACTGAAACAGGGCTAGAAATCGTGCAGCTTAGGGGCTTGCCATCTAGGCTCCTTTTGGCCTCAGAATAGAGAATGAAGCGGCAGAAGAAAGATAATACTTTATTCATTTAATTATTTTGGTTTTCCAAGGTAGGGTCTAGCTCAGGCTGACCTGGAATTCACTATGTAGTCTCAGGGTGGCCTCGAACTCATGGCAGTTCTCTACCTCTGCCTCCCGAGTGCTGGGATTAAAGGCATGCGCCACCATGCCTGGTTTACCCCTCCCCCTCTCAATCAGTCTCTTTTCAGTTTGATGTCATGATCTTTTCCTCCTATTATGATGGTCTTGTGTAGGTAGTGTCAGGCACTGTGAGGTCATGGATATCCAGGCCATTTTGTGTCTGGAGGAGCACGTAGTAAGGAGTCCTGCTCTTCCTTTGGCTCTTACATTCTTTCCGCCCCCTCTTCCGCAATGGACCCTGAGCCTTGGAAGGTGTGTTAGAGATGTTTCAGTGCTGAGCACTCCTCTGTCACTTCTTCTCAGCACCTTCTGAGTCATCCCCAGGTCACCACCATCTGAAAAGAGAAGCTTCTCTAACCATAAGTAAGAGTAGCATTAATATATGGGGGTGGACATTAAGAGAAGTGTTTATTGGGCAGTTTGGTGAGCATAGTATATACATTTAGCATGACACCAGCAGATGTTACAGCCCTAGGGCTCATGACTACCCCTGTCATAGGTTTTCAGTATCAGGGATGTATTTCCTCCCATGGAGCGGGCCTCCAGTCCAATTAGAGAGCGGTTGGTTTCCCCCATAACAGACATGCAACTATTGCACCTATTGGCTCATTTGGATAATGCTTTTTTAAGTGTATTTTTATTTATTTATTTGACAGAAAGAGGGAGGGAAGGAGAGAATATGGGCGTGCCAGAACTTCCAGCCACTAAACGAACTCCAGATGTGTGCGTCCCCTTGTGCATCTGGCTAACGTGGGTCCTGGGGAATCAAACCTGGGTCCCTTGGCTTTTCAGGCAAATGCCTTAACTGTAAGCCATCCCTCCAGCCCAAAAGATAATACTTTTTAAATAGAGACATAATTCTCTCTAGTGTTTTATACTGATAGCACCCCTTGTAGGATTTCAGTGTGACGTATGTTCTATGTACAACATATTTCCACTGTTTTTGTATTTGGGGAAGTAACTGTTTTATCCTATAGACTATGAGTAAAACCAAACAACGCATTACAATTAATTATGCCAGCTTGGGCTGGAGAGATGGCTTAGCAGTTAAGGCACATGCCTGCAAAGCCTAAGGACCCCGGTTCGATTCTCCAGGTCCTGTGTAAGCCAGATGCACATGCATCTGGAGGTTGTTTGCAGTGGCTAGAGGCCCTGGCATGCCCATTCTCACTGTCTGGCTCTCTCTCCCTCTCTCTGTCTCACATAAGTAAATAAAAATTAAAAAATATATGCCAGCTTAAATATATTTCCCACATATTGTCATGTTAAACTATATGCTGTTGGTAGACTTGAAAAAACTGTCTAGTTGTTTCACTTGGACTTAACCCTTTCAATAAATCTTGAGTGTTGTAACCAGTCAAAATGTATGTCTTAAAGCCAAAGATCTGAAAAGGAATGGCAGATAAGGTTAGGTTAAAAACCACTGAAATTTTGTGTTCTAGTTAAGTCTTTTTACAAACCCACAATTCTGTACACACAAAACTGTAGATCGTGCACCTTGTACTGCTTCACCTTGTGCAGCGCTGAGGAGACTGTTGGGAAGATGCTAAGTACACTTGATAGTAACTGCTGACACTCGAGCACTCTACAGCGGGACACTCACATGGCCATTGACATATGGAGTTGGGCTTAGTCACCAAGTGATTTTTTTTTTCTTTTAAGCATCTCATCCCTTTTGAGGTGAGAGATGTGTGTATGTGTGTTTAAGATATTTATTTATTTATTTATTTATTTATTTATTTATTTATTTATTTATTTATTTGAGACAGAGAGAGGGAGAGTGAGAATGGGCACATCAGGGCCTCTAGCCATTGCAAATGAACTCCAGACGTGTGCGCCCCCTTGTTCATCTGGCCTACGGGGGACCTGGAGAATTGAACTGGGGTCCTTAGGCTTTGCAGGCATGTGCCTTAACTGTTAAGCCATCTCTTCAGCCCCCAAGTGATGTTTTGGGAAAGGATCTGAGTGGAGTTGGAAGATACCCTCAGGTACAATTAAACTCAGTCATGCTTCTTACTTTATGGTGTGGTGTTATAAAAAAAAATTGTTGGGCTAGAGGGATGGCTTAGCGGTTAAGGTGTTTGCCTGCAAAGCCAAAGGACCCAGGTTCGATTCCCTAGGACCCACGTTAGCCAGATGCACAAGGGAGTACATGTGTCTGGAGTTAGTTTGTAGTGGCTGGAGGCCCTAGTGTGCCCATTCTCTCCCCCTCTCCCTCTTCCTCTGTCAAATAAATAAGTAGAAATAAAATATGTTTTTTAAATTGTCTTTATTGTTTTAGTGTTGAAAAGAAATTTAATTTGATTAGAACTGGAGTTACTACAATGTAAGGTTTTTGCTTTTAATTGGTACTTGTTTTGTGAGCATAGTGTTTCTAAAGGAGTTTGTTATTTGTCCCTCATATCTGAACCCCACTGAAGAGGACATGAAACTGAATATGTGCGTTGCATATTTCATTTATTTCATTAAAATCGAGCCGGGCATAGTGGTTAATGTCCAGTCAATCCTAGCCCTCAGGAGTTGGAAGCAAGCTGTGCTAGAGTGAGACCCTGCCTCAATAAATAAATAAACAAAATCCTGCTATTTAATATCAGTAACATTTTCTCTGTCTGTCTTTTAGGAACCGCGGGGAAAAGCAAATGGGTGCTTTTGAATGTGTTCGTAAAGTGTATCAAGCAGATGGACTCAGAGGATTTTATAGGGGCATGTCTGCTTCATATGCCGGCATATCAGAGACTGTTATCCACTTTGTTATTTATGAAAGCATAAAGCAGAAACTCCTGGAATGTAAGACTGCTTCTGTGATAGACAGTGACGAAGAGTCTGTGAAGGAAGCATCCGACTTTGTGAGAATGATGTTAGCTGCTGCCACCTCAAAGACTTGTGCCACAACTGTAGCGTATCCACATGGTAAGAGAGGAGTTGACTATCATAGAAGTACATTCTTCTTAGCACATAAGTTCACAGGATCCTAGTGTAACAACATTCTGCTCTTGGGAGTTTCAAACCTAGTATATAAGCATTTCCTCATAAGTCCTCATTTTCAGATGAGAAACTGAGAAATATGTGTAATAAAGTAACTTGCCCAAGGTGACATTAGAGGTGAAAATGAAGTTTGAAGTAATCACAAATACCATGCTATTTTGTACTGTTTTATTGGCACATTAATAATTATTTTGTCTTTAAATTTTATAGTATTTCTTGTTTCTTTAATGGTTTAAGAAATCACTGAGGGCTTTTGTTGTTTAATAATTATAGCCTTTGATCATTGATTAGGGATATTTTCTTTTTTTAAGTGGGGGGGGGAGCTCTCACTCTAGCCCAGGCTGAGCTTGGAACTCATTCTGTACTCCTCATTTGGCCTCAAACTCACAGTGATCCTCCTACCTCTGCCTCCTAAGAGCTGGGATTAAAGGCATGTGCCACCATGCCTGGCACTGTTTTCTTTTTTAAAAGTTTCTATACAGTTGATGACCTTTGGGATCGTATGTGTAGATGGCATGAATCTTCACAACAGGGGAGTTAAGATAAGTGTTTGCATATGACATAAACTTATTCAGGCACTTTTATTGGCAAAAAAACAATTAAGTAATGGGTAGAGAAAGGGCAGTTTGATAGATTGCTCTGCATTCTGGTCCCAGCCAGTATCCTAAACTGGCTAAATCTTCTCAGTAGCTTCAATGTCTCACCATTTCACATGAAGAAAACTTAAGCTAACTTATCACCAAGGTTCATGAAAGTCTAGAAATTTGGGCTGGAGAGATGGCTCAGAGGTTAAAGGCGCTTTCTTGCAAAGCCTACCTGCCCGGGTTCAATTTCCCAGTACCCATATAAACTAGATTCATAAAATTGGCACATGTGTCTGGAGTTTGCAGTGGCAAGAGGCTCTGGTGCACCCATACTCACTCCCCCAACCTTTTTTTCAAATTAATTAATTAATTAATTAATTAATTAATTTAAAAAAATTAATTAAAAACCACCAGATGTGGTGGTGCACGCCTTTAATCCCAGCTGTTGGGAGGTAGAGGTAGGTGGATCACTGTGAGTTCAAGGCCAGCACGAGACTGCATAGTGAAACCAAAATAATATTACTTAAAAACCATAGATATGTTGACATTTTGCTTACTTGATCTCAGACTGGATGTTACAACTGGTAGCTTGTATTTTAAACATCTTTAGCTTCTTTGCCCACATCATGTTTTACATTAGTATATGCATACTATTATGAATGGATTTTTTTTTTTGCTTTTTACTGTTTAAAAAGTCTTTTTTCAAATAAATTATTTTAATTTTTTTATTCGCAAGCTGAGAGGAATAGAGAGACAAGAGAGTAGAAGTGGCATGCCAGGACCTTCTGCCACAGCACACGGAATCCAGATGCATATGCCACTTTGTGCATCTGGCTATATGCAGGTACTGGGGGATCAAACCAGATCGCCATG
Source organism: Orientallactaga sibirica (assembly GCA_036365145.1). Classification (NCBI taxonomy): domain Eukaryota; kingdom Metazoa; phylum Chordata; class Mammalia; order Rodentia; family Dipodidae; genus Orientallactaga; species Orientallactaga sibirica. The sequence continues at coordinate 33,363,761 of JAEOAD010000009.1, forward strand.
CTTTGCAAGCAGGTGCCTTTAACCACTGAACCCTCTCCCTAGATCTAAAAAATCTTTTTCTAAGCCAGGCGTGGTGGCACACACCTTTAATCCCAGCACTCGGGAGGCAGAGGTAGGAGGATCACCATGAGTTCAAGGCCACCCTGAGACTATAGGGTGAATTCCAGGTCAGCCTGAACTACAGTGAGAACCTATCTCAAAAAAACAAACAGAAAAAAAAAAGTCGGGCGTGGCGGCTCACGCCTTTAGCCTTTAATCCCAGCACTAGGGAGGCAGAGGTAGGAGGATTGCCGTGATTTCAAGGCCACCCTGAGACTACATAGTGAATTCCAGGTCAGCCTGGACTAGAGCAAGACCCTACCTGGAAAAAAAAAAAAAAAATAAAATAAAAAATCTTTTCTGAGGTTGAGTGTGGTTATACATGCATATAATCTTAGCACTTGGGTAACTGAGGCAAGACAATTGCTTGAATTCAAGGCCATCTTGAACATTGTATGTATGTAGCAAGACTCTGTCTCAAGACATCAAAAAATATATTTGAATGTATTTTCTGTCTTCATCTAAGATATTAAGATATCTACTCCCTTATGTGTTTATTTATACAACTGATGCTTTAGTGTACATGACTTTGGCTGTATTAGAGATTTGGAGTTTCTGTAATTTGACTAGTTTCAGTAATCTACACATTAAAATTCCCTACCCTAAGCTTACACTTAGGAGAGTAGAAAGATATCAATAATGTTTAAGTAAAATAATGTTTTTTCTTTCCTAAACAGAAGTTGTAAGAACAAGACTACGTGAAGAAGGAACAAAATATAGATCCTTTTTTCAGACACTATCTTTGATTGTTCAAGAAGAGGGTTATGGGTCTCTCTACCGTGGTCTAACAACTCATCTGGTGAGACAGATTCCAAACACAGCCATTATGATGGCCACCTATGAATTGGTGGTCTACCTACTCAATGGATAGCATCATGGGCTGCTGTGCTACTGCAAGGGAAGACCAAAAGATCACAGAGGACCATGGACTGTCAGAGCCAGCAGGGTGGACAGAAGGAAAGTAGTTGGGGAACATGTACCTATGCTTCAATGAAGTTTGGTTGGAGGAATAAGGTGACCACACCGCATTACCTAGGTTTTCAGTAATGTGAGGAAACCCTAGGCCACCTCTAAGGAAATGCTTTTAGAAGCATTCCTTTCTCAAAATTGCCATTTTCTCTACCATGTTGACCAGGTGTGGTTGTATGTTATTGATTTATGGCATTCAGAATATAGTGTTTATTCCATGAGCAGTTTTTCAGTCTTTTAAGTGAAGCCATCCTTGGTTATATATTGTACTGTAACTATCCAAAGATAGTATTGACAGTTAAAATTTCTAACTTCTGGCTTTTCCTATAATATGCTATAAAATAATAGCAATGGTAATATCCTTGGTATATTATCCCATTCTCTTGAAGAACCTGGCACAATATTTTAAATTTAATGACATGGTATAAGTACTCACTTTTTGACAACCAGTTGTTGCACTGCGTCTAAATACCTGTATATTTTCAACATTAAAATGTTTTGGTTTCCACAGCTAAACTGTCATAATGTGGACTTTTAACATACCAAATACACACGGATAATAGTTTGAGTCTATAAAATAAACTACTGAAGATTGGCCATTCGGTGACTTGAACATGTCCTCATAGTCTTTCTCTATTTGATGATATAAATGAATGCGATTTTACTAGTAGTTATGAACTTGATTATCATATTTCTTATACCCAAGTATCATTTACTTAAAGTGGAAAAATCTGCTTTGAGTTATTTCCAGATCTGTGTAGATTACACTTATTCTGTAGAGAAAGTGGTAATTTCCAGTTTTGCCCTTAACAGTGTCTTCTAAAAGTGACATTAATATCTAGGAAATGTTAACATAGAAGAGGGGCCCTCTGCTATCTGATTCAGCAAATCTTAGTTGACTTAGAGTCAGTAAATGAATAAGCTGCATTTGACAAGTGTATTCTGTCCTGATTTCCTAAACGGTATCTGCTGTCACCAGCAAACATCTGCCTTCTTACATTGCCCCTTCTGTGGTAGAGTCAGGTTAATTTGGGTTATGTTAGCAGGATACAGTTTTTAAATTTTGCTATTGAGTCAGCTGCACTTTTTAATACCTTAAATGTATTACATGTATGGTCTGTGTAAAGATGTTTGCTGTAACACTATCAGAAAATGGGTGTTGCTGTACCGGTATATGAAACTTCTGCAATTAAACTCATGTGGTACTCATTTCAGTATACCTTAACTTGACATTTTGTGAGGTGGCTTTACCTTAGGAATTACTCTATGCGAATGCACTTTGTGGCCTTTTGGGGGGAAATAAGGGAGTTAGGAGAGAATTCATGTTAAGATCGTTTTTTCATTGTCATGTATTAGGCAGAAACCATGTTTGTAACATTTTTCTGGGTTTTAAACATACTGTTTTGGAGATCTGACACTATCTTCCAGCATTCTATGTACCATGTAGTGCCACAGCGTTATGGAAAAGCCGCATGCCATCAAAGCTTTCTTTGCTGTCACCAATGAAGCGTTGTACTTTCTTAAGTTTCTCCACCTTGACTTCCTTGTAATCAACAATAACTGGATGTTTTTGAGGTGCTCAATTTGGAATTAAACATATTCCAATCTATTTGGAGACCAAAGGCAAATTCAGTTTTCTTACCTTTGGAATTAATATAGGTCATGGTAAATTACAGCTTTGACATTTATTTTGAGGAACAAACCAAAAATAAATAAATAATTCCCCCACACGGGGTTTTTTAACTGAAGTCTGAAGAGAAGGTCTCAGTCTATCCTGTTTGCCTTTTCAGGTGCCATTTTTACTGCCTAGTACAGTGCCATTTGCTTTGTGACGAGCCATAGGTAGTAGTTGTGTTGAATGTAGGACACATTCTCCCTCATCTTACTGATCAGTGCCCCACAAATGAAGAAGAGTATGAGAACCAGCAGAAAGGAACATCTTTTTACTCAGTTGTAGCCAATTCATAACAAGTGTCCTTCAAGGATGAACTGTATTCTTCTGTTTGCATTTAACAAACAACACTTACATTGACCTTTAGTGCATTTTCTTCTGCTTTCTCAATTATATGTATATGTACTGGAAGGAAAAGTTTTTAAGAGTTGTAGACTTTATTTGTAAAGCAACAACTAAAGGGGCAGTGAAGTCTGTTCTGTCTTGCCACTCCCCCTCCCCTGCACACAAATTACCCATAGTTTACTTTATGACAGAGATGATCCAAAAAAGAAAACCACATATAAAAACTGTAAAGTTTGTCTCAAATATTTCTTTGGGAATTTTCTGAAATCAATTCCAATGTTTAAAAAGACATGCCTACTCAGTATTGGACCTTTGAAAAACTGATTTATATCATATGACATTTTGAATTTTTCTTACTAGGAAGTCCTGTTGACCTTGGCATATAGTTTTGGTTTATATTTTTGTAATTGTCTCAGAAAATTGTGTTGAACTTCTCTAGGTTCATGGAGTAGCTGCTGGAAGTCTCCCCCTCAGAGCAGCAGCTAGAACTCCGTGTTCCGTGGCTCAGAAACACGTTCCTAAATTTGAAAGTTCTAATTGCACAATTGCCAACCTTATGGTAGTGGGATACCATACAGTGCTTTAAATTCCTGGAAGAAAGAAAGTACCACTTAGAGGTGGGGGGGGGGAGCACTCCTAAACCCCCATGTTTTGTCTTGCTTGGCCTTCTGAATTTTTGAAGCAGGGTCTCATATAGCCTAGGATATCCATGAACTCCTGCCTCTGCCTCCTGGGTGGTGGGATTACAGATGCACCCTTCCACACCCACCCAAACCTCTGTATTCAGTTTCATCATGTAACCTGACTAGACTAGAGGGGTCCGTGTTGGTTTGTAACTTAAACCGTGCCAGATAATCGGTAGGTCATTTAACTTGTCTCCAAACCCTGATGTCTGTTGAGCAATAGCATTATATGAAGACAAGCACAGTTTGGGGTGTTCAAAATGATGTTTACTCTTTACAAAAGTCTAAATATTTTGGCCTTTATAGTTTTTTTTAATCATCAAGAAATAGTGATTTGAATTTGAAGAATTTAAGTGATAAAAGTGGATCTGTTCCTTCCACTTCCAAGAATTCTCTTCATGCCTTCTTGTTTACACACTGTCTGTCCAAACTGTTAGGAGTGTGGGGACCCTGTGCGCTGGTCATGCAGTCAGTCTTTTTTTCTCCAATATGGATCATGACTTTTAACATTCCTAAGAAGACAGATGGTTCTGATTTAAATAAAAAGGAATTTTAATAAACTACAATGTGCTTTCTGCCCCTCACATCTCTTCTTCATCATACTGTTGTATTTCCTGTTAGTCTGTACCTTGATTTTTATGCTGAAATTGAAAATTCTAGTTTTTCTCAGTTTTTATGCTAATAAACTGAATGTACCCCAGTGTATGTGAACTCAACCAGTCATAGCTAAAGAGTCAACTTTAACTTTTGCCCATTCATGTGACTTTCACTATTGCATTTTTGTACATGGCTGTAAATTATTTGCATTTATTCTGTATTTATGTTAACTAGCTGACTTTTACTTGAATTGTTAAAATGCAAAAAATTAAAATATGCTTATGAAAACAATGTAATTTTAAGTCTGATATACCTTATTATTTTGGCATGGTAAGGATAAAATCACATTGTACTGAGATTATGTTATATATACATTAAAAGTGCATTGTGACTTTTTTTTTTTGAGGGAGGGTCTCACTCTAGCCCAGGCTGACCTGAAACTCACTCTAGTCCCAGTCTGGCCTTGAAGTCACAGCTATCCTCCTATCTCTGCCTCCTGAGTGCTGGAATTAAAAGTGTGTGCCTCCATGCCCAGCCTGCATTATCACTTTTAATTTTAGGCTCATTTATTCACTCAGACTATTTAGGCACTACCTTTTACCAGTTAGACCTAATGGTAGCTGTTCCATCAGGTAGTATAATAACTCCATAGTTTGGCAAGAGGTATCTGTTTTGTTTTATTTTTTTTAATATATTTTATTTTTATTTGACAGAGAAAGGGAGAGAGAGAATGAGCATGCCAGGGCCTCTAGCCACTGCAAACAAACTCCAGACATGTGCCCCTTGTGCATCTGGCTAACGTGGGACCTGGGGAATCGAACCTGGGTCCTTTGGCTTTGTAGGTAAATGCCTTAACCACTAAGCCACTCCAGCCCGAGGTATCTGTTCTTATACAGTTTTCACACCTTTGTTGATCCAGTGCTTTTGATTTAACAAAATGTCCAGTTCACAGAAAACATTTTTAGTCTGAGAAGTTATGGGATGAAAAATGAGGATACTTGTCAGGTGCTTGTAAATGCAGAATCAAATGTTTGTAGGAAAACTATAGATTAATAAAGCTGGAAAGATTGCCACATTATTACCTGAATATGATGGAAAACACCAGCCTCTGCAAGTGATCTCAAAAACATGGAAAGAACAGATCAATGCCATCCCGGACAAAGGGTACTAGAAATGTCAAGTAAGCTATGGAGCTCATCCAACAAAAAGCCTAGAGATCCATGTGTATGGTGGCACGTGCCTATCGTGCATGGGAAACGAAGGCAAGAAGATCTTGTGTTGGAGGCTAGCCTACACTACGAGGCAGGACCTGGTTCTCAAAAAGTGGTGAAAGAAAGGGAAGTGGCTCTGTAAAGCATTTGCCATGTAAGCCTGAGTCTGGATCTCCAGAACCCACATAAGTGCTGGCCTATGCCTATAATCCCAGAGTTTGGGAAACTGACAAATGGATCCCTGGAGCAGGCTGGTGAGTCTGGGTTCAGTGAAAGACAGTCTCGAAGGTAGAAAGTGATTGAGCAACGCACCCATCATGGGCTGCTGGCCTGCACACATGCCCGCCCACATATTAAAAAAGTGAAAATGAGGAGTACAAGTGGTAAATTTAGAACTCGGGTAAGTCAAAAGAGAAACGGGCTAGAGAAATGGCTTAGCGGTTAAGCGCTTGCTTGTAAAGCCTAAGAACCCTGGTTCAAGGCTTGATTCCCCAGGACCCACGTAAGCCAGATGTGCAAGGTGGTGCATGTGTCTGGAGTTCATCTTCAGTGGCTGGAGGTCCTGGTGCACCTATTCTCTCTTTATGTATCTGCCTCTTTCTGTTCTCAAATAGCAACAACAAAAAAAAAGAAAGAAACTTACCTGTTTATATGTGGGGGAGGGACAGGATGTTTGGTGGTTGCAAACAAATGCCCATCTGGCTTTATGTGAGTGCTGGGGAATTCAAAGCCCCTCCCCCGGGGTTGGCAGGCTTTTCAAGCAAGTATTATAGAGTAAGAACTGGTGCCCATAGAAAACAATAGTATGGCACCAACTCTTGACCACAAGGCAGGAAGCATGCCTGGACTGGTCAATGGATTCATGCAGCTGGGGTGAGAGGATGTGTGGGCCAGTCGGTGAAGTAGGCAGCACTGAGCACATGGACTGAGAATTTCTGGCTACTTTGGGGAGTGCTGATCCCTTCTGCAGCTAGTGACAGCATCCCTCACTTCTAGTCCCAGTCATGAAACCCTGTTCTGGTCCTTCAGGTTGCAGGTCATTTTAGGTCAGATGATAGGGTTTTGCCAACTGCCATAATAGCCTTCAACACGAATGCCACCGCTGTGCTGGACTCCGCATCAAGAAGAGCTGAGCGTAGAGACGGCCTAGGAAGCGCACTGTCTGAAGCAAATTCCAAGCTATGCATGAACTTTTCCCTGAGCAGATGTGAGCAACCATCTGCTCCCTGAGACGGCCTCAATGGTACTGTCCGTGGGGAACCAGTGAGTACTTCCAGAGCATGGGTGATCCCCAACACAATTACAGTCTTTCCAGCATGGGTGAGTTTCCCTATAGCTGCACAGATGGAGTTCCCACTTAACATTCCACACACTATGTACTCTAGCACTTCCTGAGACCACAAGACTTAGAGCTGAGAGAAACACTTCGTGCAAAGTGGTAGGATATAAAACAAATGCAGAAATTAGTAGCCTTCACATATGCCAATAACAACATGTTGAGGAAGAAATCAGGAAAATAATTCCCCTCCCAAATGCCTTGAAATATATCTTGCATGAACCTAATCAAGGCAGTGGAAGACTGCCACGAAAACAAAAGCACGGAAGAAAGAAATTGAAGACACTAGTTAGAAGTCGGAACAACCTCCTGTCCTCATGAATTGGAAGAATTAAAAAGAAAATGTCTTTTACCAAGAGCATTCTACAGATTGAATGCGAACCTCTTCAAAATTCCAATGCCATTCTTCACAGAAAAGACAATCTAGAAATTCATGTGGAAGCACAAAACCCCAGAATGTCAAAGCAATACTGAGTAAAAAGGATAATAGTGCTGGAGGCATCACTATACCTGGTTTCAGGTTATATTACAGAGCCATAATAATAAAAGCAGCATGATACTGGCACAAAAGCAGGCACATAGATCAGTGGAATAGAAGACGCAGATATAAACCCAGGAGGCTATAGCCACTTGGTATTTGACAAAGATGTCAAAAATACTCAGTGGATGGGATGACCCAAAAGGCAACATAGTGCTGAGAAGAAGGGATGGAGGAGTGCCCAGCACTGAAACACCTCTGTCACACCCTCCAAGGCTCAGGGACCATTGCGGAAGAGGGGGCAGATAGAATGGAAGAGCCAAAGGAAGGGTATGACTTCTTACAATGCAACTGCCCAGACAGAAATTGGCCTCGATATCCATGACCTTGCTGTGCCTAGCAATACCTTCGAAAGATCCTCATAATAGAAGAAAAAGATGATGACATCAAATTAAAAGAGAGACTAATGGAGAGAGGGAGGGGACATGATGGAGAGTGGAGTTCTAAAGGGGAATGGGGGGAGGGGAGGGAAATACCATGCACTTTTTGTATGTAAGTATAGAAGTTGTCAATAAAAAAATAATTATTAAAAAAAATACTCAGTGGAGAAAGACTGCCTCTTCAACAAATGGTACTGGGAAGACTGAATGTCCACATGTAGAAAAATGAAACTAGATCCATGTCTCACCCTGAACAAAACTCAATCCTAAATGTAATTGCTAAAACTGTTAGAGAAAAAGGTAGGTGAAACTCGCCAAGATGAAGAAATAGGCAAAGACTTTCTGAATAGGACTCTTGGTCATTCAGGAATTAAGGCAAATGGGACCTCATGAAAATAAAAGGCTATCCAGGACCAAAAAAAAAAATAGCCAATCAAGTGAAGAGAGCCTGAAGGCTAGCTATATCTCTGACAAAAGTTTAATACTTAGGATATACTAAGAACTCAATAAAACTAAACAATGAATGTAAGGGACAGTTCTCAAGAGGTAGAATATAAGTGGCCAAGAGTTCATCTTCACTAGGGATCACATCATAGAAATACAAATCAAAACTGCGTTGATATTCTATCGCACCCTAGCCACAATGGCAATCAATCATTTAGGAAACATGACAAATGCTAGTAAGGATGTTGACAAAAGGGAACCCTTATACACTGTTGGTGGGAATGTAAACTAGTCCAGCCACTATAGAAATTAGTATGAAGTTTCCTTAAAACACTTAAAATAGGGCTGGAGAGACAGTTTAGCAGATAAGGCACTTGCCCACAAAACCTAAGGACCCAGGTTCAATTCTCCAATACCCACATAAGCCAGATGCACAAGAATGTGCACCCATTCTCTTTCTCTCAAATAAATAATGTGTAAATAAAATATTTCAAAAAAACTTAAAATAGGGCTTTGTGGTTAAGGCGCTTGCCTGCAAAGCCAAAGAACCCAGGTTCAATTCCCCAGGACCCATTTGCAGTGGCTGAAGACCCTTGCACACCCATTCTCTCCCTCTCTCTGTCTTTTTCTCTCTCTCAAATAAATAAATAAAAATAAATATTAAAAAAACTTAAAATAAGCCAGGTGTGGTGGCACATGCTTTTAATCCTAGCACTTGGGAGGCAGAGGTAGGAGGATTGATGTGAGTTCGAGGCCACCCTGAGACTACATAGTTAATTCCAGGTCAGCCTGGGCCAGAGTGAGACCCTACCTCAAAAAACAAAAACAAAAAAATAGATCTACCATATGACCCAGTATACCACTCCCAGGTATTTACCCAAAGAACTCCAAGTGGGGCTGGGGAGATGGCTTAGCAGTTAAGGTGCATGCCTGCAAAGCCTAAGGACCCAGGTTTGATTCTCCAGGTGCCATGTAAGCCAGATGCACATAGTGGTGCATGTGTCTGGAGTTCATTTGCAGTGGCTGAAGGCCCTGGTGCTCCCATTGTCTCTGTCTCTCTTCTCTGCATCTCACTCTCTCCTTGCAAATAAATATTTAAAAATTGGAATCACAAAAAGGAAAACATAAATCCACAATACTATTGAGGCTTTTAGCAAATTTCTCTCCGACACTGAGGGAACAAGCAAACAGAAGAACTAATATATGTATTTCAAACACAAATTAGCCTCAGTTCATTGAAAATACACAGAACACTGTTCTCAACAGCTGCATGAAAAATGTGTATTTTTCCAGTTACTTCTTACAGAAAATATGAAAATTGACCCAAGCAGTCAACAAATTGAGACTACTGAAAAGTGACTGCTTGTGTGACTTCTGTACACTTCATAGTTTAACACCTTTTTTAAGTTTTGTTGATTTTTTTCTCTTCTTTGTTATCCTTCAGTTTGGTTACTTTATGCAACCCATTTTATTTTATTTTACTTTATTATTTATTTTATTTTTAAAATTTATTTGTTTACTTTTTATCTATTAGCAACAGAGAGAGAGAGAGAGAGAGAGAGAGAGAGAGAGGGCGTGCCAGGTCTCCAGCCACTGCAAATGAACTCCAGATCCATGTGCCACCTTGTGCATCTGACTTATATGGGTCCTGGGGAATTGAGCCTCAAACCAGGGTCCTTAGGCTTCACAGGCAAGCACTTAACCACTAAGCCATCTCTATAACCCCTGATATTTATTTTATTATTACCTTTTGTTTTAGTTTTTCAAGGGAGGACCTCACTCTAGCCCAGGCCAACCTGGAATTCACTATGTAGTCTCAGGGTAGCCTTGAACTCACAGCAATACTCCTACCTCTGCCTCACAAGTGCTGGAATTAAAGGCGTATGCTACCATGCTGGGCACTATTATTCATTTTATTTTTATTTATTTATTTGAGAAAGAGAGGGAGGGAGAGAGAAAGAGGCACATCAGAGCCTCCAGTTGCTGCAAATGAACTCCAGACACATGCATCACCTTGTGCATCTGGCTTATGTGGGTCCTGGGGAGTTGAACCTGGGTCCTTTAGCTTTGCAGGCAAGCACCTCTTCAGCCCTGAGATGACAGGTGTGCATCCCTGATACAGTCAGCTTCACGTTGCTGGCAGAAAACACCTGACAAAGAGCAGATCTTGTGGGAGGAAAGGGTTGATTTTGGCTTACAGACTCTAGGGGAAGCTCCACAATGGCAGAGAAAAAATGATGGTGTGAGCAGAGGCTGGACATCACCTCCTGGCCAATATCAGATGGACAACAGCAACAATAGAGTGGGCCAAACACTAGCAAGGGGAAACTGGCTATAATACCTGTAGTAGTTTGACTAGATGGCCGCCAATATATTCAGTGTTTTATTAGTTTATAGTTTGCATCTGTAGCCACTTGGCTGGAGGCAGTGTCACTGGGCAGATCTTAAGGTGTGGTGGTGGGTTTAGGATTTCAATCTAAAGATATGCAAAGTGTGCCTAGCTGGAGTTCCTGAAGTGGCTTTTGGCTTGTAGCTTCTCTCTCTGTGTTTGGTCTGTGAAAGCAGGCCAGCTTCTTCTGCCATTATGGAACTTCCCCTGGATCTGTAAACTATAATAAATCCCTTCCTCCATAACTGCCTGGTCTGGAAGTTCATCTCAGCGAACCAGAAGCTGTCTACTACAATACCCATAAGCCTGCCCTCAACAATACACTGCCTCCAGGATGCTTCAATTACCAAATTGCCATCAGCTGAGGACCTAGTGTTCCAAGCACATATGTTTATGGGGGACACTTGAATCAAACCACCACAACCCCCATACCTTGATGCCACCCATTTAAAATACAAAGACAGAGCTAGATTAGGAAATGAAAGAATGTTATCATGCAAATATTAATAAGTATATTGGCTGTGTAAGAATCACAAAATAGCTCATGTTCTTAATGTCCAAAACAAAAACTTACATCTAAAGGAAATAATAGACAAATCCAAAACTATTTGCGATATTAACACAGTTTTTGATTTTTTTAAATTTACTGATTTTTTTTTAAATTTACTGATTTTCAGTGGGTTATTGGTATTCATTGTGGGGACCAAGAGGCCTTAGTCAGTCTCTGCAGGGATGGGGGAAGCATGGGGTCTTGGGCTATTCCCACCACCCTGAGGCTCTTACAATCTTCCCGCCCACTCTTCCACAATATTCTCTGAGCCTTGGTGGGCAAGATAGAGATCTGATTTAGTGTTGATTTCTCTGCAGGCTCTGGACATCCGGTTTGGTGAGGTTTGAGTGACCACAGTGTGTCACCATTTCCCTGGAACTGGTTTTCCGGCTCTCCGGAGAGCTGTACTCATGTCACAGCCTCCTCTATAATGACTTTTAGTCTGGGCAGATGAGGTAGAGGTGACCCATCTTATGGAAGACAGTTGGCTCTCTCTTTTTGATGTATTGATGTCCTTGTTCTCCCTAATATTCTCCTCGTCCATCTGTAATACAGAACAGATTCTCCAACCAAAAGTGAGAACAGTTTGAGTAAAAGGGGATAAGCCTAGTCATTACAAAGATCTATTGATGTGTGCTTTCATTCTTCTTAGCGAGCAGTGATGTTCTCTCTGGAGCCCATTGGCTTCCTGTTCTAGGGAATCTGGCTTGGTTCCTAGAGCCAGACATGAGTTCACACTCACTGAGCGGGTCTCATGTCTAATCTGTGGGCAGTTGTTTACCTACATCGGCCGTGTGCCACTATTGCACAGGTGTATAATTCTTGCTCGGTTGGTTGATTTAGTAACTGACAGGATCTCCTGCTCAATTCATCAGTTGGCAACTGTTCTCCAGCCGTTCTCACAGCACGTTCCAGCACTGAGGGCTAGCCAGGAGGGAACGGGATTCCCTCTCAGTTCCAGCATGGTCATTTGATGTCCTGTGGCTGCAGGCAGTGGTGTCCTCAGCAACAGGGACTTACCTTTTAGCTCCTGCAGGGAACTAAGTGTTTTGGCAAAGCCTGTATTACTTCGGAGGCCTCATGTCTCCCTGACCAACAGCTCATGACGGAGGGTGACTCAATTCTGGCCCTAGAAATTATCAGCCAGTTCCCATCGTTTTAGGGTACAGTTTCCTCCACCTTTTGTGAAGCTCTTCTGTTCAGGTCCCCCTCCCCCTTACTGAGGATAATGACTTGTGAAGTGGTATCCTGAAGAAAGGGTCTATGGGATTGATTCATGTTGCCATTAGTTTTGTGGATTCCCCTAATACCCTTCCTCTACCCCCAGGCCTTTCCATACACCTGCCTATCTATCTTCCTTCCTTCCTTCCTTCCTTCCTTCCTTCCTTCCTTCCTTCCTTCCTTTCTTCTTTTCTTTCTTTCTTCCTTCCTTCCCTCCTTCTTTCCTTTTCTTCTTTTCTTCCTTCCTTCCTTCTTTCCTTTTCTTCTTTTCTTCCTTCCTTCCTTCTTTCTTTCCTTTTCTTCTTTTCTTCCTTCCTTCCTTCTTTCCTTTTCTTCTTTCCTTCCTTCCTTTCTCTTTCTTTTCTTTCTTTCTTTCTTTCTTTCTTTCTTTCTTTCTTTCTTTCTATCTTTCTTTCTTTCTGCTGACCATTGACTTATCCAGTAGCCCTTCCTCCCTTCCCTCACTACTTCCCCTTTTCCCTGTCTTCATTCTAGTACCGTGTCCATATTGTAGATATGTATTACAGCTTACAATTAGCTGACACTGGACCAGGTTGGAAACTGCGTATGATGGAGTCATGTGGCATTTGTCTTTCTGAGCCTGTGTGACCTCATCCAGCATGCTTTTTTTCCCAAGTCCCTCCATTTTCCTGCAAATTAGATTGTTTCATTTTTCCTTACCACAGAGTAGAATTCCATTGTGTATAGGTGCCACATCTTCACCAACCAATCATTTGTTGGTGGGCTTATGGGCTACTTCCAATTCCTGGCTATTGTGAATAGAGCAGCAATAAAAATGGTTGAGCAAGTGTCTCTGTGGTATCTAGTAGAGTCTTTAAGGTATGTTCTCAAAAGAGGTATAGCTGGATCTAATGATAGTTCTATTTTCAGCATTTTGAGGATTCTCCATATTGATTTCCATAGTGGCTGTACAAGTCTGCACTCCCATCAGCAGAGGATGAGGGTTCCACTTTCCCCACACCTGCACCAGCATGTGCTGTCATTTGATTTTTTGATGGTTGCCATTCTGACTGGAGCAAGATGGAATCTCATAGTAGTTTTCATTTGTATTTCCCTGATGAGTATAGATGTTGAACATCTCTTTAGGCAACACTGTTTTATTTTTTTTTAAAAAAAGCATTTTTTATTTATTTGAGAGAGGACAATGGGTGAGTCATTCATGTCACTGTAAATGAACTCAAGCTGCATGTATCACTTTGTGCATCTGACTTTATGTGAGTACTGGGGAATCAAACCTGGACCAGAAAGCTTTGCAAGAGATCACCTTTAAACACTGAGCTATCACTCCTCCAACCCTAACACTTAAAAAAAAAATTATATGTATTTATATGTATTTATTTATTTAGGGGAGAAAGAGAGGCACAGATAAAGAAAAAAGGGCATGCCAGGGCATGCCAGGGCCTCTAGCCACTGCAAACAAACTCCAGACACATGTGCCACCTTGTGCATCTGGCTTATATGGGTACAGGGGAATTGAATGAACCTGGGTCCTTAGGCATTGCAGGCAAATACCTTAACCACTAAGCAATCTCTCTAGCCCCCAACCCTGTTTTAATTGATAAGAGTGGGGCTGTGCTCCTGTCTCTTGAGCCAGCCCTGGCAGCTCATGCTTTTCCTGAATAAAAGCTTTCATCTTTGCCTAAGAGTGGTTTGTGTAGTCGTGGTCACTCCTGAAAGTTACATCTGGTGCCATGACTCGGATAGGAGACTTCCGGTTGCCCTCTTGGGTGGTCAGACCTCCTTTTCCCTGACCAGACCAGACCACAGAGCTGCCATTTACCCTCTGAAGCTTCGGACCATCTCTGCCTGGTACCAGCTTTTCACGCCCACCACAATTGGGCCTTGTTCTTCCCTCCTCATCTCCTCCCTCCCTCTCGGTAAGTGTCCCTCACCTGTTGGCTTGCCCTCAGGGTTAATCCCTCCCCATGGAAGCCATGCAGGCATGCTAGGCTACACCCCTCACTCACCACTGGGCCCCAATCACAGGTCTTGAGAAAGACGCACTCTTGACATTTCGGGTCTCTTGCTGTCTGCTCTACCGCACCCAAAGGGGCACCCCTTTCTTCCTCTCCCTGTCAGCTGCTCTTGCTATTGGGAGCACAGATGCCCACTTTGCCCACTAACAGGCTAAAAAGCCAACAGTTGTGACCTGTACAGCCTCTGCCCACATGGGAGGTGCAGGCCCCACTCACCTTAACGGGCCAGGGGGTCATATTGGTGTTCGGTGTAAACCCAGCTTAAGCCCTGGTTCCTTTCTCTCACCCGTTTTGCTCTTTCCCTGTCTCCTTAGGAACTTAAAGCTTCTACAACTCTTGGATGACATCAAACCTTGTCATCTGATCTTTCTCTGTAACTCTGCCTGGCCACAATCTAAGCGAGACTATGGGTCCAAATGGCCTAAATATAGCACTTTTTTTTTTTTTTTTTTTTTTTTTTTTTTTTTGGTTTTGCAAGGTAGGGTCTCACTCTGGTCCAGGCTGACCTGGAATTAACTATGTAGTCTCAGGATGGCCTCGAACTCTCAGCGATCCTCCTATCTCTGCCTCCCAAGTGCTGGGATTAAGGGCATGTGCCACCATGCCTGGCTAAATATAGTACTTTTGATGTCCAAATTCTTACTGATTTAGAAAACTTCTGCCAACATATAGGCAAATGGTCTGAAATTTTTCACTCTGTGTGCATGGCTTCTCTCTGCTCTATCATGGTTTTTGTCTCCGGAGTTGTAAATAGAATAGAAATTTTTTATTTATTTATTTATTTATTTATTTATTTATTTATTTATGGTTCTTTTCGAGGTAGGGTCTCACTCTAGCCCAGGCTGACCTGGAATTCACTCGTAGTCTCAGGGTGGCCTCGAACTCACACAATCCTCCTACCTCTGTCTCCCGAGTGCTGGGATTAAAGGCGTGCGCCACCACGCCTGGCTTAGAATAGAAATTTAAAATGAAAATGCATAGCTTCTAAATGAATGAATGAATGTGTGAGGGGGGAAATGATTGTCTGGAGTCTGTATGAAAAAATGCACTTGAAATGTGTGTATACAAATATGTATGTGGCTCACAGCCCTAAGGCTGTAGAATGATTTCTGTTCTGAACAGTGCCATTTCATTGTGGGGGATGTTCTCCGCCAAGCCCACTGTACTAGACAACGTAGCCAAGTTTTACTGTTGAGTGTCCCCCAGAAGGAACACTAAATGTAATTAAGATCATAAGCAAAAATTCTCCTACTCTTAAAGAGTTGTAAAATGGCAAGATCAGAAGGCTGCCTTGTATCCCCGAGGGAAGTCCAAAACCCTCCCTGGAATTTAGGGGAAAAAAATGGTGCTTAGCTTTCCAGCATAATAGGTGAATGCCAAGTTGCTTATAAGAATTTGCAACTGTTTTAAATTTACCTTATCTCTCTATGCTTCTGTGGGACTACTAACAGAAAAACAGTCTCGACTTATGTTTACATTTAGACGTGCTCGATACTGAATTTGTAAGAAAATTTCTAATGTTTGAATCTGCTTTCATATTTTAAAAAATGTGTTTCAGTAAAGTTATAAAAAAAAAGTTCCAAAATCAATAAATGATAAAATCTATATGTTTATTCTAGATAAATAGTATTAAGTCAAGTCTGGTCTACTCTTTTATAAAAAGTTATTTCCACTCGGGAGGCAGAGGTAGGAGGATCGCCGTAAGTTCAAGGCCACCCTGAGACTACATAGTTAATTCCAGTTCAGCCTGGGCCAGAGTGAGACCCTACCTCGAAAAACCAAAAAAATTTTATTTCAAAAGGCCTTTTATTAAAAGTCTTAGGGTAAGGACAATATAAATTTTTGTTGGTAATTATAAGATGAACTGACTAAAGAAGATAAACTGGAGATAAAACTTTAAATGTTGGAAATGTTTGATGAAAAAGATTGTTACAGAGTAGTTAATTGATAAGAGCAGGCAAGCAAAAAAGCAGTGCATATACAGACATTCTAAACAATACTATCAACCAACTTTATCTAATTGGCATTCATAGATTACTTCAGCCAATATAAAAAATTTAATTTATATGGTATGTTCAGCAAGATAGTTCTATCTACATTGGGGTCATAAGAAATTTCAATAAATTTTAAAGGACTTAAATTCTTCATCTAAAGTGGGACTAAATTAGAAAGCAGCATACATAGAAATTTAAAATGAAAATGCATAGCTTCTAAATGAATGAATGAATGTGTGAGGGGGAAATGATTGTCTGGAGTCTGTATGAAAAAATGCACTTGAAATGTGTATACAAATATGTATGTGGCTCACAGCCCTAAGGCTGTAGAATGATTTCTGTTCTGAACAGTGCCATTTCATTGTGGGGGATGTTCTCCGCCAAGCCCACTGTACTAGACAACGTAGCCAAGTTTTACTATTGAGTGTCCCCCAGAAGGAACACTAAATGTAATTAAGATCATAGGCAAAAATTCTCCTACTCTTAAAGAGTTGTAAAATGGCAAGATCAGAAGGCTGCCTTGTATCCCCGAGGGAAGTCCAAAACCCTCCCTGGAATTTAGGGGAAAAAAATGGTGCTTAGCTTTCCAGCATAATAGGTGAATGCCAAGTTGCTTATAAGAATTTGCAACTGTTTTAAATTTACCTTATCTCTCTATGCTTCTGTGGGACTACTAACAGAAAAACAGTCTCGACTTATGTTTACATTTAGACGTGCTCGATACTGAATTTGTAAGAAAATTTCTAATGTTTGAATCTGCTTTCATATTTTAAAAAGTGTTTGTATTTAGTAAAGTTATAAAAAAAAGTCCCAAAATCAATAAATGATAAAATCTATATGTTTATTCTAGATAAATAGTATTAAGTCAAGTCTGGTCTACTCTTTTATAAAAAGTTATTTCCACTCGGGAGGCAGAGGTAGGAGGATATCAAATAAGTTCAAGGCCACCCTGAGACTACATAGTTAATTCCAGTTCAGCCTGGGCCAGAGTGAGACCCTACCTCGAAAAACCAAAAAAAAAAAAAAAAAAAAAAAATTTATTTCAAAAGGCCTTTTATTAAAAGTCTTAGGGTAAGGACAATATAAATTTTTGTTGGTAATTATAAGATGAACTGACTAAAGAAGATAAACTGGAGATAAAACTTTAAATGTTGGAAATGTTTAATGAAAAAGATTGTTACAGAGTGGTTAATTGATAAGAGCAGGCAAGCAAAAAAAGCAGTGCATATACAGACATTCTAAACAATACTATCAACCAACTTTATCTAATTGGCATTCATAGATTACTTCAGCCAATATAAAAAAATTTAATTTATATGGTATGTTCAGCAAGATAGTTCTATCTACATTGGGGTCATAAGAAATTTCAATAAATTTTAAAGGACTTAAATTCTTCATCTAAAGTGGGACTAAATTAGAAAGCAGCATACATACCTGGGATAGTCCCCCAAAAATATATATATATTGGTTTTTTGAGGTAGGGTCTCACTCTAGCCCAGGCTGACCTGGAATTCACTATGTAGTCTCAGGGTGGCCTTGAACTCATGGCGATCCTCCTACCTCTGCCTCCCAAGTGCTGGGATTAAAGGCATGCGCCACCACACCTGGCTGTTTTTTAAGTTTTTTGAGACAGAGTCTCACTCTAGGCCAGGCTAACCTGGAACACACTCTGTAGTCCCAGGCTGGCCTCAAACTCAAGGCAGTCTTCCTACTCAGTCTTCTGAGTGCCAAGATTAAAGGCATGCACCATCATGTCCACCCTTCTTCCAAATATTCTGATATTAAACAGCATACATCTAAATAATGAATGCATCAGAGAAGAAATCGATTTGTGGGAAAACATTTTGAACTAACTGATCATAAAAGCATATATCAAGCCGGGTGTGGTGGCGCACACCTTTAATCCCAGCACTCGGGAGGCAGAGGTAGGAGGATCACCGAGAGTTCGAGGCTACCCTGAGAATACATAGTTAATTCCAGGTCAGCCTGGACCAGAGTGATTTCCTTCTAGATTTCCCTCACGATCAGGTTACTTACACAGGTCTCAGTGGTTTGCATGGTAATGTAATCACGATGCATTTGTGGAAGGACTCCATATCTGGTCACCATACCCCTTTCAGGACAATGGTCTACTGTCCTTCTCCTGGTACCATCAAGATGGGGGGGGGAGTCCCAAGAGGCACCCAAGTGGATCTTCTGACATATCCCCACCCCCAACCCTGTACTCCTTATAAATCAGAAAGCCTAACTTTCTCCTAATCATGAGAATCAAGTCTCCTGAAAAAAAAAAAAAAAAAAAAAGTCATCTTGCCTACTGGTCTCTGGACACAAACAGTTCAAAGTGCCCAGCAAGTGCAGCTCAGGTGGGCTCTTGTTCTGCATGCTGGCTGAAGTGGTCCTTTCTGTGAAGGCCAGGACCTCTTAGTTTTCAGAGCCAAGAGTTGAGACATGAAATTCACTTGGCTTCTATATAAATTTTAATATTTAAAAATATTTTATTTAGTTATTTTCAAGCAGAGAGAGAAAAACATGGACAGAGAGAAGAGAGGAGAGAGAGAGAAAGAGAGGGGGGGGGAGAGAATGTGTGCACCAGGGCCTCTAGCAGCTGCAAAAATGAATTTCAGATGCATGTGCCACTTTGTACATCTGGATTTACCTGGGTACTAGGGAACTGAACCTGGGTCATTAGTCTTTGCAGGCAAGCATCTTTACTGCTGAGCCATCTCTCTAAGCCCCCATATAAATTTTTTTGGTAGTTTTTCCAGGTTGGGTCTCGCTGTAGCCCAGGCTGACCTGGAATTCACTATGTAGTCTCAGGCTGGCCTTGAACTCATGGTGATCCTCCCACCATGCCTGCTTTTTTTGTTTTTTGTTTTTTATATATTATTTATTTATTTATTTTATTTATTTATTTGAGTGCTGGGAAACAATTAAGAGAGAGAATATGGGTATGCAAGGGCCTCCACGCCAAATGGCATGTTCCCCCTTTGCATCTTTGTTTAGAATGGAACCTTTTTGATTTACAGGCAAATGGGTAACTCAGCCATCTCTCCAGCCCTGTTTTGTTTTTTTGAGGTAGGGTCTCACTCCAGCCCAGGCTAACCTGGAATTCACTCTGTAGTCTCAGGGTGGTCTTGAACTTATGGCGATCTCCCCTACCTCTGCCTCCTGAGTGCTGGGATTAAAGACGTGCACCACACCACGCCCAGCAAATTTTAAAGGATTCACTCTATGGACCCATGTGCTAGTCTCACTGGCCATGTACAGCCATATAATAGTCTTTGCTTTGTATACAACACCCTGGAGGATGGGGTCCTATCTGGCTGAGTGTCCCCTGCAGGAAGAAGCTTACCTTTCCATCACTAGCCCATTGCAATATGCGGGACCAGAAGCTTTAGGTGGTACATTGCATGCAACAGCCAGTGAGTCCCGCCATCAGGGACTTAGACATCTCCTTCCCTCTGATGTGGCCCTCTAGTCTTACCTGTAAGCCTCACTCTTAGTTCTCAAATGGTGGTGCTGGTGAGGCAGTCAAGAAAGGAAAATCCAGGGTTTGCGACACAGCTAAGCGGCAAAGTGCCTAGCATGCAGAAGACCCTGGGTTTGCTTCTCAGAAGCATGCACAAAAAAGCAAAGAAGCGAGAGCTCACTTACACTTGAAAGGTGTGCTTAGTTTTGTTACAGCACATCGCTGGCCCTTCATTCTGTTGTGCAAAGGCCAGATATAGTCAACTCGTCACTTAAACGTTGCTTTGTCCCCTCAAGGAATGGTTCATGTTTGCAATTTGGCATCTGTAATGGCTGCCGGAAGTTTGGCCACTAGGTGGCAGCAGTTGCTAGCTCAGGTCTGAGAACATGGGAGCCGGGGCTGTTAGACCCAATGACACCTCGGTCTCCACCTGGGAGCTGACTTTGCTGCTGGGCCTGTTGTCTGTACTGGGGTAGGAATTTAAATATTTCAGGGACATCATCCCCAGATGACTCTATCCCGCGTGCCAATCACAGCTGGCCTGGGCTTGGCAAGCCTATCTTGGTGTTAGGAGTTTACTCTTTCAAGCTCTTCTTTCGACGCCCGTGATGCTCCTGTTTTCTTTCCCGTTGCCTGTAGAACGAGCCCTTCTTTAGATGTTGCTATTTCTCTCTCCTGTTTTACTCTTGGCTTTCAGCTGCCTGTCAACCATGGATACCTTTTCTTAACTTTTCCCAGAGTTACCAGAGAGCCTAATAACAGCCACACAAGTACACGTATCTGTGATGACTCGTTTCCCCATATTTTTCAAATGTAGGGAATTTAACAGTGCATTTGCCTCCCCAGTTTCTTTTTTTTTTTTTTTTTTGGTTTTTCGTTTTTTCGTGGTAGGGTCTCACTCTGGCCCAGGTTGACCTGGAATTAACTATGTAGTCTCAGGGTGGCCTTGAACTCACGGTGATCCTCCTACCTCTGCCTCCCAAGTGCTGGGATTAAAGGCGTGTGCCACCACGCCCGGCCCCAGTTTCTTTATGTGTATTTTTTTATAAGAGAGAGAGAAAGAGACAGAAAATTGGCACACCAGGGCCTCCAGCCACTGCAATCAAATTCCAGAAGTGTGGACATGTGCACATGTGCTACGTTGTGCAGGCATCACCTTTGTGTATCTGGCTCGCATGGGACCTGGAGAGTCGAGCGTGGGTCCTCAAGCTTCACAGGTAAGCACCTTAAGGGCTAAGCCATCTCTCCAGCCCATTGTCTCCCCAGTTTTAACAATAGATGGAAACTTTGTGCCTGTGTCTATCCCCACGTGGACCCTTTCTCTTTTTACTTCATCATCCCTTTCGAACGGTCATGCTTGAAGCCAATCAACTAGTGACAAGGCGCACAGAAGGTGACTGAATAAAAAGACAAGGAATCTGAGCCCCAGACAGTATGGTGTAGTTACCTCACCAGTCTGCACAACCGCCTTAGATCTTGTTCACTGTACAAGAAAAGTAAACCCGCAGAAGCCACTATATCTTGGTGTGCTTTTGAAATCTTGGATGTGTGTATGTGCATACACACATACACACATGTAGAGATGAGTGGACAACTTTGGGGGTCAGGTCTCGTCTTTCACCTTGTTTGAGGCAGGATCTCTTGTTCACCAATGTATTGACCAAGCTAGCTAGTCCACAAACTTCCAATTCCGCTGTCTGCCTGCCTCCTGTCTTGCCATCGGCATGTGGATTATAAACATGTGCAACTCATCTTGCTTTTTTATATGAGAGCTTAGGATCCAGGCTCTGGCCCTCACATGTGTGCAGCAAATGCTTTACCCACTAAGCCACCTCCCCAGCCCCATTTTAAACTTTTTTAAATTAATTATTATTTTTTATTGACAACTTCTATACTTACATACAAAAAAACACATGATATTTCCATCCCCTCCCCCCATTCCACTTTAGAACTCCGATCTCCATCATATCCCTTCCCTCTCTCCATTAGTCTCTCTTTTAATTTGATGTCATCATCTTTTTCTTCTATTTTGAGGGTCTTGCGAAGGTATTGCTAGGCACTGCAAGGTCATGGATATCAAGGCCAATTTCTGTCTGGGCAGTTGCATTGTAAGGAGTCATACCCTTCCTTTGGCTCTTCCATTCTATCTGCCCCCTCTTCCGCAATGGTCCCTGAGCCTTGGAGGGTGTGACAGAGATGTTTCCATCCTGGGCACTCCTCCATCCCTTCTTCTCAGCACTATGTTGTCTTTTGGGTCATCCCAGTGGTCATCGCCATCTGAAAAGAGAAGGTTCTCTAACCAGAAGTGAGAGTAGCGTTAATATGTGAATATGAACATTAAGCATAGTGCTTTCAGGGAAACTTTAGAAATAACTTTTTAATATTTTGTTTATGTATTTCAGAGAGAGAGAGGCAGAAAGAGAAAGAATGGGCACCACCTTGTACATCTGGTTTATGTGGGTACTGGGGAATTGAACCTGGGCACTCAGGCTTCATAGGCAAGCACCTTAACCATTAAGCTATGTCTCCATCCTATTTTAAACATTTAAATAAATTTTATCCACATGTAAAGAATTAGGTTTCATTATAACATTTTTGAAACAAAATTTGTTTTTGTCACTTCTCTTCCCCATCTTTCTCCCCCATTGTGTCCCCACCAGTGTCCTTTCTGCTTTGATGACACACATGTCCTTTTGTCCTTCTCCCCTTTCTCAGCACCTCCATTCCCCTCTCACAGTCTGTCTCCCCTTTCTCAGCACCTCCGCTCCCCTCTCACAGTCTGTCTCCCCTTTCTCAGCACCTCTGCTCCCCTCTCACAGTCTGTCTAGTTTCATAGGCTATGCCCACTCTCAATCCCCTTATTTACATACATACAATCATTAAATGATAAAATTCAGGGGCTGGGGAGGTGGATCAGATATTAAAGGTGCTTGATTGCAAAGCCAGATTAACAAAGTGTCTGCGTCTGAAGTTCAGTCTGGCATCCGTATTCGTTTCTCTCCCCCCCCCCATCTCTCTAGCTCTTATCACAAATAAATAAAATGTTATTAAAGTTAGGATTCAGGCTAGATAGATAGCTCAGTGGGTAAAGCACTTGCCATGCAAGCATGAATTACCTGAATTTAGATCCCAGAACCCTCATAAAGCTAGACGCCATAATGCTGCGTCTGTAATTCCTGCACACTTAGGGCAGGAAGGGCAGCAGAGGCAGAATATTCTGGAAGCTCACAGAGCAGCTGGCGAACTCAGTAGTGAACAAGAATTGACTCCTGAATGTGTCCTCTGACCTCCACATGCACGTCATGGCTCAAGTGTGCCTGCGCATACACAAACATGCATATACACATTAGCACATCTGCATATGAGGACATGTGATTTTTGACTTGCTGAGATAATACTGTTTATTTCCATCCATTTTCCTAAAAATTTCATAATTTTATTTTCCTTTACTGAATAAAATTCCATGCATCTATGTACCACATCTTCATTATCCAGTCATCAGTTGATGGAGATCTGGCTTCATTCCTTTTCTTGGCTATTGTGAATAGACCAGCAATGAACATGGATATGCAGGTATCTCTGTCATAGGGTAAGGAGTCTTGGTTATATACTTAAGAGTGGCATAGCTAGTGAGTAGGAGTTCCCCTGGTCCCCACATCCTTGTCAGCATTTGTTGTTATTTGATTTTTTTTTCTTTTCTTTATGAGAGAGACAGAGAGAGAGAGAAAGAGAGAGAATGGGCACTGCAGGGCCTTCAGCCACTGCAAATGAATTCCAGACACGTGTGCCCCTTGTGCAAATGTGTGACACCGTACGCTTGTGTCACTATGCATCTGGCTTATGTGGGACCTGGAGATTCGAACATGAATTCTTAGGCTTTGCAGGCAAGTGCCTTAACCGCTAAACCCTCTCTCCAGCCCTATTATTTGATTTTTTTAGGCGATGGGCATTCTAATTGGGGTGAAATGGTATCTAAAAGTATTTTTTATATATTTTTTTATTTATAAGAGGAGAGAGAGAAAAATGAATGGGCATGCCAAAGCCTCATGCCACTGCAAACAGACTTCAGAAAAACTTTGTGATTCTGGCTTCACATGGGTACTGCAAAATCAAGCCTGGGCTGCTGGGTCTTGCAAGCAAGCACCTTTACCTCTCAGGTGTCTTCCCAGCCCCTCAAAGTGGTTTTGACTTACATTGTCTTGATGGCTAATTATATTAAACATTTTAAAAAATACTTGTTGGTTGGCCATTTCTTCTGTTGAGAACTCTATTCATTTCGTCAGCCCATTTATTGATTAACAATTTGTGGGGGGGCTGTTAATTTTTTTGTAGTTCTTTATATATTCTAGATAAGAACCCCTTGTCAGAGGAATAATTAGCAGATTTTCTCCCATTTTTTAGACTTTCAGTTTACTCCGCTGAGTTTCCTTTGCTGGGCAGAAACTTTATTTCATGTAGTCCCATTTGTTGATTCTTGGGACTATTTCCTGTACTGTTGGAGTCCTGTTCAGAAAATTTTTGCCAACATAAGTTGAAATGTTTCCCCTGTGTTTTCTTCTAGTAATTTCTGCATTTCAGGTTTTGAATTAAGGTCTTTGATCCATTATGAATTGATTTTTGGGGGGGGGCGGTTTCGAGGTAGGGTCTTGCTCTAGTCCAGGCTGACCTGGAATTCACTCTGTATTCTCAGGGTGACCTTGAACTCATAGCAATCCTCCTACCTTTGCCTCCCGAGTGCTGGGATTAAAGGCTTGTGCCACCATACCTGGCTTGTGAATTGATTTTTGTGCAAGGTGAGAGATGTGGGTCTAATTTCATTCTTCTGCAGGTGGATATCCAATTTTACTAGCATCATTTGTTGAATAGGCTGTCTTTTTTTCCAGTATATGTTTCTGATGCTTTTGTCAAAAATTATGTGGTCATAACTGTGTGGGTTTATTTCTTGGTCTTTAGTTCGATTGCATTTGTTTACATATCTGTCTGGGGGACAGTATCATGCTGTTTTTGTCATTTAGGCTCTGTAGTATAATTTTTTTTTTCAGTTTTTCGAGGTAGACTCTCACTCTAACTGACCTGGAATACACTAGGTAGTCTCAGGGTGGCCTTGAACTCTTGGCGATCCTCCTATCTCTGCCTCCCAAGTGCTGGGATTAAAGGTGTGCACCACCATGCCCGGCTTTATTTTAATATTTTTATTATTTCTTTGCAAGTAGAGAAAGAGGGGAGAAAGAGAGAATGGGTGTGTCAGGGTCTCTTGCCACTGCAAATGAACTCTAGACACATGTGCCACTTTGTGCATCTGACTTTACATGAGTACTGGGGAATCAAACCCAGGCCATCAGGTTTTGCAAGCAAGCACCTGTGACCATGGAGCCATCTCCCCAGCCCTGTAGGATAACCCTATGTCAGGTGTGTGGTACTTCCAGCAGTGTTCTTGCTGCTTGGGGTTGTTTGGCTATTTGTGGTCATTTCATGTTTTCATATGAGTTGTTGGATTGTGTTTTTCTAGTTCTGAGGTGAATAACTTTGGAATTTTGATGAAAATTACATTGAATGTGTAGATTATTTTATGGTAATATAACCATTTTAATGTTAATTTTTATTTATTTTTTTTAATTTTAGAAAAAGAGACAGAGGGAGAAAGACAACTGATGCATCAGGGCCTCGGCCACTGTAATGGAACATCAGATGCTTGTGCCAGCTAGTGGGCATATGCGTGTTTGTGCTTGCCTCACCTTTGTGTGTCTGGCTTACGTGAGATCTGGTGAATCAAACATGGGTCCTTTGGCTTCACAGGCAAGTGCCTTAATTGCTAAGCCATCTGTCCAGCCCTATAATATTAATTTTGAAAATCCAGGATCAGAAGGCCTCCCCATCATCTGGTATTTTCTTTTAATTATATTCTCAGTGTCTTAAAATTTTCATTATAAGGCTGAAGAGATGGCATAGCGGTTAAGGTGCTTGCTTGCAAAGCCTAAGAACCCAGGTTCAATTTCCCAGAACCCATGTAAGCCAGATGCACATGGTGGCACATGCATCTGGAGTTTGTTCGCAATGGCTAGAGGCCCTGGCATGCCCTTTCTCTCTCTCTCTCTCTTTTCTCTCTCTCTAAAATAAATAAATACAAATAAAATATTTAAAATTTTTTATTATAAGCTGGGTGTGGTGGCGCACACCTTTAATCCCAGCACTAGGGAGGCAGAAGTTGGAGGATCACTGTGAGTTCAAGGCCACCCTGAGAGTACATAGTGAATTCCAGGTCACACTGGACTAGAGTAAAACTCTACCTCCAAAAACAAAAACAAACAGGGCTGGAGAGATAGCTTAGTGGTTAAAGCATTTGCCTGCAAAGCCAAAGGATCCTGTTTCAAGTCTCCAGGACCCACATACAAGGAGGTATACAAGGGGGTACATGCATCTGGAGTTTATTTGCAGTGGCTGGAGGCCCTGGCGTGCCCATTCTCTCTCTTTCCCTCTTTTTCTCTCAAATAAATAAATAAATAGATAAATAAATATTTTTTAAAACTCCAAACACATACACCACTTTGTGCATCTGGCTTTACGTGGGTATTGGGGAATCGAACCTTTGCTGACAGGCTTTCCAATCAAGCACCTTTAACTGCTGAGCCCTCTTCCCAGCCCTGTATGGAGAATCATGTCATCTCTGAATAGGGATAATTTCACTTCTTTCTTTTCTATTTTCATCCCTCCCATATCTTTCCCTTGTCTTCTTTCAACCACTGTATTGAGTAAGAGTGGCAATGGTAAGCAGCCTTGTCTCATTCTAGATTTTAGCAGAACTGTTTTAAGTTTTTCTCCTTTGGTATAATGTTGGCTAAAGGTTTATCATATGAAGACTTTCTTCTTGTTCTGAGGTATGTTCCATCTAGTCCTAATTTTTTAATTTTTTGTTTATTTTTATTTATTTATTAGAAACAAACAGACATAAAGAGAAAGAGGCAGAGAGAGTGAGAGAGAACGGGTGTACCAGGACCTTCAGCCACTGCAAACGAACTCCAGATGCATACACCACCTTGTGCATTGGCTTACATGGGTAATGGGGAATTGAGCCTCGAACTAGGGTCCTTTCGGCTTCACAGGCAAGCATTTAACCACTAAGCCATCTCTCCAGCCTTCTATTCCTTATTTCTCCAGGACTTTTGAATATTATTTATTTATTTATTTATTTATTACTTATTTGCAAGGAGAGAGAGAATGAGGATTGGCAAACTAGGGCCTCTAGCCACCACAGTGCATACACCACTTTGTGCATCTGGCTTTACATGGGTACTGGGGAGTCAAACCTGGATCATTAGGCTTTGTAGGCAAGTGCCTTAACCAATGGGTCTTCTCTTCAACCCAAAATCTTTTTTTTTAAATGATTTTATTTATTTTTGGAGAGAGACACAGAGAGAGACAGACAGAGAGGGAGAGGGAGACAGATAGAGATGGGCAAGCCAGCAGTCTCTCAGCTGCTGTGAATGAAATCCAGATGTGTGTGTCCCCTTGTGGGCAAGTGCAGCATTGCGCCCTTGCACCACTTTGCATCTGGCTAAACGTGGGACCTGGAGATTGGAACCAGGTTCTTAGGCTTAGCAGGCAGGCGCCTTAACCTCTAAGCCCTCTCTCCAACCCCCAAAATCTTTTTTTGAGGTAGGGTCTCACTCTAGTCCAGGCTGACCTGGAATTCACTATGTAGTCTCAGAGTGGTCTTGAACTCATGATGATCCACCTACCTCTACCTTCCAAGTGTTGGGATTAAAGGCATGTGCCACCACACCCGGCAATGTTTTACTTTTTTATATCTTGGGTTTTTTTTTTCAAGGTAGTGTCTCGCTGTAGCCCAAGCTGACCTGGAACTCACTGTAGTTCCAGGCTGGACTCAATCCGTCTACCTCTGCCTCCAGAGTGCTAGGATTAAAAAAGTGTGCCACCACACCTGGCTTCCAGGACTTTTATCATAAAGGATTAAAGATATGTGCCACCACACCCGGCTCTTAATGTGTTTTGAATTCAGTTTGCCAGTATTTTGTTGAGAATTTTTATATCTATATCCATAAGAGAAATTGACTCTACAGTTTTATTTTATTGTTATTGTATTTACCCAGTTTTGTTATCAGAATAATACTAGCTTCATAGAATAAATATGGTAGTATTTCTTCTCTTTCTACTTTGTAAGCCACTACATTTTGGATTTCTATTACAATTTGTATTAGGCAAGGTTCTCCAGAGAAGCAGAATAGATAGAATGAATGTGTGTTCTAAAGAGGACTTAGTGGATTAGCTTACAGGATATGATCTAGGCAGTGTAACAATAGCTGTCTGCAGGCTCGAGTGTCAAGGAGCCTGGTAGCTGCTCCGTCTACAAGGCTGGAAGCCTCAGCAGTCCCAAAGTGGCACAGAAGGCCTGGGGGATTCCTCAGGAGTGCTTGGTCTTCTGTCCACATGGGAAGGTAGAAGACATTGTTCCCAATATCCATGAGAGATAGCCAAAATAGAGTAGATGCACAAGAGGGCCAGGCACAAAGGCCCGCGTTCTCTCTGAGCTTCATTATACATAGTCCACCACTGGAGGGGCAGCCCACTGGGGCGGGAGGACTTCCTCCTCAGCTAATCCTTCCTGGAAACACCCTCCCAGGACCCTCCTCCCAAGAAATGTGTCTCTTCCTTGATTCCTAATCTGATCAAGGTGGCAATAGTACTTAACCATGACCCAAACAAATGCAGCTCATCTTCACTGTGTGATTATGAAAGTGTTTTGTTAATAAATTCATAACTGAATAAGTTGCTAGTAATGATTACTCACCAGAACTATCAATACTGACTTATAAAGAGAAATATAATCTGTAGCTTTAAATTTTCCTGCAGCACTCACTGGAACCCTGGACATTTTTTAAACATCATGTGGCACCAACCACTTAAGGACCATATCATTCCCATTTTACAAATATTTTTCCCAAGAATAGAAAACCAAGATGCACTCAACAATCTAATTGTTTTTGGATTGACTTTAAGAAGAAATCATGGAAGAGATTTTTTGTAAACTGGTTGGAAGAAAAGGTTTTCTTGGGCAAGATATTAAAAGTGCACCCCAGACAGGAAATGACTGGAAATTAGCCTACATTAGACTGTAGAGCTTCTTTTCCTCAAAATACTTCATAAAAAAATGAAAACTTAATCCAAAAAACTATAAAAATGTATTTGCAATATACATTTAACTGTCAAGAGATATAATCAGAATATATAAAGAATTTCTATGAATCAATCAGTTAGAGACAACCCAATAAAAATCTGGACAAAAATCATAAATAAGCATTTTACAGGAGAATAAAACCTAATATATAATAATAAGTATGGGGGGAGTCTGTCTTAGTAGCAGTTAGGGAGCTACAAATTAAATTGCAAGGAAGTGTCATTTTAAATCTTTCAAACAGGCAAGAATTAATAAATCAGACAATTTCAAATGGATGTGGAACAAAGGAATTCCTCAGCACTGCAATTGTGAGGTAAGCCTATACCAACACTTGAGGGAAATGTGCTTTAGAAAGTTGATGCTAATAACATATAAGCTGGCCGCTTCGCTCCCAGACATAGACCCAGTGAAGCCATAGCTCATATGTTCCAGGAGTCACACAAGAATGTTCATAGCAGCCTGGTTGCCATAGCAAAATACTGAAAACACTCTGCCTGTCCAAGAATAGGAGAACGGAGAAAATTCACAGGAGGGAAAATGAATGAACTGCAGGATCGGCAAGGATATGTCTCAGGCTCTTAACATTGAATAAGAAGAGGAAATCGTAGCAGTAAACATAAAAAAGGAGCGTGATTATGTTTTACGTAAAGTCCAGAAACCTGCGAAAGTTGGTGTGATTTATTTAGGCAAACCTGAGCCCATGTTGATACATAAAGGAAACCGAGGAAATTATGAAAAAAAAAAAAAAAAACACTTCGGGATGATGGTCATATTTGGCAGGAGAAAATAGCTTTCATCTCATCTGTCACTGCATAACAAACTACCCCAAAACTTAGTAACTTAGAAACAGCTATGTATTACCTCATGGTTTCTGCAGACCGGAATTTAGGTCCTCTATCTCCTGGGCTACAAGGTGTCTGCTGGGACCAAAATGAACTGACTTGCCTGAAGAGGATCTGTTTCCAAGCCCACTCCTAGGATGGCTTTCAGGCCTCGGTCCCTCCATCGTAGGACTGAGGGTTTTGGATCCTGATAGCTAGCTCTCTAACATGGGTTTGCTTCTCTATAGAGCAGCTTTCACAAGGCTCTGGCCTCACCAGCATGGACCAGTGACGGACCAGGAGAGGTGGGCCAGCAAGATCCCAGACCCTGTTACCGCCCATTCTCACTTCAGCCGTGTAGACTATTAAAAGCAAGTTCCTAGGTGTAGCTCACCCTGTCCTGAGGCCCCTCCATGGCCTTGGTTGTCCCTCCCACCAGGCGTTGACTTGAGCTTCCTAGCTAAGGGAAACCCTGTGCCCCGGAGCACCTTCGCAGACTGCTCCCCATAGGAGCCATTCCATCTCCAAGCCTAGCGACCTATGCAACACCTCTCCCAGGAGCCCCATCCTCTCTCTCCAGCTCACCCTAGTAGTTCCACCTTGCCCATCTCTAGGGAAGATTGCCCTACCAGGCTGTACGGCTCTTGGTAGACAGGGAGAGCTCCCTGGGCCAAAACCCAGAACATGAGTGGGTAGAACAGTGCAGACCAAGGGAAGGGCGTGGACATTTCTGTAGCTAAATATGGCTGGACACAGTGAGGGATTGAATAACAGTTCCCAACAAGGGGCTGTATTGCCAAAGGAGTGATTTTTTTAAAAATCACTTTTCAGTGCTTTTGAATGGCACATAATGAATTGTAGATTCGCGGTTGTTTGAATCATTATACTTAACCATTCTTCTTTCCTTTTTTTTTTTTTTTTTTTTTTTTCAAGCAGGGTCTCACTGTAGCCCAAGCTGACCTGGAATTCACTCTTTAGTCCCAGACTGACCTCAAACTCACAGTGATCCTCCTATCTCTGCCTCCTGAGAGCTGGGATTAAAGGCATGTGCCCCACATCCAGCTATAATTAATAATTCTTATGAGGATTTGTAAAGTTCCAAATTAGATGTTTAATTTTAAATTTTAACTTCAAACCTTCAAAAATTACCAGAACAGTATACTTAACTCCTCTGTGCTCTTCACTTATTGTTAACCAGTGTACTAACATCTTGACATATTTACTGTGTATTTGTGTGTACACATGCATGTATTAGTCAACAGAATCCTCAAACATGTCCATGTCCTTGTCCCAGGAGACCATGACTATATTGTGTTAGAAGGCAAAAGAGAATTAAGGTTGCAGAGCAATTTAAGAATCCTGATCAACTGACTATAAGATGAATAGATTATCTTGCTTTATTCAGGCAGACTCAATTGGACCACAAGTATCCTCATAATCTGGAAGAAAAGGAGCAAAGAGTCAGCACCAGAGAGATGGCATTGTGAGAATGATCAGCTAGGTATTGCTGGATTTTAAGATGAAGAAGGCTATGCGCCAAGGAATGCAGGCAAATCCTGGAAGTGGGACAAGGCAGGAAAACAGATTTACTCCTGGAACTTCCAGAAAGGAATGCAGCCCACAGGGACCCATTTCAGATTTCCTCTGACTCTCCTAACTGTAAGATAATAAATCTGTGGTACTTACAGCCACTAGGTTTGTGCTACTTTGTTGTATTAGTCAGCTTATTCGGTGTAGTGACAAAATGCCCTAGATAACCTACTTAAAAAAGCACAAGGTTGATTATGGCTCCTGGGTTCAGGACATGGTAGATTGGTTCCATTGCTTCTGGGGGCTGTGGCGAGGCAGAATAGAGAGGTGGAAAATATATGGGGAAGGAAGATGATCACTTTGTGGCAGCTTTGAAGAGAGAGAAGGGGCCAGGATCCAGCACCCCTTCAAGGACACACCCTGATAACTTAATTTCTCACCGGGCCCTATCTCTTTTTAAAATTAATTAATTATTTATTTATTTGCCCGTGTGTGTGCACACACACACATGTGTGAGCCAGAGTCTCATGGCTGCGAGTCAATACATGTTTGGCTGTACATGGGTAGTAGGAAAATGAACCTGGGGTTGCAGGCTTTGCAAGCAAGGGCTTCTAACTGCTAAGCCATCTCCCCAGCCCCTGTCATGCCTCTTTACTTTCTTATTTGGGACTGTTTTTAGTTTTTTTTTTTTTTTTTTTTTTTTTTTTTTGGTTTTGCGAGGTAGGGTTTCACTGTGGTCCAGGCTGACCTGGAATTAACTATGTAGTCTCAGGGTGGCCTCGAACTCTCGGCAATCCTCCTACCTCTGCCTCCCGAGTGCTGGGATTAAAGGCGTGCGCCACCACGCCCGGCTAGTTTTTCACTTTTTATTTTATTTTATTTTATTATTTTTTTTATTTGAGAGCGAGAGATACAGAAATAGGCAGGTAGAGAGAGAGAGAGAGAGAGAGGGAGAGAATGGGTGCGCCAGGGCCTCCAGCCACTGCAAACGAACTCCAGATGCATGCACCCCCTTGTGCATCTGGCTTACGTGGGTCCTGGAGAATCGAGCCTCGAACCGGGGTCCTTAGGCTCCATAGGCAAGTGTTTAACGGCTAAGCCATCTCTCCAGCCCATAGTTTTTCACTTTTAAGAAACTGATTTTTTTTGAAAGCATGAGCTAATTCCTGTGTAGAAAGACCTGCACTTTGTCTTATTTTGTTCTTATGATTCTACACTGGACCACGGATACCACAGAAGCAATATTGTGTGATTGCACAAGTCTACTCCTGAAACTACTAGAAAATAATTACCAGTGCAACTCAAGTTTTAAATGTGGTGAAAAAAAAATTTAGAATAAAAAATCCACCCCAATGTTTCTATCAACCTAAACATCATAGTAGAAAAAGGCTTTAGAACAGGTTTGAGTAAGGTGCCATTCACGTTCAGAAACTCCAGGGGGCGCCAGCACCTATGGTCCAAGTGGGTTCCTCCTCTCCTGGCTGTGGAGCAGGCATTGAGATCCTATGGCAGGAACCCAGGAGTGTCCCCGGAATCTGTTCCATTCACGTTTTAGGAAAACTCTCAAGATGCCCAGGATCCTGGTAAGTTACAATCATTGGGATGTGAAAGGAAATAAAGAAATATTTTATAGTCTTCTGTGATAAGGGCCAATTAAAGTTAAGCTGAATAAATATGTTTACTATTAGGTTCTTGCCCTTTAACATACTGTTTAAGCCAGGTGAGTAGTTAACAATCTTATCACTTGTGAGGCTGAGGCAGGAGGATTGTCACCAGCCTGGGCTCCACAGTACATTTCAGGCCAGTCTGTGCTACGGTATGAAACCCTATCTCAAAAGAACACAGCACCTATTCCATTTAGTGCTGGCGAATACATCTAAGTGTGTGCTGCACATGAACCAGTTTGTGATTTAATACTGTAACTGAGCTAGCATGAGATTGTGGTGTTAAAAATAGCAGCTGAGTTTTTCCAGATTCCCGCCCCAAAGGAGAAGAGGCTGCAAAATATTGACACTGAATCGTTAAACACGATTCAATTCTTATGCTAATTTTATCTGTGATACATCCCCTCTTGATTTCTCTCTAGCCCCTCCCAGCTTTTCTGGGATAGGATTTTATGCTGATTTGAGCGGGTATTAGCACAAATGCTTTGCCATGTCACTCAGGAAATCAAGGATTTAAAGTAATATTGTGTTTATTGGTGCAATTTCCTCTTAGAATGGGGGGGGGGAGGGTTTCACTTTAAAGCAGGTGGGAAAAGGGGAAGAACGCAGGCCTGCAGTAGCCTGTCCCAGCCCTTCCCTTATCCCTCACGCACTGAGAATGTATTTTCAGCCCATGAGAACACAGAATATAGTCATCAGCTTTCTTGTTTATTTGTTCATTCATATTCAGCAAATGTTTACTGAATTGCCGGCATCCTGGCAGAGCTCACTACAGTCTTTCATTGCATATGGCGAAAGACCACTGAATTGTGCTCATACTACCACTTGTGAGAGCGTGACCTTGCAGGCGAGCAGCTTTTTTTTTTTTTTTAATTTTTATTTTTTTGTTTTTTTCAAGGTAGGGTCTCACTCTGGTCCAGGCTGACCTGGAATTAGCTATGTAGTCTCAGGGTGGACTTGAACTCATGGTAATCCTCCTATCTCTGCCTCCCTAGTGCTGGGATTAAAGGCATGCATCACCACGCCCAGCTAGGCGAGCAGCTTTTAAAGGCCTTGTAGGAAGAATCTGCATTTATCTTATGTGCCCTAAAGTTCCATATTAGGGAAATGGGACAGATTTCAAGAGCAGGAGGTCTGGCTCACTATGCCACATAAGTAGTTCTGCCCATCAAGGCAGTGAACACCATGCCCACAAGTGAGACAGTGGATGGGGGAAACTTGTTCAAGCAACTGATCACCTGGGGGCATCAGGATCACTATAGTTCTCCACTTCAAACCCCAAGTCTGGCACCTAGTCTGGAAACTTGAGGAAGTCATTTCCTGTTTTCCCAACTATAAAAGGAGAATTATGAGACTTCTACAGCAGGGCTGCTTTGGACATTAAATTTGATAAGCGCTTGTGAGAAAGCCTGGTGCACACACAGTGAAAAGCCAGGACATACAGGGTCCTTCATGGCCCCAGTTAGGAGAAAGCAATTGGGTGCTGCCTCATCCGAACTCTGAATCTTCTTGTCCTGCTCAGAGAACCTTTGTTTGACCTCAACCTTTGTTCTTCCAAGAAGGAAACAAGTGACACTGGAAAGGAAAGAAATGGGTACAGAAGGCATTTCTTCTTGTTTCAAAAATGAAAAATAGAGCCATGGTGGTGCAGGCCTTTAATCCCAGCACTCGGGAGGCAGAGGTAGGAGGATCACTGTGAGTTCCAGGCCACCCTGAGACTACATAGTGAACTCCAGGTCAGCCTGAGCTAGAGTGAGACCCTACCTCAAAAATAAATAAATAAATAAATAAATAAATAAATAAATAAATAAATAAATGAAAAAATAGGGCTGGAGAGATGGTTCAGCACTTAAGGTGCTTGCCTGCAAAGCTTAATGACCCATGTTCAATTCCCCAGTACCCATGTAAAGCCAGATGCACAAAGTGGCACGTGCATCCGGAGTTCATTTGCAGTGGCTGGAGGCCCTAGTGTACCCATTCTGTGTCTCTTTTCTCTCTCTCCCTCTCTCTGTTTCTCTCTCTGCTTGCAAATAAATTAATTAATTCAAAAATAAAACTGAAAAATATACATGAAAACCACAGACCTCTTTAGGTCAGTAAGTTGAGTGTCTATTTGATTCCTATGGAGAAGAGGACGGAAATAATCACACTGTAAATTCATCTCGCCAAAAGTTCTGCAAAGCCAAGGCTATGTGGGGAGATTAGAACGTCGCTCAGGTTTTTCATAGAGACTGCTTGGATTATCAAATATTTCATGCTGGCTCCTCTCATACCCTGCCCCCTGGGACTTCAGAATAAGGACTGACAGTGGGACAGTGTGCCTGAGGGAGCTTGTTTCTCTGGCCACATCTCAGGCTGAGAGCTTGCTGGTATAAATGTGTCACAGAGGCATATCCTTTGAACAAAGCCTCAGGAGATGATAGGACATTCTCCACTGATGAATTACCCTACCCAAGCAAATTTCAGAGTCTTTTTTTCTAAAGGTTTAAAAAAAAATTTTTTAATGTAGTTTATTTTATTTATTTGAGAGAAAGAGAGAGAGAGAGAGAGAGAGAATGGGCATTCCAGGGCCTCCAGCTACTGCAAACAAACTCCAGATGCATGCTCCCCCTTGTGCATCTGGCTTATGTGGGTCCTGGAGAATCAAACCAGGATCCTTTGGCTTTGCAAGCAAACGCCTTACCGCTAAGCCATCTCTCCAGCCCTAACTTTTTTTTTTTTTTTTTTTTAAAGTCAGGATTCTTTTTTTCCAAATATGTTATTATTTATTTATTTATTTGAGAGAGAGAGAGAGAGAGAGAGAGAGAGAGATCAGAAATAGGCAGGTAGAGAGAGAGAGAGAGAATGGGTGTGCCAGGGCCTCCAGCCACTGCAAACGAACTCCAGATGCGTGCACCCCCTTGTGCATCTGGCTTACGTGGGTCCTGGAGAATCAAGCCTTGAACTGGGGTTCTTAGGCTCCACAGGCAAGCGTTTAACCACTAAACCATCTCTCCAGCCCTTTTAAAAGTTTTCATTGACAACTTCCAAAAATATAAACAATATACCATGATTAACTGGAGAGTCATTTAGGAAAGTATGCATTGATAGCAACGGCTGGGTGCTTCTGTATAAATAGACAGACATGTTGATGGACATAGTGCTCATTCTTTCCCAGCTTTCTTAGAGGTTTGGGGCTTACATGGTGTGGTAGACAGCCTCAGGTCACTGGGATGAACATCCAGACCAGATACAGTTTATGGGAGGAAGAAGGGATTTATTTGAAGTTTGCGGGTCCAGGGACAGGAGAAGTTGTCACCCCCCTTTCATAGATCCAAGGAGAGAGAGAGAGAGAAAAACATGACCAAAAAGCAAGCAAGCACACTTCAAGAACTAGAGGCAAAGCACTTTGCATATCTTTAGACTGGAATTCTAAATCCATTCCCACACCTTAGGGCTGGACTCTAAGATCTATCCAGTGATACCAAGTTACAAGCCTGGATAAAATTCCTGAATCAATTGGGGGAGCATCCATTCAAACTACCACATTCCGCTCCTGCCCCCAAAAGATTCTTGTATTTGGTTCAACATGAAAGGTTCCCACCATCTTTACCAACTTAAGATAGTTCCCCAAAGTCCCAAGTCTCCTCTGAGATTTAAGACTGTCTTTTAGTTATGAGTCCTGTAAAATCAAAACAAGTTATATACTTTCAACATATAAAGACACAGAGTAAACATTTTTAACTGCTTTAAGGCATAGCAAGGAGAGACTGGAATAATACAAACTCAATAACCATCAAATAAACATCAAACTTCTGCAGTTCAAGTCTGATATACCCAGTGAATGACATGCTCTGGATTTTCCAACTCCGTCCTTCCAGCTGGACTGAGCAACCAGGGAAAACTTCCATCCTGAGCCAACAGCCTTCATGGAAGCCTTTGCACAGTCTGGGTATATCCAAAACATCTTCAGGTCTCCATGTAAATCATGGTCTGGTCCATCTTCCAATGGCTTTGCCAGCCTATCAGGGTCATCATGCCCTGCCTCATGCCACATTTCAGCAGTGGATCATGGAATCGTGTGTACTTCACCCTATGAATTTTTCATGCTTCCAAAACCAGTACCAGGTATGCAGGATACAACCATATTCTTAATTCAGACAAAACAAATCATGACTTTGAAGAGCAGGTTCCTTTTTTTCAGTCATCTCCTTTCAAAAGGGTTTGCATTTCTTTCTTTCTTTCTTTCTTTCTTTCTTTCTTTTTTTTTTTTTTTTTTTGAGGTAGGGTCTCACTCTGGTCCAGGCTGACCTGGAATTAACTATGTAGTCTCAGGGTGGTCTCGAACTCACAGCGATCCTCCTACCTCTGCCACCTAAGAGCTGGGATTAAAGGCATGAGCCACCACACCTGGTTTAAGAGTTTGAATTTCTAATATTTAGTCTTCCTGGGGTGGAATCACCTTAGGCATTTTCTCCATTGTTTTAATATAAAGCAGTTGGGCCATCTTCCTTAACATTGCTAATGTATTTGACAATAGCAGCTTCTAAAACCAGTCTCTGTGCCAGCAATTTTAAACTTGCTTGAACTTTTACAACTTAAAAATCTTAAATCTTGGGCTGAAGCAATTAAGGTGCTTGCCTGTGAAGCCTAAGAACTCATGTTCAAATCTCCAGGTCCCATGTAACCCAGACACACAGTGACACAAGTGTGCAAGGTCACACATGTACACAAGGAGGTGCACACATCTGGTATTTATTTGCACAGCTGAAGGCCCCGGTGTGCCCATTCTCTCTTTCTCTCTCTCTCCCCTCTCTGCCTCTCTCTAAAAAAAAAAAAATTCTTAAATCTCTCAGTCCCATATATTTAGCCAAGTACATTAGTTCACAAATTTAACCTTCATCAAACTCCTGGGCATGGGCAGCAGAATGCAACCAGCCCTTATGCCAGTATTCCAGTTTCAATAAAGTTCACTGCCATCTTTCCTTCCCCTTAGAAAGTTCATAAGCTAAGCCTCCAAATACAATTATCTCTGCACGTAGCATTTTCAAACTCATCAGAATAGTCCATAATACTTGGATTACCACTCTAAAAGGTGTCTTCAGATGCAAGCACGAATTTTTCCATTCCTCTAGTATACAAGTTCCAAAAGACCAAAATCCATATGGTCAGATTCATCACACAGCAACTCTATACCACTCCTGGTACCAATTCTGTGGTAGACAGCCTCAGGTCGCTGGGTTGAACCTCCAGACCAGATACAGTTTATGGGAGGAAGAAGGAATTTATTTGAACCTTACAGATCCAGGGGAAGTTCCATAATGGCAGAAGAAGTTGATCCACCTTTCACAGATCCAAGCATAGAGAAAAGCCACCACCAAAAAAAAAGCAAGCAAGCACGCTTCAGGAAATCCAGGCAAAGCTTTAGCACTTTGCATATCTTTAGAGTGGAATTTAAAATCGACCCCCAGACCTTAGGGCTGGACCCTAGAATCTTTTCCATCACACCAAGTACAAGCTTGAATAAAATTCCTGAATCAATTGTGGGGTCATCCATTCAAACTACTACACATGGTTACATGTCTCAAAAACACAGCTGTTTAGCCAGGTGTGGTGGCACATGCCTTTAATCCCATCACTGGGGTGGCAGAGATAGGAGGATCTCCATGAGTTCAAGGCCACCCTGAGACTACAGAGTGAATTCCAGGTCAACCTGAGCTAGAGTGAAACCCTACCTCAAAAAACAAAACAAACAAAAAAAAAAACACAGATGTTTTAGCATCAAGACTTTCCCAATGTATTCTGTTTCCTTACCTAATAAATGGGAATGATGATACCTGCATCCTAGATTCCAGAAAGACAGGAAGCATCTATCAGGAAAGGGCATACCTCCTGTTGTAGGCTCCTGCCTGTTCTAGAGGCAACAGAGGAAGCTGTCTTCTGCCAGCCATGTTCAGCATAGACAGGACCCTACAGAAGGGCCCTCTTGGAGCCTTTTACTCATCATGCTGACTGGAGAGGAGGAAGATTGACAGGTGCAGGCTGAGGTGTAGGGCCCTGAAAGGTATGGGGTGGTCCCACATGGCATTTGCTATGTAAATCAAGACATGATTGTACTTGTCTCATTGGATTAAAACTTTGTTGAGGGTCATTTGCCATTTCAAAAAGTCACAATGCCACATTCAATACGAGTCCTGTATTTGAGTGAAAAACCACTCATCACTGCACCTAAGATGCCTTCCTGCCAGTGAGCTTGCCTGTGAGCATTGGAATCTGACTGCTCCATTGAGACTGCCAGGCTAATTGTACCTAAACATTCACATACGTATCAATACATCTGATGATAAATTACATTTTGTCACTCGCAAAATAGAAATTATATCATTATATATATTACACAATTATAGTTATTTAAGTATCATATAATTTTAATTATTCTCTTATATAAATTCATATTATTATAAATTACTTGCTTTTTATTTCTCCTCTATATTAGAATTAGGATATTAGGATTAGAATTAGATTTGCCCTGATTTAACAGTTATTTTCCTTCCTTTCTTTCCATGTATCTATTTATTCTGCTATAAGAGTCATACTGTGTATTGCAGTCACCTTCTCATTGCTGAGACAAAACACTGGACTAAATGTAGCTGACGGGAGGAAAGGGTTTATTATGGTTTACTGTGTAAAGTGGAAGTTTCATCATGGTAGAAAAGTTTGGTAGAGCGGGGGCTGTGCCTCCTGTCTTGTTGCAGCACCTGAGAAATAACAGCAAGAATGAGCTAGCTAGCACTAGAAAAGGGAGCAGGGCCAGAAAACCTCCAACCCTGCCTCCAGCAGCACACCTCCTCCAGAAAGGCTGCTGCTCCCAAATGTCCACCAGCTGGGGACCAAGGATTTAAAATACATGAAGCTATCAGAAACGTCTCATTCAACCCATCACTTTGTGTAACCCAGCCTGGCCTGGAACTCATTATGCAGCCCCTGCTGACCTCGAACTTACTGTGTAGTTCAGGCTAGCCTCAAACTTGTGATCCTCCTGCCTCAGTCTCCAAAATGCTAGGATCAGAAGCACATGACACCATGACTGGCAAGACTTACTATTTATAAATATAAATACAGGTTGTGTTCTTTTCTCCCCTGGCCTCTGCTCCTGTTTCCCTGGGGTCCTCCTGGGTGGGTTATGGTATTCAATGTGGGGTCATGAAGGCCTCAGTCAGTCTCTGCTGGAATAGTGGGGGCAGGGAGGACCATGCCTCTGGATATTCCTACCCACTCTGTGGCTCTTACAATCTTTCTACCCCCTCTTTCGAAATGTTCCCTGAGCCAACTTACAGTTTTTGACACTGGTCCCGAAGCAACACTTATTTAGTAGAAATGACACTGCAAAGTTTGGAATTTTTTTT
This sequence comes from Orientallactaga sibirica, assembly GCA_036365145.1. Taxonomy (NCBI): domain Eukaryota; kingdom Metazoa; phylum Chordata; class Mammalia; order Rodentia; family Dipodidae; genus Orientallactaga; species Orientallactaga sibirica. The sequence goes on from JAEOAD010000009.1 coordinate 33,404,248, forward strand.
CCTCTGAGCTAGTAATAAGTGGTATGATACTCTGTTGTAGTGCTGGGCATCAAGGCGCCTCAGCCTACAGGGAGCCAGCCATCACGAGGTGTGCCAGCCGTACTGTGCACTATTCTGTGCTGTATTCAGCATGCTAGGTGTAGTGGTTGTCTTTTCCATTTGTGACATTTCCATCGTACGGTGAATCTACCAAGGGGCAATCCCATTTTAAGTCGAAGAGCACCTATATATTGATTTGGGTATTTTACCTGAGAATTTTGTTTTAAGATAGTGAAGGGTCCCTTGCAAAATATTTTTCCTGCAGGTAGAAGTTTCCCCAGCATGTCTGAAAAGCTTCTAAGCTGGGAGATCACTGAGGTTCTAGAAGTCTGCAATTCTGAATTGCTTCTGCTTTTCTGTTTGCTTGCTTTTGTTTGTTTAGCTGGTTGTTGCTGCTGCTGTTGTTTGAGATAGGGTCTCAAGTAGCCCCACGTGACCTCAGACCCACTATATAGCTGAGAATGAGGTTCAGTGTCGACTCCTCCTGCCCAAGGTGTAGAATTACAGGCAGATACACCACACTGATCTTTGTGCAGCGCTGGGAATCAAACCCAGGGCTCTGTGCATTCTAGACAAGCACTCTACCCACTGAGCTACATCCCCAAACCTGCTTCTGCTTTTCATGTTCGTCTGCCTGGAGCAAAACAGCCAAATAGGTAGTTTAATCAAGACAGAGGTCTGGGGGATGTAGAGATGGCTTAGAGGTTAAGCACTTGCCTGTGAAGCCTAAGGACTGCAGTTTGAGGCTCGAGTCCCCAGTACCCACAAAAGCCAGATGCACATGGTGGTGCATGCATCTGGAGTTTGTTTGCAGTGGCTGGAGGCCCTGATGTGCCCATTCCTCCTCCCTCTCTCTCCACCTCTTTCTCTGTCTGTTGCTCTCAAATAAATTAAAAAAAAAATTAAAGACAGAGGGGTGTTTCTCTCTTGTAAATGAAGTTTTAAAAAAGGTCATGGGAGCTGGCATGGCAGTTGCAATGGTCACTAGGGACCCGGCCTCCATCTCTGCTCCTCTTCCCTTATCTTTAATGGCAGGCTTTCATTTTCAAGGCCAGGTCCAGGATGAAACTCGTAGCAGTGACCTGCTCATTGCTGGCATAAAACACCTAACCAGAAGCAGCTTATGGGAGGAAAGGGTTTCTTTCAGCTTACCATTTCACAAAGTTTCATCACGGCCAGGAAGGCATGGCATGAACAGAAAGCTAGAGGTCCTATCTTGTCTTATCAGCAGGGAGGAAGCAGCAAGAGTAAGCTAGCCTGAACACCCAGCGGGGCTGGACTAAGAAACCTCAGGGTGTGCCTCCAGTGACACACCTCCTCCATCAAAACGCCACTTCCCAAAGGCTTCACCAGCTGGGGATTAACTATGAGGCTTAATTACAAACACACGATGCTATGGGGGACATTCCACATTCAATCTACCACGCCCTGGAGCTCCTGTCGTCACGGTCACAGCCTGGGCAGGAAGCTAAGTATAGGAGGAGGACAATGGGTGTCCTGCAGCTGTCTGTCCCCTTCTACAGAGCTTATCCAGACGTCCCATCCAGCAGCTGCTGCTCATCCCTTTGCCCCCCGCCCAACTGTAAGGGAGGCTGGGAAATGGCAGCTTTCAGCTGAACATATTGTTCGACAGAATGAAATAATTCTGGTAATAAAAAGGAAGAAAGGCTATCGTAGTAACATTTAGTCATTTCGGTGGCTGTTTCTCAGTGTGGATACTGCAGAAAGACCACCCTCCCCAGATGCACAGAGTTCCTGGTTGTCAAAAGAACAAAGCTTGTGGAGTCCAAGAGACAAGAATCTGATCATAGCCCCATCCACCAAGTGTTTGCACTGACCTTAGCCAAGTGACTTTGCCTCCAAGTTTCACTTTCCTTGTCTGTACAAAGAGGACAGAAATAGAAACTACCTTCTGGAGTCATTGTGAGGTTTAAATAAGAAATTGTTTGTAAAAAGCTCTGCCAAAGCCCTGAGTAGCATTTTACCTCCTCCTACCCTAGCTAAACACTTAACAATAGCACTGTCGGGCCAGGTAAGGAAGCGCAAAGCACTGTTGCATACAGCTCGGTGAGCAGAGGAAAGGGTCTCTAGGAAAACACCCGCCTCACACCTGTCAGCTCTTGGCCAGTGACTCTGCGGGAAGGATGCGAAGACAGCTGGGCTTGGTTTTTCTGGGCTTTTCTCCATGATCCTTTCCGGCAGGGCCAGCCAGAGGCCAAAATCTTGAGCACAGTCAAGTCACTTAGCAGCATCTGCCTTCCCCTGGCTGCATAAGAAAAGCTCTGCCTGATGACAGTGTGCACCGAGCACCCATGCCATTTCCAGAAGACACACTTTCAAAATGACTGTGCTTCCTTAAGCACCATGTACCTCGAAAGGAACTGGGGCACCTTGGAAGTATGACCAGTTGCAGGGCTGGGGCAGGATCTTTACATGATAGCTCACCCCAGCATGAGGGAACTACCAGAAAACCAGTTGGAAAGACACAGAGCCCAATAGGAAGGAGTGTTTGCTGGTCAAAGGCAAGACAATTTGAGCATCAGAAAGAAGAATGAATACGATTTATGGAGATATATACTCAGTATACTTTAAATAGCACTAAAACTTACTGTGGCTTTTCTTGTTTAAGACTGATAGGCGAGCCAGGCGTGGTGGCACATGCCTTTAATCCCAGCACTTGGGAGGCAGAGGTAGGAAGATCACCATGAGTTCAAGGCCAGCCTGGGACTACATACTGACTTCCAGGTCAGCCTGGGCTACAGTAAAACCCTACCTCATAAAACCAAAAAAAAAAAAAAAAGGCAATAATTCATAATTCTTTTTTCCCTTTTTTTCTTTCTTTTTTTTCTTTTTCTTTTTGGTTTTTCGAGGTAGGGTCTCACTATGTAGTCTCAGGGTGGCCTCGAACTCATGGTGATCCTCTTACCTCTGCCTCCCGAGTGCTGGGATTAAAGGTGTGCACCACCACACCGGGCTCTAAATCATTATTCTTTAAATAGTAAATGGAAGAATCAAGAAAAGATGTTTATCCTGTCTTTATTAGATGGATTTCAAAGTAATCAACTAATTGATGGGCAAAATTTTATATTTATAGAAAAATCACAGTTAATAAAAGGAAGAAACATGATTGATTAGAACTCCACCCCAATCCCCCCTTTGCAAGCCCTATTGACACCATGGATCTAAGCCATAGCCATGGATGGTGCTGAAATGTGAGGCGAAAGGTGATGACAGCAGTGATGGATAAACCAGGAGGATCCCAGCTGACTGAGCTGATCAATTTTAACATCAACAAAAGCCAAGCATCCCAAAGTAATGTGCTTCTAGGTGAGAGGCTGAGGAAATGTTCGCCACCATGGGGAAGCATTCCTGCCGCACCGTATTTGAGCCTGCAGTGGTTTGACTCAGGCGTCCCCTATAAACTTACGTGTTCAGAACGCTCAGTCCCCAGCTGATGGCAGTCTGGATCCTCCTGGAGATGATGTATTATTGTTGCAGGCAGGCTGTGGGTGTTACAGCCAGCTTCCCCTTACCTGTACTGGGCACACTCTCCTGTTGCTGTCTTCTACCTGATGTTGGGCTAGGAGGTGATGTCCACCCTCTGCTCATGCCATCATTTTCCCCTGCCATCATGGAGCGTCCCCTCCAGTCTGTAAACCAAAATCAACCCTTTCCTCCCACAAGCTGCCCTTGGTCGGGTGAAGCTGACTGCAGCAGTAAAATGCCTCTCACTGTCCCATCACCTTCCAAAAAAGGCAATGGATAGAGGAGTGTGTTAGGAAACACAGTGGGGATGCAATCTACCACGTCTAGGAGGTTGGACATTCTAGCGGGCAAATGGCTCTATTTCTGCAGTGCTTAAATGGCATGGAGTAAGAACTTGAGGGGATGTTGATAATAGGGATTAAGGTAAGTATAAAGGACAGTTAAAGACACAAAGCCAGGAATGGTGGCACACACCTTTAATCCCAGCATTTGGGAGGCAGAGGTAGGAGGTTCGAGGCCATCCTGAGACTACATAAGAGTTCCAGCAATAGAAGGAAAGCAATCAGATTCTCATTTTAGGGGGAAGATCTTTTGTTCTTTTGTTTTATTTATTTATTTAAGACAGAGAAAGGGAGAGAGAGTGAGAGTGATCGTGCCAGAGCCTCTAGCCACTGCAAATGAATGAACTCCAGACACGTGTGCCACCATGTGCATCTGGCTTACATGGGACCTGGAGAATCGAACCAGGGTCCTTAGGCTTCACAGGCATGCGCCTTAACCACTAAGCCATCTCTCCAGCCCCTTGTTTTTGTTTTTTGAGGTAGGGTCTCACTCTAGCCCAGGCGGACTTGAAATTCACTATTTAGTCCCAGGCTGGCCTGGAACTCTCAGCAATCCTCCTACCTCTGCCTCCCAGTTGCTGGGATTAAAAGTGTGCGCCACCACGCCTGGCGACAAACAAGACATCTTAAGACAGTGGGAGAAGCATGAACATGGATTGCATGTTAGACGATTTTAAGATGTCATCATAATTTGAGCTGGGTGTGGTGGCGCACGCCTTTAATCCCAGCACTTGGGAGGCAGAGGTAGGAGGATCGCCGTGAGTTCAAGGCCACCCTGAGATTATATAGTTAATTCCAGGTCAGCCTGGGCCAGAGTGAAACCCTACCATGAAAAAAAAAAAAAAAAAAAAAAAAAATCATCATAATTTGACAGAAGTATGATAATGATATTTTAAAATCTTTATTTAGGGCAAGTGATACGATGTCTAGGTTTACTGTAAAATGCTCCAACCACCCCCCCTAAAAAAAAAGATCAAGGAAAGAATAGATGAAAAGATGAAAGAACACCTAAAAGTCAGCCACATGTTCTGCCTTTAGCGAGGGTGGCAGGGAAGTATAGCAGCCCATGCACCTATGCCCCGTGTCCCCTGGGCTTCCTGGGACTAGTGAGATGGACCATGACTGAGGAGTATGACTATCCCTTCCACCTGTACCTGAGGTTACAAAGAAGAGCAGAGGGCTCAGGAAAGTAAAGGGAAATCAGTGGGAATAAAAAGGAAACTGATAGACTGACCCCCAAATGGGAATGCCCACACACCTGAAAAGCTTCAAGCGATCCAAGACAAAGAAGCCCCTGGATTGGACTCGTTTATTCTGTATCATTGACTAAGACACCCAGCCCCTGCAGAGGTCGCTACCATCTTTCTATTCCAGTGGAGGGAGGGCTTCTCTTTCCCAAGGTGCCAGCGGCAGCCTAAGGGCAGAATCTCCTTGGCTGACTTGACACACCTGTACCCTTGAGTCCATCTCTGTGATCCTGGGATTGATACTGTGAGGGAGTGGCTTGCCAAGTCACCTACCTCGGATCCAGGAAGTTTCCCCAAAACACATCAGGTTGTGTGTGGGGTGCAGGAAACTGGGGCTCCAATGGCAGCTTTATTCCTTGACCAACATGACACCAAAGATGTCCCTCAACCACCTCTGACCTCCATTCCCTCACCTGTGAATGGAGATGCTGCTGCCTACCTGAGGATGTAAATGAAACCATACAATTCCCTTCACTCAGGCCTGTGATGAAGGGACTCACCTCTTTCATAGTTTTTTAAAAACATATTTTATTTATATTTATTTATTTATGAGAGAGAGAGGGATCTGAGGCTCGCTCCTGGGGAGGGAATACACAGCTGATATTGGAAACTTAATCAAAAGCCTAAGGCTGGGGAGGTCGTAGGCCCTGCTGGAGAGGCTGCTGCACTACTGTTGTTTGACTAAATGAGTATGTTGTGCCCACCAAATTGCCCTGAAAATATTTATGCCCATGCCCATCGATCAGGGTGGCCCTCACCTTTGCACAGAGAAGCTTCTTTTGGCAGATGGTGATGACTACGGGGGGAGACTCCAAATTCATCAAAGTGCTGAGAACAAGTGACTGTTGAATGCTCAGTGCTAAATGAACATCTCTATCATAGCTTCCAAGGCTCAGGGGTCATTGCAAAAAAGGAGGACAGAAATAATGTAATAGGACTGGAAAGATTGCTTAGTGGTTAAGGCACTTGCCTGAAAAGCCTAAGGACCCAGGTTGGATTCCCCAGTGCCCATGTAAGGCAGATGCACAAGGCAGTGCATGTGTCTGGGGTTCATTTGCAGTAGCTAGAGGCCCTGGCATGCCCATTCTCTCTCTCTTTCTACCTTCCTCTTCCTCTCTTTCTCAAATGAATAAATAAAATATTTTTAAAAGAAATAATGTAAGAGCCAGAGAATGGGAAGGAGTTCTTTGAAATGCTATCTTCTGAACATGAAGTATCTGTTGCATTTATGACCTCACAGCCACTGTCATTACCTGTCCAAGTCCTGCATAATATTAGGCCCATCAACATATCATCACGGATGATGGAGGAGGTCGAAAAAGGTTAAAAAAATCAAAGTAAAAGAGAAACTAATTGAAAAGAAGGGGTTCAGTTGAAGGGGAATGGGAGAGTCAGGAGAGGGGGATAAAAGAAGGCAATGGGAGGGCATTATGATCAACATTATGTACATGTCTGAAAACTATCAATGAAACATTTAAAAAAGAATATAGGTATTTTAAGCAGATCCCCTGGTTTAACTCCTGAATGCATCAAGAATTCTGAGACCCAGTTTCCTATCTATAAAATAGGGGGTAGAATTTGGCTGTGGGATTTAAATGAAGAAACTGGATTGATTATTCCCAGATCATGGCCAGAAATAATGGTGGTCCCCTTCTATGTCACTGCTTCGGGGCACAGTGTGCCTTTGAGGGCAGCGGGTCGGGGCCCTTCATGGGGAGTGAGCTACATGGCTGGCCTCCTTTGTGTGCCTCCTTTGTTCACCATCTGTCCAGCCAGCTGAAGCTGCCTGCCATCTGAGCCCAGCATGCTCCGCCTCCCTGAGCCTGGGGGCTGCACAGGGCTTTCCTCATAACAATACCCAGGACATCTTAGGGGCCGGGGTCAGGCTTGGCTTTGTGTCTGCTCATCAGCCTCTCTCGCTCTCTTTCTCTCTCTCTCAGAGCAGACTCCAGATGGACTCATATACTAGACCCTTGTGGAAAAGGATGTGAGAGACAGAAGGACAAGGATGGCCCCAGGGAAACACAGTGACCTGAACTGTCCCTCCCTTGCTATTCAACCCAGGCCTTGGCATTATTCCTTACAGGATGATTCTGACCACATGTGTGGACTGATTAGGCGAAGGAATATGCCTGAATCTGTGAGAACGTTCCACAAGTCCATTCTCTCTCCTTTCAGCTAACCCTCTTCCTCATTTCTAGGTGGGTTTCATGCAGGAATTTCTGCTCTAATACTTTTCTTTAAATGACTGGGGATTTTTTTTTTTTTTTCTGAGTTGGGATCTCTGTACAGGGAGACTTGGGGCTGGGAGTGTGTGATTATGTACAGGCAACCAGACCAAGGTGGGGCGCAAGGGAAGTAGAAAAAAATGATGAATGGTTTCAAATACCAGTGGGGGGAATATGTTCCATGTTTGTTTATATACGTACACAAGACTTTGAACGTTTAGGCTTTAATGTTGCAAAGTAAAATGGGAGAAGAAAGATACACAAAACTCATTATGCAAACTTGTCTTCACAGAGAAAGAATTCAAATGAATGTGTTGTAGAAGTTTTACCCATTGCACACCGGACTATAGCCCTGTAAGGCAGGCTGTTTTATCACTACAGCAGAGCCCAGGAAATGAAAGCTGGGAGAGAGTAAGCAACCTGCCTTCACTTCACCCAGCAGGCAGGTGGCAGAATCTGACTCAGACCACATTTGTCTGGCTCCAGAGACGGTACCTGTCTCAGCAAGAGCCAGTTCCCTGTGAGACATGGAATATAACGGATGGAGGATGCGGTCATGGTTCGGTCATAGATTGGTCGTGTGACTCAATGGGGCATGCCCATGGGGCTTTAGTCTTCTTCTCATTCATTCACTTAGTCAAGGTGGTCCTAAACCTTAGGTAAGATAGTAGATGTGCAGGACTGGGCATGGCGTGGGGGAGCTTACAGTAGTATACCACATAGCATTCTCTGCATGAACGCTACTTAAATGTTTATTTATGTGTGCACGTATGGGTTCATGTGCCACGGCACATGTGTGGCAATCAGATGACCACTTCAAGGTGTCTGTGCTCTAGCTTCTTTGAGTCAGGGTCTCTTGCTGCTGCAGATGAACTGCCAGACTGCACCGGAGCATCAGAACAAGCTTCATAGTACTGTGATGGGCCCACGGAAGAGCCTGGATGTGGTGGTTTGGATCAGATGTCCCCCATAAACTCGTGTGTTTTGAATGCTTGGTCCCAAGTTGGTGGCAATTTGGGAGGTGGAGCCTTGCTGGAGGAGGTGTGTTCCCAGGGATGTGCGTAAGGATGTTATAGCCAGCTCCCCCTTGTCAGAACTCGGCTCGTTCTTCTGCTGCTCCTTTCCACCTGCTGTGGCAGGTGGGTGATGTTCAGCCTCTGCTCATGCCATACTTTCTCCTGCCATCATGGAGCTTTCCCTCGAGACTCTAAGCCAAAATAAAATAATTAAAAAAATACTTTCCTCCCATTCAGCTGCTTTTGGCCAGGTGCTTTATCCCAGCAATATGAAGGTAACTACAATACCAGCCGTGGGCTTTTGACCTGATTTTCAGTACCAGAGATGAATTCTTTCTTGTGTAGTGGGCCTCAAATCTAATCAGAGAGCTACTGGTTACCCTTGTATTGGTCAGGCCACGACTGCACCAGACAATCTGTCTTGCCTGGTAGATCCATATGGTAGAATGCAAGACTCGCTGTGGAGTGACATCACTGGTGACTTTTCTCCACCAGCAGCCTGCCTGGCACCTTCTCCAGCACCATGAAAACTAGCCAGCAGGAAGGCTTCTGCTTCGGCTCCTACTTGGTTTCTCTCTACGTCCCTCATCCAACACGTGTAGCATTTTCACCAGTAGGGTCTACCTTTTCAGTTCTGGTGGGCCTATGGTTTGTTTTCTTTTTTAAACTACTTGCTTTCTGATTATTGAGCTGTGAGAGTTCTTCATGAATTCTGGATATTAGTCCTGCATCAGATGTGTTTTAAATGCATTTTCTTCCTGCTGTGGCTTGTTTTCATATAGTCATTTGACTCTTTTTAAAAATTTATTTATTTGAGAGAGAGAAAGAAGCAGAGAGAAAAAGAGACAGATAGAGAGAGAATGGGCACACCAGGGCCACCAGCCACTGCAAACAAACTCCAAATGCATGTGCCAACTTGTGCATCGGGCTTATGTGGGTCCTGGGGAATCGAATCTAGGTCCTTCAGTTTTGCAGACAAGTGCCTTAACCACTAAGCCATTTCTCCAGCTTGACTCTTTTTTTTTTTTTTTGTATTCATCTTTTTTTTTTTGTGAGAGAAAGAGAGTGTGTGCACAAGAGAGAGAGAAAGAATTGGCATGCCAGGGCCTCCAGCCACTGTAATCGAACTCCAGACATGTGTGCCATCTTGTGCACATGTGCAACCTTGTGCACTTGCGTCACCTTGTATGTCTGACTTATGTGGGATCTGAAGAGTGGAACCTGGGTCCTTAGATTTCACAGGCAAGTGCCTTAACCACTACGACATCTCTCCAGACCTCATTTGACTCTTTCAAGAACAATTTTCTATTTTAATGAAGTCCAACTTATCAGAAAAAAAATTAAAGTTCATGCTTTTTTTGTTTGTTTGTTTGTTTTGGTTTTTCGAGGTAGGGTCTCCCTGTAGTTCAGGCAGACCTGGAATTCATTCTGTAGTCTCAGACTGGCCTTGAACTCTTGGAGATCCTCTTACCTCTGCCTCCCAAGTGCTGGGATTAAAGGTATGCGCCACCACATCAGGCTCAAGTTCATGCTTTTTGTGCCCTCGTTTGCCTCAGTGTGGGGTAAGAAAGATTTTACACTAACTTGACAATTATTTTCTTGCAATGTTTTAATTTTTAATATTTATTTGAATGTGTGTATGTATATGTCATGTGTTCATGATGTGTGTATATGTGGATGGTACGAGGACAACCTCAGGGTGCTTCTCTTCCTCCTATCTTCTTTTTAAATTTTGTCATATATATATATATATATATAATTTTAATTTATTTATTTGAGAGAAAGAGGCAGAGAGAGAGAGAATGGGCGAGCCAGGGCATCCAGCCACTGCAAATGAACTCCAGATGCGTGTACCCCTTGTGCATCTGGCTTACGTAGGCCCTGGAGAATCAAACCAGGGTCCTTTGGCTTTGCAGGCAAACGCCTTAACTGCTAAGCCATCTCTCCAGCCCCCTCCTACCTTTTTGAGACAAGGTCTCTCTAGCTCTCCCTCCCCCTCCCTTGGTATGGGGCCTGGGGATTGAACTCTGGTACTCAGGCTTAAGTGCCCAATGTTTTCTCCACTGAACCATCTTCCCAGACCCTATTGTAGAACATTCTTTATTTTAAAAGTTTTAAACCATTTTCATATATATATATATATATATATATATATATATATATATATATATATAATGCATTTTGATCAAAATCCCCTTCCATTACTTTCTTTTGTCTTTCTTCCCCCATCCCCTTTTCACTAAACCCCTTCTTTTTTCCAAGGAGTCCCTCTTCCATTTTGATGTCATTTTTTCCCTCTTCCATCATTCATGACAACTTGTCGATGGGCCCAATATTATGAAGGTATTATGCAGGTCATGAATGCAACTACCATTTTGTGTCTGGAAGACAGTTTTCCAAAGCATTCTTCTCCATCCTTTAGCACCTACATTCTTCTCACCACTTCTTCTTCAACAGTCTCTGAACCTTGGAGGGTATGATAGAAATGTCTCATTTAGTGTCAAATACTCAACTGTCACTTCCCAGCACATTGGTATTTGAGTCTATCTGAAAAGAGAATCTTCTCCAACCCAAAGTGAAAGCAACGTTAATATATTAGCATAAGCATAAATATTTAGAGAGCAATTTGGTGTGCATAATATGCCCATTTAGCCAGACAACAGCAGTAGCTTCCTTTTCTAGGGCTTATGATCTTACCAGCCATAGAGTTTTGACTAGATTTGCAGTACCAAGCATGAATTTTGTCACTTGAATTTTGTCAACCAGAGAGCAATTGGTTGCACCACAACAGACATGCCACTATTGCACTAGTGGGCTCATCTTGCCTGGCTGGCCAGTTTCATAGCTTGCAGTTTTGTAAATCTTGAAAAACCTTCTGGAAGTTAACAAGGAAGAGGCTTCAGTGTTGACATGGTGAGAGATCCTGTTGCTTCTGCTGCTGCTGCTTGTAAACCTTCTGATTGTCCTGGCTCCAACTCCCCTGGCTCTGCCTCTTACTTCCATAGGCAAATTGCGATTACAAATCCATGCACCACTTTGCACCTGGCTTTACATGGGCACTGAGGAAAACTGAACTTAGGTAAGCAGAGTGCCTTTAACTGCTGAGTCATCTCCACAGTGCCTCAGTGATCATTTTGAATTAATGCTTGTATATTATCCAAATTAAATATTAGAGGTTTTGTGCATGTGGATATCCTAAAATTCTACCATTATTTGCTGAAAAACTATGCTTTCTTCATTAAATTATTTTGGCAACTTTAGTCAATTGTCTATATATGTAGGGGTCTGTTCACATTTTCTGTTCTCTTGATTTGTTTGTTTATTCTTTCTTTCTTACTTTTATTTTTTTATTTTTCAAGGCAGGGTCTCACTCTAGCCCAGGCTGACCTGGAACTTATTCTGTAGTCCTAGGTTGGCCTTGAACTCAAAACCATCCCCTTATTTCTGCCTTCTAGTGCTAGATCAAAGGTATATGCCACCTGTTTGTCTATTCTTAGGATCTTCCACACCTTCTTCATTATTATGACTTTATATTACATTAGAAAACTAGGTAATATGAGTCTTCCACTTTGTTCTTTTTCTTTTCAAAATAGTTTGGACTAGTACAAATTCTTTATATTTTTGTGTGAGTTTTAGAATCAAGCTTGTACTTTTTTTGTTGTTTTTGGTTTTTTTCAAGGTAGGGTCTCGCTCTAGCTCAGGCTGGCCTGTAATTCCCTGTGTAGTCTCCTGGTGGCCTCAGACTCACAACAATTCTCCTAGCTTAGCCTCCCAAGTGCTGGGATTAAAAGTGTGCGTCACCACTCCTGGCAAGCTTGTAAAGTTTGAAAAGCCACCTGGAATATGGTCTGAGTGCACTTTCTGTGGCTATAACAAAATGTTCGAGGCTAGGTAATCAATAAAGGAAAGATGATTCTTTCATAGTTCTAGAGGTTGGGAAGTCCAAGATCTGATGGCCACATCTGGTGAGGACCTTGTGGTGTATAAGAACATGGAGGAAAAGCAGAAGAACAAAGAAGATGAGCTGAGCTCACTGTGTACCAGCGTTCTCTCAGGAATGTAATCCCGTCCGTGAAGAGTAACCTAGAGAAGGGTGCCAACCCTCATAGTAGCCTAGCAATTCTAGAGGACCCCCAACTTCCAGCACCACCCCAACTTCTAGCACCACCACAATGGCAATCAAATTTCAGCATGAACCAGGCATGGTGGCGCACGCTTTTAATCCCAGCACACAGGAGGCAGAGTTAGGAGGATCACTATGAGGTCAAGGCCAATCTCAAACAGAGTGAGTTCCAGGTCAGCCTGGGCTAGAATGAGCTCCTACCTCAAAAAAAAATAAAAATAAAAATTTTTTAGCCTGAGTTTTGGAGGTGACCAACCATATTCAAACCATCAGGAGTATTTATTGAGATGGTACTGAATCATACCTAATATTGAATCTTCAGATTTATGAATATGGTACATCTGCTCATTTATTTGGTTCTTTATTGATTTTTATCATGCAAATCTTTCACATATTTCTTAGGATTTATTCCTTTGTACTTTATACTTGTGTTCTTATAAATAGTTCTATAAATTTTAATTTCCATTTGTTCACTGGTACAATAGACTTTTGCATCTTAAGTGCATTCTCTGTTGCTAAAGTCAACAGTCTTCATTGCTTCTTGCAAACAAATGTCTTTAACCACGGAGCCAGCCCCAGTGCTTTTTTATATACATTTTGGGCATGTGTTTGTTTGTTTGTTTGTTTCATGGTAGGGTTTCATTCTAACCCAGGCTGACCTGGAACTTACTCAGTAGCCCTAAGCTGGGCTGATACTCATGGCAATTGTCCTACATCAGCCTCTCAAGTGCTGGGATTAGAGGTGCATATCATGGGCCTGCAAAGCCCAAGGACCCTGGTTCGATTCTCTAGGTCCCACGTAAGCCAGATGCACATGGTGACACATGCGTCTGGAGTTTGTTTGCAGTGGCTAGAGGCCTTGGTGCACCCATTTTCACTCTCTCCCCCCCGTCTCTAATAAATAAATAAATATAAAAATAAAAATCTTAAAGGTGTGTATCACCATACCAGCTACATTTTTGGATTTTAGTCTTGCACGATCATATCATTGTCGAACAAGGACAGTTTTAGTTTAGCATTTAATCTCCTTGTTGGATTGTACTTGCAGTGATCTCTAGTGTCGAAAGAGTGCAGGAATGGACATTCCTGCTTCCATTCTTTAGGGGACACTTATAGTCTTTCACCAGTGCTATAACTGTGACGGCAGTTTCTTAGTAAATATATTTTATCAGGTTGAGAAAATTATCTTTATTGGCTTTGAGTCTTAGTTTTGTGAGAGGACGTTTCAAAATCATAAATCAGAAGTGAATTTTATGAAATACTTTTTTGCAATTATTGAGATAAAGAGTATTTTTTTTTTAATAAGTTGACATTATGAATTGATCTGGTTGATTTCTAAACATCAAGCCAATCTTGCGTTTCTGGAACAAACCTCAGTTGGTTGTACTATATTATTATCTTTTAAAATAGCATTAAATTGACTAATTTTGAGGAATATTTGAACATGTGTTCATTACAGTCCATTTTTCTTTTCTTACTGTATTTTTGGCTTTCGTGTCAGGGTCGTGCTGGCCTCCTAGAAGCATGGGGCGGTGCTTCCTCCTCTCCTGGACTTTGAAAGCATTGGTGAAGAATTGGTGTTATTTCCTCCTTCAGAGGTTTGGTACCAATCACAACTAAACCCATCTGGGACTGGAATATTCTTTGTGGGAATATTTTTTTAAATATCTTTTATATTTTATTTATTTATTTATTTATCTGAGAAAGAATGGGCATGCCAGGGCCTCTAGCCACTGCAAACGAACTCCAGACGCATGCACCACCTTGTGCATCTGGCTCACATGGGTCCTGGAGAATCAAACCTGGGTCCTTAGACTTCGCAGGCAAGTGCCTCCACTACTGAGCCATCTCTCCAGTCCCATGGAAATATTTTCACTTCAAATTTAAAGTCTTTTCTAGATACAGAAGCATTCAACTTAGATGCTTGCTACTGACTGAGATGTATCTTTCAAAGATTTTTTTCCCCCATTTCTCTTAAGTTACCAGATGTATTGCTATAAAGCTGTTCGTCATTTAGTTGATAAAGGGAGTCAGCCTCTTTTCAGTGTGACAAATTCCTAAGAGGGACAGCTTAAAGGAGGAAAGATTTATTTTGAACACAGTTGCAAAGGTTTTAGCCCAGGGTTCCCTGTCTCTACTGTTTCCAAGAACATGGGTTTTTTTATTTTATTTTATTTTATTTTATTTTATTTTATTTTATTTTATTTTATTTTATTTTATTTTATTTTTTTAAAATTTTTTAAAAATTATTTTATTTATTTTTGGAGAGAGACACAGAGAGAGACAGACAGAGTGGGAGAGGGAGACAGAGATGGGCGCGCCAGCAGTCTCTCAGCTGCTGTGAACAAAATCCAGATGTGTGCGCCCCCTTGTGGGCAAGTGCGGCCTTGCGTCACTTTGCATCTGGCTAAACGTGGGACCTGGAGATGATTGGAACCAGCGTCCTTAGGTTTAGGAGGCAGGCGCCTTAACCGCTAAGCCATCTCTCCAGCCCAAGAACATAGGGGTTTGTATCCTGGTAGAAGGGTGCAGTGGAGCAGGGCTGTGCACTTCATGACAGCCAAGCTCAAAGATATAAGTAAGAAGGACTCAGAGCCAGACGTATCTCCCAAGGACATGCCTCCAGACCTATTTCCTCCAGCTAGGCTCCAGCTTCTAAAGTTTCCAGCACCTTTCATCTGGGAACCAAAACTTCAACGCAGGAGCCATAGCGTACATTTCATTTTCAGAGTACAAGAGTGTGCTATGTAGCTATATCCTCCAAGTGGGAACACTTCTTCCTGGAGGGAAGAGGGAAGCTGGCAAGACTCCAGGAGCTAATGAAACTTATGAAGCTCAGAAAGCTACAAGATTCATAAGGACCTTCCCAAGATTATCAAAACAGTCAAGAATTGATGGACAGAGAGACTCTCTAACTTGCCAAGCTGCCTACAAGTTGTTTAGGGAGCTCAGGATGTGGTTTTGTTGAGTCATCACTCATGCAGAGGGGGCTTTCCTGTGACGCAGCTGCCTGTGAGTCATCCATCCTCCTATACGTAATCTCTCACCTATACGCCTGTAAGTAACCCCTCGAAACTTACTGGCTCACTAAGTGTTGTCGTTACCTTCACGTTGCTGGGATACAGTGCCTGACCGAAAGCAGCTGATGGGGAAAAAAATGATTTATTTTGGCTTACAGTCTCGAATCAAGTATTGAAAAACCATGAGTTTATGGTGAACACCTAATTCAAACCACCACATTCTTCCTCAAGTCCCATAAACTAATTACCATCCATGATGTAAAATGCAGTGCATTCAGTCCAACCCTAGAAGTCCCCATAGTTTTTTTATCAATCCCAAGACTGTTCAAACATCCCCATGGTCCAAGGTCTCTCAACTGTGAGCTGTAAAACCAAAAAACACACAATGGCACAGACATTCATACTTCAAAAGATGGCATTACAAGAGAAGATTGAATCAATGCAAGAGCTGAAACAAACAGGGCAAGCGTCAAATACTGTAGCTCCAAGTCTCACATTTCTAACCAGTGACAAAGTCTCTAGAGTTCCAATTCCACCTCTCCATCTGGGCTGCTTACAGACTGGAGAACAATCCATTCCAAGCTATCAGTCCTCCTTGGCAGCCATCCCACAGTCCTGGCATCTTCTGAGGTCTCCACTACCACCAACCATTCTTTCTCATGGCTCCATCAGACACAGGCATTCCAACAAGCCTACCAGTGCCCATTTTCAAAAAACAAACCATGTTGCAAATACAGTGACCCTTTCTTTCCTGAATCTGTTATACTTCCATCGTATGCCAGATGGGCTACCAAAATTTGTTAATCCAGGGGAGAAGAAAGCCAGCTGTGAAGAGCAGGAAAAATCCTTCAGCATTCAGGTCCCCTTCCTTCAAAATAATCAGCATTATTTCTGTGGTCCCCATGCAGAACAGCTGGCCCAATCTCAATGGTCCATCGTGGTCAGAAAGGCATAATAGTGAGAGTTTGTCCATAGGAAGCAGAGATGAGGCAAAAAGTGGATTATAGACCCCAAGGCCACTCCCAACTACCTACTTCCTCTGGGTAGGACCCCACCCCTAAAGGGTCAACAGCCTCTCAAAGCAGCACAACCCGCTTTGGACAAAGTACTCAAATCCATGAGCCTAGGAGGCACGTGTCACATTCAAGCCATAATTATAAAATGTCAGCATACAGATAGGTACAGACAGTCCACAAATTATAAATGTTTGACCTTGGAGATTTCAATTTGACAATGGGTTTCTCAGGAGGCAACTCCATTTTAAGTTGAATGTTATCTGAACTTAATATGGTTCAACTTAGAAGTTTTAAAATCCCAGAGAAAGGGAAGAGAGAAAATGGGGGCAGAATGGGCTTATCAGGATATTAAATTAAATTATAACTTATAATAGTTTTCCATTATGGGCTTATCAAAATATAATTCCTTTATGAGTTAAGGAACATCTGTAGAGATACACCAAGTGAGAAAATCTAGAAGCAAGACGTATAACTTCTGAAATCAAAACAATATTATACAAATGTTAGACAGGCTTGGAAGAGTGCAAAAGAAAGAACTGTAAGCCTGAAGGTAGGTCATGAGACAGCAATCTAACTTGTTGTGTGATTGCTTCCTTCGAAGATCATACTGAAATCCAACTGCTTTCATGAAAGAATTAAGGCCATTTTCATGGGAATGAGTTAGTTACTGTAGGAGGTGGCACTGAAATCTTTAAAAATTGAACTAATTTTTATCTGCCTCCTGAGTGTTGTACCCTCATGTTATGATGCTACAAGGAGACCATCACTGGATACAGTCTTTAAAAAAAAATTTGTTTATTTTTATTTATTATTTGAGAGCAACAGACAGAGAAAAAGGCAGAGAGGGGGGGAATGGGTGTATCAGGGCATCCAGCCACTGCAAACAAACCCCAGATGCATGAGTCACCTTGTGCATCTGGCTTCTGTGGGTCCTGGGGAATCAAGCCTCGAACTGGGGTCCTTAGGCTTCACAGGCAAGCACTTAACCACTAAGCCATCTCTCCAGCCCTGGATGCAGTCTTGATCTTAGACTACAAAGCCTCTAGAATCAGGAGAAAAATGAGCTTCTATTGTTTATTGAGGAACTTGACCAGTCATGAATCTCTATAGTATCACACCCTTTGCAAAACAGCTCCCTACATAACTGACCAAGGATTACAGCAGCAACAATCCATGGGCATAAACGTGAATGTTGTACAAGGCTATTCTAAGGCACATCACATCTATTCATCAAAACAGTCACGGGCTGGAGAGATGGCTTAGTGGTTAAGGCAATTGTCTGGGAAGCCTAAGGACCCATGTTCGACTTTCCAGATCCCACATAAACCAGATGCACAGGGTGATGCAAGGTCACACATACACACAAGATGGTGCATGTGTCTGGAGTTTGATTGCAGTGGCTGGAGACCCTGACGTGCTATTTTCTCTCTGTCTCTCTCTCATTCTCTCTCTCAGTGAGCCAAGTAAATCCTGCCTTAAATTGACACTTTCAAGTATGTTTTCAGTGGTGAGAAAAGTAAATAATACAGTATCTATTTTCCTTTATTTGCTCAAGTTTTAAATACTTATATGATTAAACATTTGGGTTAGCTTGAAAGCAGTATCTGATCATTGGTCAGATTGTCCTGATCATCATATATCAAATAATCTTGGATTTTGTCCTCAAAAATGTGAATATTATGTTATAGAGAGCCTAGATTGTGGTCTATATGCTTATTTGCTAGTTTCTTATCAATCAGTTGTTTTTATTTGGATTCAAATTACAAATTCTATCTCTTAGGTTGCAATCTCAGTTTTTTTTTTTTTTTTTTTTTTTTCCAAAGTAAGGTTTCTCTCTACCCAGGCACACCTGGAATTCACTATGCAGTCTCAGGGTGGCCTTGAACTCACAGTGATCCTCCTACCTCAGCCTCCCGAGTGCTGGGATTAAAGTTGTGTGCCACCATGCCTGGCTCCTTTTTTTTTTTTTTTTTTTTTTCAAGGTAGGGTCTCACTCTGGTCCAGGCTGACCTGGAATTAACTATGTTGTCTCAGGGTGGCCTCGAACTCTCGGCAATCCTCCTACCTCTGCCTCCTGAGTGCTAGGATTAAAGGCATGCGCCACCACGCTCGGCCCTACTTTTTTTTATTAACCAGGCTGCTCACTATCTGCCCAGGAACATATTTGAATAGAGATTTTGCACACAATTTGGAATTCCTCCTCTCTGACTCTCTAGTACATTTCGAGATGACATTGTTGCCCTGGTAGTGATGTGCATCCAGCCAGAAGTTAGATGCTATACATATGAGTAACTCACCTTGTGCCATCCACGTTTGCTGCAAGTGTGGCTTCTTCTCTGGAATCTGCTAGGTTGTAGGCATTCCTTGGAGTTTTCAGGTCATCGATTGTTTACAGTTTATCCTGTTTTCTCTGGGATGGGCAGGTCCACTGCCCATAGGGGCTGTGAAGACCTTATTTGCTTTTTTATTTTTATATTTTGCCTATGTATTCTTATTGTCTATTGTATGCTTTTATTTGTTGATATATCTAACAAAATATTATCCAACAGACATTTTTGTTTTTCTGATTTTTTTCTCTTTTCTTTCTTTTTTTTTTTTTTTTTAAATTTTATTTGGAGGTAGGGCCTCACTCTAAACCCAGGCTGACCTGGAACTCACTCTATAGCGAAGGCCGGTCTTGAACTCATAGAGATCATCCCAACTCAGTCTCCAGAGTGCTGAGAGTAAAGGTGTGTGCCACCACACCTGGCTGTTTTTCTGATGTCTAACAAGTATGACACCAACAAAAAAATTGAATAACTAAACTGAGCCTACTGACACTCTATTGTACTTACCATTGTCTTGCTGGGACAAAACACCCAGCCAAAAGCAGCTGATGGCAGAAAAAGGTTTATTTTGGCATAGAGCATCCATGATGGAATGTTGATGGGCCCAATCTTTTTTAAAAAAATTTTATTAATTATTTTTTTATTGACAACTTCTATACTTACATACAAAAAACATATGATTTTTTAACAGTTTATTTTTTTATTTATTTGAGAGAGAGAATAGGCATTCCAGGCATCCTTCCATTGCATATCAACTCCAGACACTGGGTACTGGGGAATTAAACTCAGGCTGTCAGGTTCTGCAAGCAAGCACCTTTGACTGCTGAGCCATCTCTCCAATCCCTTTAAAACTTTTTTTCTTTAATTTTTTTGTTTGTTTTTCAAGGTAGGGTCTCATTCTAGCCAGGCTGACATGGAATTCACTACATAGTCTCAGGTTGACCTCAAACTCATCACCATCTCTATATATCTGCCTGCCCAATGCTGAGATTAAAGTCATGTGCCACCATGCCCAGCTTCCTAACATTTTTATTGACAATGTTCATAAAATGTACATAATGTATTTTGAGCATAATCCCCTCGTTACCTTCTTTTGTCCCCTCTCCCCACCCCCCCCCCACTACCGCATCCCTTCTTCTTTTCTAACTGGGTCCTCTTCTACTTTGATGTCTTTTTCTCCCCCTCCTTCACTGACCATGATGGAATGTTGATGTGCCCAATCTTGTGCAGGTCCTGTGTGAGTAACAATAGCTGCTGCGAGGTCATGAACAACAGCCTCCAGCAGACAGAGCTCTACAGTACTCCTCCCCGTCCTCTGGCTGTTACATTCTTTCTCCACCCTCTTCCACAATGTGCCCTAAGCCTCGAAGGAAGGGATAGAGACGTCTCATTTATCACTGAGTACTCAACAGCTGCTTAGTCTCAGTACTTGAAAAGCTTTGAGACTCCCCAGTCATCTCTAACAATTGCAAAAAAGAAGCGTCTCTGACCAAAGGTGGGAGCAACACTAATCTATGGGTATAAACATAAGTAGCTAAAGGGAAATCTGATGTGAGCAACATATCCAATTAGCCAAACAGCAGTAGTAGCTCCTCCCCCTGCATCCCCCCCCCCCCAGGGCCTATGACCTTCCCAGCCACAGGCTTTGACTACATTTTCATGATGGAGCCAGCATCAAATCCAATCAAAGAGCAATTTGGCTACCCCCATAACAGTCATGCCACTATGGCACCAGTGGGCACATCTTGCCTGGCTGGTCAGTTGTGTAGCCTATAGGATTAACTGCTGTATAAGACTGTGGATGACTCCCTGCTAGCAGCTTACAAAGCACTTTCTAACACTATGACAACTATCCAGCTGGGAGGAGGCTTTCTGCTTAGTTTCACCTTGGTTTCTAGGTCCTGCGACCAAAGCATACGTGTCTTCAACAATAGGGTCTAATGACTTAGTTCTGGGTTGGCGACCAAGAACCTTGTCAATAGCCTGTGTTGTTTTGAGGGTTTGAGGGCTTCTCTGACCACCAACAACTCACTGGGAGGTATCCCACACCCAGCACTGGGGTTATCCTGTAATAACCTATGGCTTCTGAGAGCATCATTATCTACCCACACAGGGTACTTCTTTTATATATATATATATATTGAGGCAAGCCCAACAGACTGCCCCCTCTTTTTTTAATGAGAGAAGTGGCACACCAGGGCCTTTAACTACTACAATCAAACTCCAGACTTGTGAAAAATTGTGTGCTTGTGACACTGTGCATCTGGTTTATGTGGGACCTGGAGAGTTGAAGTGAGTCCTTAGGCTTTGTAGGCATGACCTTAACCACTAAGCCATCTCTCCAGCCCTGGCCCTTTTTGTCAATGTGAGAGAGCAAGAGAGCATGTATGCACAAGAGAGAGAGAGAGAGAGAACTGACACTCCAGGGCATCCAAGCACTATAATTGAACTCCAGACATATGTGTCACCTTGTGCCACTTGAATCACCTTGTGTATCTGGCTTACATGGGACTTGGAGAATAGAACATGGGTCCTTAGGCTTCATAGGCAAGTGCCTTAGCAACTAAGCCATCTCTCTAACCCTCAACTCTTTTTTGGGGGGGGTTATGAGGTAGGGTCTTACTCCATCTCAGGCTGACTTGGAATTTCAAAATGTAGTCTTAGGGTGGCCTTGAACTCATGGCAATCCTCCTACCTCTGCCTCCTGAGTGCTTGGATTAAAGAAGTGTGCCACCATTCCTGGCTACAACTCTTTTTTTTAAAGTTATATTTTAAGTTAGCTAACAAATAAGTTGGTTTCCATATGTTTTTTTCATGTGCTTTTAGTTTTACCTAACACCCCACAACCCAATGGACTTAATCTTGTGTAGGTCTTGTGCAGTTAACCGTAGCTGCTATGTGTTTGTGATGGCAATGGTCACGTCGTGTTCAGAAGATAGCGTTTCGCAGCACTCCTCCTCCTCCTCTGACTCTTACATTCTTCTCTCCCCCTCTTTTGCAATTTTCCATGGGCCTTAGAGGAGGTGACAGATATGTCCCTTTTAGAGTTGCACTCAACAGTCACTTGTTCTCAGCATCTTGACCAGTTATGAGTCAAGTTATGCAATAACTGTCACCCACTGAAAAAAGAAGCTGGAAAGTTGTCTATGCTTGAGTCATTAACCCCACACCTATGCTCATGCAAGCAACTTTCACTCAGTGGGTCACAAAAATTCATGAAAGCTGGATAGGGACTAGTTGGGAAGAAAGGGTTCAGCCAGACTAGGAGAGGGACAAGAAAGGGTCATGAGAGATGAAATATTTTCAAAATACATTACCCACTGTATGAAATTGTCAGAAATAAAAATAACCCATAGGTGGAGCATTTGAATGCATGCAAAGCATTGGCTGTTATGAAAATGCATAACAGGGGCTTGGTCCAGTCTGAGGGTTCTGGAAGGCTTCCTCAGGGTGAAGAAACCATTTGGGAAGAGAAGGAAAAGTGAACCAAGTATGTGTGCCATTGGGGAAGTTCCCCGCAGAAGGAACAGCATGTGCAAATACCCGGGGGGGGGGAGGGGAGAGAGCAAATGGGAAGATCTGAGTGCGGACTAATGAATAGTGAGGGCACAGGGCACATGGCCACCCTTGACAGCTGACCGGGCATATTCTGTGGACCCCTTTAGGAACTGATTTTCCTTCTGTCTCCACTTTCTTTCTCTTCTTCACTCTTTGTTAAATTATTGTGAAAATAACTGATGAATTTAAATTCAAGAGAGCTCGTTGACTTCCCCCACTCTTTTTTATTTTTCATTTATTTATTTATGAGAGAGAAAGAGAAAGGGAGAGGGGGAGAAAGCGAGCGAGAGAGAATGGGCATGCCAGGGTCTCTAGCCACTGCAAATAAACTCCAGCTGCGTGTGCCCTAATGTGCATCTGGCTGACATGGGTCCTGGGGAATTGAACCTGGGTCCTTAGGCTTCACAGGCAAGAGCTTTAACTGCAGAGACATCTCTCCAGTCCTCTTTGCCCACACTTGATCTTTGTTGCACTTCATAGAGATCATCACCACCACGGTTTTTTTTTTTTTTTGTGTGTGTGTGTGTATATTGCCAGACTATTTTATAAATACAAACATAAATGCAAAAATGTATAGCTGCTTCACTCTGTTTTTATTTTATATTTTTTAAACATTTTTATTTATTTATCTGAGAGAGAGAAAAAGATGTAGATAGAGAGAAAGAGAATGGGCACCCCAGGGCCTCTAGCCACTGCAAATGAACTCCAGACACATGCACCACCTTGTGCATCTAGCTTATGTGGGTCCTGGGGAATTGAACCGGGGTTCTTTGGCTTTGTAGGCAAGTGTCTTTACTGCTAAGCCAGCTCTCCAGTCCTCTATTTTTTTTTGTTGTTGTTGTTATTTTTTGGCAGTGTATATAGTCCAGGCCTAGAACTTGCTATGTAGCCAAGGATGACCTTGAACTTCTAATTCTCTTGCCTCCACCTCTAGAGTGCTGGGATTGCAGCCATGTAGTACTAGGGATTGAACCCAAGGCTTTGTGCATGCTGGGCAAGCACTCTACTAACTGAGTTTCAACCCCAGACCCTATAGTTACTTCTACAGGGGTGGGTCTAGGACTCTGCACACAGTGTTTTGTTTCATTTGCTTCACTCAACAATACGCCCGGCAACTTCATTGGCACAGTCGGATGGACATCACATTTTCCAAGTGATTCCCAGCTCTCCGATGTATAGACATGTCATGACTTACTTACACACCTGTGCTGTCATTGATGTTTTTGTTTGGTGTGTGTTTGCAATGTGTAGTGTGTGTTTGCAATGTGTAGTGTGTATATGTATGAGGTGTGTGTGTGTGTGTGTGTGTGTGTGTGTGCAGGTATGCATGCTTCGTGCCTACAGGTATGGAGGCCAGAGGAATCGAGTGTCCTCTTGTAGCACTGTTTCCCCTTATTTCCCTGAGACAGTCTCTCATGAACCTAGAGCTCGCCAGTTTTCAGGAGCTACAGTGATCCTCAGGTCTCCTCAGCCCAGTGCTGGGGTTACAGGCATGTGCACCCATGCCTGGCATTTTATGTGGTGCTGAGATTTGAACTCAGATCCTTACATTTATGCCACAGGTGCTCTTACTTGCTGAGCCATCTCCTCAGGGCCTGTCTACACGATCCCTGATGAATAGGTTTTTCAAGCTTTTTTTATTCTTAGTTGTTATAAGTAAGCCTGTGATAGTGAACTTTTATAAAAAACACACTTGAGAACTGGCTAGATGGCTCAGCAGTTAAGGTGCTCGTCTGCAAAGCCTCAGGACTCAGGTTCAAGTAATCAATACCCATGTAAATCCAGATGCATAAAGTGGCACATTAGTCTGAAGTTTGTTTGCAATGGCTAGAGGCCCTGGAACAGTCATTTTCTCTTTTCTCCATCTCTCTCTGCTGGCAGATAAATAAATAGGCAAAAAATTTTAGCCAGGCTGAGACTACATAGTTAATTCCAGGTCAGCCTGGACCACAGTGAGACCCTACCTTGCAAAACAAAAAAAAAAAAAAAAAAAATTTTTTAAGGCCCAGCTTTAATCCCAGCACGTGGGAGGCAGAGGTAGGAGGATCGCCATGAGTTCAAGGCCACCCTGAGACTACATAGTGAAGTCAAGGTCAGCCTGAGCTAGAGTGAGACCCTACCTTGAAAAACCAAAACACACACACACACACAATTTTTAAGCACATTTAAGCACATGTGTAAGTTAAAAGTGAAGGATCAATTCATTTCAATGAACTTCCTGGTGAAAAACATGCACTAAGTTTGATAGACGTTGCCATATTGTCCTTCAGTGATGTTTGTGCAAGGCAGGGCTCTTTCATCCTTAAAATTTTCTACAGAGGCCTGGGGAGATGGTTTGGTGGTTAAAAGTACCTCTTTGAGGGCTGGAGAGATGGCTTAGTGGTTAAGGCGCCTGCCTGCAAAGCCTAAGAATGCCTGTTCGAATCTCCAAGTCCTGTGTTTAGCCAGACGCAAAAGTGATGCAAGCGTGCAATGTCACACACGTGCAAAAGGGGGTGCACGCATCTGGAGTTCATTCACAGTGGCTGAGAGGCCCTGGCATGCCCATTCTCTGCCTCTTCCTCTCTCTTCCTCTCTCTCTCTCTCTCTCTCTCTCTCTGTCTCCTCTCTTTGCAACTGCCTGCCTGAGTTCAATTCCCAGCACCTATATAAAGATGGATGCAAAGTGACGCACGTATCTGTGATCTCGGCACACTTAACACAATGAGCAGCAGAGCCAGGAGGGTCAGAAGCTCATGGGCCAGCTAGACTGGTGGACATTACATAGCAAACCCAGAGAGACCCAAGCTCAAAAAGAAGGGAGAAGGAGAGGACAAATAACCCTGCAGTTGTTCTCTGACCTGCACACATGCCATGGCGCTTGTGCCTCCCCCCCCCCACACACACACATCATGCCCATACACCCACACATAAATTTAAAAATAGAAAAATAAAATAGAAACAACAACTCCCACGTGCAGTGTATCAGCAGGGATCTAGGGACATGCCAGGGCACTGAGGAGTGTGCATTAGCCTCCCCAATACAAAGGAAAGCTGCACATTTACAATCAATAAATATTTCATTAAGTATCTCTACAGTGTATTACCTGTAATGTCGTTATTCATAGAAAATTCATTTCGTTAGAAAACAATTCGTAGTTATATTTGGTTCGTTTTGTAAGAACCCCCAATAATTATGACTGGTCAGGGATAGGCTATCATAAATTTAATAGCTTACAATAAGTTATATGTCCACCATAAGAATTACTTATAGGCAAGTCACTTCAAACGTGAAATTGTAAAAATTCAATATCGGCAAAAATTATACTTTCTGCCAATGTGTCTATATTTTATATGATGTAGGACCTAATTTTCAAAAGGAAGAGTGCCTGAAACCTGTGAAGGTTTTAAAATAGGCTTCATTAAACCAACTATGTAGGGAAATGACTGGTATCTTTATATTCTCATCAATAGTATGTATTTTCAAGACTTTTATCTATGTCAATATCATGGGTAGCTTTTTGCTTGGTCTTTAGTTTATATTTAATTATGAAGACAATTGAGTACTTTTATGTTTCTCTTTTGGATGTGGAATTTGTGTTTTCTAGACCCATTTTCATCTAGGATGTCGACTGTTTCTTATTGGCTTGTGAGGTCTTTTTATGGGACAAGGAAGACAGCTCTTAGTCATGTGGAATTACGATTATTTCCCTCTGGTTTGTTATATGTTTTCAGCCTGTATTTTTCCTTAGACACTTTTATACACTTTTCAAGTTTACTTCAAAATTTTCCTTCATGGCTTCCTATAAAAAATTTAAGCACAAAAAGGAAGCCTTGGATGGTCTTCAGCATGCAAGGGACATGATCTAACTTGTGTTTCAAATGCAGCTGCTGAGTGGAGAACCCCATCCCAGGAGGACCAGAGTTGACATAAGGAGAGCGTCACCATGCCCAGCTTCCTTCATGATGACTGGATCTCTTACCAGGATACTAGCAAGATGCTAATTTGCTAACAGTATCATTCATTACACGTTTATTAGTCGGCAAGATGATCTGTATGTATTCATGTATTTGTATAGACATAAAATCTTACTATGCTCATTTGGCCAGCATCCATTGTTTTACATATTTGAGTGCTTAATGCCTTCAAGAGTCCCTTTGTATGTTTGTTATGCAACCATTCTTTCTGTTTCAGCAGGATGTTCAATTCTTATCCTGTCCTTGTCCTGTCCCCATTCTTGAGCCAGCCATCTCTTCCAGGATCTCTGGGTCCTTTGAGCAGAGAATGGCTTTTATAAACCAGGACATAGTTATTTGGTGTCTCTTCGCTGGAAAAAAGCCAGAAAAACTGATATCCCTAATTCCCAGCCACACTATAAGATTTTCTGGCTGCGTGCATTCATGGTGGTATCTCCTTTTGAGGGAGAGATAGGAAGTGTGATAGGCAGTTAGGGAGAGGAATTGAGCCAGCCGTGGGAGATCACAATGGCCTTATCCAGTCTTGGTCCTAGAGGCCCCCAGAGAGAGAAGACACTGCCGTTCCCTCATACTCTGCAGGCAAGGCCCCTAGTTGAGCTAGCATTTCTGTGCTCGGGACCTGAAGGGGAGAGATCAAACCAGAAGCTCACTTCTGTGCTTGTGGACACTATTAGCATGATTTTTTAAAATATTTATTTTTATTTAGTTAGTTGAGAGAGAGGGGGAGGATGGGCACGTCAGGGCCTCTAGCCACTGCAAACAAACTCCTGATGCGCCACCAACTAGTCCCCTTTCTGCTCTCATGTCTTGGTTGGTTTTCTGTCTGTCTGTTTGTTTTTCCGTCTTCCACCATCCATGACAGAATGCTGATGGGTCCAGTACTGGGCAGGTCTCGTGGAGGTAACTACAGTCATGGTGAAGTCATAAGGAAAGCAGTCATTTCCTGTCCCGAAGAGGGTACATAGCACTCCTCCCCAGCCGCTGGTTGCTACATTCTTTCCCCCTCTTCCTCAGTGTTCTCCAGGCCTTGGAGGGTGTGTCTCATTTTAGCACTGAAAATGCAATGATCACTGGTCAGCACTTTGAGGAGTTTTGAGTCTCCCCAGAAATCACCACCGTCTGTAAAAAGAAGCTTCTCTGACCAAAGGTGAGGGCAGCACTAGTCTATGGGCGTACACATAAATATTTCGAAGGCAACTTGAAGGGCAAACATCTCTCAAGAATGATATTCTTAAGAGAGGAACTTGGCTGGAGACATGGCTCAGTAGTTAAGGCGCTTGCCTGTAAAGCCTAATGACCAGAGTTCAGTTCCCAAGTACCCACATAAAGCCAGATGCACAAGGTGGCACATGTGCCTGGAGTTCATTTGCAGTGTATAGAGGCCCTTGTGTGCCCATTTTTTTTTTCTCTCTCTCTCTCCATCCTGGGTGTGGTGGCACACACCTTTAATCCCAGCACTCAGGAGGCAGAGGTAGGAGGATCACTGTGAGTTCAAGGCCATCCTGAGACCACATAGTGAATTCCAGGTTAGCCTGGGCTAGAGGGAAACCCTACCTCAAAAAAAAAAAAAAAGGAGAGAGAGAAGAATATAAAATAAAATAAAATAAAATAAAATAAAATAAAATAAAATAAAATAAAACAAAGAAGTACAGTTTTCCCTTCTCCCCACCTTCTCCCCAAGGTAGGCCTTCTGTCAAGGGAGAAAAATATTCCTCAGGCGGTCCCAAGAGACTCCCCCTTCCATTTAATTGACCAGAAATTGGCCGCTTGCCTTGTTTGCTTCTAGATCAATTATTGGTGAAAGGAAATGTGGTCAACTCAGAATGGCTGAGACCAATCAGGATTGTCTCCTGGGGCAGTAGCTGGACTAAATATAAAACTCTTATTTTAATATAAAGGGTTGGGGAGGCTTTCAATAGATAATCAGCAGGGTTTATCACATCATGCTGGGCATTACTGGGAGAATAGTGGAAGAAGATCGTGAGAAGAAAAGAGGAAGAGAGCTTAGCCAGGAGCAGGGGAAGGATGACAAAGGTCTGAGCCAGGGAAGCCGACCAGGGAGAGCCATGTCGCCCCTGGAAGCAGCTGAGCGCGCCTACGCTTTTGCAAACGTCTTCCAGCTCTATAGACCACACGTTTCAAATGTGCATTCTCCACTACCAGGAAAGTACTAGTTGTGTGACCTTGGATAAATTATTCACTTCCCTGAGCCTTTCACAGGTCACTTCAGCTCTAGGAGAAAATGTGCAAGTCTCTCCGTACTGTTGCTCCGAGAATTTTTCCGAAGTTATCTCTAATCAATGGTTTGGGCCAATAACATGCTTTTCTTTAATTGGCAATTACACATTCCCAGATGCTTTTAATAGATGACATTGCAATTGCAGTTTTCATCTTCAACCACTTTGTTTTTAGAGGGAATTAATGATAGTGTCAGGGACATATAAGATAGCTCAATGAAAAAAAAAAGATGGAATATTTGACTACCACATAGGTAATAGCTGGTAAAAAAAAAAAAAAGCTCAAGTGGCAATTCATCAGGTCATGCGGAGTGGATGACTTTCCGTGTGTGGGTGGGATCCCCCTGTTGTTAATTCCTCAGTCTTGGGACCAGCCTTACTGATGGCTTGTGCTGCCTTCCTCTCAACAGGGCACTGCTAATCCATGCTGGTAGCAGGATGGAGTGGCTTCAGGGTCAGTTAGACCTGAATTTAAATCCAAGCTCTCTTATTTATTTCTGTGGGATGCTGTTAAATGCGAGTGAGAAATTTTGATCTGACAAGACAGGCTGAGGAGAGGGATGATGAAGAGAATGAAGGATGAAAGCTGAGCTCGCAGGCACCGTCCGTGGGTCTCTCTTCTCCCTTGGTGACTTCCATGGCTTTACACCTGTGTCCTGACAGAGCTCTGTCTACTATGTTTCTCTTCAGAGCCATGCTGGCCTCAGCCTGATATCCCATCATGCAGCTGAGGAAGAAAGCGGCAGGGGAGCCAGAGCCAGGAGGAGCCATGATTTCCCAACTCCATCCCAGCATATTTTTCAGGATACAAGGAGCATGGAGCCACCTGCTTTCCTCTTCAGAAAGAACATACATATATATAAAACAAGTGTGTTTAAATACCTACCCACTTCCCAGTCTTGGTATTGGATTTTTTTGTGAGTGATACAAAAAGTTTTAGAATCTTTGGCCCTTGCTTTCCAGGAACTTAAAATACCCTTAAATCACAATGCCTAGCAGACAGGACTGGGTTTAAATCAGAGCTCTGCCATGGACTCTCGTGCAACCTTCAACAATCACTTAACATCTCTGTAGCCCTCTCTCAAGCCTGTAAAACAGAGTCAATGGCACCTACATTGCCAGACCATCATGAGGTTTTAAGTTGCTGCTTCATGTAAGAGACCTGGCACTTGGCAGGAACTTGGAAAATCTGAGTTCCTTCATCCTCGAGTCACACGGCAGTTAAATAATATAACAGAAGACCTATTGCAAGACAGCCTGTAAGTTATTGCCAAGTGAAATGCCACCCAAAGCAAGGCTCCTAGAATTTAGGGCATTGCAGAGCCATTCAGGCTGAAGTCAGTGGAATGCATTACTGGATGAAAAGGGAAGTGAATGACGTCCCCCTGGGCTGGGCTGGTTTTCTCAGGTATGTCACCGGAGCTTTGGCCTCAAGCTCTTTGCCTGAGACCACTCAAGTTCCCTCTCAAACCGCATTTTCACCAGGCACCTGCCTCAATGACTTTTCAGGTCATTGTGATTCATCTCTCTCCCTGCAGCGTGAGTAACCCAAGGCCCCTGGGCAATAGCAAACCCAGTGTAGTGCTGACAGATGCCTGAGATGAAGGAAAGCTAATGGATGAGATGTGTTCAGTGCAGTATTCTAACAAACTACTGATATTTTTAAACTGTGTGTAGGGAAATTTACTTGCAGAAGAGGCTGTTAGTAGCAACCATCAACTGTGGTAAATGATATTATACTTCCCAGTTATCATCTCCCTCATCTGTCAAAGAATCATAATCCCTTCCCTGCCAGGACTCTCTGTGAGTGGAGAACAACAGGATCCCACAGATTTTCCTGACCACATGTGGCTGGCTTTGGCAGTAGCATACGAAAGGATGCAGTAGACATCACACCAGGGCAGAACCTCGGGTGAATTTTCATGGCTGATTGTGCCACACGCTCTGTCCTGCATCACAAGAACAGCGTCTCTCAGCTGATGCTGCTATCAGTATCAGTCCTAGAATGAGGATTCCCGGTACTGACATCCAGGAGCCATGCAGAGCCAAGTCACTACAGGCACTGTTAAGCAGACCCATAGACTGGCAGATGCAGGAACAAGGAGTGTTTGCTTGTTATTAAGCACTGCTATGTGGAGGTTGTTTGTTGTCACAGTCAAAGCTGACTGATACATCACCAACATTAATCAAACATTTGTTTTATGCTGGGGCTGCCCCTAGCGCTTTACATATGGCCTCTTTCAGTCTTCACATTCATCCTGTAAGCAGTGTTTCAGCTAGGGATGTCAATTGTAAACATCACATAGTCACTCTGGCTGAATACAAAAGGAAGGCTTTTCCTCCAGCTAAAATGGAATGACAGAATCTAGATGGGTTTCCCTAGTTGAAAGAAAAAAATACCAAAATTCCATAGGCTGGAGAGGTGGCTTAGAGGTTAAGGAACTTGACTGCAAAGCCAAAGGACCCAGGTTCAATTCCCTAGCACTCACATAAGCCAGATGCACAAGGTGGCACATGTGTCTGAGGTTCACTTGCACTGGCTAGAGGCCCTGGTGTCCTCTCTCTCTCTCTCTCTCTCTCTCTCTCTCTCTCTCTCTGCCTCTTTCTCTCTCTCTCAATTTTCCAGAAAAATATATGAAACCACAGTTCTTGAGATATTAGACAATAAGCTAAAGGGAAAATTGAACGTGTTGAATAAAGACATAATAAAGGCTCAAGTTGAATTTTTGGATGAAAAGACTACAATGTGTGAAATGAAAAAATACTGAATGGAATTAATAACAGATTAGACATTGCAGAAGGAGAAGTAAACTTGGAGACATAAAAGATAAATATTTGAAAATGAACATAGGGAAAAAGATGAAAAAAAAAACATACAGATTAATAGCTGAGAGGCAACTTTAGGCAGTTCTCTGGAGGTAATGGAGTGGAAAGGAGAAACATTTGACAAAATAGGGTCCAAAAATATGTCCAACATGATGAAAACTATAAGCTGAAAGATCTATAATGCTTGAGGACTGGGGAGATGGCTCAGTGGTTACAAAGCCTATGAGCCTGGGTTTGATTCCCCAGATGCACAAAGTGGTGCATGCATCTGAGTTTGTTCACAGTGGCCAGAGGCCTTGGCATACCATTCTCACTCTCTTTCTCTCC
This sequence comes from Orientallactaga sibirica, assembly GCA_036365145.1. NCBI lineage: Eukaryota > Metazoa > Chordata > Mammalia > Rodentia > Dipodidae > Orientallactaga > Orientallactaga sibirica. The sequence continues at coordinate 33,435,996 of JAEOAD010000009.1, forward strand.
CTCCCGCCCCCGTCTCTCCCCTCTCTTGCTCTTGCTGTTCTTGAAAATACATTTTTAAAATATTTTTTAAAAGTTCCTCAATGTTTAATGAAACCCAAGTACAAGAAGCATAAAACTATATATAGCAAAGCACTTCATAATCACATTGATTAGAATCAATAATTATGAAAAAAATATGTTGAGAGTAGCGGGGGTAGGGAGGCACATTGCAGGGGGGCTCAGTTGAGGGTGACAGCCAATTACTTTTCAGGAACACTGGAAGCTAGAAGACAAGGAAGCAAAATCTTTAAAGTGATGGTTTTGGTTGATTTTATGTTGTAACAACAAAATACATGAGACTAAGTGACTCATGAAGACGAGAGCTTTATTTTCTCAAAGTTCTAGTGGCTGGGAAGTCCAAGGTCATGTCCTGACAAGTCCGCTTGTCTGGGGAGGCAAGCTCCAAATATTGTATCCCCCACACAGCAGAAGGCAGAAGAGCAAGAGAATGCTTCAGGAAGTGACTTTTATAACAACCTTAACCTCATTCATGAGAGAAGGAGCCTGCATGACCTATCATGAGCTAACCTTTTTTTTGTTTTTTTTGGAGAGAGAGAGGGAGAGGAAGACAGATAGAGATGGGCACGCCAGCAACCTCTCAGCTGCTGCGAGCAAAATCCAGATGCGCGTGCCCCCTTGTGGTCAAGTGTGGCATTGCGCCCTTGCGTCACTTTGCACCTGGCTAAACGTGGGACCTGGAGATTGGAAGCAGCGTTCTTAGGCTTAGGAGGCAGGCGCCTTAACTGCTAAGCCATCTCTCCAGCCCTAGCTAACCTTTTAAGACCCCATCTTCTACTAATGTCACCTAGCAACACTTGAACTTCAAAGGGACAGAGTCAAACATAGCAGTACTGAGAGGAGAAAAAAAATCCACCAACCTAGAACCCTTTACTGAGGTACCATTAAAAAGGAAAGCAATATCAGCATTTTGAGACAAATAAAAGCTGAAAGAATACATCAGACCTGTTCTTTAAGAAATGTGAAAAGGAAATCCTTCAGGCAGAAGGGAACTTATTCCAGACGGAAATCTGGTTATATACAAAGGAATAGAAGAATTTGAAATAACTATGGGAATTAGTAAAAAGACTACAATTTTTATTTAAAGATAACTGTTTAGAGCAAAGGTTATAATATATTGTTTATAACATATTTATAGTAATAAAACTTGACAACATAATGGAGAAAAGGGGAAAATGGAAACATGCTTTTTAAAAGTTCTTATACTAGGGGCTCGGAAGATGGTTCAGTGGGTAAAACACTTGCCACACAAGTGTCAGTGCCTGAGTTCAGTCACCAGAACCCACATAAAGCTGGACATGGTAGCATGCATCTGTCATTCCAGCACTGCTATGGGGAGACACGAGGCCCCTCAGAAGCTCACAAGCCAGCTAGCCTGGCACATGCATCACCTAAGAGAAGGTGAGGACCGAGATCCAAGGCTGTCCTTTGACTCCACACATGTGCTATGGAACATAGACACACACCCTCACACACATGAACACACACACAAGACTTCAAAAGACTGTACTGCTACTTAATATGGAATGAAACCTCATTACTTGAAAGTTAGCTGTGACAATGTAAATATATTTATTTATTTAAGAGAGAGAGGCAGATAGAGCAAGAATGGGCATACCATGTCCTCTAGCCATTGCAGATAAACTCCACATGCATGCACCACTTTATGCATCTGATTTACATGGGTACTGGGGAACCAAACCTGGGTCCTTAGCCTTTGCAGGCAAGTGCACTGTAAACAACTCCTAAGATAATAAAAAAGACAACTAACAAGTGAAACAAAATACTCATTAAAAATATTTTAGAGCTGAAGAGATGGCTCAGATGCTTGCAAAACCTGATGGTCTGGGTTTAATTTCCCGGTACCCACGCAAAGCCAGATGCACAAAGTGACATGTGCAGGTGGAGTTTGTTTGCAGTTGCAAGGGGCTCTGGTGTACACACTATTTCTCTCAAATAAATAAACAAATATTTTTAAAAGTTTAGAAATATTTTAAAAGGTGAGAAAAGAAGAGAAATACAAAAAACACACAAATACAAAACAAATAGCAAGAGGGTACATTTAGCCATAGTACTCCATAATCATATTAAAAGTATAGTCTAGTCGGGCCTGGTAGCACACGCCTTTAATCCCAGCACTTGGGAGGCAGAGGTAGGAGGATCGTTGTGAGTTCGAGGCCACCCTGAGACTACATAGTGACTTCCAGGTCAGCCTGGGCTAGGTTGAAACCCTATCTCAAAAAACCAAACAACAAAAACAGAAAAGTATACTCTAAAACCCCCACCACACGGCTGATATTACTCAATTAGTAAGTAAACACAAGTCACAACTACAAGGTGTCTATATGAAACCCATTGTATTTTATTTTATTTTTATGTACTTATGAGGATAGAGAAAGAGAGGGAGCTCCAGGGTCTCTTGCAGAAAAAAAAAAAAAAAAAAAAAAAAAAAACCTCCAGGTGTATACACTACTTTGTGCATCTGGCTTTATGTGGTTGCTGGGGAATTAGAATCAAACCCTAGTCAACCTAGGCCAGCAGGCTTTGCAAGCAAGCACCTTTAACCATTGAGCAATCTCCCAGCCTTGAAACCTATTTTAAATATAAGGACCCATTACTAAACTCAAAGTAAGGGATGCAAAAAGAGACCGTGCTAACTCTAATTTTAAAAAAGAATGGAATGGAAATATTATCCATCAAAGTAGATTTGAGAGTGGCTAGTAATATCCAGCACGAAGTCATTTCTAAAGGTACATAACCAACCAAAACTGCACGTATGCAATCACAATACTGATTGAGCTGTAAAGAGAAACAGACAATTTTGTAAGTATAGTCCTAGATCAACATCTTTCTCTCAGTAATGCACAGAACACACGCACAGAAAATCAGAAAAACAAAAGATTGGAATACTGCATCCTCACTGTCATTTTCAGAACACACAGCAGAATAAACCTTCTTTTTAAATGCACCTGAACATTCACAAAAATAAACTACATTCTTTGTCAAAAAATAAATTTCAATAAATTCAAATTGATTCCAGTCATACAAATAATGTTCTCGGAGGACAACATAACTAAATTAGAAATGTACTGGATGATATCTGGAAAATCTTTAAAAGTTTGGAAATAAAACAGCACAGTTCTAAGTAACCTATGAGTCAAAGAAGATTTTTTTAAAAATACTTTTTATTTGCAAGCAGAGAGGGGTTGGGGAGAATGGGCACGCCAGGGCCTCCGGCTGCTGCAAATGAATTCCAGATGCATGTGCTACTATGTGCATCTGCCTATATGTGGGTACTGGTGAATCAAACCTGGGTCATTGGGCTTTATAGGCAAGTGCCTTTAACCGCTGAGCCATTTCTCCAGCCTGACTTTTTTTTGAACTTTAAAATATTTTGAACTTAAAATGAAAGCACAGCATAGTAAAATTTGTGTGATACAGCTAAATGAACACTTAGAGGGAAACTTGTGTAACTAACTACCTGTGTTAGACAAGAAGAATGTTTTCAAACCAATTATCTCGCCTTCAAAGTCAATAAAACTGAAATCAGGAAAATAGAGCAAATGCATGATTTTAAGAACAGATTCTTTGAAAATGTCAATAAAACTAATGAACTTTCAATGAATTTGGAAAGGAAAGTAGAAAGGAGCAACAAATTGTCAGTAGAGATTCTACATGTATAAACAGATAACAAAGAAACTTATAAGGTTGACTTAATGCTAATATTTTCTACAATTATATGAAAAGGACAGAGTTCTTCAAAAGTATAAACTACCACATCTCACTCTCAAACAAACAGAAAACTGGACTCGCTATGAATCTGTTAAAAATAATAAACTTCAGGACTGGAGAGATGGCTTAGCAGTTAAGGCACTTGCCTGCAAAGCCTAAGGACCCATGTTCAACTTGCCAGATCCTACATAAGCCAGATGCATAGGGTGGCACATTGCAGTGGCTAGAGGCCCTGGTGTACCCATTCTCTTTATTCTCTCTCTCTAATAAATAAATTTTTAAAAAATTTAAACTTCTATTTGTTTTTTGTTTTTGTTCTTCCAGATAGGGTTTTTTCTCTAGCCCAGGTTACCCTGGAATTCACTATGTAGTCTCAGGGTGGCCTTGAACTCACAGCAATGCTCCTACCTCTGCTTCCCCAGTGCTGAGATTAATGGTGTGCGCCACCACGCCCAGCTTATTAAACTTCTATCTTAAAACTTCCCTATACGGAAAACTCCAGGACCAAATTATTTCACGAGTAAGTTCTATTAAGCATTCAAGGAGTGAATCACATCAATCCCACACAAACTCTTCCAGAAAATCAAAGAGAAAGGAGTGCTTCTTAACTTGTCCTTTCAGATCAGCATCATAATGACTCCGTAGCTGAACGAGAATATCCCCCAGAAAAGCACGAGAAAAAAAATAAGGCAAGAGCATCGTGCACCTTGAAACCAACAACCAGTGCAAGATAAGCAGGCCGTGAGCACATGGGATTTATAATGAGAAGTTAAAGCGTCTTCCACATTCAAAAGTCAATCAGCACCATTCACTGTATGAGCAGACTTAAAAAGAAAGGAAATTGGGAAACTCACAGAATGTTTGAGAAGGCTGAAGCAATAGATCCAGGAAAGCAAAAAAGAAAAAGAAAACAAGCAGGAACAACAAATTTGGGGTAGTGGAACTGCTACTGAAATCACATTGAGACCAATCTGTTGAGGACGGTGCTGCCTGCCCTTCCCAGCCCTGCTCCCTCTTCAGGGAGGTGCTCACCATGGCCAGTAGATGTGCTGCTGCCAACCCTCCCCCCAACATGAATTTGCTCCTATTCTGGTTTTTGAAAAATCTTTTATTCTATTCATTTATTAGAGAGAGAGAAAATGGGTGCACGAGGGCCTCTAGCCAGTGCAAGCAAACTTCAGATGTATGCACCGTCATATGCATCTGGCTTCACGGGTACTGCAGAACCGAACCTGGGTCCTTAGGCTTTGGAGGCAAGCGCCTTAACTACTAAGCCATCTCTTCAGCCCCCCCCTATCCCGGCGTTTTAGAATGGTTGGTCTAACTTCAAAGACCCAGGAGGGAAATTCTGGTTGGCTGCACTATCAGGAAGGCAGAACAGTACCTTAGCAGGAGTTTTTAGTTACAGCCGATAGAATCCATTCCAGCTGCTTCATTCACTTAGGGAGGAATATAGCAAGAAAATGGTTCACAGACTTGCTGGAAATCCAGATTCTGGCCTAAGATTGTAGGAACACTGAAGAACTGGCACAGAAAGGGAGCTTCTCCCATAACTGGGCACAGAAAGCTGTCACTCCTGCCACTGAGCCCCCCCACCCCCCACCGCCCAAAAGAGGCGACTCCAGTTCCCCACAGCAGCCAGAGTGGATGCCCCAAACCAGGCACATTGAATCAAACTCCGAGTCTGATCCCTGACTGAGTGCTCAGGTTTTTAGGCATTAACAAGGACAGACTGCTTCCTATCCCATTCGTGACATGGGGAATGTTCTAAATTTAGGAAGGTAGTTCAGTTTGTCTATGTCCAAAAGTGATAAATGCCACAGAGGAAGGAACTTTTATCAGTTCTATTTTATGGATTAGAATTTGAAACCCCCTGGACATTTGGTAACAACTTGAAGAAGAAACATCTGCCAAGCCATTATGCACATCACCTCCTTTATTCCTCAACTCCGTTTGGTGGATGTTGTACTCCCATTTTATATGAGAGAATACTGAAGGCAACAGAAATTATAAAGCTGAAAGTCCTGTGCAGCCCTGCCCCCCCATCTTGTCACCTCATCTCACTGTGCTCAGGTGTTTTACAGCATAACTCTCCAGGCTCCTGTGCTGAGTGTCTGTGTATATTTGGTATATGACACCCAGCTTTAGTGCTTACTGTTGAATTTGCATGCCTCTGTCACTGAACATCACCTGTCTTCTCTCTCAGTGCAGACCAGCTTCAGATATTAGCCAGAGTCCAGCTGGGATGCTGCGACCTCTGGGCCTCGATGTGAGAGGAAATGAAATGGTTTGGAATCTGTAGTCTTGCCAGTATGTAAATCTCTTCTTTTTTAAAGAAAAATATTTTTATTTATTTATTTGAGAGAAAGAAAGAGGCAGACAGAGAGAAGGGGCACACTAGGGCCTCCAGCCACTGCAAACAAACTCCAGACGCATGCACCACTTTGTGCGTCTGGCTTTACGTGGGTACTGGGAAATTGAACCTGGATCCTTACGCTTCGCAGGCAAGTACCTTAACTGCTAAGCCATCTCTCCAGCCTTGTAAAATCACTTCTTGCATGCAAATAATTCCAAGTAAATGGATTGAGACTTCCTGGGTTGCTGATTTTTGTCTCTTGTGATCGCTACAAGTTAATTTTGGTGCATTCACCTTCCTTGTCTTACAGCTCAATTGAAATAGCCTTTAGCACTTTGTTTCAATCATGACAGGCCATGCTGACAGTCATGAAGGGAACACCAAGACAAGTCCACTTGTAAGACCAGATCAGAGAAAACATTAGTACTGATGCAGCCGGGCATCTGTTTGAGAATGCATGTTAGCACTATTTGAATTGGTCCCAAACTAGAACCAATCCAAATGAGTAGAGCAGAAGCATGCAAAAATAAATCATGTATGTTCAGTCAATAAACCTTTATAGAGCCACGACAATAAATAAGCTACGGTTAAATGCATTAGCATAGCTAAATCTTGTTGAATTCAAATAACAAATGATAGACCCAATATATCATGCAATAAAGTTCAAAATGAATAAACTAACATAACGTTCAGGATATAAGTGTATGTACACATGTGACTTTGCAAAAAGTAACCCAAAGAAATTGCCGGGTGTGGTGGCGCATGCCTTTAATCCTAGCACTCGGGAGGCTGAGGTAGGAGAATTGTCATGAGTTCGAGGCCACCCTGAGACTACATAGTGAATTCCAGGTCAGCTTGAGCTATAGTGAAACCCTACCTTGAAAAACAAAAAAAAAGATTAAAAAGAAAGAAAGAAAGAAAGAAAGAAAGAAAGAAAGAAAGAAAAAGAAAAAAAGGTAACCCAAAGAAGCAATAAGATGAGTGAAAAGGGAATATCATTTTGGGAATGCTCTGGGTCTTGCATTGCATGTTGGGTTCATGAATGTTTATTCTGATGTGAATAAGTAAATAATGACCATGTGTAAACTGCTGATGACAGTGTGTCATGAACCGGGACTATAGTTAATCCAATTCTGATTATCCAATGCCTTAAATAAAAGAAAGAAGGAAAGGGCTGGAGAGATGGCTTAGCAGTTAACACATTTGCCTGTAAAGCCAAAGGACCTTGGTTTGATTCCCCAGGATCCACATAAGCCAGATGCACCCGGGGAGTTCATTGGTAGTGGCTGGAGGCCCTGGCGTGCCCATTCTCTCTCTCTCTCTTTCTCTCTACCTCTTATTCTCTCTCTCTCAAATAAGTAAATAAAATGTTTTTTAAAAAAGAAAGAAAGAAGGGGAGAGCGGTAGAGAGGTCAGTCAATATAGCTGGCCTTCCACAAATTTTCTTGGGTAGCTAGTGTGTGCCAGGTCTCAAGCAGAGGACTAGAAGCAGTGGGATGATCAGACATAGTCCTGCCCTACAGTGTCACTGTCCTGGATGGGGAAGACAGCTCAGTCAGTAAAGTGCTTGCCACACAAGCATGAGTTCAATCCCCGGTACCCCCATCCACTGTTGAGTGTGGTAGTACATGCCTGTAATCCTAACACTGGGAAGGAGGAGAAAAGTGGGTCCCTGGGGCTCACTGGCCAGCCAGGCTTGCCTAATTGATAAACTCGATGACCCTGCCTCAAAAAGAGGTGGAAGGCATACCTGAGGGACCACACCCAAGATTGTCCTCTGGCCTCCACACACATTGCATACAAATGTGCATGTATGCCCACACACATACAAACACAATACACCACACATATGCAAAAGATCACTGTATTGAGTTGATATATGCCAAAAACATTTACAAGTATTATGCCAGTTAATCTTTTTTTTTTTTTTTTTTTGGAGAGAGACAGAGAGGGAGAGGAAGACAGATAAAGAATGGGCACGCCAGCAGACTCTCAGCGGCTGTGAATGAAATCCAGATGCGTGCGCCCCCTTGTGGTCAAGTGTGGCATTGCGCCCTTGCATCACTTTGCATCTGGCTAAACGTGGGACCTGGAGATTGGAACCAGTGTTCTTTAGGCTTAGGAGGCAGGTGCCTTAACCGCTAAGCCATCTCCCCAGCCCATTTTTTTTTAAAGCAAAGAACCACTGCCTGGTATAGACATGTGACAAGCCCCGAGGGTTTATAAGGTGCCATGACTGAGGGAATGCAACAAGGAGCTGTGGGCCTAAGAGAAGGGCCTTCACCCAGCCTGGGCCGCTCAGAAAGACTATAGGGCTTTGTGTCTGTTGAAAATTACGAAAGAAAATGTAGGTTGGCCACTGAAGCCCTAACGATGGGAAGGACAGCTTTATCTTGTAAGTACCCCTGTTTTGGAGTGAGGAGAAGAGGCCATAGCAACAGTGAGTTTGCAGCTACGAGAGAGACAGGAGAGAAGACACACCCTGGGGGGCACCGTGCTCGCCCCAGGGTATGGGAAGACCTCCTGATGGTGCCCTGCACACAGGCTGGAAGCCTGCACCGGGGAGGAAGGTTAGCAGCGGCTGTGTGTCAGGGAGGAAGGAGCTGGGTGCATTCAAGGAGTTCCGGAGCCCCATTGTGGCATTTCCCAATGCCATGAAGGGAGGTGAGACTAGTTGAGAGGGCAAGAGAAGGATTTCATGAAAAAGCATGAAAAGGACTGGGAAGATGGCTCAGTGCTTAAAGGCACTTGATTGCAAAGTCTGCTGGGTTGGGGTTCAGTTTCCAAGCTGTCACATAAGCCAGGTGCATAAAGGGACACAAGTGTCTGGAGGTCTTCTGCAGTGGCACAAGGCCCTGGTGCACACCCCCTCCTGCACACAATACATACATACTTTTTTTTTTTTTAAAGGAAGTGTGGGAGGGAGCTGTAGAAATAGCTCAGTGGTGAAAGCCACTTGCTTGCAAAGCCTGGTAGCCTGGGTTTGATTCCCCAGTACCTACATAAAGCCAGATGCAATGTGGTGCAGGCATCCAGAGTTTATGTGCAATGGCAAGAGGCCATGGTGCACCCATTCTGTCTCTCTTTTTCTCTGCTTGCAAATAAATAAATAATTAAAAAAAAAAAAGAAGTGTGAAGACTATCCCATGGCTGTAGGCCATGAGGTAGTTACAAAGGCAATGGCCAAGCCGGGTGTGGTGGTGCACGCCTTTAATCCCAGCCCTCGGGAGGCAGAGGTGGGAGGATTGTCATGAGTTCAAGGCCACCCTGAAACTACAGAGTGAATTCCAGGTCAGCCTGGGCTAGAGCGAGACCCTACCTCAAAAAACAAAACCAAAAACAAACAACCAACCAAAAAAAGGCAGTGGCCAGAGCTGATGGCATGCCTGGGCTGTAGAGAGGCACAGGATCCAATGCACAGGATCCAATTGATGAGCACCTAATGGCCACACCACACCGTAGCCTTTGTGGAGCAGCCTGTTCCTCAGGGCAGGCGGGAAGACATGCGGACCTTTCACTCCCTTTCTCTTGCTGCTCTGGTACAAGCCAACTTCCAGCAAAGCTTTGTACTCCAAAACATCACAGAATGGACAGCTTTTCTTCAACTGCGATAAAACTAAGGTTAGTAATTTTGCAAGACAAAGAAGTCCAAGGGAGAGCTTTGGAATATCGTCTTCCAGACACAAGGCGGTGTTTGCATTCCTGACCTCACATCGGCCTGTCACTACCTGCGCAAGACCTGCATGATGTTGGGCCTATCAACATGTTATCATGGATGGTGGAAGAGGGCATGCGCGTGAGAGAGAGATCCTACCTCTGCCTCCCAAGTGTTGGGATTAAAGGCGTGCGCCACCACACTGACAAATTCAGTGGTTTTTAAATCACTAACATTTTCTTAGAATTTCCATTGGTCGGGAATCTGGGCCCAGTGTAGTTGGTGCTCTGATCATGTTTTGTGGGTGGTGGTGCTGACATCGGACAGGCCTGAGGAGGGATGTGCTGTCAGTTGGTTAGTCATATGGTGGGTAGTAGGCCTTACTCCCTCTCCATGAGGCTTCATTACAATATGGGGGCTGGCTTCCTTCAGGGAGACAATCTCAAAGAGTGAGAGAGAAACGGTGTAAACCCAGAGCAGAGCCACAGTCCTTTGACCATCCAATCCTGAGAGGGACATACTATCTGTCCTACTGTGTTCTTTGTGTGAGAAGCAAGTCAATAAATGCAGTCCACACTTCAGAGGAAGAGGGCACAGGCTGTGACTACCAGGTCACAGGGAATACCAGAGGTGTTTTAGAAGCTGTGGACTTCAGTCTAAAGACCTTCTTCTGAGCTGGGTGTGGTGGCGCACGCCTTTAATCCCAGCACTTGGGAAGTGGTGGTAGGAAGATCGCTGAGATTTCCAGGCCACCCTGAGACTACATAGTAAATTCCACATCAGTCTGGGCTAGAGTGAGACCCTACCTTGAAAAACAAACAAACAAACAAACAAACAAACAAACAAAAAAAAAAAAAACAAAAAAACAAGACTTCTTCTGATCAGGTTAGCCTGGCTGGTTCCCCTTGATGTGTAGCTATTTCCTCCAACTTAAAACACTCCCTCCTAGAGGGAGGGGAAGGACGCTCACAAGACTCAGGAAGGTAATGAAACTTACAAGGCCCAGGAAGCTCATGAAAGTTACAATATTTACAGGCTCCTCCCCAAGGTTATAAAAGCTGGAAGACTAGACTCTCATATAGCTGTCTTCAACTTGGCAGGAGCTCTAAAGATGCAGCTCTCATGCGTTGTCACCCATGCTGGGATGGGATTTTTGGTGATACAGCTGCCTTAGAGTCACCCATGCTCCTGTAAGTAACCCCCATAAATTCATTAGTTGGCTAAGTCAGACAGATGGAATCATTGCCTTTCTTTCTTGGGTCCCCTATCTGGAAGTGAATAGATACTTATTCACATTTTCCTGGGGGGTGGGGTGGGGTGGGAATCACAACACTCATGCCATTCAGGAGTTTGAAGGTTTAGAGGCTTTTGGTGACACCTGGGGGGGGGGCGGGGTGTGTCATGACCACTCTGATGTCCAAGGCAGAGTCTCATTTGGAAAGGCCAGTGTGGTGAACCTACCTGGAGCCACTAGGAAAGACAGGACTTAGTTTCTCAAACTGGCCGATGTACGCCCCTCACTTGTCTGGGAAGCTTCTATAAGATCTCTCAGCAAGGAGGGGCAGTAGTGTCTTCCTTCCTTGTCGGCTAGATTGTGTTACGGTCCAGGTGGAGAAACTACATATAATTTTATTTACTTATTTGAGAGCCTGAGAGATACAGAAATTCAGAGACAGACTATGGGTACACCAGGGCCTCTTTCCACTGCAAAGGAACTCCAAACACAGATGCCAGTTTGTGCACCTGGCTTTCCATGGGTACTGGGGGATGGAACCTGGGCCATCAGACTTTGAAAGCAAACACCTTTAACCGCTGAGCCATCTCCCCAGCTCTAGACTTATTTCCTTCACTTCTGATCTTTCCTCAGTTCTGTCTCTTGCTGCCAGGCCCTGTGCACACCTGAAGTAGCAGAAAGGACTGATGTTCCAGGAGCTTCTTGGTAAGAGGAGGAAGGAGATTCCAGGCATGAAATCAGTGCGTGATCAGTTCAAGTGTACTCCTTCAGCAGCTCTTCTATGCAGACACGGAGCATGGAGGTATAGGTTAATAGGTATAGATACTGCCCACCAGGCTTCAGTTTTAGAGAAAAAAAAAAGACAGACATGAAAACAGTAATGAAGGTCAGTATGCCCTTTAATTTTTTCTAGGTAGGGTCTCACTCTAGCCCAGGCTGACTTGAAACTTACTATGTAGTCCCAGTTTAGCCTCGAACTCACAGGGAATCTTCTACCTTTCCCTCTCAAGTACTGGGATTAAAGGCATGTGCCACCCGACCTCAGCAATTTGCCTAGCTATCCTGATTCCTGAAGCATCATTTTTCTTCCTTCCCTCCTTCTTCCTTTCTTTTCCTTCCTCCTTCCTTCCTTCCTCTCCCTCCCTCCCTCCCTCCCTCCTCCCTCCCTCCTCCCTCTTTCTTTCTTTCTTTCTTTCTTTCTTTCTTTCTTTCTCTTTCTTTCTTTCTTTCTTTCTTTCTTTCTTTATTCGAGGTAGGGTTTCACTCTAGCCCAGGCTGACCTGGAATTCACTATGTAGTCTCAGGCTGGCCTAGAACTCACGGAGACCCTCCAGCTTCCTCCTCCTGGATGTGAATACTGGTATTAAAGGTGTGCACCGCCATGCCCACTACTCTTTTCTTTCGTTCTTGGCTTGGATCTTTGAAGTAGTTTGCAGGCTGATTTCTACCGTCCATCCATCTCTGTTGAGAGATCTTTCATCTAGTCTATCAAGGTCAAAAGGCCTGCCAACCTGATCTTGGGGAAAAGCCAAGCCCTTTGGATGGTTTCCAGGACCCTAAGCACCCCTCCAGTTTCATCTTACGTCTTGCTCTGGTTCCAATCATAGGACAGACTGCTGTCTTAGGTACCTTCCAAGCGGCTATGCTGTCATGTGCCTCTGGTAGCATGTCCTCACGCAGCCACTTCCGGAGGAAATAATCTCAGATTGCCCTTGCCGGTGTGGGAAGGAAGAAAGCCCCAGAGCGCCCCCATGGCCTTTCACTCACGGGGTTCAATTACCAAGACTTGTCTTCGTGTCCCTGATAAAATGACCACTATCCAATCTAGGCTCTTTGCCTGAAGCCTGCCAGGGACAACTAGGGTCAGTAAAAATTGTGGAAGGGACCTGATGTCAAGGCTGGGTCCACAGACAGGACACCCTGGCCAGAAACTTTCAATTTCCCCAAGGAAGCAAACATGCCAAATACAAGAGGGTTCTCTTGCTCTGGCCACACGCACTTATCTCTGCCCTCAAGCCAGCAAGGAAGCTGCCCTCTCGCCATCAGCCATTAGCGCTGGTAGCAGGCTGGACAGAGACCCGCCTCCCTACACTTCTGTAAGGCTGGGGAAGGCGTGGAGAAGCAGGTGTGGGTGTGAAGGTGGACGTTAAAAGATGTGTTAGAACCGAGTTTCAGAGATAAAGTGTGACCATGCGTGTGTCTAAGGAAGGGGGATAAGAAACCATGCTCTTTTCCAGCTGCTGTTTCCCACGTGTCTTTGAGTACCGGCACCAAAGCTTCCGATGGCTGTGTGTGTCTCCTCCTTCCTTGCCTCCACCCCGCCCCCGGGGCACCCACCCTGGAGCTCCAGGCGCGCTTGAATGAATGGGGAGGACCGGAGCGCATGAATGAGCACGCGAGTGAGCGAGTGCCCTGGTCGGCCGGCCGGGGAGTGAATGGCGACGGCGCGGCTCGCGCCCTGGGGCGCGGACGCTCGTTCCACTTCCCTCACCCGCCAGCTGGTGGCCTCGGGAAGGTGGCGGCGCCGGCAGCGGCCCGGGCTGGGACGGCCGGGGCGCGGGATGGTGGGGGAAGGGGCGTTCCCGGCGGCCGCGCCTTCTTCGGCTATTGGATTAGTGGCCTTCAGGGATGAGCTCAGCCGGATCGGCTTTCAGCTGCAGCCTCCGGGCCGGCTGGGAAGGCGGGGAGCGGGCGGCCGCGGAGGAGGAGGGGGAGGCGGCGGTGGCGGTGGCTGCAGCATCCAGAGCCGGCCGCGGCGGCCGGCGTGCCCGGTGCACAAAGGCGCCCGGCCCCTGGGGAAGGCGATGAGCGCACCGCTGCCGGGGCCCCGGCTACCGCTGCAGCCACCTCGGCGTGCGCCCGAAGCCGGGCGCTCGGGGATCGGGCAGCCGAGGTGCGGCCCGAGCGCCCTGAGCGTGGGACTCGCCGCCCTCCGGGTCAGGCGCCAAGCTTAGGGGCGGCTAGGGCGCGGGCCTCGGCGCGTCCCTAGGATCGGCGCCATCCGGTGCGTCCCCATTCCGGGCCCGATCCCAGGTGATCTGTCGCCGAGTCCGAACGCCAACTTCGCCAAGAACGTCCCCAACTCCAGGCCACCCTGCGGGGAGAGGGGAGCGCTGCCGCCTGGCACCAGCCCGGAGGACGCCTGGCTGGCTTGCAGGGGAAGAAGCCAGCATCCGTGGGGGTCGCTCGGGCGCCCCTAAGTGGGCGGCGGCGGCAGCAGACCTCCCTCCCGGGAGCCCGGGACCTGCCTGCGCTGGGGATTCCTCCCGGGCAAGCGCTCGCCCTCTCTTTTATGGTGAGTATTTTCCAGCTTCTAGTAAGAGGCGATGGGGACCTGGGGCTCAAATCTGGTAGCAAACACCGAGCACAGCCGGTGCTTCTGGAGTCTGTGTGCCCCCCTAGACTTCGAATATCCATGCGGATTGTGGCAATCCGAGTTGGTTGGTTTGCGCGCAGCCCTGATGCGTTGTGACCAGCCTCTGGGACCGTGGGTTCAAAGCCCGCTGCTTCGCTGTGTAGTGGAGACAGCATACACACACAGGAACATTGCCTCCAGAGTCCCCGGGTTTCAGCCCGACATTCGTCACTCGCTGGCTGGGTGACCTTGGGTCAACCACCCCACCTCGGTTTCCTCATCCGTGAGATGGGGATATGATCATTGTGCACCTTTCTCGGGTGTGTTGGGAGGATCTGAGGGGTTGCGCGGAGACCTGTGCATGGCATCCAGGAAACGAGCAGTCGTTAGCTCGCGTTAAGATGAGGCGTGTGAACCCGGGCATGTTAAGCCAACTTTCTAGAGCTGCAGCTCTTGTTTATATGACAGGGACAGTAATTCTTGGGGAGGGATGGGGATCCTGCCTGTCTGGATTCTGAGCTGCGGAAGTAAAGCGCCCGGTATGCTGCAGGCTCCCGGCAGTGCTGGCTGCGCTTGTTCATCCGACGCTGGGGCAGTGGAGGTGGAGAGCTGCGCGCGGCCAGTTCCCGGCCTTGCTGGAGACAAACTTGGAGGCCCCCGGGGCTCCAGGAGTCCTGGACTCGGGGCTCTGGAAAGTGGGGAGGACGCCAGGGCCTCAAGCGCGGCAAATGTGTCGGTTCTGGTGGTGCTGGACGCGCCTCCGGCCCCAAGCCAGGAGAGGACTCGGAGCCCCAATCCTCTGACTCACTGGAGAGGCCGGGGGAGTGTTGGTCCCGCCGCCCCGTGGCCCAGCGCAGGCTCCTGCTGCTGCTGCTGCTGCTGCTGCTGCTGCTGCTGCTGCTGCTGCTGCTGCTGCTGCTGCTAGGAAGAGAGAAGAGGGCACGTCTGTTGGGCCCTCTCAGGTAGATCCAGAACTTTCGGTTCTAGAGTTGGGGCTTGGATTTGAATCCTGCCTCCATCATCCGCTCCTCCAGTGATGTGACCTTGACCAAGTTCTCTACAGTTCCCCCAGCTCGTCTGTGCCCCACTATCTTCGTCTAGGATTTGGGATGCGAACATAAAAGTTTTCTCTTGGAAAATGTGAGCCCCCTATCCTCCTCCTCATCTTCTGTCCCCGCAAATTGATGAGCCTAAACCTGGAAGTTGTTCAGGGAAAGCTATTCATAGAACTCAGTCTATCCACCGCGCCCAGTGGGAAGGGGAGTCAGAGAACTCAATAGACTCCATCTCAGGCTTTCCAGGTCTGTTGGTCTGTTTCCTCACTGTGGTGCCTGGGTCCTCCAGCTGACTCCTGCAGCTTCTGTCACTCCTGCTGAGGGGAGAATCCCTCAGATCCTGGCTGCAGATCAGTCTAGTTTGTAGTTTAAAATGTCCAAGGTGGTGTGCCATGCTGCACACAAGGGCACAATCACTCTCTGAGACACGCTCTCTGATTCTATGCTTCATATTCCCTTGACAATGGCAGTAAGAAGAATTTAAGTCACTTTTGTCACATGGCCAACAAATTCCAACCTACCACCTATCCCACTCAAATATCTTTCCTGTTTGCATTTCTCTTTATTTTAAAGACTGATTAAATTCAGCCACATAAAAATAAAATCTGCAAGAAAAAGAAATTGCCATGAACAGTCAAAAGACATATGGCCAGGCAGGGAGAGAATTTAATTTCTATTGCAATGGGTATGTCTCTTTAAACATGCAAAAGATGGAGGGAGAGAGAGAGCGCTGGGAATGGTACCCAGGGCTTTGTACATACTAGGCAAGTGCTTCACCACTGAGTGAAAGATTCAAGTCAAGAGATGACAACAGAATTCAAACTGAATTGTCCATAAGTGAAATACAAAAACATAAAAACTTAGATATTCTACTTTGCTCAGTAAGAAAAATGCATGCTAGGGCTGGAGAGATGCCTTAGTGGTAAAGGAACTTGCCTGTGAAGCCTAAGGACCCAGGTAAAGCCAGAAGCGCAAGGTGGTACATGTGTCTGCAGTTCTGTTTGCAGTGGGAGCACCCATTCTCTATCTGCCTTTCTTTCTCTCTCTACTAAAAATAAATTTAAAAAATTTTTAAATGCAAAGGGGGGCTGGAGAGATGGTTTAGTGGTTAAGGCACTTGCCTGCGCAGCCTAAGAACTTACGTTTGACTCTTTAGCCCCACGTAAGCCAGACGCATAATGTGACACAAGCCTGCAAGGTCAAACGTGCTCAAGGTGACACAAGTGTCTGGGGTTCAATTGCAGTGGCTAGAGGCCCTGGCGCGTCAGCTCTCTCCCTCCCTCCCTCCCTCTCTCTCTTTCTCTCTCTCATTAAAAAAAAAAAAAAAAAGGCCAGGGCTGGAGAGATGGCTTAGCAGTTAAGGCGCCTGCCTCCTAAGCCTAAGAATGCCGGTTCCAATCTCCAGCGGTTCCAATCTCCAGGTCCCACGTTTAGCCAGATGCAGGGCGCAATGCTGCACTTGACCACAAGGGAGCGCATGCATCTGAATTTCGCTCGCAGCAGCTGAGAGGCTGCTGGCGCGTCCATCTCTATCTGTCTTCCTCTCCCTCTCTCTCTCTGTGTCTCTCTCAAAATAAAAATTAAGGGCTGGAGAGATGGCTTAGTTAAACGCTGATGAGATGGACCCTGGTTCGAGGCTCGATTCTCCAGGCACGTAAAGCCAGATGCACAAGGGGGTGCATGCATCTCTGCAGTCTGTCTGGCGCACCCTCTCTCTCTCTACCTCTGTGTCTCAAATAAATAAATAAAGTAAAATATTTAAAAAAAATAAAATTAAAATTAAAAAATATTTTTTAAAAAAGGCCAGTCTGTTGAACTTGCCTCAAAACAAAAATGCAGAGGCAGGTGTGGTAGCTAATGCTTGAATCATAGTACTGTTGAGGCTGAGGTGGGAGGATTACCGTGAGTTTAAGCTCAGCTTGGGCTACAGAGTGAGTTCCAGGTCTTCCAGAACTAGACAGAGATCCTGCCTCAAAAATGAATAAATAGAGCTGGGGAGATGGCTCAGCTGTTAAAGGCACTCACTAGCAAAGCCTGACAGCCCTGGTTTGGTTTCCCAGCACCCACATAAAGCCAGATGCACACAGTGGCACATGCATCTGGAGTTTGTTTGCAGTGGCAAGAGACCCTGGCACCATTCTCAAGCTGCTTGCAAATTAATAATAAATAAAAATTGCAAAAAATAAATAAATAGCCAGGCGAGGTGGTGCACGCCTTTAATCTCAGCACTTGGGAGGCAGAGGTAGGAGGATTGCCATGAGTTCAAGGCCACCCTGAGACTACATAATGAATTCCAGGTCAGCCTGGGCTAGAGCAAGACCCTACCTCAAAAATAAATACAAGTAATAGGTCGAATTCCTTCCTAGCTAAGAGCTTCTTCAAGGCTGCCATGAACCAAATCTAGATAGAGCAGGGTGTCCAGGCCTGGTCCCTGGACTAAGATCTTGGTTTTGCCAAGACTTCATTGTAAGATCTTATTCCCTTTCTGAGCCTTCTGGCTTGTCACAGAACTAGAACCTTCTCATCACCCACACAGGTCTGTCCTGGGGGGGTCTTCATTCCTGTCCCAGGACGTAGCCAAGACTCCTTGCCCTTGAACAAGGAGCCAGTGCAACTCACCATAACCAGTTTGTTATTTTTTTTTCCCCTAAGCTGCTGGCTTGTCACATAGCTATGCATTCTAAAGGGTCCTCTTCTGTTGGCACAGAAGCAAAAGAACTCCAGCCCCACCCCCCAAGCTAGAACAAGCAGCTGAATATGGAAAGTCAAAGGGATGGAGGGACTTAGGTCAAAGAAGCCTCTCCTGGTCAGCATTAAAAACAAAAATTGGCCAGGTGTGGTGGTGCATGCCTTTACCCCCAGTGCTCAGGATCGCAGTGAGTTCAAAGCCACCCTGAAACTACATAGTGAATTCCAGGTCAGTCTGGGCTAGAGTGAGACCCTTCCTCGAAAAACCAAAAACAAAACAAAAAACTTGAACACAACGTATGCATTTAACTTGTGTGAACATGACCATTCAAAGTTGGCCAAAAATGACCAATGACAAAAATGTAAAATTCAGCAACACATTAAAAAAAATTTTTTACTTTTATTTATTTATCTGAGAGAGAGATACAGAAATAGGCAGGGAGAAAGAGATAGAGAATGGGCGTGCCAGGGCCTCCAGCCACTGCAAATGAACTCCAGATACATGCGCCTCCTTATGCATCTGGCTTACGTGGGTCCTGGGGAATTGAGCCTCTAACCAGAGTCCTTAGGCTTCACAGGCAAGCGCCTAATTGTTAAGCCATTTCTCTAGCCCAGCAACACATTTTAAATAACCATGATCACTATAAAAGCAAACTGGTTTTTCTGCTGCTACTCAGAAACAAGGATCTGTTTCGAGACTTCAGGGGACAGTGGTCTGGTTCATCTTTTGAGAAAAACCCCACATCAGTTGTCAACTTGATAGCCCTTTAGAAAAAAGCCTGCCCAAGCTGGGCGTGGTGGTGCACGCCTTTAATCCCAGCACTTGGGAGGCAGAGGTAGGAAGATCCCTACGAGTTCAAGGCCACCCTGGGACTACAAAGTGAATTCCAGGTCAGCCTGAGCTAGAGTGAGACCCTACCTCAAAAACAAACAAACAAACAAACAACCCTGCTCAAAGTAGGTTGATTGCATGGGATTCTTGCTTCCCACAGTGAGTTTAGAACTTAGTTTCCACTTGAAGTACATACTTTTAATTTTGAAAACATGTTGATAAAAACACAAGCCACACAGGAGATGCGGAGTGAGTATTTTTTCTTTAATCCCACAAGCACTGCTGTTTTTAGTTCTTTGATACAGGGTATCACTTTGCAAACCAGCCTGGCCTGAACCTTATACTATAGCTCAGGCTGGCCTTAAACTCTTCGTATTCCCACCTCCACCCCCCAAGTGTGGGCATTGCAGGTGTGTGCCACCACACCTGGCCTCCTAATATAGGAAGAAGTAGCAGGTACCAGGTTGGGTGCTGGTCTAGGAGACACGTAGCACCTGGCTGGGTGCTGGCTCCCCTGCAATAAACACAGCACGTGGCACAGGAGACATCCGTAGGGCTGGGAAACTAGGACAAGGACACGGTTAATAGAGAGAAAAGGATACAGTGGAGTGGTGGGTGCCATGGGGAGGGAGTGAAGGAATGTCAGTAGGAAAGTGGGCAGGCCCAGATGCCCTTGGGTATGAAGAGGGTGTGCCAACTTGAGAAGAGTGTGGCATGACTGGTAAAGAGAGGCTGACTGTGGGAGAAATAAGCAGGAATGGGCCTCAAGGACCTTTGGATGCCAACCTAAGAGGTGGAGGTTTGAATGAGCAAGTGGGTGGGCACATTGATTGGACTTCCTCTCTTGGTAGCAGAGCTGCTGGGGAAGGGGCAAAGATGGGAACCCAGACTCTCTCAGGCCACTGCAGTCGTCTTTAAAAAAAAAAAAAAAGTTTTATTTATTTATTTCAGGGCCGGGAGAGATAGAGGGAGAGGGAGAGAGACTGGGCATGCCAGGGCCTCTAGCCACTACAAATGAACTCTAGTTGCATGCGCCACTTTGTGCAGCTGACTTTACATGGGTACTGAGGAATCAAACCTGGGACCTTCGGTTTGGCAGGCAATTGCTTTAACCACTAAGCCGTCTCTCCAGTCCCCACTGCAGTAGGTGTGTAGGGAGGAGATGAAGGCATTGAGTGGGAGAGACAGGGAAAGTGGAAAGTGTTGAGTGAGTGAGGGAGATAGAAGCAAGACCTGTAGCAGAAGCAGGGACTTGCAGAGAAGAACCTGGGGAATGGACAGGCTGAGTTCACGTGAGGATGTATGATTCTGAATTCCCAGTGGGTCCCAAATGGCCTACAGTGTTGAGAGGGTGGGTATGCCCACAGCAGGAGGCTTATGACCGAGAGGGGTTCTATAGGTCACCTGAAGGAGTACCAAGTGATCAGAGACATGTAGAGTGGGTCTGGTGCTGGGGAGGGCAGGCAGGGCTTGGAGCAGCTGTTGGGGGGGGGTGGCTAGAGGTGCAAGGTGTTAATATCAGATGCACAGAGAGGAAGGGGCAGAGTCAAGGATGTGACCCAGTGTTACACTCAAGGGGCCAGTGGGAGAGCTGCTCTACCCTTTGCAGAAATGACTGGGCTCCTTAGCAGGCCCACGGAGACATCCCGCCTGTTAGCCACGGTCTGTGAGATGGGAGAACAAGTCACACAGAGTGCTGGCGCCGGAGTGCCTTTCTTCTGCAGGCCCAGCCCTTACTCCTGTCTGAGTCGTCTTTGCTTCCTTCTCCCTTCCATGCCTGGTATCTCAAGACTCCCAAGAGAAGCCACGGGCTTAACAAAGGGACCAGTAGATCCCCATTGTAATCCCACAGATGAACCCTGAGGCTTGACTAGTTCTGCCTTTCTTTCAGGCCACCTGTTTTCATACAAGCAGTCATGCCTAGTAGGCCAAATTCATCTTGGAAGATAAGTGCAGAGGTTGCACATACAGATAACTGTGTTCTTGTAACTGAAGCTTCCCCCGAGGGTCCCTCTATCAACTTCGTCCTCAGACCCTCTCCTCATGCTTTGCCTCAGTCTGAGCCATGCTGGGCTTCACAGAGGCCAGCTGTTCTGATTACAAAACACGTGTGCTGGGAGCAGCGCTGTGGGCATGGAGCAGCTACATGGGTGACCAGGACCACACATGGCCTCACTGGCCCAGGACTATGTCTCTTTCAAATGACCTTGCAGAGCATGCTGGCTGGCAACTGAGCTTCCACCTCAAAAACCCTGAGCTCAGTCTCTCGTGGGAGGATTCCCATGGAAACCCCCAGGAAAAGCTGGGGAAGCCTCATTGATTCAGCTCCAGGAGACCTGGGAGACAGCTCTACCCAGAGCTGAACAGATGGCTGCCTTTGTGAACCCTGGGGGGAAGAAAGGCTGGTCCAGCCAGTTGAAGTGTGAACTCCCTGTGTTTGTTATGGCAAAACCAATGGACATCTGTGAATAAAGCTCTGGGGGTTCTGTAATTCATTCACCGGCTTTATTCTGAGCGAGTGTCTTTTGATAAAACACCACTGGGCTTAACATTTGTAGCAAAAAAAAAAAAAAAGCTTAAAACATTCCAGTGGACCCAGTGCCTGGTGGGTATCACTGGTCCTGCAAGACAGAGGCGAGTGTTGATGAATAAGAACATCAGATGAGTTGTTTGAACGTCCCTAGGGGAAGCGCTGTACTCATCTGTCCACACTACAGTCCCTAGATAGGACTCCACCACTGTCCCTAAACCAGGCCTCCGTAGGTAGGTGTAGTTCTGGGAACTCCAGCCCCTTTCTTGGAGTTTTCCAGTGGTGGGAACTGTGGTGGGAACAAACCCAGGAATTCTGAGAGCACATGGTAGGAGTGGGGACACCTTAGAGGTGTGTTAATTACCAAGCCAGATGGAATTACACACAGATATGTACAAGGGATGGGGAGGGACAGTGGCAGCAAGTGAGAAAGGCTGTGGGGAAGCGGGAGGTTTCAGTGAGGGCGGCGGTTGGGGAAGCGTGTAGAACATTCTGAGAGGATGAGGGCTAGAAGGAAAGAAACCCTTAAGAGGGTTCTCTCCCCTCGCCCTTAGGAGAATTTTAACCAGGGAGCTTGGGTTGGTCTGCCTCATGTTTTCACAAGTGTGACAGGGCATGCATGAAAGTAACATGCACTCATAAATGTAGTGTCAACCTGCCTTTCTTTCTAAGATCTTGTCATTATTCACACCTGTCACTGACTCTGACCCCTTTTGGGGTCCACTTCTGTCTGGGGGAAGTGATTAGATTTTATACTTTCCTGTATAGCAGCTGTAGCTCCCCAGGGGGACATCATTACTGCTGGTTAAAAGGAAGGTTTGACTTGCCCTGGCCCCCTGACTCCTGCAAGGCTAAACCCCAAGGCCACACTGAGGGGAAAGCGTATCATTCAGCCATCACCACCAAATGCCTGCTGCTTACAGACAGACCCCTGGCCTCTTGAATCCAGGCAGCAGGCCTCTGAGACTGATTTGCCTGAAGACAGTGCATCCCAATTTTGCAAACCACCAAGGCTTCTTAAAGAGCAAGGCTGCCTCATGTCCCTTCATTGACCTACTGGGTAGTCACACCACCAGGGTTCCAGGAAAGGCAATAGGCAACTTGGGTTTTTGTTTTCATGCTAGGCCATTTCAGAAGCCAGGAGTGGATACTTCAGAGTAACGCCCACTGCTTACTGGGTTTAGTGGTGATGTTATCCTATAAGAAATTAGATTCTACTGTGTGGCCTGTGTGCCATGTGCTGCTGAGAATCAAGAGAAGAAATGTGGCTGGCTGGAGGTGGGGAGGGGGATGAGGGGGACGATGGGACAGGAATTGGGCCTGGTGAGGCCACTTGCTGTGTCTCCAGCTCTCAGCTGCATAGCCACTGGTCCACAGCAGGCATCTACTAAGTGTCTGCTGAATGGGGAGGGTCAGAGCAGTGGCTAACCAAGGGACAACTGAGAGGGCCAAGAGCCATCTGCCCAGAGGGTGGCTTGATGCAGTGCCCCGTGTCCCTGCTGCCTTCCTCCAGCCCTGCTTCTTTTCTTGCACCGTCTCTGAAATAGCCCACTAAGAGTGCCCCTGAGTGAGAGGGCCACTGCCCATGTGTGCACACCACCTTGTGTTCAAGCCCTTGATGGCCTTCCTGAAGACAGAAAGTGCTTCCTAGGTGACACAGACGTGCAGGCATAAATTGTCCTCAAGAGTGCATGCAACCAAGAGCAGAAGACCGGGGCCAGAAAGATGCTCCTCCTGACTAGCTTGGGCTGCAGAGAGGTTGGAGCAGACCCCTACAGTCCAGAGAATCAGGGGTGACTTCTTGGAGGAGGTAGAAAAAGTCAAGAAGCTTCATCCTAAACACCTCCACACCACGAATTCTGGACGTTCAGTTCTGGGCAGGATGGTGCCACACTGTCAGGGGACACACACAATTTAAAGGAGCTCCTGTCTTGTGTGTGTGTGTTGTTTTGTTTTTCCCAAGTAGGGTCTCACTCTAGTTCAGGCTGACCTGGAATTCACTATGTAGTCTCAGGGTGGCCTTAAACTCATGGTAATCCTCCTACCTCTGCCTCCCGAGTGCTGGGATTAAAGGCGTGTGCCACCTTGTCTTTTCTTGGTTGCCTGGTACCTGACCCCTGCAAAGACAGGCAAGCTAAACAAGGAGTCAGCAGCACTTTCCTTATATGTCTGAGGACCCGGTGGACAGGCAGAAAGTGCAACCCACCTAAGTCTTCTGCCTTCATTATATGGGGCTGCTGCTGGATTTTCTTTTTCTTTTTTTAAAATTTATTTATTTATTTGTGAGTGTGTGTATGAGAGAGAGAGAGGCAGATATATATAGAGAGAATGGGCATGCCAGGGCCTCCAGCCACTGTAAATGAGCTCTAGATGCATGTGCCCCTTATGCACCTGGCTTATGTGAGTCTTGGGAAATCAAACCTGGGATTTTGGCTTTGTGGGCACGTGCCTTAACTGCTAAGCCATCTCTCCAGCCCTGGGTTTTCTTAATGACTTGCCATTAATGGACACAAAAGGCCTTGCCCTGGGGAGCAGTGAAGGGACAATCTATTTATAGGTCTACCGGTTACACTCCCAGTGTAAGAACCTTCTAGGAGCTCTGACCGCCACTAGTAGGTACAGAGACTTGTAGGGAGAGCTCTGTGCCCTCTGAACCAGGATGGGACAGACAGCCAAGCACTAGGAAGACACTGCCCAGGGGCCATTGCTCTCAAATGTGTTACACTTTAGGACTCCCTGCAAACTACAGCGACTGCAGGGGGTAGAGAAGAAGGGTCACACACAGTGACAGGGCTATGGAGAGGATCTGTTCCAAACAGTGTGGAAGAATCTGAAGTGCAAGCTTGGCCTCCAGCTACCCATTCCTGCTACTTACCCGCTGTGTGAGCACAAGGCCCGTTAAACAACATCTCTGAGCCTTTTTCCTTCCGTGAGTGAAGAGAAATTGCTATCTGCCTTACAGTGCCTTGGAACAAGCTGGAAGGCCATAGAGTAAGTGCTGGTGTGAGGTTGGTGACGGAGCAAGTAGAAGCAGGGGAGACTTTGAGTTTAAGATGAGACCAGCTCTGTCATCTTTTTTTTTTTGGTAGGGTCTCACACCAGGCCAGGCTGACCTGGAATTCACTCTGTAGCCTCAAGCTGGCCTCAAACTCACAGTGATCATCCTACCCTCAGCCTCCCTAGTGCCGGGATTAAAGGTGTGAGCCACCACACCTGGCTTCTGCCATCTTTTAATTTTTTTAGTTTGCATATGCATGTGTCTCTTGCTATTGCAAACAACCTGCCAGGACTTCCCTTGTTTTTATTGGCCTTGGTAGTTTAGCAGAGTGTTGGTCAGGTGTCTTGTTGGATTCCACTCCCCCCCCCATCCCCGCTGCATCTGGAATTTGTTCTGTTATACTCATGATTAGACTGTGGTTATGGGTTTGGGAAGGAAGACCACGGAGACTATACTGAGGAAACATACCGTCTGTGTGACAGGCTTATATAATAGATAATAGTATAATATTTACCAGAAAATATAGTGTGATAGAGTGAATTATGTGGTTTATATATATTTTTGGTTTATTTTGGTTTTGTGGTATTTTCCTCTGAAGAACCAGTACTTGAGTTTTCAATTACTTATTTTTCCAGGCTGACCTGGAATTCACTTTGTAGTCTCTCAGGATAGCCTCAAACTCATGATGCCCCTCCTACTTTGTTTTTTTTTGTTTTTGTTTTTGTTTTTTCGAGGTAGGGTCTCACTCTAGTCCAGGCTAAGCCCCTCCTACTTTGATTGGGAGTGCTGGGATTAAAAGCATGCGCCACCATGCAGCCTTTTTTTTTTTTTTTTTTTTTTTTTTGGTTTTCAAGGTAGGGTTTCCCCTCTAGTCCAGGCTGACCTAGAATTCACTGTCTAGTCTCAGGGTGGCCTTGAACTCACAGCAATCCTCCTAACCTTTGTCTTCTGAGTGCTGGGATTAAAGGCATGAGCCACCATGCCTGGCTACTACTTCTACTTTTGTTTTTTATGTTTAATTATGTTTATTTTAGTTCATATATTTTCATTTAAAAATTTATTAGTATGAGCATATCAATCCTGTGAGCACTGCTTCAAAGGCATCCCATAGGTTCTAATAGACAAGCTTTTGTTATTTTCCAGA
Source organism: Orientallactaga sibirica (assembly GCA_036365145.1). NCBI lineage: Eukaryota > Metazoa > Chordata > Mammalia > Rodentia > Dipodidae > Orientallactaga > Orientallactaga sibirica. The sequence goes on from JAEOAD010000009.1 coordinate 33,461,632, forward strand.
TATTCTGAAACTTCATATTGATTAAATGTTTTTTCTTTAATGTCCAAGTGGTAGGGCTTATATAATCCATAATTCTGTGATCAGTTTGTACTTTTTTTTCTGGAAGCAAAATGAGTATTATTTTTGCTTTCTGAGACTGTCTCATTCATTATGCAGGGTATGCCTCTTCTGTTTCTTTACTTCATTGGTTAACTGACCTGCCATTAACTAGCAGAGGGAGGGATTGAATGACCCACCTGTATGTTTCTAAGACCTCTTTTTGTGCTTCTCTAGCTTTTCCTCTGAATTCTGGTGCTGTTGTTTGCTCTGCTTGGTCTTCAACCGTGGGTCATAATCTCTATTACTATGAAGTATTCTTTGTCTCATTTGAAACCTTTTGCCCCCCAGATCAACTTAACCTGCTTCAAACTGAGGTTATAGTTCCATCGCGGAGGGATGAACTGTTCACTGCTTTGTATTAGTCTGTCCAGTATTTTCAGCACTAGCTCTCTGGCTTTGGGGATGGCTCGTACATGTAGCACGTGGTATGGATTTTGTCTTGCTTCCCACTTTCAGAATCTTCTCTCGAGTAGATTGTTAGGGCCCTCATTGGCATGGTTACTACTTCGGTCTTATTTTTACTACCACATGTTATGTCTTCTTGCTTCAGTTGCTTCTTCAAACAAAATCTTTCAGGATGTGGTCTGCTTTACTTTGTGTCGTGTTCCTTCTGACAATTTGCAAGGTTTTTGTCTTACTTTTGGTTGTGGAAGTTATCTTTTTAAGTTTTTTTTAAAAAAATATTTTATTTTTATTTATTTATGAGAAAGAAATAGAGAGAGATAATAGGCATACCAGGGCCTCCAGGCACTGAAAACAAACTCCAGATACATGCGCTATCATGTGCATCTGGCTTATGTGGGTTCTGGGGAATTTAACCTGGGTCCTTAGGTTTCACAGGCAAGCACCCTAACCACTAAGTCATCTCTCCAGTCCTTAAAAGTAAATTTATTTATTTATTTATTTATGTATTTGAGAGAGAGAGAAAGAGGCAGATAGAAAGAGAGAGAGTGAGAGAGAATGGGCATGTCAGGACCTCTAGCTACCACAGATGAACCCCAGATACATGCATCACCTTGTGCATCTGACTTACATGAGTACTGGGGAATTGAACCTGGATCCCTAGGCTTCACAGGTAAGTGCCTTAACCACTAAGCTATCTCTTCAGCCTGGAAGTTATCTTTAAAATAACTATGTAAAATGAATTTAATCTTTCAATTAGACTGCACTAGTTTTCTCCCTTCTAAAAATAGTGACTACTGGGCTGGAGAGATGGCAAAGCAGTTAAAGGTGCTTGTGTGCAAGCCTGCCAACCCAAGTTCAATCCACCCTAGCACATAAAGCCAGACACAAAGTGGGGCATGAGTCAGTGATCTCAACATACCTATGGCAGTGGGAGGTGGAGCCTCCCAGGCCAGCAGTTCTGCTCATGCAGTGGCAAGAGAACAGCAAGAGAGACTCTGTCTCAAAAAAAAAGGTAGAAGAAAACAGATGCCTTGAGATTGTGCCATATACACATATTCATGCACACACACACATATAAACATTTAGAAATTGAAATGAGCAACTACAAAGGTACTTTACAGATTTGGGCACCATTTTTGTTTGCTGTGTGGCAGCTGTTTATAATGATAAATTTTCATATGTGTTTTCATCTTTTCTTACCCCCTGTTTCTCTTATCTTTACCCATCTCCCATGCAGGCTCCTCTTTGGAAGAGGGGAGCTCCCTGAAATCAGGATTTTATAGTCAGCGTGTGAAGAGGAGGTGTCAGAAATTATGCTAGGAGTGCAGGATGGTTCTGAGGCTCACAGAAACTTGCTTCCCAGGATGACCTTAGTGATCTATCTATCTATCTATCTATCATCTATCTATCTATCTATCTACTGTTTATTTGGTTTTTCGAGGTAGGATCTTGCTCTCTAGCCCAGGCTGACCTGGAATTCACTATTTAGTCTCAGGGTAGCCTCGAACTCACAGCCATCCACCTACCTCTGCCTCCTGAATGCTGGGATTAGAGGCATGTGCTACCACGCCCAGCTTGCCTTAGTGATTTTTTTTTTTAAGTCTTTGCTTCTTCTTTGGTAGCCAAGAGCTCTCTCCATGAGTTTTTCCAAATTTGGAGCCCTCCTCCATCCTGCCTTATCAACACAGGGCTTCCTGTGAAGATGGAGGGTCTGTGGTTTCCGTGAACCCTGTTCGCCTCATGCCTGGCAATGTCAAGGCAATTCCCACCTCCACACCGTATACCCTGTCCCCGCTGCTCCTGATCGGATGCCGTTGTTTTCCTCCTTGAGGAACATCAGCTGCTGGCTGCCTCTGGGTTTGCTCCCAGACCTGCAACCACAGGTGGCTTCTAGAGGAGGTGTTTTGGCACCAGCTTTCCATCTTCACTGCTTTGGGCAGCCTTGCTGCAGAAGCTTTGGTTTGAGTTACAGATGTGTTCTGGTTCTGCTGAAGAGGGAGTTTGCATTTCTGTTTCTCCTTCTCCTTGATTTTGGATGATTCTAGATATGAAAATGAATAACTCCATTGTGCCATCTTAAAACTGTCTAGTGTTGCAGATTTTTATGTGATCTGGTATGCTCTCAAATAAAACATCACCCAGAACTCTGTAAATAGGGCTGACACCAGCTGAAACTGAAGTCTGATAACAGAAAAAAAAAGAGAGAGAGAGAGAGAATTGAAGGGTATTCATGTCCATGCTGAGAGAAGGCAAGGTTCCGCCCTTCCCTTCCTAGACTTTGGCTGGGGTGTGCCACTGTCAGGTTCATGTACTGTCAGGCATTCTTCTCTGTGATAAACCTCCTGACAGGAGGAAGGATTTTTTTTTTTTTCAAGGTAGGGTTTTGTTCTAGCCCAGGCTAACCTGGAATTCACTATGTAGTCTCAGGGTGGCCTCAAACTCATGGTGATCCTCCTACCTCTGCCTCCTGAGTGCTGGGATTAAAGGCATGCGCCACCACGCCCTGCTGGAAGGATTTGTTTTGATTGAGGAGTTTCAGTTCATTATGGCAGGGAGGGTGGGGCACAAGCGGGCTTCTCACAGGGAGGCAGGCCAGCAGGCACATAGAAGATGCCTGCCTTAGCACCAGAGGTGTACTTTACTAAACTCCTAAGCACTTAATGCTGTTCAGTTGACCCCAAATTAACCACCACAGGTCCATCTTTTGTCAACTTGATATTCAAACGGTAACATTTTTATTTCTGGCTCCCAGAAGCTCATTTCTATCTCCTAATGCAAACTGCATTTAGCTTATCTCACGTGTCTCCAAGGTCTTAACAGTTCAGACATTGTTCATTGTTCAAAAGTTCAAGTCCAAGACGTCCTTTGAGCTTCAAAGCACACATTAATCTGTGAGCCTCGACAAAGTCAAAAACAAATTACACATTTCTAAGATACAGTGGTGTAAAGAAAACATTTCCACTTCAATAGACAGGAGTAGAAAGGACAGCTGGAACCAAAGCAAGGCAGGAACTCGGCAGGGCAAACGTTCATTGTGGGGCACATGTCATGATGTGAGCTCCAGTGGGCTTGGCCAACCTTGTCTATGGCCTTGGCATTTGCTGCCCATGTGGCTTGTCTTAGGCTGGCTATGCTCGCTGCCTGCTGCCGTACCTACCAGATGGTCAGGTTTCTGACATGTCCAACTCCCCAGTGCCTCCATTGCACCTTAAGCCCCACCTTCAGGGCTTCCCTTAATCACCTTCTCAGGGCTGTCTCTGGGGATTCTGAACCTGCACACATTGCCTGGCCACCCAGGCCTTCCTTTGAAGTCTAAGTAGAAGCCTCCATGACCCAATAACTTTTTCAGTCTGCATGCCTGCAAAACTATCATCATGTGCATGAAGGCCTACTACTTCTTGTGCAGAGTCCAGGGCCGCTTTGGACAGTGGCTTGATAGCCAAAAGCATGGAAACACTTCCCTAGGTGTTCTGTGAAGGCAGGGCATTCTGGAGCTCTCTTCTCAAGGCAAAAACATTTTTTTTTTTTTTTTTGTTTTTTCAAGGTAGTGTCTCACACTTGCCCAGGCTGACCTGAAATTCACTATGTAGTCTCAGGGTGGCCTCAAATGCGTGGTGATCCTCCTACCTCTGCCTCCCAAGTGCTGGTATTAAAGACAGGTGCCACCACGCCGACAAGGCAAAGTCTTTGTTTTTCTTCATTTGGGAGGAGAGGGAGAGAGTGAGTATGGATACACCAGGGCCTCTTGCTTCTATAAAGGAGTTCCTGATACATGTGCCACTTTGTGCATCTGAATTTAGGCCAGAAGACTTTGCAAGCAAGCACCTTTAGCCACTGAGCCATCTTCACAGTCCCAAAGGCAAGGTTTCAAATGAGTTAACAACTACTTTTCTGAGCCTATGATTGGGTTAGGGCCCATTCCTAATATAGCCTCAGAGCATCTTTCCTGTTGTTCAATCCCCAAGTCCTTGTTCCCACCTGAAACCTGGTGAGTACAATGTTCTATTGGTCACTTCCTGTCGGCTTTCTGGTCTCAGTTCCCACCAACATCCCCCCACCAGCTGTACTCACGGCATGCTAGGTTTTCTCTGGCTACCATCCCCAACTTTCCTGAATTCCTTCAACAAACCATTCCGAACGCATCTATACTAAATCAGGAGTAGTCAGTCCCACCAGCCCTACTCTTGGTATGTTTTCTGTGTTACTCAGACTTTTGTTGCCATGACAAAATACCTGACACAACAATGTAAGAAGGGACACTTATTTTTTGTTTTGTTTTTTGTTTTTTGAGGTAGGGTCTCACTCTGGGCCAGGCTGACCTGGAATTCACTCTGTAGACTCAGGGTGGCCTCAAACTCTCAGCGATCCTCCTACCTCTGCCTCCTGAGTGCTGGGACTAAAGGCGTGTGCCACCACTCTTGGCTCAACTCTTTCTTTCCTTTTATTCTGCCTGGACCCCAGCCTGTGGGGTGGTGCCACCCATAGTTAATCCTTTCTGGAAATGCCCTCACAGGCACACCCAGAGGAATGCTGTCCTAATCTCCTTCTAAGTCCAATCAAGTTGACATTCAAGATCTAGCTAGGGCAAAGATGAAAACTTCACCTCTCCCTTGGAGGTGGTTCAGCCCAGTGGGAAGATGGCACATGCCTGTGCTCTGGAGGGTAGGAGAGAGGGAGTAAAGCTCAGCTGTCCTCCCCCCACACCCAGGACCATCCAGGCACCCCAAGATCCCTGGATTGTCTTTCAATGGCCAATTCCTCCTCCTTGAAAACTAGGCCCACCGGGCATCAGAGAATGTTAATGGAGGGCCTGTCAATGACTTGTCTATATTCAGGAAAAACACCGGCGCATCCAAGGGAAAGAGGTCCCCTGTTGGATGCCGGGAAAACAAGAGTTAGACAGAAAACCTGCCGTAGAGTTCCAGGACTGGCCCTTTATCACATTGTCGCAGATTCTCATCCCACCTGCAGGGAGGTGTTTCTCAGAGAAGCTATGTTGAAAGGCTTAGAGACGCAGAGCTGTCCGTAGGGGTGGATTCTCATGCAGAGCTCTCTGGCTCCAGAGCTTAGACACCATCTCTCCTTTCTTCTGTAATTTTCCCATGGAGACAGCGCCCCAATCCTTAGACAGTTGCCGGTGTTCCTGTTCCCGAGTGACCCTGATGGTTCAGTCCTGCTTCCCAATCCTGGGCACAGGCTTTTTAAGTACCCACCTCTGCCAGGCCTAGGAACCAGTGATCTACACCTTAAATGTCTAGGGCCTTATATCGTAGCATGCCAGCGTCTCTGAGCACAGTTCTTATTTACTTGGGGTTGCTCTATTGCAGGGCCCGTGCTCTGAAAGCAGGTGAGCTTGGTTTCACTATGGGCTTATTAGCTGTAGCACTTGGGCTAATTTACTTACCTCTCCTTGCTCCATCAAATGGGATTAGTGACATGTATATGTTAGGGATTAGAGGAAAGAGTAAATCTAAACTGTTCAGAACACTGGCACACTTCAGGTACTAGGGAAGCGCCAGATGTGAACATCTTGATAATTACTATGCATGCAAAGGGCTCCCCCTAGGCTCGGTCATAAACAAGGGGAAGTGTATTCATGCTGCTGTCATGACCTGTATCCTTTGGTTCCTTCTAGGAGCTTGGGCCCCTGCCACAGCCCAGCAGAGGCTGTGGGCATCTACCACCCGGAAGCCTGGTTCCAAGTCCCAGGGTCTATCCCTGGCTGCTGGCAGTGGAGGCGCCAGCTAGGTAGCGGTGGCGTGCTGTGCCCTCTCCCCCCAGTGAACCATGGGTCAGAAGCTTTCTGGGAGCCTCAAGTCCGTGGAGGTTCGAGAACCGGCGCTGCGGCCAGCCAAGCGGGAGCTGCGGGGCGTGGAGCCGGGAAGGCCCGCTCGGCTAGACCAGCTGCTGGACATGCCCGCGGCAGGGCTGGCTGTGCAGCTGCGACATGCCTGGAACCCCGAGGACCGCTCCCTCAACGTCTTCGTCAAGGACGACGATCGGCTCACCTTCCACCGGCACCCGGTGGCGCAGAGCACCGACGGCATCCGTGGCAAGGTGGGCCACGCCCGAGGTCTGCATGCCTGGCAGATCCACTGGCCCGCCCGGCAGCGAGGCACCCACGCAGTGGTGGGAGTGGCCACAGCCCGTGCCCCCCTGCACTCGGTGGGCTACACCGCACTGGTGGGCAGTGATGCCGAGTCTTGGGGCTGGGACCTGGGCCGCAGCCGTCTCTACCACGATGGTAAGAATCGGCCTGGAGTGGCCTACCCAGCCTTCCTGGGGCCCGAGGAGGCTTTTGCACTGCCCGACTCGCTGCTGGTGGTGCTGGACATGGACGAGGGCACACTCAGCTTCATCGTGGATGGCCAGTACCTGGGTGTGGCCTTCCGAGGCCTTAAGGGCAAGAAACTGTACCCGGTGGTGAGTGCTGTGTGGGGCCACTGCGAAGTCACCATGCGCTACATCAATGGCCTTGACCGTAAGTGAGCTGGCCTAGGAGGGCAGGGTTTTCACGGGTGCTTATCCTAGGAGAAATGTGGGCAGAGGGAAACAGGGTGGGTAAAATAGTTGGAATCCTCCTGCAGTGTAGAGCAATGGTGAGGATGTGGGTTTGACTGGTAACTTCTTTGCATGCTTTGGTGACTTGGGGCTGTGCGGGCTTTCTCATCTGCAAATGGCACTGTGGGTCGTAATCCAAGGGACCTCATGAAGGTCAAACAGGTGGGTGTTGAGAACAGTGGCTGGTGCCTTATAAGGACTTTCTGTAGTGATTATTGATGCCAGTTGTTCAGGCTGTCCAAAGGATTTACAAAATGACCCAACCCGGTCACAGTGGGATGGTGTCAGGACGGCTGGAGTGCTGTGGACATCAGGTACTTACAAGTAATAAGCAATGTTAGCAACTGTCATTTCTTGTCACTTGTCACCTACTGCATGTGGGTCTGAACAGCAAAAAAACCAGCTTTTCCTGGTAAGCTGTCAAATAAGGCATCGGCCCTTGGGCCGGGAAATCTGATTTTTCCAGAGAACTGGCACTCTACATTGTGTGAACTGTCCCAGCAGCTGCTGCAAATGCTATGTGGCCAATGAACCTCTTCCCAGGCTGCTGAGTTTCACTCCATAGCACTCAGGCCTCCTCTCATTCAACACGCACAGCCAGCTCATGCGGCAGAGGAACAAAATGTGTAACATAGTCACAACTCATGGGGAGTCACTGGGGCGGGCTGGAGAGGGAGAAGGTGACCTCTGGTGTCCCCATATCCTGAGTTGAATCCCAGTTTTTGGTTCGCTCATTCACAACACCAGCTGTTGCTGTTTGAACGTGAAATACCCCCCATAGACTTCTGTGTTTGAACATTTGGTCCCCAGCTGGTGGCGCGTTTTTGGAAGGCTGTGGAACCAGTAGGAGATAAAGCCTTACTGGAGGAATAAAATCACTGAGGGCAGGCCTTGAGGTGTGTTAGCCTGGGCGTACTTCTTGTCCACTCTCTGCTTCCTAACTATAGCCCCAGTGTGACCAGCCACCTCACGCTCCTGCCACCATGCCATCATGGTAGACTGTGTCACTTTCTAAACTGGAAGCCAAAGTGAGCTCACCCTTAAGTTGTTGTTTTGGTTAGGTGTGTGGCCACAGCAATGAGAAGAGTAACCAATACCAGCACCTGTCCACAGTCTTCCTCCCGCATCCCTACCAACACTCAGAGAGGTTCACAGAGGTTCAAGCTTGCAGCCCACGTTCCAGCTGATTCATTTTATTTACTTTTTAAACTTTTTATTGAAAACCTCTGTAACATATAGACAGTATTCCATGATCATAATCCCTTCCCACCACCCTCCCTTTTCTCCCTTCCTGAATCCCTCCTTCATTGAATCCCTTCTTCTTTCCAACTACTCTCTCTTCTATTTTGATGTCATCATTTTCTCCTACTATTATGCAGGTCTTGAAGTTGATTCATATTAAATGTGAGATAAAAATGAGTCAGTCATAGCCGTGGCAGCTTCCAGATCCCCCCTTTAAAGTTTTTTATTTTACTTTATTTTTATTTGAGACAGAGAGAGAGAGAGGGAGGAAGAGAGAGAGAGGAAAAGAGATAAGAGAATGGGTGCACCAGGGCCTCTACCTACTACAAATGAACTCCAGACGCATGTGTCATCTTGTGCATCTGGCTTACGTGGGACCTGGAAAATCGAACCTGGGTCCTTTGGCTTCATTGGCAAGTGCCCTAACCACTAAGCAATCTCTCTAGCCTCTCCTTTTCTTTTGAGAGATGGGAAAACTGAAGCTAAAAGCTCCAGAACCAGAACCACCCCCAGGTCTGATGGCCTCTCGTACCAGCTCTTCCTATGCTCCCTTCTTTAGTTGAGAACCAGAAGTAATGTTCCAGGAAGAGGCACAGGCAAGGCTTGTTGCGTGGAAAATGGGTATTTGTTTGAGTAAAGTGTGAACTAATGGTAGGCAACTGAAAGCAGCTGTCCCTCGGCTCACTGGTATTATTGGAGACATTTTTACATGCATTTGCTTCTGTGTTTACTGGACTAAGACTACCACTGAATGGTAGAGTGTTGCTCTGTTTTCTTTTTTTAAAACTTCTTTAAAAATTAATTTATTTATTTGATAGAGAAGGGGGAAGAGAAAAAGGACACGCCAGGGCCTCCAGCCGCTACAAACAAACCCAGATGCATGCGTCCCCTTGTGCATCTGGCTAATGTGGGTCTTGAGGAATTGAACCTGGGTCCTTTTGGCTTTGTAGGCAAATGCCTTAACCGCTAAACTGTCCTTCCAGCCCTGTGTTGCACTGTTTTCTGCTTAACCAGTTAAACCTTGGAGCAGATGAGTATGTCCTGAGCAAGCTGATTCATTCATCACAGTGCCTTGTGAAAAGTGTCTGGAATCTTTGTAGATGTGGTGAAGCAAATCCCAGGGATGAGGAAACCAACAGCAGTGAAGAACTTTCCTTGCTTAATAGAATTGAAGAGTTAATTCCTGCATCCATCACTGGTTTGGAGGGCAGCCTCCTGGGCCAGAGCTCCAGAGTGTGATGTGCCCAATTCCCATATATCCCCAATCACTGTACTTCCAGAAGAGCAGAGTCACTTTACTATTCTATAAAATGAGACAGCATTAGGCCCCTTCTTAGCTCAAGTGTGATCTTGTGTATTATCACCAATATATGGTAGTCCAGGTTAAATGTCTCACAATGACACCAGGGGGAGCTACCAAAGCCTATTGCTTTTCACCAAATCGGCAGCTTGGCCTTCAGGTTCAAAGCTAGGTGCTAACAAGGACTGCCTTTGCTGCTCCCTCCTATCTGCTTCACTTAGGAGCCTTTTCTCTCTGGGCTAAGGGAGGCTGGAAAGGGCGGTTGTTTTCAGGCCAGTTTTAATCCTGTGGGTCTTTGGGGAGGTTGCATCTTCCTCCTCCCTGGCTGGGATTTTTCACCTTGGTAGAATCTGGAGTACCTGTGCAGGAGGCAAGGGGAGCCAGGATGTCACATGATGCAAGCCTGCAGCATCTTCCATTTGGAGGCAGGGTCGGCTTATCTGGCATGGTGCAGCTCGTTCTCCTGTTGTGAGTAGCATCCTCCGCCTTGGGCAGAGGTGTGATGGATGGCAGAGAGAGGAGGGTAGCTCAGTTTGGGACCAGCCCTGACTACATGATGGAATAGAACAGGCTACAGAGAAGTCCCAGGGCTCTGTGGTAATTGGGAAAGGACTGTTGCAGTGCCTGAAATGGGTAACATGGGCCAGAGTCCACCACGGATCTCTGGGAGGGAAAAACTTTGGCTGTAGAGAGTCATACACAGGGAAGGGGGATCAGATTCGCTGGCACAGAGCGGACACTCAGCAGTTGGGGTCTTGGCTTTGATTAACCAGGTGAGTTGAGACAGATTCTGAGGTTCACGAATAGAGTAAAAGAATGGCCTTCACAGAGATTCTTCCTCTAACGTTATGCAGGTCTAGTAATGGATATTACTTTTTCAATTTATGAATTTTTATGACTGTAAAAGCAAGAGGTAAAAAGGCCTTTCCACCCTAAACTCTGAAACATGTGTTTGATGGGGACAAGAGCTCAATGCTGTGCAATTTCCTCTTGCAAATGCATAATGGCCTAGAACCTTTTGCAAATGGAATTGTGCTTTTGCTACACCATGGAAAGGACTGGCTTAGCATCTGGGTGTTTATTGCAAAGAGGTGCAGGATGCCCAAGAGCTCTGCCACCTGAGTGAGCCGCAAAGCATGGGGCTGAGGGCAAGCACAGGGGCAGGCTGTCTCATTTCGTCCAGGTACATATGGTAATGACAACACTGGCTAATGCTGATGTAATACTTAGTCTGTGGTGGGCTCTATGCGAAGCTCTTTACACATTTTAACTCATGTAATTCTTATAATAACTATTTGAGCAAATGTGTACGTGGGCGTCTTTAGTTTACCCTGAGTGAATTAAGGTGAGAGCTTGAGCAATCAGCTCAAGGTCACATAGCTAGCAGCTGAGGAGCCTGGGTTTAGACTGAGGCAGTTGGACCCAACAGGTCCTTTGTGGGGACACTGACAGGGAGAGACTGCTCAGGAGAGCTGGCTCCAGCTCAGCGAGCTTGGGTGAAGCCTGTCATACTGTCCCTGTTATTCCTCTCTCACTGCTTCTTTTCCAGCCCCCAGTGCTCCTGGGTTCTGCCAGTGCTCTGAGAAGCTAGGTTGGATACAGAGGACTACCCAGCAATGGTTGGGAGTCATGCAGGTTTGATTACAACTGGGACAGTGTCTCTGAAGATATTCCAACTGCTGTGAAATTCATCCCTTGGGGTGGTCAGGCCTTATGATCTGCCCTAGATGCCCTGGCCTCCCAGGCTCCTCTTTGTACACACCGATGGCCAAGAGCTGACAAAAGGACTGTGCCTTTGTGTTCCTGGGTGGTGAGTCGGGTATGAGTGACAGAGGAAGAGGAGAGGAACCCCAGGCAGAGAACAGCAGCCTTGGGTCCCCCACCAACTTTGATACAAAGCTGCTGATGGTTTTGCTTTTGTGTCAGCACAGGGCTGACCTTTGGGTGGAGAGTGGAAACACAAGGATCCTGGGACTAGCTGGCTGGGAGGGCTTGTCTACTTGTACCAAGCAGAGGAAGCTGCATTTCCAGACGTCATTCCTAGATGGTTTAATCGATCTGCCAACAACTTAATGGTGCAACAGCATAGCAGAGGAGGCTGGCGGCCAGCCAGAGCTCTTGTATTGATGGGGGGGGGGGGTTAGAGACTTTCCACAGGATAATAGCAAGAACACCCTCCCCTTGTCAGAGCTATCTCCTTGCTCAGTGCCCACCACATTCCTGCTCAATACATATGCCCTGCATGGAGCATGGGTGCCCTCTGGCTTCCCTGATAACTGGACATCCCTCTTCTACTAAGCTCCATTCCTGGCCTCCCTTTGCCCCTGTTCACTGCTAGTTTGTCCTCAGCCCCGCTCATCACAATCAAGAGTCTCTGTTTGGGGCTGGAGAGATGGCTTAGCAGTTAAGCACTTGCCTGTGAAGCCTACCCCCAGTTCAAGGCTCAATTCCCCAGTACCCACGTAAGCCAGATGCACATGGTGCTGCATACGTCTGGAGTTTGTTCACAGTGGCTAGAGGCCCTGGTGTGCCCATTCTCTCTCTTTCCCTTTATCTGTCTCTAATTAATTAATTAATTAAAAAGTAAAAAAGAGACTATTTGTGCCATTAGCTAGCACTGAGTACTCCCACTCCCAGGCCCAACTCACTGGGTTTGTTCTCTTTGATCAAGTGGTGGCCAAATCCTCATGCTGGGACGGTGGCCAGCCAACATTCAGGACAAGTGCAATGAATGAATGGACCCTTCATATGTACATACTTCCTTTGAAAAGGTATGCTGTGCCTTTAGCAACACATTTCAACATGACACAGTTGAATGATGAAGTACCCCCATTCCATTCTCCAGTCCCCAGGCCCCTCCCATCCTTGCCACCAGCCACCATCAGCAGTTTCTTGTAGATCCTTCCAGAAATAATGTCTGACGGGGAATTTTTAGATCACTCTGTAAACATCATTCTGCCTCCTGGTTCCCTCCCCCGCCTTAATGGATCTTGGCAGTTTAAATATCAGTTAGGTAGAGCCACTTCATTTTTTATTAACGGTTGCATACATTTTCAATAGTATAGTTTTATCATAATTTAATTATTCAGGACCATATTTTTGGGCAGCCTAGGCAATTTCCTGTAAGAATAAACGTTTAATCTTAATTTGAATCTCATTCCTTTCCCCTTCTGGCTAGTTAACAAGTCTTGGTTTTCCCATCTGTGCAGTGGGAATAGTAATAGGGCCTGGCCGAAAGCTGCATTAGAAATGAGGCCGAAATGCAGCCTGGCCTGGCCCATGCGTGGCTCACTGGCGACGGGAGGAAGGGGAACTTCAGTGTCATCATGCGCATCCTGCATTTCCCATTGCTGGGCTGGGCTAGGCTGGGCTCAGCTCAGGCTCCCAGTGAATGGCTGTGGTTGATTTGGTTTCTAGGTGACAATGCAGTAGAGTCACATGACTTTGGTACCAAGACGGCTGGAGACACACTGTGGCACTAACGTGATTTGGGTTGAACAGTCCTCACAAAGGATGTATGTCAGCATAACAAGAAGCAGATGTCCTTACCGGCACAGAACAGGCCAGGGTGCATGTGTGTTGTGCTGCTGGAGGTGGCTCTGAACTGGGATCTCCATCATCGCCTCCTGCCCCATCTCCTCATAGTATCCCATGGAACCGAGTATGCAGTAGGTGTTCAGTGAATACAGAGTAATCTATTGGCCTCTCATCCACAGAATAGCTTTTCTTTCTTCCATGATAGCAGGGACTGTGTACAAACCCTAGAGCCAAAGGTGGTACGTGTGACTTCCAGACCATTGAAATCTGATCCGTATGGGAGCCATTCCCATTTCATTGTGTGCTTTACATAGCACATCTGTCCCCACGTGTGAGCCCACTGTCTACTGGACCAGGCATTTCCATTACTGATCTTGACACTCACAAATGACCCCTACCTTTTGTTATCTGCAAAAGGAACCGACTTGAAGCTGAAGCAGTGTCTTGCTCAAAAGCCATTCACATTAAGCAATCACGAGGAGGCTCACACAGCCCTGCCTGCAGCAAGGGCCTCTGACGTGCAGATATGGCTGTGTTTGAAATGAGACTTGCTCAGGGAAGTCTGCTGGGTAAGCTCGGCTCAGGATCTCCCAGCACCCGTGTCTAACTGGCTTCTAGTTGGCTGTCACCTGAATGAGTCATTTCATTTCACCTCTGAGCCTTACTTTGCTCATCTGAGAAATAGAAATTTATTTTGCCACAAGGCATCGGGATCATGGGTGATACATCATAAGTGACTAGTCTAGTTCTTGGTACTCAGTAAGACTGACAGAACGATAGACATGAAACATGGTGAGTTCTGACCATTGTTGCTCCCACACATAGGTAAATCACTGTGTTGTTAAAGGCAGAAACAGCGTTGATAATAAATTTTGAATTTCGGTCTACCCTGTGAAATCTGAGTGTTGGCGTTGGGAGATTTATTTTTTATTTTTTTATATTTTATTTATTTATTTGAGAAAGAAAGAGAGAGAGAGAGAGAGAATGGGTGGACCAGGGCCTCCAGCCAGAGGAAGAGGAAGAGGGAGACAGATAGAGAATGGGTGTGCCAGCAGCTTTTCAGCTGCTGTGAATGAATTCCAGATGCGTGCGCCCCCTTGTGGGCAAGTGTGGCATTGCGCCCTTGCTTCACTGCATCTGGCTAAACGTGGGACTGGGAGATTGGAACCGGTGTTCTTGGGCTTAGCAGGCAGGCGCCTAAACCGCTAAACCATCTCTCCAGCCCCCTTGGGAGATTTTTAAGATACATCTTGGAAATGTCACTGAACGTTTAGAGGCCATTGTGACTTTGTTACAAATGAGTTGGGTGTGTTTGGCCTTCTCTGGGGGTAACTGCAAAGGTTTTCTCCTAAATGTCTTACTGGAGTGTTTCTGACATGCTTCATTGTTCCTGACATGCTTCAGCTCCTGGTGACCGGCCTGGTGAACATGTACCCAGGGAAAGACAAGTAGTCACATGACATTCCTGCATGGTGGTCAGGGAGGAGGGGCAAAGTGGAGCATCTGAGGCCTGGATGGATGGCAGCTAGGCCCCTCGGTTGGGCCAACCTCTATTGGACCTTTTCAGAAAAGGGGGAAGCTGGTGCAAGGATGGAGGCTGGGCCTAGGCATTCAGGTGAGAAAACACGAGATCCTGCTGCCAATCAGAAGCCACATTGTATAGGTGGGAGCTAAATGGCTCACAGAGTGGGAAGGACTAGCTAAGGTCACTTGCCAATTAGCAACAGAACCAGAACTATGACCCAGACTTCCAAACCATTTGAAAGCACTCCTGGCCAAAAGCATGTGAGGGGGCTATGAACGTGGTTCAGGACTCTGTCCTGGAAACTTGGCAGATGACGTAGGACATGGAACTTGGAGGCCCAGGTGGGTGGGGACTGGAGGGTCTAGGAAGGCTTCCTGGGGGAGCCCTTTAGAGCGTGGCGCCGTTTAGCCATGTTTCTGTCTCTTCTCGCTACCCCCACCCTCACCCCTGACCCTCCCCCCCCCACACACAGAGGGAATGACAGTCCCTGGCTTTCAGGGTCTCCTGCATGTCAAAGACCCTGCCCCTCGCCGCTCACCAACACTAGAGCTAGAGACGTGTGGTCAGAGATGTGTAGGTAACATGGGCATAGCCTCTGACCTCCGGATTCCTCGGGACCCTCACCTGGGACACTTGTCCCAGCAGTCTGGTGACAGTGTCAGTTGTGACCAGTGATTCTGCATTCCTAGCGAGTTCTTCGGTGGTACCAATGATACTGCGTGGTGAAGGCATGACACAAAACACGGGTCCCATCACCATTAAACTTAGCCACAGCCCCGCCTCCTCCTCTTATTTACCCTTCCAACCACGTGACCTACAGTCGTGACTTGATTCCTCCAGGCTTGGGCCTGCTAGAAATTGCTTGCTTGCCCATGATCTCCAAGCCCAGTCTTCATCCACCTCTGCCTCTGCCCTTCTTGCCAGCTGATACCAGGGCAGACCCCAGGCTGTACAACCCTCCCAGCAGTTGACTGGACTTCCCATTCAGGCCATGCTCTTCTGTCCCACACTCCCCACATGACTCCATGTATGTGTCACAGTTGCCAGTGAGCTATGCTATTCACAGGTAAATCCACACAATCAGGCTGGAGAGATGGCTTAGCGGTTAAGGCATTTGCCTGCAAAGCCAAAGGATCCCAGTTTGATTCTCCAGGACCCACGTAAGCCCAGATGCACAAGGGAGCTGGAGGCCCTGGCAAGCCCATTCTGTCTCTCTCAAATAAATAAATAAAATATATTTTTAAAAAATCCACATTAGCCGGGCGTGGTGGCGCACGCCTTTAATCCCAGCACTCGGGAGGCAGAGGTAGGAGGATTGCCATAAATTCGAGGCCACCCTGAGACTACATAATTAATTCCAGGTCAGCCTGGACCAGAGTGAGACCCTACCTCGAAAAACCAAAAAAAAAAAAAAAAAAAAAATCCACATTATAAGCCGGGCATGGTGGCACACACCTTTAATCCCAGCACTCGGGAGGCAGAGGTAGGAGGATTGCCATGAGTTCAAGGCCACCCTGAGACTACATAGTTAATTCCAGGTCAGCCTGGGCCAGAGTGAGACCCTACCTCGAAAAACCAAAACAAAAACAAACAAACAAACAAAAAAATCCACATAATCATGCAGGGGTTTTCTTAAGAAGCATCTTTGTTTGGGAAGGGATCACTGCACGTGGAGATAACTCTTTTAGTCACCTATCACTTCCAGAAGGCCCATCAAACACTGCTGGGTGTGGCTTGTCCCATCATCTGTTTTTTTCTTCCGAGGTAGGGTCTAGCTGTAGCTCAGGCTGTCCTGGAATTTGCTATACAGTTTCAGGCTTGCCTCAAACTCGCTGAGATCCTCTTACCTCTGGGATTAAAGTCCTGGGATTAAAGACGTGCAGCATCACGCCCTGCTTTCGTCCGTCCATCATCTTTAAACTCTCCCATTCATCCAGAGCTGTCGGGCACCCTTTCTGTGCAATGGTTCATTGAATCTCTGTGAATGAGGTCAAGGCTCTCCGAGCCCATTGTACACATAGGGAGATGGAGTCTCAGGGAGAGTGGTTAGGTAGGTGGAGGTGGTTGTCATTCACTCACTTCTGACTTCCAAGCCAGAGCATTTTGAGTCACATCCTGACTTCCAAGGCCACAGCTAGTCCCAGACCTTGGCTTTAGTGTGTTTCACAGAGTTATCAAATCTGGAATTAGCAATCCACATGGCCTCAGCACCTAAGTGCATTGAAATCCAGTACAGTGCAGAGAGCTCATTCTCACCCCTCCCCTTCCCCACCCCTCCCCACCCCATGTGCTGGTGAGGACTCTGAGTTGGAAGTACCGGGGGCTATTTTGGTTAGTGGGAAGAACCACAGCCAGCAAGGCAGGCAGCAGCATTTATTTGCATAGTCAAGGAGACAGCCGATTCACCCCGTCTTGTCCCTTGGTTAAGGTAAGGGAGCGGTTAGCATGAGTTATGGCCTGGCCCAGACACTAATAAGGCTGCTGTCAGAGGCCTTCCATAATTCAAGTGAGGGCTGTGCCGAGTAATGGCCTTCTTCATCAGATCTTCCAGGACTCAGGGCCTCCTTAATGATTTATTTGCCTGGGATGAAATTAAGCCGAGACAGCGTGAGCTTGGAAAATACTGCCGTGTTGGCTCTCTCCATTCACCCTGCTCAGAGGCCACCTTCTATAAATAGAGATGTGAGAGTCCCACTTCGTGACCTGCTTGCTGGGAGCCCTGATGGGCCAGGGCTGCCCTACCATGGGCCCCAGGGACCACACCTGACCAGTACTTGGCCTGTGTCCCATTTCTCAGGCTCAAGACCCCACTGGGGCACCAGTGGAGGACAAATACCAGCAAAGATTTGTCCTCTTTTCAACTTGCAAGTCACATAAGGACATACTTCTGAATGGCTTCCTTTGGAGCCCCAGCTGAGGTCCAGAGCGTGTCCTCTGTTGGTGTTCCCCCTCAAAAAACTATTTCACTACTGTTCCCAGGGCATAGAGGGTTTACTTCCAGCAGATAGCGAGGGAGAGGATGGCTCTCTTGGTGAGGCCCTGAGGCCTGGACCTTGCTAGGAGGTCATGGGGGATGGTCACTTCTGGAGTGAAGGGCCAGGGTCTCCATCTAAGTCCAGGTGCTGAGTCAGGGTGAGATGTTTACGTCGTGGTTCTTTTAAAAATCCAGAACCCAGAAAAATTGGCTTAGAAGGGGCATAAGCACAGGTCCCATTAGGATTATGGGTAGAGGACACGGCAAGCTCAGGATGTACAGAGGGCACTCCACCATCCCAAGCGTGTTTGTGATGTATGTCAACCCCCGCCGCCCACCCACTGTTGATGATGCTGTGTCTTCTCTGTTCCCCCATAATTTTGGGTGTCCCTTGGGTGGCTGTGACCCCTCCCCTATCCTGTGCCCTGACAGCTTTAATATGTGCCAGGTACTGTTTTCTAGGGCCCAGTCGGAAGCCCTTGGTCTCTAGTGGGCCACACGCTTCTCAGGCAGGGGCTCTGCAGCTCTCTGCCTGGATCCCTGAATCTGTTACCTGGGTCTGGAAGTGTGAGTATACTGGAGTCGCTCACGTGGCACTCTTACCTGGACCTTGGCACCTCTCAGGGGTGGTCACAGTCTGTGAAACAGACTGTGCTGCATCTCATTTACTGAGACAGGAATCCTGAATTGACCCTGGAATATGTGTGCATGTTATAAGCTTTCCTGTCAATTTGTGCCATCAGCCCAGCATGGTTGGAAGCTAGCCATCTGGGATGCCCAGCCAGTGTGGGGGCACAAGCTCCTATAGAGATGGTATGAACAGCGCAAGCAGTGAGATTCTGGCTTTCTAGACTTGGGGTAGAGAATGCTGTCCAGGGTGAGGGTCTGGCTCCCAGTCTAGGCTAGTCCAGACCAGGAGACCTAAAAGTCCTTTTCATTGGCTTCATGAGCAGAGTTCAGCTGCTTTCCTTCCCAAAGGGAAATGGCATCCCAGCAGCCTGAGGGTGGTGTTCGGTGACCTCCTTTGGGCAGAAAAGGAACTTGCTCCCAGGTTCCTCACCAGCACATCCAGGGGAAGAAAACCAGGGAGGTTGCCATTTAGCTGGGAATCCTAAACTGGCATTAGGTGTACCCCTGTGCATGGCTGTGAACTTGATAGAGGCACAGAAATCCCATCACTGTTTCCTTTACAGCCCCACACAGCTCAGTCTGCCCAGAGGAGGGAGAGACAAAGATTCGTGGTCTGCTGTCTCTTAGCTGGTGTTTGTGTTGACCCCAAGCCAGAGCCAAGCTGCTGGGAATCAGTGAGGCCTGGTTTCCACTGCCATGGAGCCCACAGTCAAGGTGAAAATTTTTCCTAGTCAGTGTGGTTTTTATTTTTTTTTTCAGTCTCTTATTTTGAAAGTTTCAAAATGCTTGCCACTGGTGACAGTATGATAACAATTCGGGCAAGAAATAGACTGAAACAGAACCAGCATACATACATACATATACACATACATACATAAATGCATCTGGTCAATCCAGATACTGATAAATGGACTGAAACAGAACCCGCATACATAACACATATACACATACATACATACATAAATGCATCTGGTCAATGCAGACACTGATAAATGAGATAGAACGAGCGAAAAGCATGATGGCAGTGGGGCAACACTGCTGCCTTGGCCTCTCTGAGAATGGTGCTGAGGGAGACCCAAGGGATAAGGAGCAAGCGGTCTGCGAGGGTCTGGGATGAGCCTATGACCAACAGAGCTGGCACGGTGGGAAGTGAGCACGTGAGGCTGGGGATGGGTGGGGGACAGCACCACCCATCAGGCTCCAGCCATTCTATTGTTGGAAAACACAACATCCAGAACTTCATTTTAGAGCAGTAATTCTTTTCTCCATGGAGATGCAGCTCCTAGCTCTACAAAATGACCGGGCATAAAGCTGATGGGGGGGTGGGGTGGGCTGCTTGGATCAATGTAGCTCTGACTTTCCAGTTTATAGGCTAATTGAGGCCTCAAAAGCCAGGAGGCCAGCCAGAGAATCACATCATGAACTGGGAAGCAGATTTGAAATCCTGTTGTTCATTTTTTTTTTTTTTTTTATGAGAGAGAGAGAGAGAAAATGGGCTCACCAGGGCCTCTTGCCACTGTAAACAAACTCCAGATGCCTGCGCCACTTTGGGCATCTGGTTTTATGTGGGTACTGGGAAATCTAACCTGGACCAGTCAGCTTTTCAAGTAATTGCCTTTAACCGCTGAGCCATCTCTCCAGCCTTATTCTTCACTCTTGATGCTGGGCTTTTTTGTTTTGTGTTGTTTTTATAACGAGTCCATCTGGAATTTCATCTAGGACCCTCTGTAGAGCGGAGACAAGCACCAGTGTGGGCCTCTGTAAGCCTCAGCCAATACCTTTTAGCTATATCTCAGTCCAGGCTGGGATAGTGTGCAATGGACCCAGGGCATGCAGCTCATCCAATCACCAAGTCACTCCTGTCTCCTGCAGTTCTGGTTCTCTATACTCAAGAAAGACATTACCAAAACAAGGGTCTGCTGGGGTAAGCTCTTCTTATCATTTGTGTCTGCTGGGATGACAGATCCCCAAAGTTGTCCTGGGTGGTGCCTGTCAATTCAGCAAGTTACCTAGGGTAGACATGGTAGATTGAGGGCTTTTTAAATTTTTTTTCCTTTTTAGCTGACATAGGCACCCACCCTTGACTGTTGAAGGTGTTGAGCCAAAATGGATTGTTCAGGTGTGTGAAAGTTCGAGAAGCACTCTATCCAAACCAACTTGATGTCCCCCTAGTGTCCATGCTGTGTGTGTGTGTGTGTGTGTGTGTGTGTGTGTGTGTTGTTCAAGGAAAGGTCATGGAAAAAGCCCAGCCTGGGAGCCAGGAAACTGGTCAGCTGGTTCCAGCTGGGGCAAGTCATCTCTGCTGTGTCTTGGTTTCTCGCTCCCTCACAGGAAAGAAGGATGGACAAGATGACCCCTGGGTGACTCTGGATCTGGTGTGGGGAGGCCATCTGCACATGTCATTTCCTGGATGATGTATTAGTCGGAAGGGGTCCCTAGAGGAGCAGAACCAATAGAATGAATATACATTGTGCACATAAAGGGGATTGATCCAGTGGCTTCCAGGATACAAGCTGGGCGGTCCAACAGCGGCTGTCTGCAAACTGGAGAGAGTCTCTGTGGTTGTTCAGTCCATGGGGCTGGGTGTCTCAGCAGTCCCAATCTGGCACTGAAGGCCAGGGGCTTCTGTGGAGAATCGCCTGTCTTCAGTCCATATTGGAAGGCCAAAGAAGCTGGATGCTAGTGTCCACGAAGGATAACAGCAACAGAGTAGATGCACACGCCAGCTATAAGTAGCAAGGGCAGTCAGGCCAAAGGCCTTCCTCTTCTCTAGAACTTTCTTAAATATAGGTTGCAACCGGAAGGGCTGCCCACTCTGGAAGGGCCCTCACAGACCCACCTAAGAGGGACGTTTCTTACTTGGCTCCTGATCTACAAGTTGACAATAGAAATTCACCCTCACAGATGACAAATGCATTTCACCACTTGCTACCCAATACAGTAGCCACTGGCCACATGTGCAGGTGGAATCAAAATGAAATAATAACGTGAGCAACAATTAACTAAAGTGAAAATCCAGTGCACTGTGGCCACTGGACACTTTCACTTGAGTTCCTCCAGGGGCCCCAGGAGCCCATCAAGAAGGGCTGGGAGAGGTAGAAGGCTCAGTCAGGATGGGAAATCCTCTGGGGACGTCTGAGGTCTTAGCTTAGGGGTGGGGGCTGAGAGAAGGAATGCCAGGAATTTGGGGAGGGAGGGAGGCAGGGGATAGGAGGGCCTGGGGGAGAGGGGCCCAGCCAGGGAAAGGGACAGCTGCATGACAGCCACAACGTGTCAGAACCCAGGTTGGGTGAGCAGCAGGCCCTTGTTAGCTCTATGCAGTCCACAGCCCCCAGCTCACAGAGCCTCTGTCCTTGGAGGTGAGTCGGGAGAAGAAAGTAGGAGTGGTGTGCTGGGGTGAGAGAAAGCAGGACCCAAGAGAACCCTGTGTACATGGCCAGGCCTCCACACAGCACTGCCATTCATCCTGAGGGGACACGTGCTCCTTGGTTGTGATC
Source organism: Orientallactaga sibirica (assembly GCA_036365145.1). Taxonomy (NCBI): domain Eukaryota; kingdom Metazoa; phylum Chordata; class Mammalia; order Rodentia; family Dipodidae; genus Orientallactaga; species Orientallactaga sibirica. Next base: position 33,483,402 of record JAEOAD010000009.1, read on the forward strand.
TGCAAGTTTTGGGGTATCTCTCCTGACTTTGCAGTAGGGCTGAAGACTCTTTAGAGAAGGGGACCAGCTCATTCCTCCTGTGTCCCCACGGTCCTTGAACATGCAACCATCCCAGCACTGCTAATCAGAGTGGCACCAGTGGCTGCTGTCCTGTGGGGAGGCCACATGGCCTTTTGCTCTTTCCCTCCTGACATAGACGGTGCTCCAAGTGCTACTGACCACGTTCCTCGCTCCCGGCACACGTGAGCATCTGGCTGGGTCTGGTTGTCATTTTCTGAACCCATGGCCCATCTCAGCTCTGACCCCAACCCTGTCATGTGTAAATAAATCCAGAGCAGAGGTCAGAGGCCAGAGCTGGGTCTTGCCAGCATCTCCCTGGGGTGTTTTAGTGGCATCCGGTTTCATCATAGCCTTCCCCCAGGCCCAGATAGTGCTTGCATCTGCATTCCTAGCTGGGAGGGGACAGTTCTGGCAAATCGTTGATGGAATCTGATGAAACGTGGGCTATACTACCACCCTGGCTGAGTTCAGTGCTTAAGTCTGGCTTTTGTAGTTGTGCGTGCGTGTGTGTGTGCGCACGTGCATAATCCCCACCGCGGATAGACAGGGCATAAAGAGGGAGTTTGAATCCTGCCAAAGAAACTGGTGGTGCGGGTAAGTCCGTCTCCAGTTGATGACCACTGCCTTGCCCTGAGCGAGTGCCTTGTGTACGGGAAGTCCCAGGCTGTCCCTGTAGGCTCAGGTACAGCATATTAACATGGCATTTCACAGACAAGAATACTGAGGCCGAGGCTGGGGAAAGGTAGCCCATTAGGACTGTCTGACTCCAGGTTCTTAGTCTCCCTTTCAGGGTCTCTCCAGGGCTCCTTCCTCCCCTAGCGTCTCCCATGGTTTCCCTGCTCAGGCCTCAGCATGGTGACCATGCACAAGGCTCTGCCCTCCCCCACCAACTCGTGGCCTGTACCATGTTCTCAGCCTCCTGCTTGTGGGACACCAAGGCCATCATTGCCTCCTCTGGGCAGATCCAGGCAGGTGCCTCCTATGGGGGTCCTCCCAGCCCTCCTCCACTCTTGCTGGTGCTCAGTCACTGCCTGGACATCACCCCTTTTCCCCATCTGTGCAGAGCCATCCTTACTCACGGTTCTGAGATGCCGGTGTACTGCTTAACATCCCCATTTGAGACCCAGCCTGCACTGGCCATTCTGCTGCCGACTGGGGCACATTTGTGGCATAGATTGGACCCCTCCTCTGAGTCCACTTTCCTCCCTCTCCATTGAGTGCTAAACTTCTGGAGGCTGTGCAGGACACCGGGAAGGCTTTGCAGTCAGGCAGGAAAAGCCTGGCCTGACACACAACCCTGTGGCTTGGCCCTTGGGTACCATCTGTCAAGTGCAGCAGCCGTGCGAAGCGGTCCGTGTGCTAGTCCATGGAAAGGGCCAGGTGTCGCTGTGTTCAGGTGGACTTGTCTCCTTTCCCCAGTCCAGCCCCAGTAGACAGTGGGCATGCAATAAATGCTTCTTTCCGTGGTTCCTTACTGAACACAACCAGAGGCTCTCAGAAGCTGGGCACAGAAGCAGAGTGTAGCTCAGTTCTGAGGGCCCAGCAGTTAGCCCTTCCCTCCCCTCCCCCTCCTGCCCCATTCTTCCCACACCCCTCATACCTCCTGGGTGGCTGCACCAGCCTATAAATCAAACTGCCCTCTGGAGACCTTTGACCCAAACCAGATGGCTGTCCTTTGGACTAAGCTCAGCGGCCCCCAGGTTCGGCCCTCCCACTCCTTGCCTGGGGCTCAGGGCTCTACAAGCAGCTGCTGTGTCAATCACAGTTAAGAGCTGGGGGCTGCGACCTCTCTGAGGTGCTCTGGGCATGGTGGACAAGCTCCATTAAGCCACATAAAGATCTCTTGAGCGTCTGTGATGCATGCTTTCTGCGCTATAGTCAGCGGTCTGGCTCATTGCCCAAGTTGGCATGGCCTGCCCCCCTCTTCTCCCCTCCCTGCTCCACTCCACCCCGATCCTCCCTGGCCCTGCAGCCTCCCAACATGCCTTTGTCTGACTTTACTCTTTCGACAAGCATTTACTGTCCATCCTCTGCCAGGGCCCTTCAGAAGGCCAGGCAGGGTCTTTGCTGCTAGGGGTTCCAGCTGTACATCAGATACCCAGTGCTGAGGTTTCAGGGGAGCCAGAGGCCCAGGGCATTAGGGAACCTGGTGAACCATAACCTTGGAATCCAGTGCAGTGTTCCAGAGAGGAGCACTTGGGCTGAATCTTTTCTGTTGTTTTGTTTCTGAAAGAGAGTCTTACTCTGTAGCCCAGGGCACCCTGGACCTCTCACCAGTTCTCCTGCCTCAGCCTCCTTAGTGCTGGAACTGTTCTGGAAGGAAGGGGTGATATTTGCCAACTAGATGGAGTGTTCAGACAGAGGGAGCAGCATGTGGAAGATACAGACACAGGTGTGAGCAACTTGATGGATTCGGAGCATGTGCTAGAAGGAAATGTATCTGGAGGAATATTCAAGAACAAGTTTTGAAAGGGTATTGGTGAGTATTGGGTTTAGTAGCTTGTGACCCAAACTACCTAATGACAGATTTAAGCAAAACTAAACGTTTCTCTCTCTTCTCTGTGAGGGAAATCTGTATTCAAGCAACCCAAGGATAGTGTGGGGTTTCTTTAGCCTGCTGCTTCATCATCTTAGCTGTTGTTCCATGCCAGAAAGTACCCTCATGGTCCAGAAAGGTTGTTCGAGTTCTACCATCACATCAACATTCCAGGCAGCAGAGGGAAAGCATAGCAGAAGGAAGATACTCTCTCTAAAGAGGTTTTTCAGAATACCATATAACTACGATTCTGCCCTTAGCTTAAAGGCAAGAATGGAGCCAGGCATAGTGACATGGACCTTTAATCCCAACACTCGGGAGGCCAAGGTAGAGGGCATGAGTTTGAGCCTGGCCTAGGACTGCATAGTGAATTGCAGGTCAGCCTGGGCCAGAGTGAAATCCTACCTTGAAAAAGCAAAACCAAACAAAGAAGCAAGAATGTTCTCACATGGTCACTGCTAGCTGCAAGGAAAGCCTAGTTGGGGTGACTACTGTCGTGCAAGGGCTCCGAGGCCACCTCTTCCCTGGCACAGAACACCAGGATCAGTGGCTGATGATGGCTCCCCTTGGCATGGGGCATGGATGGGTGGGAAACTGGCTGCATGATCCTGTATCTTGCCTTGCTGGCTAACCTCCAGAAGATATTCTCCCTGGTATTGCTAATGCATTGGTGCCACGCCTGTAGCAGAGCCGGGCTCATGCCAGCCGGCCATGCTTCTAACACCAGGGCCAGCAGAACTCCTGAGGACAGGCTTCTCAGAGTTCTGTGGTCTGATGTCCCTTCTGATCAGTGGCCTCCTAAGGTACCCGCTGACCTTCAGCAAGACTACAGTCTGTAGATGGGTCTGTGTGGTTGGCGGGGAGCCTCAGAGGACAAGAAGCACCAGGTGTGTCCCGAATGGCTGCAGCCTCACCAGCTGGGAGGTGCCCCACCCACCCTCAGTCACACCAAGTGTCTGAGGAAGATTCTGTCCACTTCATCCTCACCTCTGAAATTCATTGCCTTCTACTCGAATTTCATGTCTGTTGGGTGTCTGAACTTGTTTCCTCAGCTGTGGAATAGAGTTAATACTGCCTGCCTTTAAGGGGCCACTGGGAAGATCACAGAAGACATGAGAGAGGTACAGGGTCTGCCTTCAAACATGCTGAGTTCTAATCCTGGCTTTGCTATTGCTTACTGTGTGACTTTGCATGTGTTCCTTGACCTCTTTGTACCTGGACTTCTTTATCTATGGAATGGGGATGATCATCTAGTGCCTTCCTCATGCACTGATGTGGAGCTGTGGCTGTGATTGTACGTAAGGGCCTGGCTCAGCCTGTGGACGATGCCTGAGGTAGCTACTGCTCGTCAGTGCACTGACTTGGGGATAACAGAGGTCTGTGCTGTGATTCGGGTTGATGCCTCCTCTCAGTCCTAGTTGCCCTATATGCAGAACAAGTGTGGAGTTAGTTGTCTTGTGAGTGGGGATGAGAGACACCTGGGACACCACCAGTAAGCAGGAACTCCAGGACCATTCCATCATGCTACTGTTACCGCTTTTTGCGTGGATTGCCTTCTGTTGCACGTCCCTTATCTTTGCTGAGACAAGACACTCAACCAAAAGCATTTTGGGGGAGGAAAGGGTTTATTTCAGCTTATAATTTCCAGAGGAAGTTTCATCATGGCAGAGAGAAAGCTTGGCAGGAGCAGGAAGCAAGCTCGCGTCTTGTCACATATCTGGGTGGAAGTCGTCTAAGTGCTAGGCTAATAAACATCAAAGTCTGTCCTGTGGCACACCTCCTCCAGTAAGGCTCCGCCTCCTAAAGTCTCCACCAGCTGGGGATTGAGTGTGAGGCTTAATCACAAACTCATGAGACCATGAGGGACGTTTTATGTTCAAACCACCACACCTTCTTATAGCTCATGCAGATGCTATCGAGGTAGGTTGCTTTTGACGTTTTTTTTTAGGGAAACTAAGGCATAGAGACTTGCTATGGCAAACACAGCTGAGGTTGGTCCGGTTAGATCAGCTAACCCATATCTGGACTGTGTTTCCTGATTCAGTGATGAGGCAGCCCTAGGCCAAAGAGGGAAAAGGCTGGAATGGAGAATGACCAAGCTTCAGGGCCAACTGCCTGGGGGACATGTACATAGTGCCAAGAGCCAGAAATCTAACTCTCTCTGAGGACCCTAGCTCTTGCTCAGGAAGGAGACTGGCCTCTGTGCATTTGGCCAGCAGGGTGACTGAAAGGCGTTGCAGGAGGTGGTGACACCAGATGAGGCTGATGGGACACAAGACACATGAAGCTGTGGAGTCCAGATTCTAGCTGTGTGCGGTAGGAATGAGTAGGACTTAGAGGGACCAGAGTGGTATCAGGTGTTGATGGAGGAAGGCAAAGACATGAACACATGATGAAAGAAGATGGAGGTGGGGTAAAGAGAAAACCAGGAGGTAACACAAAAGGAGGGTCATCCGGATGGAGCTAGAGAGTCCCGACTTTGAGGGTCCCAACAAAGCCAGGCACTGTAACAACTGGTTAGTTCTACAGAGTGGATGTTGTGGTCACCTTCTCATTGCTGGGACACCTGGCCAAAAGCAGCTGATAGGATGAACTTTTTTTTTTATTTTGGCTTACAGTCTCCAGGGTCAGCTTTAGGATGGCAGGGAAAAGATGACAGAGCAGAGGCTGGACCTCACCTCCTTGCCAATATCAGGTGCAGCAGGACCGTGAGCCAATGAACACTGGCAAGCTAGGGGCTAATAAACCTCAATTTCCATTCCCAGCAACACACCTCCTCCAGCCAGGCTCCACCTCCCAATTTGCCACCAGCTGGGGAGCAAGCGTTCAAGACCCATGAGTTTATGGGAAGCATTTGATTCAAACCACTCCAGTGGAAATGGTGCCTCAATCTCCAGATGCAGTGGTGGGGCCGAGTTGATGAGATGCTTACATCAGGGTGCCCACTCAGGACCAACTTCCCAGTTGTTCTCTTGCCACCAGCCTGGTAAGAAAAGGCAGGAGACAGCAATGACAAGTGCCTCCTGCCACCTGCTGGGAGTCACTGTGTGGTGGGTCCAGCCAGGGGTAGGACAGGACTTTATAGCTAAACAACAAATTTTTCCCTTTCTTTTTCTTTCTTTCCTTCCCTTCCCTTCCCTTTCCTTCCCCTTCCTTCTTTCCTTCCTTCCTTCCTTCCTTCCTTCCTTCCTTCCTTCCTTCCTTCCTTCCTTCCTTCCTTCCTTCCCTATGAGTGTGTGTGTGTCGTATACATGGTGTGGTATATGCATGTGTGTGTGTGCGCAAATGCATGCATAGGCCAGATGTTGCATTCAGCTTCATGTTGCTGGAATGAACAGTTTATTGGAGGAAGGGATTTATTTGAAGTTTACAGATCCAGGGGAAGTTCCATAATGGCAGAAATGACTGGGCGCCTGTCACAGATCCAAGCAGAGAGAGAAACCACCAGCAGCCAGCATACACCAAAAGCAAGCACAGCCAGAGCTCAAAACCTCTCTGCATACCTTAAGGCTGGAAGTCAGATCCACCCCAGCCAGAGAGCTGGACATCCAAGTTGTAAGTTTCACTAATTACCTGAGTCTATGAAGGACACATATTCAAACTACCACACCACGGGCGAATATGGGTGTCCTCCTGTCACTCATTCCTTGAGATGGAGTCTCTCGTTGAACCTGGAGCTCCTGTTTTCAGTCAGACTGGTGCCAGTGTCAGCAACTTTCTGGTCTTTGCTTCTCACAGGACTAAGGTTATAGGTGGTGTATGTGGCCGCACCCGACTGTTTACGTGAGCACGGGGAAACTGAACTCAGGGTGAATCAGGCCTTTTTATCCCATCATGCTTGCATGGCAAGCTCTCACCAACCGAGCCATCTCCCCAGCCCTGACAGGCTTGACTTTAGAACCAAAAGCTTGGTTCTGCTCAGTGAACAGGAAAATGGAAATGACCTGCGCGCTGAGGATTAAGCTCTGTTAGCCATGTGGACAGTACCTGTGGAAGGGCTGGGCTGTGGCATCAGGGACTGAATCTGTTTTCTGCTGCTGGGTAAGAGCATCTCAACTACTCGCCTGCTGCATGAGCTCCTTCTAGGTCCGAAGTCCTTCCTCAAGGCCTATCTAGGAAATGCAGTCCTTCCCACGGTGCCTGCTGTGGGTGCCAGCTTTGAGGGAAGCTGTGCCAGGCCACCTGAGGCCACTCAAAAGGGCCCATAGTGACAAGTACCAAGAAAGCCCACACCGTTGGAAAATCTTGCCATGAGACACATCCCAAGACCCCGGTGCATACCTGCACCACAGATACACCCAATCTTGTCTACTGCATTCTTTCTCCATGTAGGTATATGTGTCCGAATTCAGTTTATAAAGTGGGCACCATGAAAAATTAACAGAATTGGGCCAAGTGTGTTGGTGCATACATGTAATTTTAGCATTCTGGAATGTGAGACCAGAGAATTGCAAGTTCAAAGCTTGCCTGAGCTACAGAATGAGTTCAAGGCCAGCCTGGACAACTCATTTGAGACCCTGTCTCAAAAATTTAAAAACAAAAAAATCCTTTTTCCCCAATACCAAGGCAGATAAACAAAACTTCACCAACATAACTGGTAACAGAACAATTGTTCATGCCTGGAATTTACCACTGAATTTTTTTAAATATATTTTATTTATTTATTTGAGAGAGAGAGATACAGAAATAGGCAGAGAGAGAGAGAAAGAGAGAGAGAGAGAGAATGGGTGCGCCAGGGCCTCCAGCCACTGCAAACAAACTCCAGATGCATGCACTCCCTTGTGCATCTGGCTTACGTGGGTCCTGGAGAATCGAGCCTCGAACCGGGGTCCTTAGGCTTCATAGGCAAGCGTTTAACCGCTAAGCCATCTCTCCAGCCCCCACCACTGAATATTTTTAGATCCAGACTGACGATGGGTAACTAAAACCCAGGAAGAAAACCCAGGATGAGGGAGTCTACCCTACTTCAAACATGTTAGCCAAGGGTTCCTCTGGTGGCTAAATATGACTAAAGAGGAAGTCTGTCGCTAGTCCTCGGGCTTTTCCTAGCAACCTCAGTCCTGGGCCCTAGGATTGGGCCTGACCTAGCTAGAAGTCACTGGTCTTCACGAAAGGGGACAGTGTGAGGAATCTTTGTCCCTTCTGGCAGGTGAGTACCCCTTATCCCAGCATGGGCCTAGCCTCCCCCACCTCACTGAAAGCTGCCCCCTGCAGTCTCATGTGTTTGTAATTAAACCTCCTACTTGACCCCCAGAGTTGGGCATTGCAGTACTAGATTCTTAGGCTGGGTTCAGCCCACCCACCCAACAGAGCAAGTCAGAGGGTCCCCAGGAGCCATGGACCTCAGAGAGAGGACAAGTGGAGGAGCCTGGGATGGGTGATGCTCTCATCCTGAATTCAGGTGTTTGCCAAGTTGAAGAGAGCTGGGAAGAGCCCAGGAGGCTGTCCTGGAGTTGTGAGGCGGGGTGGGAGGGAGTCTTGGTAATGCTAGGGATGGGGATGGTGCTTTCACATCGCATGCGAGGCAAACTGTCTGCTACTCCCACACCCCCACCCACAGTGACGTCTCCTAGCAACGCAGTGTGGCTACAGGCCTATGACTGCTCGGGCCCTCAGGGTCAGGAGCCAGATGAGGGAGAGATGCTTTTGGACAGAGCTTTGCCTTATTTTCTGGGGCATTTGTCAAAAGCTTGTTATCTTTGAAAAACCAATTTTCAGGGATTTCACAGAACTCAGCCCAGAATCCGTGGGTGTTGACAGCTCTGCTGTTAGTCAGCTCAGTGACCTTGGGAGAGTCCCTTCAGGGTCTATTTAGGCACGCAGTTCTTGCAGTTTGCCAAGAGATGGGCTAGGCGTTTGGAGCATGTGCCCTGCAGGAGAGAGTGGTGCTGGCCACTTACCCTCTTTTCTACACTCGCCTCCCTGCAGTCTTCTCACTGAAGGGCCCTCTGCCTCCCAGACAGGGCTCAGCTCAGAATTGAGTCCCCACTTCTGCTCCCTAGATCACTTTTGGTCCATTTGCTCTGCGTGTATCTGTTGTATATGCCAGCAAAGGCAAACCAGCCAAAAAAAAAAAAAAAAAAAAAATGACCTGTCCTGGGGAAGCTTCCATGTTAATAAGCAGAGATAGGCGGCAGATCAACAGTCACGCAGGGAAACATTAACTGTGGCGGTTTGCATGTAAAATGTCCCCTGTGACCTCATGTCATACTTGATCCCCAGCCCGTAGAGCTCTTGGGAGGTAGAGCCTTATTAGAGGAGGTGTGTCACTAGGGGCAGGCCTTGGGAGTGTTTTTTTATTTTAATTTTAATTAATTAATTAATTAATTTATGTATTTATTTGAGACAGAGAGAGTGAGTGATTGAGATAGAGAGAGAAAGTGAGAATGAGTGCACCAGGGCCTCCAGCCACTGCAAACGAACTCCAGACACATAGCACCACCATGTGCATCTGGCGAATCGAACCGGGGTCCTTAGGCTTCACAGGCATACGTCTTAACTGCTAAGCCATCTCTCCAGCCCCAGGCCTTGGGATTTTATACTCCAGACTCCTCTGCAGTACTAGCTCAGCTGACTCGTGCTCTCTCCCTGCTGATATGTGACTGTGAGACAGCTGCCTGCTCCTGCTATGATCCCCCCGCCCACCCCCACCATGTTGAAATTACCCCTTGAGATTGTGAGCCGAAACAAACCCTTTTCTTCTATAAGCTGCTCCTGGGCAGGTATCTTGTTCCATCGATGAGAAAGTAACTGCTACATGGCACAGTGGCAGTGCCCATCGCAGGTGGCACAGGATCTAGGATGGTGTCCATTACTGGGAAACAAGCTGAAATCCACAGAGGAGGTGACAGGGCAGATAACTGGGACAGCTCACTCACATAGGGCTCTACTCGGCCAAAGCCTGCAGACCTCCTGCTCTGCCCCGAGCTGCTACTCGTAGTCTGTGGAGCATCAAACAGTGGGCCACAAACTTGGGACATCATGAGGGAGCCATAGCTAGCAGCCTGGGTTTACAAGAAGAGGAATGCGAGCTGTGAGCCCGTTGGAACTGGGTTCAAATCTCAGCTTCCTTTCTCCACAGCTGGGGATCAGGTACGAGTCACTGAATCTGTGCATTGCGTCATCCTCTTCAGCAAGGTGCCAGGGTAACCCTGGGTTTCCTGCCTGGCTTGAGGAATGGAAAAGGCATGTGTGGCATGAGCGGCACAAGACAAAGAGCTTGATCAATAGTGGGCATCGTCAGTAATATTCACATTTACAAGGGAAAGTAAGACTCTGGGAGAATTCAGTCTTCGTTCTGCCAAAGTCTTTCTCCTTCACTCAGCCCGTCTGTCATTCTCCATGAGCGGCGAGTGCTCAGTCAAGGAGGATTAATGGAAACCTGCCACAGAGCTGGTATCTCCAGCTGCCCCTGTGTACCTTGGCTGGGCTCAGCCATACACTGAAGAGCAAGGCGAAGCACTCAGGTCTTGCTCTGTAGCTGCTGGCTCTTCTGCACCCCTTCCCTGCCCACCCTGCCAACTGGTCCTCTGGATTCCTGGTCTGGAGCATGTTGTATTTCTAAGGGCCTCCCAAGATTGCTGACTGCATCTCAGCAGCTAGGAGAAGGGGAAAGAAACTGAGGCAGGTGAATGACCTTGGGTGGAGAAGTGGAGGTTGAAGGCAGGGCAGCCACAGTGGTGTGTCGTGGTCATGCAGGGGGACAAGCCATTGCCTTTCATGGTCTCTGAAGGGGGATCAAGGCTTCTCAGAAGCAAGTCTAGAAATGCCAGCTGAGGAAGAGCTATCTAGTCACGCTAGGGATCATGGGAGCACTTTTATACTATGAATCTCCCAGCAAATCTGTAGGGTAGGTGTGAGTTTCTTTTGTACTGTAGGTGAGGTCACCTGATTTGCCCAAGGTTATTCAGCTAGTAAGCAGCAGACCAGGATCCAAACCTGGATCATTCTTGTTCTGCAGTACACTCGTGGAATCATTTTATTCTTTTCTTTAGTTTTTCGAGGTAGGGTCTCACTCTAGCCCAGGCTGACCTGGAATTAGTCTCAGGGTGTCCTCAAACTCTCGGTGATCCTCCTCTCTCTGCCTCCCAAGTGCTGGGATTAGAGTCGTGTGCCACCACGCCCAGCCATTTTATTCTTTAGAACGTTCCATTTTAGGTGACCAGGCAGCCCACAATGGTGTGTCTGGGCTCTAAGCCCATAGTAGATGAGTCACAGCCATTGAAGGGAGCTTCTAGACCTCCAGAGCCATCACAATGGGCTGCTGGAGGAAGGCTTTATGCCAGATGCCAGGCGGGCTGTACTGCTGTGCTCCTGCCGTACTTCTCAGACTCACACATCCCTTTATAATCAGGAAAATCAGTGCAAGATGCTAAAACCAGAAGCCAGGCTTCCTTGAAAATTGGCGCAAAGAGCATATGCCCACTGCCCTGGCTCTCCAGAGCCTGAGCCAGGCCCTGCTGAACCTAGCAAATGGCCCTTCTCCTCTAACAGCTCCCATTCTGGTCATGGCTGTGTCTTGGGCTGCCATTTCCTTTACTGGGAGTGACCAGCCTATGAGGTGTCCCTAGGAGAACCAGGTAGAACTCGGCAGGTAGCTGACCCTTGACCCACGCCAGCCTGGCTCGCTTGGCTTTCATCCGGAAGTGAGACGTGATCACAGCAGTGTCTGTGACAGCCTCACCGTCTAGGGGCAGTAGACACGGTCACCCTCCGAGGCTGACATCGCCCATGTCCTCTTCCTCGTCTGGCTTCCCCTATTCTGCTGCCATCCCACCTTGACTCTGAGCCTTGTTGGTCTGCCTCTGTGGCCGTCAGCACTGGGCCAGCACAGGGCAGGGGCGTGACAAGCTGGGAAGGAATGAATGAACTGTTGAATGTGTGCTCAGCTCTGTCCAGTTCTGTGCTGGCTCCAGAGGCCTTCCAGGAAGGGTCACCATCCCCGTCCTCACCAGGGGAGAGCTTAGGACCATGGGGCCAGAATTCAGAGGACAACCCTCAGAGGAGACAACTCGTAGCTAAGACCTTGATGTGGATGGGTTTTGTCTTGTATTTGCTATGAGGCCCTATTTTGTTCCTCACCCTTCAAAGTCCTGTCATCGAAAGCTTTCAAATGGAAACCACTTGACTGCAATCCAGAAGGAAGTTAGTTAGTGACCTTCCAGGATGCCAAGCTAGCTGAGGCCTCTTCAGCCTTTGGACCACAGACACAGATTTATTGTCCCCCTCCCTGCCCAGTGATCAGACTCCAGTCACTTGCACATATTTCTTGGCCTTGTCACTGATTGTCCTCTGGGAGCAGCCCGTGGTGTCGCTGTCTGAAGGTGAGCACCTCCATACTCCGGCTCCTGTCTCTTAGAGTATCCTAAATGAGGGCGGGAGGGGGTGGTCCGACCTTGGCTTTGCACTCACCATGACTGGCTTGAGGCCAGTTCCCACATCCCTGACTGCCCTTGTTTTGTCTCCCTGTCCTCATAAACTTTCTCAGAGGCCCACAGAAAACACGGAGCTTTGGGAGGGCCTTACCCTAGCCCCAGAAGCCAGGGAAGTGTTTTGTCACAGAGGAGGAACCGTGGAGCAGAGGCCTAGCCAGCTAGCACAGGATTTGCTCCCAGAAGGCTGAGCTGCTCAGCCTCCATTTGATTTTTGGTCTGGGGACGAGGCCAAGACAGGTGGGGGACAGGACGAGGACAGAGGTAGATGAGGGACGGGGCGAGGACTATTCCTGGGCCACTACAGGGCACTTTCTGATGCGAGTCATGAGGGCGCCACACAGTCCTCGGCGGCATCCCGGGAAGGAGCCTCCATACTGGCAAGTTCAGAAAGGGATTTCCGGGCTGCTCTGAGGCGGAAAATGTGAGGCTGTAAGCTCCTCAACAGCTGTGTCCTCTGTATTGTTTGGGCCACTGCCTGGAACACCATGGCTACGGTGAATACAAACGCATACTGCAGGAGTCTGGCCTGGGATCCAGTGGACTCACTCAGGCCTGCTCACCCACCTGCTCCTCCCTCCCAACTTGGCTGGACTGATGCCATCAGACCCCGTGTCATTCCTCATGTCCTGCGGCTCTGTTGCCGGGTGGACCAGGCCCAGGGGTGTTCGGGGCTGCTTTTCTCTTCAAACGAGGATGCATGCGCAGGACTTCCCAGCTACCTGAGAACAACCAGGACCTGGCTTGCACAGGAGACTCTCTTGGGACTCTATCCAGGCTGCTTTGCTGGGAGGCCGGGCCTGTGGCTAGTCAGGGGGGAGCTGGCCCTGTGGGCAGAGTACCCTTCTAAGCTGAGGGAGGACCAAGGAGCACATGTGGCCTTAGTGTAGATCTGGGATCCACGTGGGCCTCCAGAAGACTACTGCAGGCAAGTCTGGACTGGAGCCAGGACCTGGAAATCTCTAGAGGATCGCATTCAAGCACAAGAGCAGATTTCCTAGAGTGTAGGGAGCACTCGGTTCTCTCCTTCCGTGCTCTGTGTGTTCTTCATGTCTTCCGGCTCGTGCTACTCACATGCTTGGTGACACCATAGTACATACAATATGTACATACAATATGTATGTACATAGTACATACAATAGCTACAATTTGTGCTGGACTAGGCTGACACAGGAGTGGATATGAGCTCGGTGATTTTACTTTTGTTGAGGTTGCTGATAGTTTACATTGAATGGGAATTCATTTTAAAATTTGCAATTTTATTTTGGTACCTTTGAATGCATCAGGTTCACCAGGTTTTGAAGCCCTTGGGAAATGTATCCTCCAGGGTCTGTGGGTGAATGGAGCAGCCCATGGTTGAGATGGCCCAGCACCTTCCCCTGTTCCTGCTCAGTATATCACGTTGAATTTTCTGCGTAGGCGTTATTGTCTTTTGTGCATGGCTTCTCAATTTGCCACTCTGAAATACCATTTCTCTTTGTTCCATCCTTCCTTGATGGTCTGTGGTGACAGAAACAAGGACACACCTACACCTACCCCAGCGTGAAATGATATCCCTGTGCCCTCACATCACTGCAGTTGGCCTTGGGACCCATCATGCAGATGGGTCCGTACCTACCATTGTTCTGCTCGTACCCAGCCTGAGGATGGAGGAGTGTGTGTAGTACCGCCCCGGGCCCCATGTGACATCATATCACCCCTGGTGACAGCCCTGAAGTCACAGGGATGCTGCCACTGCAACTGACATGCTTCTTGCTTGTCAAACCACCCATACTCCCCGTGTTCGTGTTGTTTCTGGGAGAGTATTCCAAGCTGTCTTCCCTCTGACCTGCTGGTCGAGACCAACCTCCCTTGTTCCACGAGGAAGGATGAGTTCTGGACTCTCCCAAGTAGCTGCACCTGGGAAAGAAGCCAGATAGGGAGCCAGCCCGCAGCTGGCACCGCAGAGCAGGGCTCTGATAGAGTGGTAAGATCATATTCAATCAGTAAAATAATTTTATAAGAAAACATAATAATTAATCCAGTGGTCCTCCACTTCATGGTTCCATTTTCTGCAGTTTAAGTTAGCCGTGATCAATTACAGCTCATAAATGTTAAATGCAAAATTCAAGAAATAAACAATTTATAAGTTCTAAATTGCACTCTGTTCGCTGTCTTCTCTAGTTAACCCAGGATGCAAGTCAGCCCTTTAGCCAGCGTCTCTGCAGAGTGTACTTACATGTCTGTAGTCTCTTAGTGGCTGTCACATTTAGTAGATCAGCTTTCACACTATGACAGTAACTTATTTTACTGAATAATGGCACTAAAATCCAAGAGTGATGCTAGCCATCGGATTTGCCAAAGAGAAGTTACGTGCTCGTTTGAGTGAATGTATTTAACTCAGTCAGGAAGGAAAACGGGGCATACACTGAGGTTACTAAGATATAGGAATGAACCTGCCATCTGCAAAGTTGTAAAGAAACCCATGCTGATTTGGGCGCCTCCTCTTGAACTTTGTAGCTCAAGTCATAGCCACAGCGCATGACAAGTGCTTAGTTAAGATGGGAAAAACATGAAGTCACTGGGTTTTCTGATGGTCTTCATTGGCGTCGTGGCTGGGTCCAGAATCACCTTGGAGACCTACTTTTGGGGGTGTCTGAGAGGGTTTTTCCAGAAACATTGAACTAAGGAGGGAAGACCCAACCTGAATGGGTGGCACCATCTCATGGCAAATGGCACACCAGCATTTCTCTCTGCTTCCTGACTGCAGACACAATGTGACCAGCTGCCTCACTCCTCCTGTCACAGTTAGAGCTGCGCTCGCCACCACACTCACCACAACCTGACACGATGAGCGCCCTCAAATTGTAAGCCAATCCTTAAGTTGCTTTTGTCATCACAGCAAGGTAGTGACTAATACAGGTTCCATACTATTTGTGGTGTCAGGCATCTACTAGGGGGTCTTAGGATCTCTCTCATGGATAAAGAAGGATTTGTAATTTTTTTAAAAAAGCATCAATGATAGTGAGCCTTTAATGACTATTCATTGTATTCTTTGGATCACATACATTACCTTATATAATTCTAAAAATACTCACATAAAACAGAAGCAGGTTTAGACCAGATACTAGAGGTGTCCCAGGTCACAGGGACCAAAAGGCCTGGGGCTCACTGGTTCTCAAGTTCATGCCTTTTCTTCCTTGCCAGACCATTTTCTTATCAGCCAGCAAGTACTGCCTCAGAGAAAAGCAGAGTTCCATTGACCCATCTGTCCAGTCCTGCACCCATTCCAAATGGCTTTAATTATTGCAATGCTGAGGTTTTAAAAATGTTTTAATAGCCAGTGTACCCGCTCCACCTCATTACTCTTTATTTTGAGTATTTTTCTGTTTCTTCTTTTATGTTTATTTTTCCAGATAAACTTGAATCAATTTGGTAAGGCCTAACAATCCTGTTGGTATTTTAATTGAGATCATACCATGTTTATAGATTATTTCAGGGGGTAGGTGATGTATTGAGTCACCGAGCTTGCCAATCCAAGCATAAAATATGCCTTTGTTTTTATTCATGCTTTGTGTTATGTCCTTTAGTATGCTTAAGGTTTAATTCTCATGAGTCTTACACAAGTCTTGTCGTGTTTACCCCTAGGTATTTCATCGTTTTGTTTCTATTATGAAAGGAACCCTATCTTCCATCATGTTTCCTAACTTGTTATTTATCTTGGAGGGAAGCTGTTGGTTTTTGATTGCCAGTTCTAGAATGATCTGCCTCACTGAATTCTTATTTCTGTAGTAAGCACTCTCTAGTTTGTTTTCTAGGGTGGTCTAGGTAGATGTCGTATTGTCTGCATATAATGACACTTTTGTTTCCTTCCTCTTACCTAATTGTTCAGCCAGCACTAGGAGAATTGATGGGGTAGTATTGTTTTAGTGACTAAGTCATAGGTCACCATTTGATCGTCCTGGAACCTACCTGTCTCATGTTTTGTACACTGAAGTTGTTTCCAATTGTTTCCCTTTTATAAATAACATTACAGGAAATGCTTTTATTCCACACATTCTGACCTTTTGAATGTTCTGTCCTTTTGATTTATATTAGCATGGTCAATTGTTAGGAGTAAAAATAATGGGCCAAGGAATATGCATTGCGTCGAGATTGTTGACAGTGAATGCCAATGAATGTTCTAGAAAAGATTTCTGTGTTCTTGTGATGGCTACTATGGATTGTCAGCTTGATGCGCTTTAGAATCACTTAAGAGAGACAAATTCCTGGGCGTGTCTGTGGGGTAGTTTCAAGATTAGATTGAGGTGGGAAGACCTATTCTACAGGTTGGAGTCTACTAGGACCAAATTTAAAACCACTTAAGTGAGATGGGCACATTTATCACCCTTTGCTTCCTGACCACAGATTAGATGTGACCAGCTGCTTCCTGATCCTGCCACCACCCCTTCCCCGCCATGATGGGCTGTATCCCCTCGAACTGTAAGCCAAAATAAATCCTTCCTCCTTTAAGTTGCTTCTTGTCAACAAGGAAAGTAACCAATATAGTGAATTACCTAGTCTAAAGTGTGTATGTCAGAGGCTTCAAATAGCAGTGCCCTGCAGAATCTCAGGTCTGGGTAATTTATATTGTGTGAGCTTATTTGTTAGTTTTGATGGAAAGGGGTTTTGTTGTGAACTTTGCACAACAAGTTAAGAATGTGGCATGAGAATAGGCTGATGCTGAGGTCAAGGATGGCTGCCCAGGGACCCCTGAGTTGAGGTCTAAAAGACATAACTCTGTTAACTCCTTCTGAGAGTCTCCATCTTTCAGGAACTGGTGGAAACTACACAGCAATTGACCATACGCTCAGCATGTCTTGACTGGTTCTGATCCAGGTTCGAGTAGCCCCCATCTGTGACAACAGTGCTGTGTCCACATGCAGCAGCACCATGGTCTGGCAGCTGGTTCCTGTGGCCACCTCTAGCTCCACATGTGTGTCCCTCATTCATTCCTTCATGGCTTGTCACTGGTGTCTTATCAACCCAGACACACCATCCATACACTTTCATAGCCCGCATCTCCCCTTGCATTACACTGGCAGAAGTACTGTGAGTTTAATTCAAATGTAGAAGCCCTAACACCCGGTATTTCAAAAAGTGACTTGATTTAGAAATGAAGTTGTTGTAGTAGTAAATTAAGATGAGGTACTTGGGAGGGCCCTAACCTCTGAGAGTGGTGTTCTTAGAATAAGGGAAAACTTTGACACACACTATGAACATGAAGGCAGAGACCAGCTGGATGCATGTACAAACCAAGCAAAGATACCAACAAACCACTCAAAGCTCAAAGCGGGTGCAGAACTCTCCCTCACAATCCTCAGCATATGCTAACCCCAACACCTTGGCTTTAGGCTTTAGGCCTCCAGAAGTATGAGACATGCTTCTGTTGGTTAACATTTGTATGCAGAAATGACACCGTCTCATGTCATCCTCCGGAAACAAGGCTGTTGGGTGCATTTGCACAACAACGGTGGGAGGAAACGGATCAGGAGTGACTGGTCAAGATGGCTAGAGTAAGAGAGACCCAGGGTGGGGCAGGGCCGTGAGGGGAGAAGGTAGAGAACCTGTGAATTGGGCACTTAGTGGCCTGGGACTTGGGAGCACTGGGTGTGGCCAGTGGCCAAGAGGAAATGTGGAAAGTGTTCCTGGATACCCATGGTACCTGGAGCGCTGATCTCAAGGCAGCCTGCTGCTGAATGCTGGGACGTAAGCTGGGCAAGAAGTCCCTGTGAGCGGGGCGTGGTGGCGCACGCCTTTAATCCCAGCACTCGGGAGGTAGAGGTGGGGGGTCGCTGTGAGTTTGAGGCCAGCCTGGAACTACAGTGTGAGTTCCAGGTTAGCATGGGCAAGAGTGAGACCCTACCTTGAAAATACAAAAAGAAGAAAGAAAGAAAGAAAGAAAGAAAGAAAGAAAGAAAGAAAGAAAGAAAGAAGGGAGGGAGGGAGGGAGGGAGGGAGGGAGGAAGGAAGGAAGGAAGGGAGAGAGAGAGAAAGAAAGAAAGAAAAGGAAAGAAAGAGGGAGGGAAGGAGGGTCAATATAGAACCTGGATATGGTGGTGCACGCCTTTAATCCCAGCACATGGAGGCAGAGGTAGGAGGATCACCATGAGTTTGAGGCCACCCTGAGACTACAGAGTGAATTCCATGTCAGCCTGGATTAGAGTGAGACCCTACCTCGAAAAACCAAACCAAACCAAACAAAACAAGTCCCTGTGACATGATCAGAGGCCTTTTCCAGAGCCAAAGCAGGTAGGAGGCAGCAGGCAGCCAAAGCTGCTCCTCCGTGGTAGAGATGCTAGAGGTGGAGCAGGGGGTTAAGACTAGCTTCCCTTGAGGCCTCTGAGTTCAGAAAGACAAGATGTGAGTTCTCATAGGCCTAGAGTGCTAGTCCCAAGAAATACACTCACACCTTCTTAGGCTGGTGGTGGAGAGGGCAGGGGGCCGTGTGAACCCAATTTTTGTCCCTTGGAGATTGCCACAAGTCCCCACCAGGCTGACTCTGCTATGCTGCAATTCCTTGGCCCCAGTGTCTCCCCTCGACCCTGCAATCCTCAGCTGGGGCTATAGAGGGGGAAGATCTGGCAAAGACTGAGAAACAGACCTGGCAGGACTTGAGTCTGGGCACCTTGTTTCCATGGCAGCCCATGCATCTTCAGACTTGGAGATGCCTGCCTGCCTGACACCTCAATGTAGCTGAGGCAGGGGCTTGGGAGTCTGATTGCCATGGGCAAAACCCAGCTACTTCTGGAACCCTGGTCACGTTACCCAATAGATCCAAGCATCTATCTTGTCATCTGTAAAGACAGCAGCCCCTGCCTGCCAAAGTTCTCCTTGCGGCATAAATAATACTTTCGCTGTCAACTGACCAGCACGTAGACATGATCTTCTACCAACAGACCATTGTTATTACTTGCTGGGTTTTCCCCAGATAATGAATATTCTCTTACAAATATTTCTGCCTTAACTTAGATAACTGCTTACGAGACATGAAGTGACGAAGTGTGTCAAGAATGCACTGCACATTTTATGTCACTTACGGGTCTTATGCTGTTCACTTCAGCTCTCTGCCCTGGCTCAGTGGAGACACTTTTGGATTTCCCTAAAATGCTTGCCAATTCTCTGTACTTTCTGGAAGGTAATCCACCTGCGTCAGGGCCTTGGGCTCTTTGGTCGCTCCTCTAGGCACACGCTTTGAGACTTTGTCAGTTGGGCAGCGGAGGGCACTGTGGTTCTCACGTGACTTATTTGACATTCTCACTTTGTTCATGCTTTCATTTGATTCCCTCATTTCTTCACCAAAGAGCCTTCGGTTTGTTTGTTTGTTTGTTTGTTTGTTGTTGTAGAGTCTCGCTGTAGCCCAGGCTGACCTGGAATTCATAATGTAGTCACAGGCTGGCCTCGAACTCACAGCGATCCTCCTACCTCTGTCTCCAGAGTGCTGGGATTAAAGGCATGCACCACCACGCCTGTTCCCTCAAAGCCTTGGAATGAATGCAATTGTGCTCTGCAGTTTATTAAAGGTCTTCTTAGAGGTTCTCTGCAGCCCCCTTACACGCTATTCAGTGGACACCACGTGACCATCTAATCTGCCTTTCACTTCCAAACAGAAGCAGCAAGTGAGGATGGCATAGGTGAGGCCCGAGGCAGACCCAGTCCCCTCCTTCCGCCTCCGCAATCTGACTGCCTGTCGTTTAGAGACACAGAATAGTGACAGCCAACACGAACCTTCAAGAGTAGTCAGCTCGGATCTTTCTGCAAAGGGGCATGCAGGAGCCCCACGGAGTAGGTCATGCTACCAAAGTGACTTTGCTTCCTTTCCCAATTCTGAACCCTTCACAATAGATTCAGTTATGTCTAAGGTGACCCGCTTAAGACGGGGGCATAAAGGCATCTTAGAAAATTCCTGTCCAAAGAGATCAAACTAGAGGTAGACGCGTGTCTTAAGAGGAGAAATGGTGAGAAAAATTTACCAATATTGGGACAGCTCTTTCTCCACCAGTTTTTAAAAATATTTTATTTATTCATTTAAGAGAGAGAGAGAGAGAGAGAGAGGAAGAGGCAGGTATATAGAGAGAATAGGCACATCAGGGCCTCCAACCACTGCAAACAAACTCCAGACGCATGCATCACCTTGTGCATCTGGCTTACATGGGTCCTGGGGAGTTGAACTTGGGTCCTTTGGCTTTGCTGGCAAGTGCCTAAACCACTAACCTATCTCTCCAGACCCTCCAGTTTAAAAAAAAAAAATTATTTATTTATTTAAGAGAAAGAGCAAGTGAGAGGGAGAGAGAGAATGGATGTGACAGGGCCTCTAGCCACTGCAAACAAACTCCAGATGCATGTGCCACCTTGTGCATTCAGCTTTACGTGGGTACTGACTTTGCCAGCAAGTGCCTTAAGCACTAAGCCATCTCTCCAGTCCTCCACCAGTTTTAAGTAAGTGAGGCATCAATGAAATAAATAATCCCAGCATTAACTAATAAGCCTCCCCCAGAAGGGTATGATTAATTGTCGAATAAAGGGTAAAGACAGTAAGTGCTGTCAGCTTGCAGGCAGGACCAGTCCCTGTGGGTGCAGGATTGCAAGGCTAGCTCCTCTGCAGGGTTGGTACAGGTCAGAACAGCCCAAAAGAAAGGCATTCTAGGCAGGAGCAATGCAAGGATGCCAGGGGGCCTCACCTCTTCAGAGAAGGTAAGGAAGCATCAGCGCCTCCCAGGAGGGAAGCTGTGGGTAGATTCCTTGAGGGGAGCCTGCTAGGGCCAGCCTGTGACCCCGACACACTGCACACACCTCCTGGGTGGCTGTCACAGAAGTTTCTTTGAGGCCTTCCAGCCCTCCGCCCCGCCCCCACCCGCAAGGATCCCTCTGCAAGGCCCTGGCGGCTGTTGCTTTTGGCAGCTCAGATTCTGCAAGTCTGTGGGAGGAGATGGTATGGCAGGGTTGAGAGGCTGCCAGGCCCCATGGCCTGCACACAGGTGGCCCATGTCAAGTAGGCCATGGTGTCTGTGGACCTCGGTCGTCCAGACTTGGATAGGCCCGCATGGCATCCTGGGAGCCAGCACAGGCTGAACGGCCAACCTAGCACAAATGAGCCTTTGTGGCCTTGGTTTACGAAACCAGCCACTTATTTCTCCCCCCACCCCCAACCCCCATCACTTTATGAGGTGCTAGCTCTGCCCATTCAAGCTGGGGAAAATAAAGCGTCACATAATTTACACTGCTGCAGTTGAGAAGATTTGAAGCAAACCAACTCTCCTTCTCAGAGAATTCTGTGTCCTAGGCAAGGCCTTGCAGCTTGTGGGAGAGGGGCAGATGCAGCACCCCACCTTGGAGGGACAGGGGCACCATCCAAGCCAGCTGCAGATCTGGAGACACCAAGAAGGCCCCAAGCCTGGCAGACCAGCCCCTGAAAAGACTGTGTGAGACATAGAGGCTGAACCTCTTGAGACCTTAGCACCATATTGTCAAGGCCTGCTTTCCCACAAGTTAGGCCCTTTAAAGAGCTTCACAGAGAAGGAGAGTGGGAACGTCCTGTAAAGTTTGCCCCGAGGCAGTGAGGATCCCAGAAGGGCTTCAGAGCCAAGATGCCTGGCAGGGAGGGCATGTTGTACCCTGAAGTTGAAAAGCAGTAGTCTCAGGCAGTGAGTCCGTGGGCAGCCACCCACATGCTGCCTCCCAGGGAGTTCCTACATTCTTGACAAAGCCCCCTTTCTTACTGCCCTTGTGGTAGATCTGCTTCCTTCTTGCTTCTAGTAATAACTGCCATTCACTGATCCTTTATTTTTATTTTTATTTTTTGTTTTTCCAGGCAGGCTGACCTGGAACTCACTATAGTCTCAGGCTGGCCTAGAACTCATGATGATCCTCCTATCTCTGCCTCCTGAGTGCTGGGATTAAAGGGATTAAAGGTGTGCACCACCACGCCCGCTGGGCATCACTGGTACTTTTTTACATGATAACAAACATTTCACTAGGTGCCACATTCATTTGTCTGAGGTTTATTGAACACCTACTGTGTGCTAGCCCCTGAGGGCACAACATGGAATTCCCCTTCATATGCAGGAGAATGAACACACACACACACACACACCACACACACACACCATGCTGATATGTTGAACCCACTATTACAGACAGATACAGTGAGCTCAGAGAGAAATGACTACTACCAAAAGCCAGGCCTGTTGACTGAAAGTCTGACCGCTTGGTTGGCAGGGTTAGAAAGGGGGAAGTGGGACTGTGGAAAGAGCTCAGTAATAAATCACTTGTCTAGCACGAATAGGATTCTGGGTTCAATCCTTAGCACTACACACATACACACAGAGGAAACAGTAAAAAGAAGAAGCCATGTATGCAACCCCGATTATAATTCTGTGGTTTACCTACCTGTGAAATCATAATCAAATTGACCATAGTTCTGTTGTAACTAATTGCCGTTTGAGATAAAATAATGGTACATTTCCATCCAGGTGAGTCCATGATGTCCATTTAGAAATTCCATGCCACCTGCAGTAGCTCTCCATCGCCACCTCGTGGCGCTGATTTACATAACAAGGGATGTAAACCTCTAGAGAAAAGGCAGAGGAAGGGACTGCAGTTTGGAGGCTGAGAAAACCCAGAGTTCCATCCAGTCTGTGCTCTGCTCCAGACTGGCCGCCGTAGCAGCAAGTCAACCCTTCAGCTCCCTAATGGCCAATGGTTGATTGGGCAGCTCTGTGTGGACTGTCTTCCTTAGAACTTTGTATTTCCCTCCCACATTGCAGTGACGATGAATAAAAATGCTCAGGTGGGTTTTGAGGCACCCACGAGAAAGTCAGTGTTGAGCGACGAGGGATTGCAGGGGTTCTTGGGCTCCTCCATAAAGGCTGCATCTTCGCCTCCAAGGGTGCATTTGGCCTGGCCTCTGCTGTCCTCTAACTCCAGACCTCTTAGGTCACTTCTTACCCCATTACTCTTGTGATGCTTAATCTTGTCCACTTCACTGCGTGGAGAGACACTTCCAGGAGGATTGGCACGTGGGACAGTAACTGAGGAAGGAAGACCCACCCTAAATGTGGGCACCACCATCCGCCAGGCTGGAGGCCCAGGTGGAAGAAGAGAAGGGTCCATCTTTCTAAGCGAGTATGTTTACTGCTGCTGCCGTTGCCCTGGGACTCAGACTGTGGCCTGTTGAACATTGAGTCATGCCAGTGACTCACAAGAGCAGCGCCTGTCCTCAGAGACCCTCTCCATGCTCCATCAGACACCTGCCTGCGATCACATTTCAAGAACTCAAGTATGGCGTGGAGGTAGAGCTGACCTGGCGTAGTGGTTTGTTCCCTTGTGAGGAACAGAAAACCTGGCCCACAGTGCTGTAAGATAACAGCTGGAATGAATGTGCTTTTCTTATTGACTGCTCTAGGCTAAGCCTTGCTCCAGCCTTTGTTTCTGGGTTCAGCACCGTTGCTGGAGTCTGCTTTGTCTCTGTCTCTGAACAGTTCTCATCTCTTCTCCCTTCTACTTCACTGGTGTGGCTGACTGGGCATTAGGCCCTCATGTTCTCAACCTACGTGAAATAACATGATCCAAGTAAAGACAGGCTTTCCACACGGAATCCTCTCTCTCTTCCCCAGGGAGCCCACCTCTAAGCCAGTGCTTCATAAACACCCTAGAGGCCCCAGGATTGGGGTTAAAAAAATCCCTAAGCAACTTCAGAAGCCCCTGAGGAACCAGAGGTTTGTATCAGCATTGCCCAATGCAAGCCCTGGAGTGCGTTTTGATTTGTTGGCTCACATGCTCACCCCTGTGGACACTGGATTGGAAGGTGCATTTGTTTTATAGTGGCCTTTCTCATTTCTCTGCTCTGCTGAGACACGTGTTTAAAATTCCAAATAGATCCAGGCATGGTGGCACAGCCTATAATCCTAGCTACTCAGGAGGCTGAGACAGGAGGATTACACACTCCACGCCTGTCTGGATTACACAGTGAGTTCAAGGCCAGCCTGGATAACTTAGTGTGGCCCTGTCAAAATAAAAAGAGAGGGCTGCAGAAATGGCTTAGCAGTTAAGGTGCTTGCCTAAAAAGCCTAGCGACCCGGGATCAATTCACCTGTATCCACGTAAAGCCAGATGCACAGTGGCACATGCATCTGAAGTTTATTTGCAGAGGCTTGAGGCCCTAGCACCCCCATTCTCTGTCTCTCTTTTCTCTCTCTCTCTCTGCTTGAAAATAAAAAAAAAATATTTTAAAAGAGAGCTGGAGATGTAGCTCAGTGGTAGAGCACTTGCCTAGCATGCAGAGTCCCTGGGTTCAATCTCCACTACCACCCCCACCCGCACCCCAAAGTCCATGTAAAGGATCCAAGTGGTCAGACCTTAGAGACTGTGGTCCAAAGAGCCTCATACTGAAGATGGGGACCAGTAAAGGGCAGAGTTTTGCTGAGGTCACTAACACACACACAGCTGGTTAAATTGCAGAGTCCAAGACCCTTAGCCTGGCAGCTCTTTTCCATAGGTGGCTGGTGACCACAGGACCCCCAGGCAGCAAACAGGCAGGCAGCTGAGGTGAAGACAAAGACCCCCTTTCGATGAGCAAGCAGCAGAGTGTGGAGCAGGAGTGCAATGTGAGTCTGGACACATCCACCTTGATTACTTCCTACTGAGGGGCATCCCCTCAAAACTGTGCTTTCTTCAAGCTCATGTTAAAACTTAACCTGCCAAAGTGGTAGTGGCATGTGTACTTGGATGTTGGTGAATAATCAACAAGGGAATCATCTGGAATAGTTGCCCTGTGTGCTGAGGCTTGTATCAAGCATCTAGCCCTCTGTGATAAGACCCCCTCCATATAACCTACCAGGTGTATCCACCCTACAGCCCACAGGCTACATTTGGCTCAGAATAGCTATGAGTGCAGCCCAGCACATTTGGAAATGACTATGTCATGTCACAATGTCAAAAGGTTGGACACAGCCAAGCATGGTGGCTCATACCTATGATCTCAGCACTCAGAGGGCGAGGTAGGAGGATCCCATGAGTTCGAGACCAAGCCTGGGCTACATGGTGAATTCCAGGTCAGCCTGGGCTAGAGTGAGACCCTACTTCAAAAACAGGAGCGAGGGCAACTACAGATATGGCTCAGAGGTTCAGAGTACTTCCTGTGTAAGCATGAGGGCCTGGGGAGGCCAAAGAGAATGCTGCAGTTCAATCCCCAGGACCTTTATAAACAGCTGGGCTACACATGCCTGTAACCCCAGTCTTATAGGGGAACAGAAACCAGAAATCACGAGAGCTTGTGGAAAAAAAACAAAACAAAACAAAAACAAAAATATCCCGCAGCTCCAGCATCAAAAAGAGACTCGAGCTCCAATAAGAACTGGTGGAAGAGGAGCTGGAGAGATGACTCAGCAATTAAGGTGTATGCCTGCAAAGCCTATGGACCCTGGGTTCAATTCCCCAGTACCCACATAAAGCCAGATGCACAAGGTGGCACAGGTGTCTGGAGTTCTTTTGTAGTGGCTAAAGGCCCTGACACACCCATTCTCTCTCTCTATCTGCCTCTCATAAAGAAAACATTTTTAAAAGAATGGTAGAAAGGCAATGGAGGAGAACACTCACCGTTATGCTCTGGCCACTGCAGGTGAACACAACTGGCTGCAGACAAGCACGTGGGGCGCGCACACGCAAGCACGCACGAACAAAATAAATAAATAAATAAATAAATAAATAAATAAATAAATAAATAAAAAGATCGGGGGGCTGGAGAAATAGCTTAGCGGTTAAGGCGTTTGCCTGCCAAGCCACAGGATCCCGGTTCGGTTCTCCAGGACCCACGTAAGCCAGATGCACAAGGGGCACATGCATCTGGAGTTCATTTGCAGTGGCTAGAGGCTCTGGTGTGCCCATTCTTTCTGTGTCTGCCTCTCTTCTCTCTCTCTCTCTCTGCTTGCAAATAAATAAATAAAATATATTTTTAAAAAAAAGAAAAGAAAAGAAAAGAAAAAGATCGGGCACTCCTGCTAGAATCACATGTAGGCCTGGACTCAAAGTCCCCAGCTTTTGGGGACAACCACCCAAATCATGATATCCGAATGAGACAAGCACTAGTAAAGGACAGGAAGTGTAGTAGGAGTGTAGTGAAGAGAAGATGACTATTGGGGTCACTGAGAGGGCATCGTGGAAGGGCATGGGGAGAGCTGAGCTTTGAAGAAGTTGGTAGATGGAGAAGGCCTCAAAAGGTGTTTCAGAAGAGGTAACAGCATGTGCAAAAGCACCAAGTCTTTAAAGAGCACAGCAGAGCGTAAGAGATCTGAGGAAGCCCAGTGCACAGTGGGAGAGAGCACTTAGCAAAGAAATCAGGCCATGGAAGGTGACTCGGCTAGTCTAGCTAGCTCTTTATTCATTAAAACCTGGGCGTTGGAAATCTAACATATCTTTTTAAAATACTTTTATGTATTTATTTGGGAGAAAGGCAGGAAGAATGGGCGTACCAGGGCCTCTAGCTACTGCAAACAAACTCCTGATGCATGTGCCACCTTGTGCATCTGGCTTCTTTATGTGGGTCCTGGGAAATCAAACCTGGGATTTTTGGCTTTGCTGGCAAGCACCTTAACCGCTAAGCCATCTCTCCAGCCCCAATATATGTTGTTTTATTTTAAAGGGTTTTTTTTAAGGTTTTTTTGTTTGTTTTGTTTTCTGAGGTAGGGTCTCACTCTGCCCCAGGCTGACCTAGAATTCCACTATGTAGTCTCAGGGTGGCCTCAAACTCACAGCAATCCTCCTACTTCTGCCTCCAAGTGCTGGGATTAAAGGCATGCTCCACCACGCCAGGCCAGTATTTCTTTTTTTTTTTTTTATTAGAGACTGAGAGAGGGAGAGAGAGAGGAAGAATGGGCACGCCAGGGCTTCTAGCCACTGCAGAAGAACTCCAGACACATGCGCCACCATGTGCATCTGGCTTACGTGGGACCTGGAAAAATTGAACATGGGTTCTTAGGCTTCACAGGCATGTGCCTTAACTGCTAAGCCATCTTTGCAGCCCTAATATATGTTTTGTAATTTAGGTTTTTACCCATTGAAATATACCCATAAGGTTTAATTAAAACACAACAGCTGCCAGGCGTGGTGGCACAAGCCTTTAATTTCAGCACTTGGAAGGCAGAGGTAGGAGGATCACCATGAGTTCAAGGCCACCCTGAGAATACATAGTAAATTCCAGATCAGCCTGAGCTAGAGTGAAACCCTACCTCAAAAAACCAAAAACAAGCTATCTTTTTCCACCAATGTTCTGACAACTGGGTATTACAGAGGCAAAAAGTGGACCTGCCTGGCCTAGAGTGGATGTGAGAGCAGTTCACTCCCTGAACTGCCTGGTGACCTCAGGCAAGTTCTCACTAGTCCAGACTGACCTGAAACTCACTTAAGCCTGCTGGGTTTTGTACCCCTTACAAGCAGTAGGCTGATGGAGCCCAACAGTCCTCAGTGTAATCTCTTCGTCTTTAACAAGGTTGGTTCCTTTCCCTCCCCGTCCTCTTCTCTTCTCCACCTCCGCCCAAGGAGTCCTGCCTCAAAGCCTCCACCCCATCCTGGTCCCAGTGACTGGTCACCATGGCAACAAGGGCCTTCCATCAAAAAGTGGCCTTCCAGGTGTTTTATTTTGAGCTCCAATTAAGCAGAGCAGGCTGCAGGCTGGGAAACGGGTGTGGGGAAGTACGTTTTATGGCCAGGTGCTATTTATAGCTCCTTAATCTTGTTGCTAAATGGGGTCTTAATGTAGCAGGTCTTGGGGCAACCACACATTTTCATCAAGGAGAATCCCTTCCCAAGCCTCCCTCTCTCCTTCACTTTGTCAGCCCGAGGGGGAGACGCCTCCTCCAAGCTACATAGCTGTCAGCAGGTCACCTGGCCCTCTGACCTCACCCTGACACTCACCACTGGCCCTTCAAAGTGCAACCTTTGGGAATATTTGTTCCTCAGCTGTCCTGCCCATCAGGAATCTGAGGCCACCTGTCTTGGGGATTTTGAGATTCTCTCTCTCTCTTTTTTTTTTTTTTTGGTTTTTTCATTTTTCGGTTTTTCAAAGTAGGTCTCACTCTAGCCCAGGCTGACCTGGAATTCGCTATGTACTCTCAGGGTGGCCTCGAACTCATGGCGCTCCTCCTGCCTTTGCCTCCCGAATGCTGGGATTAAAGGCGTGCGCCACCACACCCGGCGGATTCTGTCTCTTAACGCCACCATCTTTCTCCTTGACTTCTTATCAAAGTCCAAGTGCAATGAGGGTGGGGGGGCATGTATGATTAAATTTATTAAACTAAAAATCTACACTTTGTGGAAGCTCAGAAAGACCTTTCTATTAATACTTAAGGGTTAACACATAGTTTCAGTCATTAAAACAGTTAACCATTATCCATATCTTACATTTGGGGAAATTGAGCCTGGGAACAGAAGAGAGATTTATCACTGACTTGGCAGTTCTTTTAAAAAATATATTTTATTGATTTATTTATTAGAGACAGAGGAGGGGCAGATAGAGAGAGGAGTATGGGCATGCCAGGGCCTCCAGCCACTGCAAACAAACTCCAGACACATGTGCCACCTTGTATATCTGGCTTACATGGGTATTGGGGAATCAAACCTGGGTTCTTAGGCTTCATAGGCAAGCATCTTTACCCCTTAACCATTAAGCCATCTCTCCAGCCTTAACTTGGCATTTTGTATGTCCCATTTTGTTCAGTTTTCACACAACTTTCTCAGAGACGAAACCTGAGTCGGTCTTAAGGCAGTGACAGACAATCCCCACATCTCACTGAACTCAAGCAGTGTAACTTTGGTTTTGCCCACAATGGGCCCATGGCTGGTCACCTGGGAGTTCCGGTCCATACATACGCTTTGTGTCCTCACTGCAGGTCCACTTCATTAGCAGCCTGTAATGAAAAAGCTCTTCTAGTTTCATTCCCTTCGACTTTTCATTAGCCAAAGCAAGTCTCATAGCCACACCTATATTGCAGTGAGTAGGGAAGTATAAGCTGGCCATATGCCTGGTGAGAAGGAACCAGGAACGCCTCACTGACCTCCACAGAGGCTGAGAGCCCCAGGCAGGAAATAGTTCTCCCCAATTCTGGCTTCTAAGCACATTCAAACCCTCAGCTGTTTCTCTCAGAAGCCAGTATCTTTCCTATGGATAGTAAGTGGTGATAGGTGTGGACTATAACCTCACACATCTGGCTTGGATCCCATCTGCAGTATTCACTATGACTCTGGTTAGGAACAGCCCAGAACCTCTCGTAGCCTGGCTGAGATGAAGATGACTATGTCAAGGTAGGCATTTAATAGTCACTCCTCGGTTCTCGTGCTCACTATCCATTTCACTAGAGAAATATCAGTGTGTGTGTGTGTTGTAGATGCCGCCCCAACCCCTGGGGCTGTTAGGCAGCACTCAGCACCTGACACCTAGTTATTCAATTCTGGAATTGTCTTAGCGCCTTCAGACAGGTAACTGGGGTGTGTTACACTGACTAAGGGAAATCCTGGGTCAAAATGTCTGAGCATAGTGCCCGCCACACAGTGAGGGCTCAGCACTTGGTGGGTCTTCTTGGTCCTAGGCTGGTCTGCTAAGGCAGGAAGAAGCAAAACCAAGAACCAGGAAACAAAAACAGAAGCATGGGAAGGCTGCTTCAGGTCGCCTGTGCTAACCAAAATCAGCAGATCTCCTGGCTTCTCACTATCCCAGTGCAGAGAAGGTCCTTCAGGGTCTCTTTAGTCCCTGAGTGTGCTTTTGGAATGATTCATTCTGACAGCAAATAGAGTGTTTGTGAAGGTCCTTGGAAAAGACAGAGTACTTTGTAAGGATAAGTACCGTACTGTTCTCACCCTTATTAAATTTAAACCAAGAGCGAGTGTGCAGCCTAGCAAGGCAGATCCAAAACCCTGCTCCTTGCCAGAGCTTGAAGCTCTTCCTAACAGTGGGAACCTGAAATCCCATCCTCCACTAGAGCACAGAGCCTGGCAGGGTGGTACACACCTTTAGTCCCTGCACTTGGGAGGCTGAAGTGGGAGAATCCATGAATGTGAGGCCAGCCTGGCACTACAGAGTGAGTTCTGGGTCAGCCTGAGCTAGAGTGAGACCCTACCTTGAACAACCAAAACAAAACACAACAACAACAACAACCAAAAAAAAAAAAAAACCCAACCACAAAATTTCATTGGACAAAAGGCTTTCACTGTTTGGAAGAGACTTGGCCTTTCCACGAGCCAGACAACAGAAGCCCAGAGCAACCCAGGGTGTAGCCACCAGAACCAGGCTAGGATGGTCTGCGTTGCAGTCCCCAGTGACCCTTCACCAGCTCATGGGCTCCTTAGGCAGGGAGGCAGGACAGGAATTTCCTTGCCTCTAACTGAAGATTCTAATGCTCAATGTGCTAAGTTATCTCAAAAGTTAAAGCAGGGCTAGAAATGGCTTAGTGGTTAAGGCACTTGCTTTCAAAGCCAAAGGAACCAGGTTCAGTTCCCCAGGACCTACGTAAGCCAGATGCACAAGGTGGTGCATACGTCTGGAGTTCGTTTGTAGTGGCTGTTGGAGGTCCTGATGCACCTATTCTCACTATCTGCCTCTTTCTTTCTCTCTCAAATAAATAAATAAATAAATACATTTTTAAAAGTTAAAGCAGACATACCACAGACTCTGGCTGCTGTTGGTAATCTCTCACAGCGAGTTTGTGGTGCCATGGTGGTCTTCCCACACAGTACTGTAAGTTTACACTGCTCAGACTCACTATCCCACAAGGAAGTAAACTAGGCAGGTGGAACTCCCCATTCTGGACATTAGGAATTCCCACCCAGAGACCATAGGAAGAGGAGGTGGGGTTAGAATGCAATTCTAGCTTTTTTCACACAGTCACAGATATTATAGCCGGAGCCATTCCCAACATGGACGAACAGTAATTAGATGCTAGGACCCGATAGAGCCTGTGGGTGCTTGGACCCCTTCTAGCCATTCCTGAGGGGTGGACTCCCCTATGTGAAGGAGTAGAGAACCACTTCTGACAGACAGTGGAAGAGCTTTTCTTGAACGCTAAAGTGACACTGTCAGCTCAGGGCTGTGTCCAAGCCTGGAAATTGTTTTGGTTCTACTAAATTAAAATAACAGAAATGTCACATAGAAATCTGGACTTCTAGCTTTAAGAAAAATTGTATTTATCTATTTACTTATACAGAGAGAGAGAGGAAGAAGAATGGGTACAGGAGACCTGGTAACACTGGACCCACATTCCTGCTTGGAAATGAGTTCCGGTCCCCTTGTGGGTGCTGTGACTGGTTCACACACACGTATTGTCCCATTGCTCACACCTGCTCCTCATGATTCACTGGTACCTTCCTGCCCCCATAGGGGTTGGAATTTGCAGCCTCTGGTGGAAAGTGCACAATATCTGTGTCACTTGAGAGGGTTTTCATTCATCCGTTGGCCATGGATTCCTTTAAAAGTTCCCTAAAACAAGACGTCTCTTGCTCTGAAGCTGCACTTAGAAATAGAGTGCTCATCTCCAGGGCTGCTGGGACTCGTCCTCCGCCGCGGCTCTTTGCACACGGGACACATTATGTGCAGATCTCATCATTCCCCTCTTTTTAGCAAACCCTATTTTCCTCTTCTGTAACCATCCCATAAATACTGGTTTCTCTTGAGCCTAACTGAATCCTGGGACCGAAGGAGGGAGGGTGAGAAAACTAGGCACGCTCCCATCCAAGAATTCAGTTTACTAATCAGTTTTGCAGAACTCAAGAAAAACAAGCTCCTACCATCTCCTCTGGGCCTATTTCTGAGCTCACACTTGGAAAGGTCAAATAAACACAATAAATCCATTAGAAAGCCTTCATATGAACCCCCTGGGGCTTATGCCCATTAGCAAGAGGCTAACATGGTGACATTTCCCAAGTGGAAGGAAGTTTGCCTGACCTTGGCTAGCTGCTAGAAAAAAGGAAGTGGTGCCAGTCAGCCCAGCGGTGGTGAGGGGCACAGCCCTGGCTGCATGTATAAGGGGGAGGTACTGGGTGCCGTGTCATGGAGCTCCATTTCCAGATGGAATTGGATATATTGGGCTTACTCCCTACTGTCTGTCACTGGGCAAGGTTCTTTTCTCTGCGCCACTTCCAGCTCCCCTGCCAGCCTAAGGCTGGTCTTGCTTGGGTCAGAGGTCCACCTTCAGTCCCTTCAGGGGTCTCCAATCACAGAGCACCAGTTATCACCCCACACTGAACAAGACTGAGGGGCAGGAGTAGGGGCCACTGACACCTAGTCACAGGCACCTCAGGGCTGCCTGTCCTTTCAATGACTGTCAGGGGCCAGCGGGGAAGGAGAGGGGAAGCTGACAACAGAGTGCATACCAGATCAGACCGAGGCCCGGTCCCATTTTCATGGCTTAGCTAGGACCCTACCCCAGTTTCTCTCATCTGTGGAGGGTTAAATTCAGTGAGGAGTATAGAGTGTCACGAAATGACAGGCAATGCTATAGAAGTCCTTGTGTGGTTACTCATATCACTTTTACCATCATCAAAATTTTCAGCCATCATCAAAAATGCCTTTAATCCCAGCTGAGGCAGAGGTAGGAGGATGAGTTGAGGCCACCCTGAGACTACAGAGGAATTCCAGGTCAGCCTTTGCCTGAGACCCTATCTCGAAAAACCAAAAAAAAATTAAAAAATTAAAAAAAAAAATTCAGCTGAAGGGCTGGAGAGATGGCTTAGCGGTTAAGGCATTTGCCTGCAAAGCCAAAGGATCCCAGTTCAACTCTCCAGGACCCACGTAAGCCAGATGCACAAGGGGGCGCATGCATCTGGAGTTCATTTGCAGTGGCTAGAGGCCCTGGCGTGCCCTTTCTCTCTCTCTCTCTCTCTCTCTCTCTCTCTCTCTCTGCCTCTTTCTCTCAAATAAATAAATAAACAAAGTATTTTTAAAAAAAAAAATCAGCTGAAGAATACAGTAAGAGTGCCCGGATGCTCTGTGAAGATGCACTGCCATTCATGGATTCTCTGGGCCCAATGTCATTTTTATCACTTAGCTGTGGCCTTAGTTGTAACGCACCACTATGATTGGTGCCCTTCATAGCTTTTTGCTCTAACTTGCTTACTTTTGTGTTTGCTCCTTTCTCATTTAATACGCACCCCTGAGTCCCCACCAGTCTGATGACTAGAACATTGGCACCTGAGTGCCTTGGTGCCTCTTTCCAACTCACACACCTGCTGCAAAGTAGCTGCTCCCTGGTGTTGTGCTTACCCCTCCTCCGCTGTCTTCCTTACTAACTCTCCACATACCTGTGTGCTTCTGTGCTGCCTGGGCTAGCTTAGTTCATCCTGTTTGTCTTGCACCCACAGCAGCCTGGAATCACTGCCGTGGCACTAACTTCATCTCAGGTGGGCAAGTGCAGCTGCCCCACGTGCTTCATCCTTCTTCACTGGAAGGGACGTACTCTGAGAAGAGACACACCCCCCATCACTGAGGGCCCCAACCCTTCCCTGGGCAGGTTAAGAAGCAGCTGTCTCTGCAAGAACAGTACTGGCTCTCTTCCCTGGCCACCTGCTTCATAGCGTACATATCTATTTCAGTATCTGAGGGGCAGCAGGCTCCAGGGCTGCAGTGAAGGAAACCCAGGAGGTCGAGGGGTTCTGAGATGCAGGTGCATGTCAGCTCAGATGAGCCCCAGCGCAGACTGTCCCTGTGTGACCAGGGCTGTCCTGCAGCTCCCTGGACAGGCTTTGTGGTGACTTCTAGTTGAGTGGGGGCATCTCTGCAAGGAAATGCAAAGCCTGTACCACGTTATGATTCTGCCTGTTTGAGAGTTCTTCCCATGGCTTAGATGGAGTGAAAAGGCTACTTTTATGATAATCCCATTCTTTACCTGCCTCCAAAGAGTTGCATTGTCACTGGAGAGATGAGGCTTGCTTTGGCTACCTGCCCTCTTCCAGATCCTGGGCTTCTTGATCCTACTGGCCTTATACTCACGACTTTCAAAACCAGATCAGTAAGACCTGGTGTGGTGCTTTGATTCAGGAGTCCCCATAAACTGAGGTGTTCTGAATGCAGGTTCCCAGCTGATGGAGATTTGGGAATTAACGCCTCCTGGAGGCAGTGTGTTGTTGGGGGCGGGCTTATGGATGTTATAGCCAGTGTCCCCTTGGCAGTGTTTGGCACACTCTCCTGTGGCTGTTGTCCACCTTATGTTGGCCAAGGGGTGATGTCCACCCTCTGCTCATGCCTTCATTTTCCTCTGCTATTGTGGAGCTTCCCCTGTAAGCCACAATAAATCCTTTTTTCCCCCACAAGTTGCTCTTGGTCAGGTGTTTTCTGGCAGCAATGCCAACCTGACTGCAACACCTGGGCAGCAGAGACGACATCCAGTCTCTGCCTATGGGAGCCACAGTCCACAGGGGAGGGGACAACACCAATACGAAATGACTCAATTGCAATCCAGGGGTCTCAGTGGCTTTTGGAAAGCTGACACAGAGCAGCAAGAGACCCCAACCCCTCAATTAGGTGAACAAGGATTGACAGCAGGATAGAATACTTCAAACTAGCTTTGTTCCCTAGAGTTCCCAGGTTCAATCACTATAATAATGATGAGGACATCTCAAAGGCCCTTGCTGGGGTACAATGGCGGGAGGAGGGGGAATGCGGAACTGTGTGAAAAGGTGGCAGGAAGACCTATAGCTGCTCTTCCTGGTAGAGTCAGGAAGTGACCAGAGGGTCAGCGTGAAGATAGCTCAGGCGGAACACAAGTGCTTAGAAAGCAAACAGGACCGGCTTGGGAATGGGTTCTACTGTGGGGCTTTTAAATAAACTTTACTACAGGAATCGTAGAACCATTGATCTCTTCTAAGAGGTGAGAAGACAGCACCAGAGCCCCCAGTGTTAAAGATGGCATTCAACAGTGGGTACCCAGCCTGGGCAGGGAATGTTGGTTCTTTCCTTGCTCCTGGCTCTCCAAACCCCCCCCCCGCCCCCGCCCCAGTCTAGTCCTCCACTCTTCTCAGACTTTCAGCTTCCACTCAGGGTTTCAGGCTTGTCCCTGTGGTAGTTTGAATATGTGTCCCCCAATATATTCAGTATTTTATTAGTTATAGTTTGCATCTGCAATCACCTTACTGGGGGCTGGTCTTAAGCTGTGGTGATGGTTTGAGATTCCATTGTAAAGATATGCAAAGTGTGCCTAATAGGAGTTCCTGAAGTGTGCTGGGTGGCGGGGGCTTTGCTCTCTTGCCTGGCCTTGTGAGAGCAGGCCGCTTCTTCTGCCATTATGGAACTTCCCCTGGATCTGTAAGCTTCAATAAATAATATCCCTTCCTCCATAACTGTGCCTGGTCTGGAAGTTCATCTCAGCGAACCTGAAGCTGTCTGCTACAGTCCCCAACCTCACAAGCGTGATGTTTCTCCAGGAACACCACCTGCTCACTTTATCAGTTCGCCAGCACTCACCCTCACCTCACCGACGGGCTCAACCTGCTGAGCTTTCTGGGATCAGGCTGTAGCAGCATCCGAATTCTGTGAAAATGGGACACACCTCTACCCGGTGTGGAAAAGTGGCTTATCTGTTTCTGGTTGAGGTGGCAGGGTGCTTCTTTCTGGCAGAATGAGACCCAAGGGGGGGAAGAGTAGACAGGGGAGCAACATGTTCTGAATAAGAGTCCCTGTGCTTGGCAGTCTCACCTCCATTTGAGAGAATATAACATCTCCCAGACAGCCAGAGAGAGGTGCCAGGACGGTGAAGTTCTCCCAGTCAGTAAAGCCATCTTCTTCCCCTCGGGGATAGAGTTATTTGTGTGGTACCAGGCAACACCAGAGAGAGTTTTTTAATTCTGTCTTTTAAAAAAAAAAAAAAATTATTTATTTATTTATTTGAGAGGTGGAGGGAGAGAATGGGTGTACCAAGGCCTCCAGCCACTGCAAATGAACTCCAGACATATGCGCCACCATGTGCATCTGGCTTACGTGGATTCTGGAGAGTCGAACCTGGGTCCTTGGGCTTCACAGGCAAGTGCCTTAAACAGCTAAGCCATCTCTCCAGCCCTAGGATTTTTTTTTTTTTTTTAATTTTCTAAGGCTTGCTTTACCAGGACAGAAATTGAAAGATACCACTGGAGAGGAAAATGGTCACCAAGCCCTTCAGGAGTGGGAAAGTAGCAATGATGGCCTCAGGGTCCGTGCTTAACTGCAAATCATGCTAGCTGGAGAGTTGAAAGAATCTGGCCCCAAAGGCAGGCCAACGCCAAGCTCAGCTCTGCCCCACTACTGGCCATGACAGGGTCTGTTTAAGCCTCTTTCCACAAAATGGAGACAAATCCGGAGCAGCCACCCAAGGGAGGCATGCTCGGATGGAGTCTCCCCATCCCGTGGGAATGAGGGGTGCTCATCCCAGCCACTTTCCCGCAGCCCGTGCCTGAGAACACTCCTGGCACCTGTGTGAGGATAATTTTGGCTGTGGGGTGTCACTTTTGCTGGGCCACCCATTCACCCTTGTGTTAGCCCCACTAATTCCCACAGAGAACTGACTTCTGTTTCCTCAGACACAACCTGGCCCTCCTCTGGTGGAGGAGCTAGAAGTGCAGGTGGCCAGGTACAGCCCAGGACAGAATCTGCCCAAGCTTGAGAGGGGTGCAGGAGCCAGTGGGACCGCAGATGTCCTTATCCAAAGCACCCTCTCAGGGGCCTGCCTCCAGAATGGATCACTCAGCCTTCAGTAAGATCCAGTGTTATTACCTTCTACTGCTGGCACAAAACACCAGACCAGAAACAACTTAATGGAAGCAAAGGATTTATTCTGCCTTACCGACTTGAGGGGAAGCTCCATGATGGCAGGGGAAAGCATGGCATGAGCAGAGGCTGGATGTCAGCTCTGCCACAGCAGGTAGAAACAGCAGCAGGAGAGTGAGCTGAGCTCTGGCAAAGAGGAGCTGGCTATACCACCCCTACCACCCTCCATAACCCACCTCCTCCAGCGAGGCTCCACCTCCCAAATTGCCATCAGCTAGGGATAAAGCATTCCGAGCCCATGAGTTTATGGGGGACAGTTGATCCAAACGACCCCATCCAGGCTCTTCAATGGGCCCATCACAGTACCTACAATGACCTATGTCCCCAATGGCTCCCGATCCATCCTGTACACCAGTCTCAGGTGATGGGCAGTGTGTCATGGTGTGGACTCATCCCCTGAGCATTTTCCAGTAACCACACTGGCATGTGGCTCACATACCTAAGGCACAGCCCCTGCTCCCAGCAAGCTAAGGAGACTCCCTTCTTTCTTCAACAGGGTAGATTTTGAGTGTTTTTAAATTTTATTTTTGAGAGAGAGAGAGACGGAGAGAGAGAATTGTAACACCAGGGTCTCCAACCACTGCAATCGAACTCGAGACACTTGCGCCATCTAGTGGGCATGTGCAACCTTGCGCTTGCCTCACCTTTGTGAGATCTGGTGAGTTGAACATGGGTCCTTAGGCTTCGCAGGCAAGAGCCTTAACCACTAAGCCATCTCTTCAACCCAATTTTGAGTATTTTTTTAAAAATATTTTATGTTTATTTATTTATGTGAGATAGATAGATAGATAGATAGATAGATAGAGAGTGTGCCAGGGCATCAGCTGTTCCAAACGAACTCCAGATGCATGTGCCATCTTGTGCATCTGTCCTACATGGGTCCTGGGGAATTGAACCTAAGACTTTTGGCTTTGCAGGCCTTAACCACTAACTAAGTCATCTCTCCAGCTCCTGAGTATATTTTTTAAAGTATCATCAGGGTCAACTATGAATGTTTCCCAATGTTAAACATGCCTTCAGAACCAGCAAACATCCATCCTACTTGGGGATAGAACTAATTCATCTTCTAGGCCTTCCACCTCCTCCAGGAAGCCTTCCTGGACACCCCAGGCTGGGCTGAGTACCCATCTTCTCTCACAGCTGCCCTCAAAATTTCTTTTCTTAATCACAGCCACTCTGCATTATTGTTAGATTATTTATGTTTCCCCAGCCTTCCACAAAGTTCTCTGTGCCCAGATCCCTGCTCAGGTTCTGCAAGGCAAGTGTGCCAGCACTATAGCTGTCCCTATGACAGTATACCTGCTTTCCAAGGTTTCAGTTCATGGGCACTTGGCCACATTGTGTTGGGCCTGCGGCAAGGCTGGGAACATGAGGCAGATAAGATAAGGCTCTGTTCATTTCATGGCAATCAGGAAGCAGAGAGAGAAAGAAAGAGAAGGGAGAGGCTGGAGACATGGCTTAGTGGTTAAGGAGCTTGCCTGCAAAGCCAAAGGACCCAGGCTTGATTCCCTAGTACCCACATAAACGCAGATGCACAAGATGGCACATGTGTCTGGAGTTCATTTGCAGCGGCTAGAGGCCCTGATGCACCCATTCTTTATTGTTCTGCTTCTCTCTCTCAAAAAATAAATAAATAAATAAATAAATAAGTAAATAAATAAATAAATAAATAAAAAGTATTTTTTTAAAAAAGGAAAAAGAGAGTCAGGGCTAGGATCCCAATGTTCCCCTCAAGGACACACCTCCAAACATTGCACTTTGTCTTAGACTTCCTGAAGTCTCTCTCCCCTCCCAATAGCAATATCAGCTGGGGACCTAAGCTTTAGGCTTTAGCACATGATATTTGGGGGACATTTATGATCCAAGCCGTAACACCAAGTTTGTAAATAAAAGCTGGTCACCTGTGTGCGTGAGCTGTGGTATGAATGTGTGTCCCCACCATGCTAAAGGTAATTAAGTCAAACCCAGGGCCTGGTGTTCTACCACTAAGCTGCAATCCCAGCCCCAGCTCTACCATGTTGGAAAACTGACTCCTCCTCCACTCCGAGCAATAGCACAAGGGGTGGGACCTTTAGGAAGTGGAATCAGATGTCCTTACCAAGCCTCAAGGGAACTAGCCAGCCCCTTTTGCTGTTCCGTCATCCTCACCAGGTGAGAATGCAATAAGTTACCATTTTGGAAGCAGAGACCAGGCCCTCACCACTCATGAACCTGCTGGCACCTTGATCTTGAACTTGATGGCCTCTGGAACTATGAGAACCAATATTTTTTTTTTTCCTTATAAGTGATCTAGTTTCAAATATTTTGTTAAATCAGCACTAACATAACGACCAATTAAACAAGATTTTATCACCAAACTCAACAGCATGGTATGGGCATTCTGTTACCTCTCCAAATTCTCTTTGAGAAACCCTGCATTAGAACAGGGTGTTTTTTTTTTTAATGCCTTGATACTTCTTTCTGCAAAAACGGGCTGCTGAGCTGTGAGAGAAATTTCAACTCTGCCGCTGAGTCTGGCTTTGGCCTTAGGTGAGGCAGAGCTAAAATTTATCTCTGGTACAGCTCCCCACACCTCAGCCCACCTCCCAGAGGCTGGAAAGTAATGGGACCTTTGTTCCTCTCCTCACTTTGCCAATCTTCCCTTCTCCAAACACACAGAGATTTATCCAGCTCTGTCTGCTTAGACATTGAGAGATCTCGCCAGGCACTGAGGCCACGAACCCACAGGAGCACCCCCACCCAGCCTGCTGGAGCGGTTCATTCTTCCTCACGGCTGTCAGTAGCTAACAGTGGTGGGGCTCCCACAGGGCCACCCTGCAGGCCATCTACTGCTGTGGGGCTGGAGGTGGAGGCCAGCTAGGAGCCCAGGCCTCCTTCTCAGCCGCTTTGTAACAGTTACCTCCTTGTTGCTGGGACACAACACCACACCAGACCAGAAATAGCTTATGGGAAGAAAGGGTCCATTTCAAGCTTCCAATTTTACTTTTTTGGAGAGAGACACAGAGAGAGACAGAAGAAGCAACTGAGGGGAAAGAGGATCCCGGAGCATGATATGGTCAGGAAAAGGAATCTAAGTGATGAGTGAGAGTATCTTTAAAATATTTTTATTATTGACAACTTCTATAATTATACACAATAAACCATAATAATTCCCTCCCCCCTCACTTTCCCCTTCACAACTCCACTCTCCATCATATCCCCTCCTTCTCTTAGTCTCTCTTTTATTTTATTTTGATGTCATCATCTTTTCCTCCAATTATGATGGTCTTATGCAGGTAGTGCCAGGCACTGTGAGGTCATGGATATCCAGGCCATTTTGTGTAAGAGCCAAAGGAATGGTAGGTCTCATTGTAGAATTGTCCTTCCTTTCCGTCACCCCCCTGCACTGTGGAGAAGGGTTGTTCAGGCTCCGCTCACTGCTCTGCTGGGCTCCACGCTAACCAGGTGATTCCCCCAGGCCCCCCACTCACACATACACACTCAGAGAGCAGGCTCAGGCTTCGATTGGAGCAGTTAGGAACATGAGTGTCCCGAGTATTGAGTTACAGCTTGTTGATTCTGCTGATGGGAATCTTGGAGCTCCGTGAGGCCTGGCTCACCCCAGTGGATGGGACTGTGGGGTTCCCTGCCTTGTGTCTCCATCGTCCTATCACAGTTGCTCTTTGTTCTCCTAGAATTTGCCCATCTGTCTAGCCTTCCAACTGCCTTCCTCACTTTCAGCTCTTTTATGTTCCTCATACATACTCAGGCAAGGTGCATGCATCTTTTCTGTCAGCTCAGGTGAGGGAGAACGAGTGTGGGGCCCAGGCTAGGGCTCACTGCCTGTCTCCCAGCCAGCTCTGCACAGCTCACACGTTCCAACGTTCTACGTTGTCCCCATGGAGATCCCCCACGTCCTTGCCCTACAGCGTTGCTAGGGAAGGCCATGCATTATTTAGGGCTGCTTTCCTGTACAACACTGTCATCGTGCACATGAAGTAAGCTCTGCTCAGGAATAAGAGCCCCACCTGGGCTATGGGGACCATCCGTGATGACGACGCCCACTGGCACAGACTTGAAAGATAATGTTTATACCCCGGCTGAAGTCACAACCCTTTCTCCTGGGGAAACAGTGAGGCTTGTCAAAGAGAAGAATCCAGATTCCAACATACTTTCTGATATGAGCCAAGGCTTCTAGTGGGTGGGACAAGGCCTGTGGGACCAGGGTGCCATATTTTAGAAATGACATTACTGCAGGTGATGATGTGCTTGTCCTTGAAGATAGTTAACTAAGTGGATTGTCACCTGGTAAGCCCCACCGCAAGTGCAGAGGAGCCAAGTCGGTGGGGTGAGGGTGGGGGGAGGGGGAGTGACGTTTGATTGGATTGTTGAAGAGAGGGCATGCTCCTGGCAGGAAGAAGAAGGAAAGGCATTCTAGGAACAGTTCCAGGAAAACCTAGAGACAGAGGAGTAATTCTCTGAGTCCTCAGAGACCGGAGCAGTCTGTTGATAAGTGACTAACTAACCCAGGCTCAGATGCACAGTGTGTATGCAGGCACACGTGTGTCTTCTCATTGCTTGTCCTGAAAACAAAACAGTGCCCACGTCATCCGAGTTCAGCGTTCGGGGCTGTCAATCAAATGTTTTTTTCCCGCGTACCTTCCATCGTCTAGCATTCACCTCATGACCTTGAAAGACTGATCTCTTTTTTTTCCCAAATTATGGATGCAAGAGTGACTTTAGGGCCATGACTCGTGTCTTGGCGTGTCCCACTGCAGGTGGGGAAGACTTTAGAGCTCAGGGAAGCAGCTGAAGCCACCAGTCCCTGTGCCAGTCTCTCCACCCATTTCCGTCTTCGACTCTGTCCATAACCACATGAGCTAATACCCCTAAATTTGTGGATGCCCAAAAAAGAGTCCCTGGAAATCTTATGATTCACCCTGGGTCACACAGGGGTTAGTGATGGAGTATTAAAGAAAAATTCACCCAAGAAAGAACTTTTTTTTTCCAAGGTAGGATCTCACTGTATCCAAGCTGACCTGGAATTCACTGTGTAGTCTCAAGGTGGCCTTGAATTCATAGCGATTCTCCTACCTCTTCCTCCTGAGTGCTAGGATTAAAGGCGTGCTCCACCACGCCTGGTACTCACACAAGAACTTTTAGAACAGACACCTTGGAATACTCATAGCATGGAAACAGATGTGCACCTGGCTCCCGTGACTCCATCAAGAGTTAGATGTGGAGGGTCAGGGAGATGGCTCAGGGGATAAAGCATCAGCCATGCACCCAATGTGGGAACTTGGGGTGTCTTTGAGAGGAACGGAGCTTTTCTCAGTTCAGGAGTTAAGGAGCCAGACACCCACAGCCACACAAAATGCCCACTGAGTCAGTGGCCTCCAGGTTCTTGTCTTATGACCTTCAATGAATGAAATCTACAGACCATAGAAGATGAAGTATAGAAAGATTTTTTTTTTTTTCATTTTTTGGCTTTTCAGGGTAGGGTCTCACTGTAGCCCAGGTTGAACTGGAATTCGCTATGTAATCTCCCGAATGCTGGGATTAAAGGCGTGTGCCACCACACCCGGCTCTATAAATATATTGAGTTTAAGAGAAAGAAAGAAGGTGAAGCTCCTGCCCAGGAGAGCTTCCCAGAAATGGGAAAGTCAGTGGGAGACCATGATTGGGGTCTTTAATGGGAATTTACTGGATGGGGCTGAGCTGCTCAGTTCAGTTCTCATACCAGGTTTCCAGGAAAGGGAATAAACCCATCTACATTCCTCAGAAAGGGATCGTCCTTCTTGGAAGGACATAAGCTTCCAGGAAAGAATGAGATAAGGAAAACCAGATTCCCCATTTACAAGCTCAAGGATATTTCTCCCCTGTAGGTCTTTTAGTTTAACTTTGGGGGCCCTGAGTACCTGAGTTCAATCCCTAGGCCCCATGTAAAAAGCTGAGAGCTATGGCAGGCTTCTGTAATCCTGGTGCAGCCACAGTGAGAAGGGAGGTGGAAGCAGGACAGAGGTGGAAGGCTAGGACTGACCAGAAATTTCTTCTCTGATCCCTACACTTGTGCACTCATTACACATGGATACACATTCATTTACACACCAAGTAAATGATTTATTTTATTTTATTTTATTTTATTTGCAAGTAAAGGAAGATAGAGAGAAGAGAGACAGACAGAGAGAATGGGAACACCAGGGCCTCCAGCCACTGCTAGACGAACTCCAGACATATGCACCACTTTATGCATCTGGCTTTACATGGGTCCTGGGGAATTGAACCTGGGTGTTTTGGCTTTGCAGGCAAAAGCCTTAACCGCTAAGCTATTTCTCCAGCCCAATTGTTTTTTAAAGAGCAGAATGTGGTTGTCAATGAGGTGGTGGCTGGAGGCATTTGTACAAACACAATAAGCAAATTGTGACCCTTCTCCAAGGTACCTCTGGAGCTGATGGCCTGCCACAAAGCACACTTCAGCGGAATCCTGTTAAAGGCGAGGGGCTGGCTATGTCACACCATTATCACCATAAATAAATAGCCCATGGATGGAGGTGCTGCTGAGAAAATGAGAAAAAATGTGGCTGGGAGAAGGGAAACCAGCTGCCTCCTGCCCACAGAGGGAGTGGGATCAGGCGAAACCAGCCTCTTTCATCTGTATGTCAGTCAGGGCCCTGCATGAATGGTCATACCCACCCCTCGGGAGGCTGAGGAACTGACTCAGTGAGCAAGTTACTCCTTTTGCACGTGCATTTATTTTGAAGTGTAACTCGCATGCTGAAAGTATGCAGGTATCGAGCTTCTCTGTGCGCTGGTGTTCACAAGATGAGCCTGCAAGGGTAGTTGGAGCTCAAGTCAAGGTGCAAAAGCAGCCCCGCCCCTCCCCAGAGTCACCATGCCCCCACTACATCACCTGCTTTTGAACTTGGTGAGTGCATGGGCGTCATGCAGAATGTACTTTGCTCTCATTGGGAATTGCATTTGGGAGACTGAAGCCCATGTCCATGTGTCTTCGAGGCTCCTGCGTTCTCAGGGATGACTCGTTTTTCCATTATGTGAAGAGATACTGAGGGTCAGTAGAATGGCTGCTTCCAGGTGGCACTGT
The DNA here is from genome assembly GCA_036365145.1 of Orientallactaga sibirica. Lineage (NCBI taxonomy): Eukaryota > Metazoa > Chordata > Mammalia > Rodentia > Dipodidae > Orientallactaga > Orientallactaga sibirica. The sequence goes on from JAEOAD010000009.1 coordinate 33,527,303, forward strand.
TACAGAAACATGAAACAGGTGGGCAGTCGCGGGCCTGAAAATGGTCAGAGGAGGGACAGTAATAGACTTAGGCCGTGGAACAGTCTACTAGGAACCTAGGAGACAGGTGACTCTGCCTTTATTCTTACCCTGAGGCCACCTTCTTAAACACCTAGTGTTTAAGGGAGGCAGCATGGGGCTGTGTGACTCTGGACAAGCCTCTCCACCTCTCTGAGCCTCGGTTTCCTTCTCTCTGAAGTAGGAATGAGGTATCCATGTCAACCTCAGAAAGCTCTGTTGAGACCCCAGTGGAACAAACTTAACATAGTGGGAAATGCAGATCCGATGCTCAGCAAATGTGGTTAATGTTTGACAAGTTCCAGTCCCTGAGTTCAGTTCCTGTCTTTTCCACTTACAAGCTGTGCACTCTTCCACAAGTGACTTGCTCGCTATGTTTAAGCTTCTCCCTCGTTAAAAATGGAGACAGTAAAGTCGGGCGTAGTGGCGCATGCTTTTAATTCCAGCACTCGGGAGGCAGAGGTAGGAGGATCGCCGTGAGTTCGAGGCCATCCTGAGACTACATAGTGAATTTCAGGTCAGCCTGAACTAGAGTGAGACCCTACCTCAAAAACCAACAACAACAACAAAAATGGAGACAATAATAACAGCTCCTACCTCAAGGGATTGTTGTGATAATGAGATTGATAATACGTTCATCTGAATTGAAGCAAAAGAAAAGCTTAGTGATATTCCTAGCCACATAATAGCCCATCACCCACATTGCCTCCTAAAGTAGATGGCAAGTGTTCATGACAGAAGGATTGGGACAAGGACTTGATTGATATACAAGGGCAGTATAGCATATGTACAAGACGTGAGGGACAGGGAGCGAGGATCCTGCTGGAGGAGAGATGCCGATCCCCTGAGGGACAGGTCAGGTGCCTGCCTGGGCACACTCACCCTGAGACTGGGATGAGTCTCAGGTCTGGAGAAGAGAGTGGAACCAGCTTCCTCTGGTCAGCCTCATTTTATGTGAGAACTGACAGATGAAGAGGACAAAGGGAGTGAAGCCACTGTCGCCAGAGCCTGGCTTCGATGAGGAGCACCATGATATGGACTTGAGCCTGGCTTCCAGCACTCGCACGGAGTCTTCTGCCTTCTCTGCTAACTCTGCAGCTTTGGTGAACAAAGGCTCCTGTAAACCACACTGGCCATGTTCCCATTACCGTACAACTTGTGTTAATATTGGCTGCTTACAGTTTGGCTGCTCCTTAGACTTCAAACAGCTCAGGCCTGCCACATACTCCTGCGGACCTGGGGAAACTAGGCCTAGGTAGCTGTGTGAGACAACATGGGTACCATGAACATCTTCATCCTCCACCTACCTGATGTCAGCTGGCCAGCACCATTCCTCTCTCTGAGCCTCCCTGACTTCCTGTTTTGTGCCCGTTGTTCTCTCTGCACACAGCTCCCTGCCCACTCTCATGGGTCTGTAACGCTCCTACCCATTCTCCAGAACCCCACAGATGAGCTCTTCTGATGCTTTCCAGGAGCTGCCTGGCTTCTACATCTGTGCATGTGGGAATGGTTGCATGCGTTACAAGTTTTTTAAAATCCCATGCCATGGACTCTCCCTTGCTCCCAGGGATGGCTCTGGCCCTGGGTTAGTTAGTTCTGCATCCTCATGGCCTGTAAGACAATAAGTGCTTCATACAAGAATCCACAATTCACCCAGGTAACCTGGTTTAACTCTTATGTCCGGCAGTGTCATTGCTTATGCATTTTAATTTATGACTTTTTCCAAACTGAGTGCTGGAAGAAAATCTGTCTGTCTATTGACCATCAAAGGAGGCTGCAGGGAAAGTTTAAGGCTTTGCAGAAATTTCAGAAATGTCTCAGAACGTAACCTGTTTCTCTGTTTTGAGATGGGGGTCTGGCTATGTTGCCTAGGCTGGTTTTGAACTCCTGACCTTTCTCACCTCGGCCTCTTAAGCAGCTGGGACAACAATTACTCTATTTCTAAAAGGACATCCCCTGCAGGCAGGGTTTTTAAAAATTAATTTATTTACATGTACACACACACACACACACACACACACACACACACCAGGGCCTCTTGCCACTGCAAACAAGCTCCACACAGCTTGCATTACTTTTTGTTAAGTTTTATGTGGGTGGCTTGGGAATTGAACCCCAGCCAAGAGGCTTTGCAAGCAAGTGCCCTTAAGCATTGCACCATCTTCCCAGCATCCCAGGAACATTCTCACCTTGAGTGACACCAAGCCCTGCGTCAGAGACAAAGCCTTCCCAAACCAGCCTTTATCCTCCCTCTAGGAGCTGCTCCTGCTTTTCTTCTTTTCTTTTAATAGTGCTGGTCACCACTGCTTATTCCAGGTCCTTCCATCTGACCTGGCTCCATACTATGGCTGGCCTCCGACGGCCAGCAGAGAAGGTTCCTTGGAAGCCGCAGGTCCTTGGGCCAGCTCAGAGGTGCAGGAGGGAGGGTGAGGAGGTGTGTACTTACGCTTCTCTCTCTTTGCAGCCGAGCCCCTGCCGCTGATGGACCTGTGCCGGAGATCCATCCGCTCGGCCCTGGGACGCCAACGCCTGCGGGACATCAGCTCCCTGCCTCTGCCTCAGTCTCTCAAAAACTACTTGCAGTACCAGTGAGCAGCACCAACAGGCAGCGGACAGCCTGCAGGACCTGGCCAATGGTCACGTGAGGTCACCCACGGTCATAGAGCACGTCCAAGGCTCCCTGGACATTCAGCCTCGGAGCATCAGGACGTGCGTGTCACCAACTTGGCAAGGGAATGACTGTTGCCACCAGTATTGACTGCCCAGGAAGCATCACCCAGGCCCAAACCCCTGTGGCCACGGAGAGCCCAGTGGTCACAAAGTTGTTCAGAGTGCAGAGCGTGCTTTCCTAGTCAAGAGAATGAATAAAACATTCAGACTGGAGACTGTGGTGTGCCCCACTGCAGAAAGGCCTGGGGGTAAAATTGGCCAGCAGGGAAAAAAATGGCTTCTGAATAAAGAATGTCAGGAGCAAGCCCCTCGCTGATACCTTCTCTGCCTGCTCATGCCAGGGCAGCAGGATTATCCCTACGCTTTAGGACTTTGTGCCACTTGAGAGAGAGTCCTCCAGGAATGCCCCAGCCAGAGCTGGCAGTGACCCCAGCAGCACTCAGTACCCGGGCTCACTTCTCTGAGCAGGCTTCCTAGCCCATTCCCTACCCTTCTTCAGCCAGGGACATTGTTCTCTGACTGTCCCCACCCCTCTATTCAGGGACTTGAGTCTGAAGACTCACCCCAGGCACAGAGCTTATTCTTGGATGAGATCATTTTAAGTGGCATTTGCATTTTAAAAGCCAAGTGTGGTGAGGACAGCCTTTGTCCAAGGCCAAAGGTGCTAAGGGGTGGGGGGGATTGAAGGCCCTGTGACACAAAGTCTGAGACATCCTGGGACTGGGGTGCCCTCTCAGAGTGCCTGGGGCTCTGGCAGCCATCCATCCTGGTTGTCACAAAGCTTTCTTTGAGCAAATTATTATTATTTTTTCACTTTAGGAGACTTCCACGAGTTCGTTTCTTGTTTCAAATGTGTGTGTGATGTGTTGTTTATTTATCAGCTGAAGGCCCTGGGGTGGCCTTGGGACTGGAAGGGTGGAGGTGACAGACACATTTACTGCCCGCCACCAGATCGGTCCCCTCTTGGAATGCTGCTGCCGCAGGCCGCCACCACCATTTGGCATCTCGTGTGTTCTGGATGCTCTCCTGCTAAACTCATTTTTAACTGGAAATCGCCACAGCTGGGTTACCAGAGCCAGATGGCATGGTCCCTCCCCACCCCCCACTTTAATGTGAATGTGACCAATGAGTAAGGAGCGTTTCTAATAAAGTTTGTCATTCAGTCCTTGAGTTGTGTCTGAAGTGCTCTTTAGCCAGGGGCCGGTCTGTAGTCAGGTGTGGAAGTACTTCTCCACACTTTTTCTGTTTTTATTTTTTCTTTCAATTTATTTATTTGCAAGCAGAGAGAGAGAGAGAGAGATAGAAGAGAGGCAGACAGAGAGAGAATGGGCATGCCAGGGTCTCCAGCCACTGTAAATGAACTCCAGAGGCATGTGCCCCTTGTGTATCTGGCTTACGTGGGTCCTGGAGAATCGAACCAGGATCCTTTGGCTTCATAGGTAAACACCTTAACCGGTAAGCCATTTCTCCAGCCCCTCCACACACTTTCTGTCTGCAGTCCCTGCTGGAGCCCCAATCCCAGTGATGCTGCCAAGCCCTGCTCTGAAGACACAATGTGCCTCAGATAGCAAAAGGGGCCAAAGCCTTGACATCAGAGCTGAGATGCCCAGAGAACAGGGGCCGGGGACAGTCAGGGCAAACTCAAGCAGACCTGGAGTTGGGCTTGAATCCGTGTCATCAAAGTGGAAAGCAGAGCCAGGCTGGGTTCTGCTCAAGCCTAGTAACAGGTCAGCAGTCAGGGTCAGGAAGCAAACTGGATCAGGATCAGCATAGCATTTACTCAGCAGTTACCCATGTGCCATGCACTGTGCCAGTCCATATAGGGATTCATTGCCAGAATGATGTGTCCCGCCTGGGCAGTTGGCATTTACAATTCAGTGTTAGAAGGTGAGAAGGAGCTTGGGAAAAAGTGGAAAACCTGGGTGAAGGCAGGGTTTCCTGGGGGAAGAGGCGCTCTCCAGGCCTGCAGCTTCCAGGTACCTGCTGGGCCCAGCCTCGGAAGCTTTCCGATTTGGTCAGGAGGCCTGGGTTTGAGTCCCAGCTTCTTCATTTACACACAATAACCTTGGGTAAATCACTTCCTCCTCTGTACACTGTTGGTGCCGGGCCAGGTGACCAGTGACTCGGAACCCTCCCTCTCCCGGCCTCTACAGTATCAGAACGCAGCCGTTGTCTCTGCCCTCTTTCCTTGTTTACATGGTTTCCTGCATCTCCACAATGCCCTCTCCACCCTCACCTCACCCTCTCAGAATATGGTGACATTGGCCCTCCACCAGCCTCTGCCTGCCCCAGGCCGTCTGCCCCTCGCCTCCCTGTCTGACCATGCTGCTCCAGGCACCCATGACACTGTCTGGAGCATTTGGACTGGGTCCTCTTTGTCCTGTGGCTTCATACGGTGCCCCATGAGGCTATGGACTTCACGAGGGCCGGGCCTGTGTCCGTACCTGCCACACTGCCTGGACCAAACGCATCAACTCTACAAAGGACAGATGGGATGCCCCGGGTTGCTGGCATACCCCATGGGGAACTGCAAGGGAAACTCTAAGGTGCGGAGCTGAGAACCTGCCCCTGAAGCCTCTTGCCTCTCTTGGCCTCTCCAGCCCATGCCTGAAACACAATCCTTGGAAGGGAATGAAGAGACCAGGTCCAGCCCAGCTGGGCTCTCGTTCTGAGGGGACATGTGGTGTTAGAAAGAGGAGATATTGGTGAGGGGGTAGTGAGAGCCAAGCCACAGAAGGCCTTTGAGGAGGCATCGAGTCCTGACATATTGAAGGAGACAGACATGTAAAAGCAAGCAGAGGAGCTCTCTTAGTGAGGGAACCTCTCCTCTCTCATCTTCTTTGACCGGGAATCCCCAAGCCCTGGAAGCTGACCCGAGGCCAGAGTCACTGTACTGTCGCTATGTCTGTACCATGCTCCTGTACAGCCCAGCGCTGGGTGCCTGTGCATTTGAGTCATACACCTCGTGTGCCTGGACATCTGCACTCCCTATATACTCGTGAAAGGGAGCATGTGTACACGACCATTCCTGAAAGTCACATGACACTGACTTTAGCAGTCATAACCCAGCTCCTCCTGTCCTCAGCATGGTCCCTGGGGTTTGCCCGCACTTTCTGTGTCTTATTTCTGGCAGGTGATAATATTTTTTTTCATGAATAGCATATGTGATGGGAACCGAGGGTAGGGTACCCCATCTAATCTAATCCCTGCTTTGTATTCTGGTTAACTCTTTTTTTTTTTTTTTTTTTTCGAGGTAGGGTCTCACTCTGGTCCAGGCTGACCTGGAATTCACTATGTAGTCTCAGGGTGGCCTCGAACTCTCGGCGATCCTGATCCTCCTACCTCTGCCTCCCGAGTGCTGGGATTAAAGGCGTGCGCCACCATGCTCGGCTTGGTTAACTCTTTATTCACCTAACATTCCCTCTTGCTGGATAAAAAACATTCTTAGGCTAGGGAGATGGCTTAGCAGTTAAGGCACTTTGCCTGCAAAGCCAAAGTTTCAATTCCTCAGCACCCATGTAAAGCCAGATGCACAAGGTAGAACATATGTCTGGAGTTTGTTTGCAGTGCCTAGAGAGCCTGGCATGCCCATCCTCTCTACCTCCCTCTATCTTCCCCTCTCTCCCAAATACATACATACATAGATACATAAAAACTAGTTAAAAGGAATAAAAATCCTCTTTCTCTTGCTTTCCCCTTCCATCATCTGTACCAGAAGCTGGCCCCTTTGTGGACCATCTTGCAGTGAGAAACAAAGATTTCAGGCTAGAGAGATGGCTTAGCAGTTAAGGCATGTGCCTGCAAAGCTTAAGGACCCATGTTCAAGTCTCCAGGTCCCACATAAGCCAGACTCACAAAGGTGAGGCAAGCACAAGGTTGCACATGCCCACTAGGTGACGCAAGGTCTGGAGTTCGATTTCAGTGGCTGAGGCCTTGGTGCGTCAATTCTCTCAATCTCTAAAAGAAAAAAAGAAAGAAAGAAAGAAAGAAAGAAAGAAAGAAAGAAAGAAAGAAAGAAAGAAAAGAAAAGAAAGATCTCATCCCTGTACAATACTCCAACAAAAGTGGCAGCAGGTCATAAGAAACCCAGTTATGTGGCATTTGATTTGTTCCAGGAAGCTGTCTCTGCTCTGCAGGACCTCAATCCCATCAGTTTCTTGATAGGAATACATGTGATTTTCCTCTTTAGGTCCCTGGTAAAGAGTAGAAATCCCCAGTTTTATCCAAACAGGCAGATTTGGCTGGGAGTGGGCAGTAAGTGATAACCCAGCCTACTGGTGTATTTTACTGTCCTATTTCATATGTGTACATGTTTTAATAAAATTGAACTCTATGAAGAAAATAATCAGGTAACTGCAGACAAGTCCAGACTTCTCTTGAAAAACAAAGATGTGGTCAAGGCCACACTCACATTCCTTCATGGTGACGCTGGCCGGTGCTGAGCTGAAAGGATGGTCCAACCTCCCTCAGTGCACTCAGACCTCTCATTGCCAGCATCCCTCATGGGCATTAAGTCCATACTATCCTGGAACACATGTGTAGATAATATACATATATAAATACAGACCAAAGAAGGGCCCAGAGGGGGAAGCTGGTTAGTACTGCATGTGAATTTGAGGTGTCTGTCTCAGCCACCAATTTGAGAGTGTCTGACTGTTACCAGACATGGGAGGTCCAACATGCAACTGGAGTTCACAAGACTCTAGGTCCTCTTTTTTTAAAAGTTTTATCAGACATCAGCAGCTGGAGACAATGTGTGTCCCTGGCAAGTGAGGCATTGCGCCCTTGCGTCACTTTGCACTAAATGTGGGACTGGAGATTGAAGTCCTAGGAGTGCAAGCCTTAACCACAAGACTCTCTTGGGTCCTCTTTTTTTTTTTTTTTTTTTTAATGATCTGGGTGCTGTGTTTAGTCAGCAGGGCTGCACCTTAGAACCATCCCTCTACCTCTGCCTCCCAGGAACTGGGATTAGGCGTGTGCCAAAGTCCCAGGAAAGCCAGGCATGGTGGCGCGACGAACTTAGTTAAATCCCAGCACTTGGGCACACCTTTAATCCCAGCAGAGGTAGGAGGATCGCCGTGAGTTCGAGGCCACCCTGAGACTACAGAATGAATTCCAGGTCAGCCTGGACCAGAGTGAAACCCTACCTAGAAAAACAAAACCAAAAAACAAAACAACAACAACAACAAAAAGTCCCAGGATCCAGGCCTGCTGCAGACCTCTGGGAGGGACCGGTGCAGCAGTTTTTCAGCTCCTGTGTGAAACTTGGTTCTAACATGCCATATGGGCTGAGAAGCACCGGATGAGGTAACCAGCTAAAGCAGTCCCGTGAGTAGTGGACAGTGTTAGTGAAACTACATCCCAGTCAAGGGGCACCACCCCAGTGCACTCGCCATGCCCCGGGAAGAGAGGAGGTTCCCTGGGACCAGCACCAGCGTGATTGAGCCCGAGGCCAGCAGTGCTCCCCAGGCCTCCCTCTGGTCTCCAGCAGCGTGGAGCTGCTCGCTCAGGAAAGCGGGGAAGGAAGGACCAGCCACATCTGCCCAATGCTTCATAATTCTTGAAGAGCTAATTCCAGCCCCACCAACCCCCTGAACTGTAAAGCCCATGGTCTGTGGCAGATTTCCCAGAAAGCCTGGGAGTAACTTTAGAATCATGAGTAAAGAGAAGATTGAACGAGGCTTGGTATTAATCCGATGCTTTTGAATGCAAAGACGAACCAGAGATAGTGAGACCTGGCAGGCTAATAACAATTACTCCCCCTCCACTTCTCTGATGGATTTGAGGACTGAAGTGAGTCAGTGATGAGCCAGCCCTGTGCTGGCAGTGTCCCCCTCTTCTTTCTTTGCCCAACAAGCAGAGGTCTTTTCCCATGACATGCCCTGGTATTAATGATTGCCTGGTCCATTGGCCTAAGAAAGAGGGCCAGAGTAAAGCTTTGCTCACCCTCCCAGCCAGCACAGAGGCCTCAGCAGCACTGTCCCTATGCCTGGGGACTTTCCATCCATCCCAGGAAGATAGCATGTTGATGATTCGTTGCACAGGATGGCATTTGAGGAAGGGCTGCCTAAACAAGTAGCTCTTCTAAGCCCGGTGACAGACTCAGGAGCCTAGCAGGCAGACAGGTGAAGGCAGTCAGCTGCCCACTGAGGACACGAGCAGCGAGGAGGGAGGAAAGAAGGCAGAGAAGCAAATGCTGGAGATGGGAAGGGCTTCTAGAGGAACAGAAGATGTTGAGGGGTCCCAGTGACAGAGGACCAACTGCATGGGGCAAGGATGTGGTGAGGGAGGAGAGGGGCTTGAAAGTCACACTCGGGAATAAGGACTTGATTATGTATGTCAAAGCACCAGAGACTGGGTAGCTGATAAACAACAAAAAATTTAAACATTTCTCACAGTTCTCTGGAAGTCCCAGATCAGGCCAGCATGATCAGATTCAGCCGACCGTCTCTTTTTGGCATTGACTGCTCATTTCTCCCATGTAGCAGATAGCAAGAAAGCTCCGGGCATCTTTCATAAGGGCACAAATCCCATTCCTACGTGTTCCACCCTCCTGACCTAACCACATCCCAGAGGCTTCACCTTCCAGACACTGTCACATTAATGGCAGGCATTTCAGCACACGAATCTGGGGGAGGGTACTCAGTCACCCCAGCTATGGTATGAGTCAGAGCTCTGGCAGGGAACAGCTTGAACACTCAATGCACAGAATGCAGTCAATAATAGAGAAACTACTTAAAGAGGAGCGGGCAGGGCTTTAGGGAAACCAGCAACCCAGGGGGAATCCCCACCTCCACAACACTGGGAAGGCAACACCATGTGCAGGCTCGAAGCTCCCAGAAAAGAAAAAACATTCCCGTGAGAGAGCCACTTACAGAAGCAAGAACCTACAATGGAGGAACCCAGCCAGGGCCAACCACAGTGTGGTAAGGAAGGAGATAGGAAGGAGATAACTGCCCTGACTTGCCTCTGTTCTTGCATTCCATCTCCTGTCAGGGCCCTCCATTGGATGAATCAGCAGACAAGGGCATCTGATGGGTCTCATCCACAGAGGTCAGCTCCAAACAAAACACTTGGAAGGTCAACACAGAACAGCACAGTGGTTCTGTCAATTTTAGTGTGGTTTGAATACAAATGTATTTTATTATTGACAACTTCCGTGATTGTAGACAATATCCCATGGTACTTCCCTCCCTTCCCTTCCTCCACTTTCCCCTTTGAAACTTCACTCTCCATCATATCCCCTCCCCCTCTCAATCAATCTCTCTTTTCAGTTTGATGTCATGATCTTTTCCTCCTATTATGATGGTCTTGCGTAGGTAGTGTCAGGCACTGTGAAGTCATGGACAGCCAGGCCATTTTGTTAGACTCAGGTTTTTGTCTGCTTGAGGTCCCACTTTAGCCCAGGCTGACCTGCAACTCACTCGTAGGCCCAGGCTGGCCTTGAACTCACAGTTATCCACTTACCTCTGCCTCCGGAGTGCTGGGATTAAAGGTGTGTGCTAACACACCTAGCTGACTCTGGTATTGTTTTTCTTTTTTTAATTTAGAGAGAGAATTGGCACACCAGGGCCTCAGCCACTGCAATCCAACTCCAGACGCTTGCGCCATCTAGTGGGCATGTGCGGCTTGCACTTGCCTCACCTTTGTGTGTCTGGGATCTGGAGAGTTGAACATGGGTCCTTAGGCTTTTCAGGCAAGTACCTTAACTTTGATTAAACTTCCTACTTACATCTCCAGCAGACAGATTCCTGCTGGAGGAGGCGTGTCCCTGGAAGTGAATCTTGAGGCCAACCCTACTAGGTGTTTAGAGAGCCAGTTTGAGCTCTGACTATCCATGCTTGCTGATATTGGTTTTTCTCTGTCTGCTGTGGATGTACGGATGTGAACCAGCTTCGTCTGCCATGTTGGAGCTTCCCCTGGAATCTGTAAGCCTGAAATACACCCTTTCCTCCTATAAGCTGCTTTTGGTCAGATATTTATACAAGCAATGAGAAGGTGACTGCAACACATGCCAAGGAGAGAATATACTTAGCACAACTTCGAAGACAAAAACAAAAGTGGGGGCTGGGGAGACAGCTCAGTGGCTAAAGGTGCTTGCACGAAAAAAGCCTACTGGCTTGGTTTGGATTCCCCAGCACCCCTGTAAAACCATATACACAAATTGGAGTTCCTTTGCAGGGGCAAAATACCCTTGTGTGCCCATTCTCTCTCACTCACGTGCATACATACACACACACACACACACACACACACACACCCCTATGTTTTTAAAAAAACGAAAACTGCAAATCTTGAGTGTGTCAAGAGATAAAACCTGTTTGTTCTACTATGAGGTTGGGGTGGCGGCAAACCTCTTCCACATATACATCCAACTCAGACCACCTCAAGGAGACTTAGGCTACCATCAGAAGGCTGTTCTTCCCAAAAGCACAACCCATTGTAACAAGAGCCAGATCCAGAAACCTGGAACTGGGTTTTGAAGTCATTTTGTGTGAGTCAGAGAGTTTAATGCAGGAAAGAGGTCTTGTTTGTGTTTTTTGTTCTTGTTTTTATTGTTTTTCTGGTACTGAGGATGGAACCCAGGACCTTGTACATAGTAAGCAAGTGCTCTACCACTGAGCTCTACCTCTGCCTGCCCTTCCTGGAGGGTCCGTGGAGAGAGACTTAAAGAACAAGTAAGAATAGAAGTGGGGAAACCAAGAGAGAGGCTGTTGGCTCCAGGGGGAGAAGGAAGGGATGAATGAAGCCACAGAAGTAGGGTCCAGGGGGCTGGAGAGATGGCTTAGTGATTAAATGCTTGCCTGTGAAGCCTAAGGACCCTGGTTCGAGGCTTGATTCCCCAGGACCCACGTAAGCCAGATGCACAAGGGCGTGCATGCACCTGGAGTTCATTTGCAGTGGCTGGAGGCCCTAGCACACCCATTCTCTCTTTCTCTCTCTCTCTCTCTGCCTATTTCTGTATCTCTCTCTCTCTTTCAAATAAATAAATAAAAATATTAAAAGAAGTAGGGTCCAGGAAAGAGCGAGGGGTTTGGTGAGTGTGAGGACACTCCCTCCCTCCCTCCCTCAGTGACTATTATTGAAGATCTACTGTGTACTACATGTTCACGATCAATGCCACGAATATCAGACAATGAAGTAAACAAACATCTTCACCTTCTGTTCTAGCAGGAAAGGACCCAGACAAATGGGTACATGCAGTGTGTGCCAAGAGCATGGGAGCAGAGCGTGGGAGAGGAGAGCAGCAGGCTGGGCTGGCACCGGGGTGTGCTTGTAAACGTTTAACAGCCAGCTCTCTGAAGACATATAAAAGGACCTGTGTGTAGTGTTTGCTGATCTCCATCGTGTAAATACTGGAGCATTTGCTATTTCTGTAACGTGAATCCACTGTGGCCCATTTCAAGCTCCAGTGTGCTCTTGTTGAGTGCAGGGTTAGGAAGCAATAATCAGTAGACAACCATCATACAATGTCTCCACCATGGAGGTGCAAGAGGTATAAACTGTCACTGGGTGTGGTGGCGCACGCCTTTGATCTCAGCACTCAGGAGGCAGAGGTAGGACTATCGCTGTGAGTTCGAGGCCAGCCTCGGACTACAGAATGAGCTCCAGGTCAGCCTGGGGGTGGGGGGAGATATAAATTGTCTAAAGAACAAAAATAATTTTATAATGTAGTAGCAAAATAATTTAAAACTAGTAAGTTTTGATTATTACTTTTTAAATACAATCTACTTAATTGTAGGTTGATATTATTTAATTTTTTGTTTTGTTTTTCTTTTCTTTTCTTTTTTTTTTTTTTTTTTTTTTTTTTTTTGCTTTTTCGAGGTAGGGTCTTACTCTGGCCCAGGCTGACCTGGAATTCACTCTGTATTCTCAGGGTGGTCTTGAACTCATGGTGATCCTCCTACCTCTGCCTCCCAAGTGCTGGGATTAAAGGCGTGCGCCACCACGCCCGGCATATTATTTAATTTTAATGGTGGCTGTAATCAATAACTACCTTGAAAAACTCCTGAAAGTTTTAACATCCAGCTGTTGCAAGCCAGGAGAAGCTTGCTCCAGGATCCCGCTGGGTTGCTGAGAGTGAGAATATCCGGTACAAGCCTGGTCACCTTTGGGCGCTTTACCGAGCTTGAGCACATTCCACTTAGCCTGACCCTCAGAGGTTCCCTTTCCTGAAGTGCCCTTGAGGCAATTGAGTGCCTTGAGTAGTGAGGCTGGTTAGAAAAGGTGGGAACAAAGGAAACCCTTCCCCAATGAAGCCCTCATAGCAGTGATGTCTCCAGAGCCACTGTGTTCAGGAGTCCACGCATCTAAGGGTCCCTAAGCACCCTTGTGCACACACAGTCTTGCCATTCAGGGCTAGAGATACAAAAACCTTGAAATAGTACGTGATCAGATCTAGGTGACTGTAAAAACAATTCACTGTGACTAAAGTGGATTTATTTTATAAGTACAAGTTTGATTTAGCTATTAAAAAGTGACATAGGGCTGGCTTAGTGGTGAAGGTGCTTGCCTGAGAAGCCTAAGGACCCATGTGCAACTCTCCAGATCCCACATAAGCCAGACACACAAAGGTGAGGCAAATGCAAGGTTGCACATGCCCACTAGGTGACATAAGCATCTGGAGTTCAATTGCAGTAGCTGAGCCCCTGGCATGCCAATTTTTTTCTCTCTCTCTCTCTAAAATAAAAAAGTTAAAATTAAAAAAATTAAAAAGTGATATAATTCAGGGCTGGGAAGATGGCTCAGCAGTTAAAGGCACTTGCTTGCAAAGCCTGCCAATCCAGGTTCAATTCCCAAGCAGCCCTCATAAGCCAGGTACACAAAAAAAAATGGCACAAACATATGGCATTGTTTTAGAGTCAAGGGACCTTAATACACACAAACACACATACACATACATATGCAAGACTATAAATAAGTAACTATTTTTAAAAAGTGATGTAGGGGCTGGAGAGACGGTTTAGCGGTTAAGGCACTCATCTTCAAAGCCTAATGACCCAGGTTCAATTCCCCAGTACCCACGTAAAGCCAGATGCACAAGGTGACACTTGTATCTGGAGTTTGTTTGCAGTAGCTAGAGGCCCTGGCATGCCCATTGCCTGTAGCTGCCTCTCTCTTTCAAATAAGTCAATAAATAAAATATTTTTAAAGTGATGTAATTCACCATATGGTCTGTGTTGGTTGGTATTGATTGTGAACTTGGCAGGACCTAGAATCACCTAGGAAACTAGCCTCTGGGCACACTGTGAAGGATTATCTTAAGTTAACTGAGGTGGGAAGACCCACTTTAACTTTCGGCAGCACCATTCCATGGGCTAGGGTCCCGGATTGTTTAAGAAGGAGCGAGCGAGCTAGCTGAGCAGTACACTCGCCTTCCTGGTCGCAGAAGCAGTGTGAGCAGCTGGTTCATGCTTCTGCTGTCATGGCTGCCAAACACACACACATTCATACACAAATAACAACAACAACAAAAAAAAAAAAAACCTTCCTCCATTTCACTGCAACAAGAAAGTTACTAACATGTGAACATGATAAAAGGAAAGAAAAATGAAATTGTTGGGCTGGAGAGATGACTTAGTGGTTAAGCACTTGCCTGTGAAGCCTAAGGACCCCAGTTCAAGGCTCAATTCCCCAGTACCCACATAAGCCAGATGCACAAGGGGGCACATGCATCTGGAGTTCATTTGCAGTGGCTGGAGGCCCTGGCATGCCCATTCTCTCTCCCCCCCCATCTGTCACTCTCAAATAAATAAATAAAAATAAAAACAATTTTTTTAATGAAATTGTCTTAGTCCATTTGCAATTGCAGTAACAGAATGTCTGAAATGGTAATTTTTAAAAAACTTTTCTATTGTCAATTTTCATGCATGTATATAAAGTATTATCATGGTAATCCTTCATTAGTTCTGTTGTCCTCTCTCCTATTCCCCTTGCTCTGAACCCCTTCTTTTGATTTTTTTAAAAAATATTTTTATTTATTTGCAAGCAGAGAGAAGAGAAAGAGAGAGAGAATGAATGGATGCATCAGGGTCTCCAGCCATTGCAAATGAACTCCAGATTCATGCACCACTCTGCATCTGGCTTTATGTGGGTATTGGGAAATTGAACCCTGGCTCATTAGGCTTTGTAGGTGAGTGCCTTAACCCCTGAGCAATCTCTCATTTTTTTTTTTTTTTTTGGTTTTTCAAGGTAGGGCCTCGAGCTAGCCCAGACTGATCTGGAATTCACTATGTAGTCTCAAGTGGCCTCAAACTCATAGTGATCCTCCTATCTCTGCCTCCTGAGTGCTGGGATTAAAGGCATGCAACACCACACCTGGCTCTGAGTGCTGGGATTAAAGGTATGCAACACCACACCTGGCTCTGATTTGATTTTTTTGTTGTTGTTTTTGTGAGATAGGGTCTCATTCTAGCTCTGGCTAACCTGGAATTCACTATGTATTCTCAGGGTGGCCTCGAACTCACAGTGATCCTACTACCTCTGCCTCCCAAGTGCTGGGATTAAAGGCATGTGCCACCATGCCAGGCTCTGATTTGATTTTTTAAAATTGATTTATTTTTCATTTTATTTATTTGAGAGAGAGAAAGAGATAAAGAGGCAGATAGGTTCCTAACCTAGACCTGCTTGAGTTGCTGTCATACCTGAAAGGCAACTAAAAGATATAAACCTCAAAAGGAGTAAGGGAAGAACACCTGAAAAGTGGGGCTCTGGTGAGAGTAGGATGAAGCCTAAGCTTAAAAGAATTTTTTTTTGCTGTCTCTGACCTGTAGCTCCCATTACCAGAGAGTGGTGGCTACCCACATTGAGCTGTTGATCAGAGAGAACTATGAGGTCCCCAAATCAAGACAGCTTTCTCTCAAAGCACTTGAGGGTTATATCTTCTAGGCTATCTTCAAGGATAAATGTTCCTATGTTATCAGCTCATTTTGGATTTAATTTTGTGTTTGTATTTCCCCTTCCCCTCCCCGCAAACCCTTCTCTCCCTATGGTCTGGGCCTTGCCTTTCAGGTTGAGCTCTGCTCTTTTAGTACAGTTTGTTGTCCTGATTTCTGTGCTAGCTGCAGAATGCCCAGAATCCTGGTGGGCAGCAGAGCTCAACCATAGCTCAGGCCTGTCTGATCCAGGACTTGATCTTCCCAGAGCAACCCACAGCCAAGGGAACTTTGGTTTGGTGTCACCTTGTGCCAATGAATAGAAAAACTGAAAGCTGTTCCAACTAGCTGTGATGCCAATCCAGGCCCCATGACCAACTGGCAGACCACGCACAGTAGAGGAAAGGGTGACTGTGAGAAGTCCCTGCTCTCGCCAAGGGGTGCAGAGCCCAAGATGACACAGAAGGAAGTTCAGGCTGGCAGAGGTAGTGAATAGCCACTCTTGTCTGCACGGCCACCCTAGCAGAACACTTTCCTCCTCTTCCTCCTTCTCCCCCTCTTCTCTCATCTCCTCTTCCTCCTTTTCCTTCCCATCCTCTACCCCTTTCATCCCTTCCTCCTCCATATCCTCCTTTTCCTTCTCCTCTTCTTTTTCTCTAATACAGTCTTACTATGTAGACCACCGTGGCCTGGAACTCACTATGCAACCCAGGCTGTCCTCAAAACCCCATCCTCCTCGGCCTCCTGAATGCTGGGACTATAGGCATATACCGCCATGCCTTTTCTCTCCATTTTTCTTATTTTTCCTCTCTTTTCTACTAGCAGATTCGTTTACTCTCTCTCTCTCTTTAAATTACAGCCCTCAATGTTTACCTCTTTATTCCACTTTCCCCACTTTCATTTTAAAATTTTTTTACTTTTCATTCTCCACTTTTCCTCATTTGTTATTTTCCTGTAACCTTTAACATTTTTGTGTTATATTGTCTTTCCTGCCAACATCCTGTTGTTGTTAGACTTACGAGGGTGCTCAGTTGATGCCTGCAGTGTCCTTTCTGTCTTACCTGGTTCACTGCTATGTGATCCTGGGGCTGTCATTTGCTTCCCCTTTCTACGCTGCTGGGAGTTGAGGACTCTTTCTTTGATGCTTTGTGTAGATTTTCTGCTACTGCACTAAACTCCCAGGCCAGCTAAGAGTTAATGTGTCTTGGTGTACACACAACCCATCTTTGTTTGAACTTCAGTAAATACTTTAACACAAGGAATACTGACGATTAAAAACAACCAAACAAGCCAGGCGTGGTGATGCACGCCTTTAATCCCAGCACTTGGGAGGCAGGGGTAGGAGGATCACCGTGAGTTCAAGGCCACTGTCTACAACACAACTGCCTAATCCCCCAGAAATATCCCCGCTCTTGTGACACCTACAGGGAAAACAGGACCCTCAATCCCCATCATAGTATGCAGTATGTCAAAACATACAGCCACACCAAAGAAGTAACAAAGAACCTATACTAAAAAATGCAATTGAAAGCAGGGCGTGGTGGTGCACGCCCTTAATCCCAGCACTCGGGAGGCAGAGGTAGGAGGATCGCTGTAAGTTTGAGGCCACCCTGAGACTACATAGTGAATTCCAGGTCAGCTTGAGCTAGAGTGAGACTCTACCTTGGAAAAAAAATGCAATTGAGAGCTGGAGAGATGGCTTAGTGGTCAAGGTGCTTGCCTGCAAAGACTAAGGACCCGGGTTCAGTTCTCCAGTACCCACGTAAAGCCAAATGTACCAGGTGGCACATGTGTCTGAAATTCATTTGCAGTGGCTGGAGGCCTTAGCATGCCCATTATCTCTCTCTCTTTCTCAAATAAATAAACAAAGAATAAAATATTTTTAAATGCAATTGGAAATATACTCAACTCTTTATAATAATCAATATTTCAAGACAACTTCAAAAGAAGGCTGTTCCTTAAAAAGGTTCCCACATCAAAGTAGGAGAGTCATCTACCCCAACAGATGCATGCAAGAAATATAAAAAACAAGGCATGCCAGGCATGGTGGTGACACCTTTAATCCCAGCACTTGGGAGGCAAAGGTAGGAGAATTGCCATGAGTTCGAGGCCACCCTGAGACTACATAGTTAATTCCAGGTCAGCCTGGGCCAGAGTGAGACCCTACCTCGAAAAACAAAAACCAAAACAAAAAAAACAAACAAACAAAAAAGAAAGGCAGGACTGATAAGAATTAGATTTTGTTGAGAGCACTTTAGTCTGGTCATAGGCCCTCAAGGGAGATTAACATTGATCGTCCCTGATGTCCTGACTAATGTGACAATGAGGCAATTCCAGCCCAGGGCTGAGATTCTAAGAAAATTCCTATTCATCAAGACAGTGCCTGCTGACTCATCAGGATGCTGGCTGACCCCCATGCCTTGGCCCATTTTTCTCCCCACTTCCTGATCCCTCAAGTTGCTTAGAATTTTGGAGGGCTCCCCTTGAGCCTACACAATCTCACCCTACCTCTTCACTAATCTAGACCCCCCCAATATGTCTTTAAGTAAATCTACAATGTCTCTATCTCTTATCTCTTTGATGCCTGATTTCCATATGACTCATTCCCAACCCATAAAAGCCACTGTCTTCTTGAGTCCCAACTGGCAACTCTTTTCGAGTCCTCCAAATTGAAACATTCCCTCGTGGAAAAAGAAAGGATGCTTACGGGACACAGGAATTAAATCAAACTTACAAGTCTCAAGAAGCTAACAAAACTTCCAAGGCTCAGGAAGTTCACAAAACTCACAAGGCTCAGGAAGTTCATAAAACCGTACAAGAATCACAAGGCCTTTCCCTGAGGTCATATAAGCACTAATGATTACCGGGGAGAGGAGACACTCTGGGCAGCTGAACTGCCTTTAGATTGCATAAGGAACTCCAGGGAGACATCTTGCATGAGTTGTCCCTCATGCTGGGGTAGGCTTTTTGGTGATGCGAATGCCTTTATACCTGTGCACTTACAGGTACCCCTCATGAGATTGTTTATAAACTCACTGGTTCATCATTTCTTTGATCTGCCACTGGTGCTATATCTGGGATAAATAGACATTTGTTCATGCTGCCCAAGGAAAAGTCACACAGCACAATTGGCACCTGAACAGTGAGCACTAGAACTAAGGATGAATTGAGGAGGAACATTGTCATGGCCCCTGTGATGGGTGGTGTGACATACAACGAAACCTGATATATCTGAGGGAGGAACGTGGGTCCAAATCCCGATATGCCTACCTTTCCCCGTGTGGTATGTCCCTCCTTGCTCTCCTGTACTTGGATGCTGTGGGTTGTGTGATAAGAAATCCAACCAAGGCCAAGCTATCAGAAAGAAGAGCGTCCTTTGTGGGGAAGTGGGGAGGAATCCCAGGCAGTCGTTTTCTATGTGGTACGGGGTGGCATGCATCCTTGATGAACAGGGTCTGTCTCATGAATATGAGGATGGTCCCAAATGGCTGGTGGACTAGAGAATAGAGTTTAATCCCTAAAAGCAACACACATGGAAAGGGATCATAAGAGGGCTTTGGTGGCTGTTATGTGGTCTTTGCTGTGGGTACTAAGAGATACATACAATTAAGGCTGAGCTGTCTGTTCAGAAAGAACTAGCCCTTAGGCCGGGCGTGGTGGCGCACGCCTTTAATCCCAGCACTCGGGAGGCAGAGGTAGGAGGATTACTGTGAGTTCAAGGCCACCCTGAGACTACATAGTTAATTCCAGGTCAGCCTGGGCCAGAGTGAGACCCTGCCTTGCAAAACCAAAAAAAAAAAAAAAAAAAAAGAACTAGCCCTTGTAGGGGAAAATGCATGTGGGTGTGATACTCTACATTACTCTCTAATTTAGCAGGAAAAGTGAGAAGGAGATGGAGGTGTTGGGTGGCCATTTCTTATAGCTGGCAGGATACAAGGGGAAAAGAGTTCATGCTAGAGCTGTGTTAAGGATCCCTTCGTGGATCCAAAAAGAGTGTGAGGTAAAAGTGATAAAAGACTGCCTTCAGGGCTGGAGAGATGGCTTGGCCATTAAGGCACCTGCCTGCTAAGCCTAAGAACGCTGGTTCCAATCTCCAGGTCCCACGTTTAGCCAGATGCAAAGTGACTCAAGGGCGCAATGCTGCACTTGCCCACAAGGAGGTGCAAGGATCTGGAGTTTGTTCACAGCAGCTGAGAGGCTGCTAACGCGCCCATTCTCTGTCTCCCTCTCCCTCTGTGTCTTTCTCAAAAAAAAAAAAAAAAAGACAGCATTTGGGTCTGACCTTTTATACAGTAGAAGGAAATATGTGTGATTCAGCATACAGACAAGGGCCTTAATAATGGCCTAGTAAGGAAATAATGGTAATAAGGAATACTCTGAATTTAAGCTGCTTGAAATTGGGGCAAGTTTTAAACAAGGAAGATGAGCCTCTCACAGCATGGCTCGTGAAGCTGTGGGACATCATGGCAGAGGGAATTAGTTTGAGTGCCCTGGCAGAGAATCTCAGGGGGTAACTGCCCCATGCCTCCTCGAGATGAAGGTAATCTTATCTGAGGCAATGCAGGGAAATCAGTCTCCAAGGACTGACTCATAAGAGCCATCAGGGCACTTGAACTTGACTGTTGCCAGATAAGGTCCCCATGAACTGCAGGAACAATAGAAAAATGACAGGAATTACTGAGGGGACTGGGCATGACAGAGGTAGTGCTTGATGCCCAGGTCACCAGGCCAGATAGAATGAATGCGTTGACAAGAGAGTTAAGAAGGAAGTTAGCTTGGCAGGGACCTTGGGATTGGCAGGGGCTTTTTCGACTTTACTGAACCCCATGGAGGGATGTGTTCTCTATAATAAGAGAGGTAGGGGAAGGGCCTCAATGACAGACTGGCACATAATTCAGGTTTGTAAAGTGCTGACACAATCAAAGGAGGATGGAAAATGGACAGACAAACCACACAGAGGGGTCTGTCTGGGTCACTCAAAGGCATATGTCACAAGATTTGTGATGAGTCTAAGATAGTAAAAATTGACAGAAAGCCAAGCACTGTGCTAGTGAGCATTGGGCTTTAAAGCCTAGGAACTAGTTCACAGAAGATATAAATGATAAAAAATAGTGCGGGCGGAAAAGATGAACTTTATTTTAGGGGTGAGGGTTATCCTTCCAGAGTATGCTGGATACATTTCTCCACTGCAGAGAGTACACTGGAGGTGGCAATTGTTTGCTTAGTTCAGGTCCTTTTAGCATCCAGGTGTGGCCAATGGAGAGGCAATAGGGACATGCTGGGCCGCAGCCTATCAGAACTAGGGAGCTAGATCCAGCAATAAGCACAGCAAGCTAAAGTATGACCCTGCTTCCCTTTGGCCTGAGCCGAGCTAATATGTAACAACCCAGACCCCCAGTGACCCTCAGGCGGGAGATGTACCACAGCCCAGGAGGAGAAAGCCAGGTGGCTCATGGAAAATGACCGTGAATTATGGAGAGGTAGAGGGATAGTTCCCCTACATTTCCTTGTCCCCAGTGTTACTCTTTTGAGGAAGCAATTGAGATAAGTGGTATAAATCTTTTCGTGCTATATTGCCTCTTGCTGTTTCGTTTTTAGTGTCTGTTTAATCATCCAGGATCTACTGGCACTTGTGGGGCATGGGCAGCGGTAAGAGGTTCAGTGAGCCTGCTTGCCCCCAAATTTCCCAAATCTTGGGAAGATAGACATCAAAGTACAGAAAGTATTTTTAACCCTAAATAGATATGCTCAGAAAAGATTCTCCCCACATAATATTATAGTTAAAACGACAAGAATAGCTGGGTGTGGTGGCGCAAGCCTTTAATCCCAGCACTCGGGATGCAGAGGTAGGAAGAGCGTCATGAGGCTACATAGTGGATTCCAGGTCAGCCTGAGCTAGAGTGAGACCCTACCAAAAAAAAAAAAAAAAAAAAAAAAAAAAAAAAAAAGAATAGAGAACAATAAAAATGGATAGTGAAAGCTGTAGGAAAAAAGTACTAACTCATGTATGAATAACAACAGATTTCACAGCAGTAACAGCCTTACTTAAAGCAATTCTCATCAAAATGGAATCATTACCAAACCACAAAGACATTCTTCACAGACCTAGGAAAAATAATATTAAAATTCATATAGAAACACAAAAGTCCCCAAATAGCCAAAGCAATCCTGAGAAAGAAGAGCAATGCTGGAAGAATCACAATATCTAATTTAATTATTTATTTATTTATATCAAAGACAGAGAGGCATGTAGAAAGAGAGAGAGAGAGAGAGGGAGAGAATGGGCATGCCAGGGTCTCTAGCTGCTATAAACAAACTCCAGATGCATATGCTATCTCGTGCATCTGACTTATGTGGGTCATAGGAAGTTGAACCTGGGTCCTTTGGCTTTGCAAGCAAGCACCTTAACCACTAAGCAATCTCTCCAGCCCACAATATCTGATTTAAAATTAAACTATAGAGCTATGGTAACTAAAACACCATGATGCTAGAATAAAAACAGAAATAAACCCAAACTTCTACAGCCATCTGACTCTGGGTAATAATACCAAAAACATACATGAGAGGAAAGATAACTTCTGCCAGGCGTGGTGGCGCAAGCCTTTAATCCCAGCACTTCAGAGGCAGAGGTAGGAGGATTGCTGTGAGTTTGATACCAGCCTGAGACTACATAGTGAATTCCAAGTCAGCTTGAGCTAGAGTGAGACCCTACCTCAAAAACCAAAGAAAAGAGAAGAACGAGAAGGAGAAGGAGGAGGAGGGGGAAGAAACTTATTTGATAAGTCATGCCCACACAACTGGAAACCCACAAGTAGAAAAGTTCAAGACACAACTCATCCCAGCTTCTACAAAAATCACAAATTGATAAAAGATCTTAGCAGACCTGAAACTGCTACAGGAAAACATAGGGGAGACACTTCAGTATCCAGGCAAAGGCAATGACTTCCTGAGTTAGACTCCAGTTGCTCAGGAAATAATAAGAACTGACAAATGAGATGACATCAATCTAAAAGCTTTTCATAGCAAAGCAAACAATAAGCAGAGGGAAGAAACAGCTGGCAGAATGGAAGGCAATCTTTACCAGCTACTCACCTGACAGAGGAGGATCCAGAATATCTAGAGAACTTGGGAAACTGACCTCCAAACAACAATTCACTTAGTCAATCAGTGGACAGATGAACACTTGTCAAAAAAAAAAAGAGCAGGGGCTGGAGAAATGGCTTAGTGGTTAAGGCACCTGCCTGCTAAGCCTAAGAACGCCAGTTCCAATCTCCAGGTCCCACGTTTAGCCAGATGCAAAGTGATGCAAGGGCGCAATGCCACACTTGCCCACAAGGGGGTGCATACATCTGGAGTTCATTCACAGCCGCTGAGAGGCTGCTGATGCACCCATTCTCTATCTGTCTTCCTCTCCCTTTCTCTCTGTCTCTCTCTGTGTCTTTCTCTCTCTCTCTCAAAAAAAAAGCAAAAGTGATAAGGAAAATCAAAACCATTTGAAGAGTTCATCTCACCCCAATCAGAATGGCTATCATCAAGAAAATAAAGGTGGGCTGGAGAGATTGCTTAGTGGTTAAGGCACATGCCTGCCAAGCCTAAGAACACCCGTTCGATTCTCCAGGTCCTACGTTTAGCCAGACTCAAGTAACACAAGGGTTCAATGCTGCACTTGCCCACAAGGGGGCACATGCATCTGAAGTTCACTCACAGAGGCTGAGAGGCTGCTGGAGCACCCATTCTCTATCTGTCTCTCTCTCTGTATCTCTCTCTCTCTCAAAAAAAAAAAAAAAGTACTTTTTCTGAAAGCCTGCTGACCAGAGCTTGGATCCCAACACCCACATAAAGCTGAATATAAAAGAGTCTGTTATCCCAATGCACCTAAGGCAATAGAAAGTAGGTCCAGGAGACTCTTGAAGCTCAGGTCAGCTAGTCAGACCTTTCCAGTGGCAAACAATAAGAGAGACCCTATGGAAGGAGAGGAGTAACACCCCAAAGTTGTCCTCTGACCTCCATGTGCATGCTGTGGGATGTGTGTGTCCATAGACACATTATAATCACCATACACACATGCACATGTAAACTTAAAAACATTGAAAAAGGAAAAGAAAAACAAGAACAAATGCGGGTAAGAATCTGGAGGAACTTATACACTTATGGTGTGGATATGAATTAGTCCTGTCAGAATGGGGGAAGGGTTCTCTAAAAACTAAAATTAGAAGTGTCTTATAAGCCAGTTCTACCACTCCTGGGTCTCTGCCCCCAAGGAATTAGGTGAGCATAGCCTTCTGGTAGCTGGGCTATTCACAATGGCCACTTCATTGAATCCGCTGATGTGCTCAGCCATGGATGAATGAGCAAAGGGAGCACTGTATATGTCCAGTGTACTATCATTCATCCATAAAGGACAAAAATCACATGTTTTTTTTGCATGAAAATGAATGAAACTGGACATCACCATGTTAAGCAAAATAAATCAGAATCAGAAAGACAAAGATCACATGTTTTCTGTCATGTAGACTCTAGAAAAATAAGAAGGTATCATGGAGGTATAAGGCAGACTACTAGGGAAGGGAAAGGGGACCAGGGTGAGGGGAATGAAGATGAGATGATAATGGAGGGGGAACTGTAATCAAAGCACGTGATACATATATATCAATATCTCACAGTGACAGCCACTATTTTTACCATTAACATGTGGTAATGATAAATAATTTTAATATATAAAAAGAAGCAAATTGACTTGACATTATGTCAAGATCCCAAAATAAATGCATTTAAATACCATGTGGAGAGCATAGTAAGCAAAGAAAAAATGATTTTCCACCATCACTACTTTACTTCTATACACATCATATTGGGAACCTTATGCAGCTTATAAGCTAATATAAGTGGGGGCTGGAGAGAGGGTTCAACAGTTAAAGGCACTTGTTTACAAAGTCTTCTGGTTCAATTTCCAAGCCACCAACATAAGCCAGACATTGTTTACAATGGCAAGAGGCACTGCCATGCCCATACACACCCATACAAAACAAAATAAATAAATAAATAAATAAATAATCATTAAAAATTGGAATGGAAGAAATAAAGCCATCAATATTTATAGATGACATTGTTTCACTTAGAAAAGAATCTATAGAAAACTGAAAATAAAGAAAAGAATTTAGAATGTCAAAATTTAGAATGTCAAAAGCCACTAGAGCTGGGCATGGTGGCGCACGCCTTTAATCCCAGCACTTGGGAGGCAGAAGTCGGAGGAAGCCATGAGTTCAAGGTCACCCTGAAACTACACAGTGAATTCCAAGTTAGCCTGAACTAGAGTGAGACCCTACCTTGAAATACCAAAACCAAACCAAAACAAAAAAGTCACTAGATACAAGTCAATACTTTAAAAGGTATGTGTCTCCATTAATAGCAAACAATTAGAAAAATGAAATTTAAGATAATGCTAGTTATTGATGGCAAAAATAAAAAATCTCTTGAAAGACCAGTAAGACATGAGAATGAAAAGTTATAGCAAATTCTCAGGTGATATTGAATAATACCTAACAAATGGAGCTACATACTGTATCATTTGGAAGATTCTATATTGTTAAAATGTCAGTTCTGTCCAAAAGATCTATAGAACCAAAGCAGTAATAATAGCAATCTTTTATTTTGTTGTGGACATTGACAAATTGATTTGAAATTCTTTTGGAAGTGCAAAAAACCTGAAATAGCTACAATAATCTTAGAAAAATAAAATCAAAATGGGGGAATGGGGGTTTGCATGATTAGACACTGAGATCTAATAGAAATAATAATTAAGATCGTTCAATATTGGCTTAAGCAAAACCAAAACAATGATAGAATAGAGGTCTGAAACAGACCCACACATATACAATCAATGAATTGTGCCAGTGCAGTTCAATGGAAGAAAGATGTTGTAGGCAAATGTTCTTAGCTCAGTTGAGTAATGGGTCCTGATCATCAAAGAACACATTGGGAGAGTAAAGGGCAAAACACGGTTTGGAGAAGAGAGTGACGTCACACACAACTAACCATTTTCAGTAACCTCAAATCGGAAACAACTCAAATATAGCAGTAGTGCAGGAGAAAAAGATAAATGGTGGCACATTCATACAGTGGGACATTAAATGTGTGTGTGTGTGTGTGTGTGTACGTGTGCATGTGTGCGCACACCATGGTGCCTGTGTGGGGATCAAAGGACAACTTCAGATGTTGGTGCCCACCCTCCACCTTGTCTGACTCTGGGTCTCCCTGTACTGTATTTATTGCCTGTACATTCTCCAGTCTAGATCCCCTTCCCTCAGCTTCCAGAAAATTCTCTTGTCTCCAATTCCTTTCTCTCCATAGACATGCGAGGATTACAAACACCTGCTACTGAGTCTGGCTTTTTTTTTTAATTATTATTTTTTTATTGACAATTTTTATACTTACATACAAAAAAACCCCACCTGATATTTCCCTCCCCTCCCCCCATTCCCCTCTACAACTCCAATCTACATCATATCCCCTCTCTCTCTCCATTAGTCTCTCTTTTAATTTGATATCATCTTTTTCTTCTATTTTTGAGGGTCTTGTGGAGGTATTGCTAGGCACTGCAAGGTCATGGATATCGAGGCCAATTTCTGTCTGGGCAGTTGCATTGTAAGAAGTCATACCCTTCCTTTGGCTCTTCCATTCTATCCACCCCCTCTTCCACAATGGTCCCTGAGCCTTGGAGGGTGTGACAGAGGTGTTTCAGTGCTGGGCACTCCTCCATCCCTTCTTCTCAGCACTATGTTGCCTTTTGGGTCATCCCAGTGGTCATCACCATCTGAAAAGAGAAGCTTCTCTAACCAGAAGTGAGAGTAGTGTTAATATGTGAATATGAGCATTAAGTGTAGTATTTTCAGGGCAGCTTGGCGGGAATAGTATATACATTTAGTCAGACAAGAGCAGGCTTTATACCCCTAAGGCTCATGACCTCACCTACCATAGACTTTTGCTTAGGTTTTTCAGTACCAGGTATGTATTCCCTCCCGTAGAGAGGGCCTTCAGTCCAATTGTGGAGCAGTTGGTTACCCCAAGAGTAGACATGCCACTATTGCACCCGTTCAGTCATTGGGCCTGTCTGGTCAAACTTGAATATTCAGCGTCCACTATAGTCTGGCTTTTTACATGGGTTCTGGGGATCTGAGCTCAGATACTCATGTAGCTCACTCAGCCCTATATAATAACTTTTAACAATGGAACAAACCAGTGCCACACACAGCACAGTCGGAATCTCATAGTGATGTCAAACGAGGAAACTAGTCCTAACAGTGCATGATCCCATGTGGAGGATTGAAGAACAGGCAAAAGGCACTGGCATGATTTAAAAATAAACAAATTGGGGAGAAACCCAATTCTAAGCCACCTCTAACCCCTTCAAACTTGTTTGGGAATAGATGGGCTTAAACTGGGTACCCCTTGTGCCTTCGAAGGACAAAGAAGACCTATAAGCTGTTCACACACAGGCACTGGCATTCTCTGAGGAAGGTGCCACAGGCCCATTTGGTTATGATTGTCCCCAGAGTGGCTTGAGCACATTCAAATGTTGCAGAGGATGTTGAGGTACAAGTAGCAGAAGGGTCACCTGATCAGCTTTGGTTGAGTTCAGAAGCGTAGGCAGAGACTGACTTCAGGCAGGGAAGGGAATACTTTTTCCACTGCAGTAAGACAAGAGGAAAAGACTATAAAGCAGATGGGTTCTGTTTAGAGGATGAATGGAAGAAAACTGAAGAGGAACTGTCCCTCATGGATACGCTGCCTCCGTGAAAGAGACATCAAACGATGTGAGGGTAGCAAAGAGTTCGAATTAGGACACGGGAAATGTGGAAAGTCCACTATGGAGAACAAACAGGACCACAGGGGTCAATACTGGTCAAGATCCGGTAGTGGAGGTTGGGGGTCTGTGAGTGTGAGAAGTACCAAAGGGCTAGGCGACCTCAGTGTGTACCGGGAGGGAGGAAGCAGAGGGCTGGAAGTGAGAGCTGCAGTAAGGATGAGAGAGTGCAATGGAAGGATGCCGAGCAGGTGTGGACAAGACAATGGGGAAATGGAGTGTGGAGCTGGGGCTGAGTAGGGAGCGCAGGGAAGGAAACAGTGAACTGACTTAAATTTAAGGGTTTGCAACAAACAGCATGCAAACTTCAACCTGCCTTGTGTGGCTGTTCCCCAAGCTTGTGCTCACATCTCAGCCCCTGCCTCCTGCAGGACCCCTGTGGATCTCTCCTGTTGCTTCTCTTTGCATGCACAAAACCAGGGCAGATGCACTGCTTGGAGGTGGGGTGGGTGGTGAGAAAAATAAACTGGGCATGCAAGAGCTTGGGCTATGCCATGTCCCCAGTGACAATGGAGCAATATGTGGATAGAGTTGACCTTGGGCTGCTGTGCCAAGGTTCCCTCCACCTTGCACCAGGACAGAGGTGCTCACAGCGTGCAGCAAGAGAGCAGGAATGGGACACTGCTTAGGATAGATGTTGTTAAGCTCTTTACTCAAGCAAGTATTAAATGGTGTTAATAAATGTTTTGACTTCAAAATAAAGTACGCGGAAGTGTAGAAATCAGAAGGATGTGACTTCCGAGGGGACCGGGCGTGTTTAGATCTGGGAGAGTGTGAAGGAGTTTGCTGGGGTCCTAGAACACTTCCTCAGTGCTGTCCTTTGTATGAAGGTCCCCCAAAGGACCATGTCCTAAAGGTGGGTCCCCAGGCTGCTATCTGGAGGTGACAGGGCCTTATGCGAGTTCTTGAGGTCACTGGTAGCATGACCTCAAAGGGGATTGTGAGCCCAAGTCCTCTCTCCTTGCCCCGTGCTCTGGTGCATGTGAGGTGACTGGCTTGCGGTGCCATGCCCTCCTGTTGTGCTGTGCAGCTTCCCACAGCCCAGAGACAATGGAGCCAGTCAATCCTGTACCTCCAAAGCTATGGGCCAAAATAAACCTTTTCTCTTTATAAGTTCATTCGTTCCAGTATTTTTATAGTGTTATTGTGATAGGAAGCTGACAAGCACACTTACTGGTGATTTTATGAGTAAATGCATACAGATAAGTTCAGAAAACTATACACTTAGAATTCACATATTGTGTTTCTGTACACTGTATTCATTCCTTTTCTCATTACTTTAACAAAAGACCTGACCCCCCCCCAAAAAAAAATCAATGAAAGGAGGATTTATTTTGGCTCACAGTTTGAGGATACAACCTATCACTGTGGAAAATGTATGGTGGCAGAAGCGTGAGGCAGCTAATATGTTGAGTGCAGTCAGGAAGCAGAGAGAGAGAGAGAGAGAGAGGGAGGGGGGAGAGAGACAGGTGATCTGGTCATTTTCTCTCCTTTTTATTCAGTCTACAACTCCAGGTATTGGCTGGTGATGCTCACATTCAGAATGAGGCTTCCTCACTTAATCCTTTATGGAAACACCTTCACAGACATGCGTCTCCTACTGAGGTGATTTTAAATCCCATCAAGCTGACATCTACATTAATCATCCCATATACTATCAGTTTGGGGAGTAGGATTCCTCCAAACTTCTGTTTTTTTAAAAGATGAACTTCCTTCTCACTAGAAAGTTCTGGATTCTGTGCTGTGCTCCCCTCAGCAGCAACTGGAACAGTTACTGCATCTGAGCAAGGAGCTGCTTCTTCAGAAGAGCAAGGGATTCCACTGTGTCGTGAAAACTTCTCCCCGGAGCTGCTTTCCTAGAGGCGCTCGCAGAAGGGCAGCATCTGCCCTGAGCCACCTGCCTCAAGTGACCTTCCATACAGCAAGTGTGTGCCCAGAAGTCAGACCACACATGAGCCATGGGTTCTAGAACTGCAAATTCTCATCTACAATGGACAATCTTGGGCTGGGGAGATTGCTCAGTGGTTAAAGGCATTTGCTTGCAAAGCCTGATGGTCTGGGTTTGATTTCCCAGGACCCATGTGTAGCAGATAGCTTCGGGTTTGCTGAGATGAACTTCCAGACCAGACACAGTTATGGAGGAAGGGATTTATTGAAGCTTACAGATCCAGGGGAAGTTCCATAATGGCAGAAGAAGCTGGTCTGCTCTTACAGGACCAGCAGAGAGAGAGAGAAAGCCATAAGCCAAAAGCCACACAGCACAGCACACTTCAGGAACTCCAGCTAGACACACTTTGCATATCTTTTTTTTTTTTTTGGTTTTGTAAGGTAGGGTCTCACTCTGGTCCAGGCTGACCTGGAATTCACTATGTAGTCTCAGGGTGGCACAGCACAGCACGATCCTCCTACCTCTGAACTCCAGTGCTGGGATTAAAGACACACTTTGCACTTTGCATATCTTTAGATTGAAATCTCAGACCCACCACCATAGTTAAGATCTGCCCAGTGACACTGCCTCCAGCCAGGTGGATGAAGATACAAATGACAAACTAATAAAACAGTGAATATATTGGGGGACATCTAGTCAAACTACCACACCATGTAAAAAACCAGATGCACAAAGTGGCACATATGTCTGGAGCTTCCTTGCAGTGGCAAGAGACCCTGCTGCATCCCTCTCTCCCTCCTTCCCTATCTATCTCCCTATCATCTATCTATCTATCTATCTATCTCTATCTATCTATCTATCTATCTATCTATCTCTGCTTGCAAATAAATAAATATTTAAAAAATAATAAAATGCACAACCCTATCCTGAGTAATGCCCGTGTTATACAACAGTCTTTGCAAGCTCACACAGATCCAGTGGGAATATCATTGTATACTAACTAGCTTGCCCCTGCTTTTTTGAATAGAGAAGGTAAGCCCTTTATTTTTTCCTTTTAAAGAAAATATCTTGGCAGGTCCATTGCTTCTCCCCAATATATAGGCAGGCCCACATTCCTTGCCAACCCCTCTAAGATTTTCAAGTGAATTTGCCAAGACTAGCTTTGATTTATTAAAAATTTGAAACAGGGCCTGAAAAGAAGCCTTTTCTTGTAGAAATGTAAATATTTTCATACAAAATGGCATGAAGTCAGGGCTGGAGGCAAGAGGAGAGGATGGGGGTATATAAAAAAGGCGAGGCTGGTGATAAGTTGAAAATGGTTGAAGCTGGGTGACAGGGACATCAGAGTTTATGATATTGTTTCTTTCATTCTTCTTGTTTGACATTTCCTATAATTTTTACAAAGAAAAAATGGATTGCAGAAGAATTGACTTGGGAATGATAAACATTTATATCTGATCAAATGATCTAAGAAGTAGGGAGATTCATTCTATCTATCAAGATCAACTTGCCACTTCTCATCAAGCTTTGAAAATGAAAATAAAATCCTGATTTGATCTCTGAGTTGCTAATTATTGTCTACCATTTGTGTGTTCTTCACTGACTGGTACCCACGCTTAAAACATAGTAGCTTGTGATATTGGTACCTGATTGCTAAAAGACTTATTGAGTTTTTATCTACTCTTTATCTGGTTTCTTTAAGATAAATAATTTCATATAATTACTGTAATATTCTTCCTTGAGTTTTTAATTTATTTTATTATTTATTTATTTGCAAGCAGAGAGAGATAGAAGAGTGACAGACAGAGGGAATGGGCATGCCAGGGCCTCCAGTCACTGCAAACGAACTCCAGGCACATATGGCACTGTGCAGCTGACTTTGCATGGACACTGGGGAATCAAACCAGGGTTGTTAAACTATGCAGGCAAGTGTCTTAACCACTGAGTCATCTCTCCAGACCCCTTGATTTTTAAAAAAAAAATTTTTTTTGAGGTAGAGTCTCACTCTAGCCCAGGCTGACCTGTAGTTCACTATGTAGTCTCAGGCTGGCCTCAAACTCACAAATCCTCCTACTTTTGCTTCCTGAGTGCTGGGATTAAAGGCATACACCACCACACCTGGCTACCCCTTGATTTTGATATATAATAATAGCTCATTTCATTGCTGAGTAGTATTTCATTGGGTGACTACATCACCATTTGCATATCCATTCATTTTTTTAAATTTTAATTAAAGATATTGAGTTGTTTCCGGTTTGGTGCTATTCCCCAAAGCAGCTGCTTATGCACATTTTGTCGGGACATATGCTTTCTTTTCCCTTGAGTTAATGTCTAGGAGCAGAATGCTGAGTCCTATGGTAAGTGTGCAATGAACTTTTTAAGAAACTGTGAAACTATTTGCCAATGTCATATCATTTTACATTCCCTCCAGGACTGTGCGAGGGTTCTAGTCCTTCACACCCTTGCCAGCATTTGCCATGATCAGCTTTGTAGCTCTCGCTACGAAGTCATGCTCACGAGGGTTTCCATTGCAGATCCGAATGACTAATGACCTCGGGTCTATGCTTCTCTGACCATCAAGCATCTGCTGAACTAGCCATTCAAATCTTTTAGCCATTTTAAGGAGTCATTTCTGTTTTTATTAAGTTCATTCCATATTCTAGATGTGTATTCATTATGAAATATATGCTTTGTTTTCTCCCAGCATGCACCTTGTCTTTTCATGCTTTGACAGTGTTGTTCAAAAGCACAAGATTGTAACTTTGATAAAGTTCCCATCATTAGCATGTTCTTTTTAAAGTGTTTGGCATCCTATTAAAGAAATGTTTTGCCTTACGGATGGTGCCAGTGATTTTCATTTGTTTTCTTCTAGAAGATTTATAGTTTTAGGTTTTGCAATTAAGTCTTTTAATTCAGTTTGAGCTAATTTTGTATAGTTTGCTGTGTAGGCATTGATCAAAGTCATTTCGTTACACGCAGATATACAAGAATCCCAGCCCCATTTGTTGGAAGGACAGTCCTTTCTCCATACCAACTGCCTTTGCATCAAGACAGCATTTCAAAATGCACTCTTTCATGCACTCCTCAGTGTTATCTGTTGGCCTATCTTGATGTCAGACAGTGTCACAGTGACAACTCTTGACATCAGCTAGTCTTAATCCTCCAACTTGGTTCTTTTTTAAAGTTTTCTAGAGCATTCTAGATCGTTTTTTGGTCTATATAAACTTTAGAATCAACTTGTCATTTTCTCCCCAAGAGCAAACTCACTTAGATATCATTACATTGAATTAACAGATCAATTTAGGAAGAAACAATGTTGTAAAAATGTGAAATTTAGGTTAGAGAGATGGCTCAGTGCATAAAGCATTTGCCAAGTCAGTGTGAGTAGCTGAGTTTGGATCCCCAGAATCCATGTAAAGCCTGATGCTCGGATGGGCATCTATAATCTACACATGCCTATGGCCAGAAGGGAGGCAGAGGCAGGGGAATCTTCCCAAAGTTCCCAGGCCAGCCAGCCTGGTGAACAAAGCAGTGAACAGCAAGAAAGCCTGCCTAAAAGGGAAGTGGAAAGTGAGGACCAAAGTGGAATGCATGTACTGTCAGACTCATACATACAAACACATCATGTATACACAAAATTCATTTTTTAATTTACGAAATAATATATGTCACAATTTATTTAGCTCCTTAATTTCTCTCAGAAACATTTAATAGTTTGAGTGGACAAACTTTTCACAAGTTTTGTAAGATTAAGCCATAAGCATGTAATAATTGTTACTGCTATTAAACATTTTAAGGTGTTTTCTATTTTGGATCATGGGAATTATTTAAATTTGTTCAGTGTCTTTTTGCAGATTTCATTTGCTTTTTTTCTTCTAGATAATGGATCCTATTTTTTATGAATAAAAATTCTGTGTCTTCATTACCAGTCTGGATAGCTTTTATTAAATTATTTTCTTGGCTCACTGCATTGGTCAGAAACTAAAGTGAAACACTGAATAGAAGTAGTGGCAAAGACTTTCTTGTTTTGTTCCTGTCATAAGTATTCAGTTTTTTGCTATTAATTAAAATATTTGCTTTAGGTTTTTCATGAGTGTCTTTTAGTGCATTGAGAAAGTTCCCTTTAGAAGAACTGATATGTTAACTATGAGCTTTCATCTAAAACAGAAGGTGGATTTTGTTCAGTGTTTTGGGGAGCTTTTGTTTCATTTTGCTATGGTGTTGGGGATTAAACTCAGGGCCTTGGGTATGCTAGGCAAGTGCTCCAACCACTCACTGAACATACCCTCAGCCCCCAAATGTTCTCTTGCATGTGGTGAGTGATTGTTTTGTTTTTTTGCTTTGCTTTCTTTCTTTATTAGTTATGGACATACTCAGTGTTTAAACAGCACATGTTGGTACCATCCTCACCCTCCTCCCTGCCCTCCCCCTCTGAAGGGACCCTCCTCATTGGGGATGCCAGTTATCCCCATGGGGATTGTGGGTTGTGCATTGTGGGGGGATCCATCAGTTATGGGGAAGAGGCAATGTCTCTCTGCATAATGTCCCAACTTGTGCCTCTAACAATCTTTCTGCCCCCTCTTCCACAAATTTCCCTGAGCCATGTTGGGTTTGTTTTAGGTCTACTTCAGTGATGAGGTCTTGGGAGCCTCTTTGTCTCTGGATCTCTGGTTTGGTAGGAGTTGAATCTTCTCTGTATCTCCCTCCTTCACCCTTATACTAATACCAGGTTCAACAAGAAAACAGCACTCTTGCTCATTTCCCCAATTACTCTATGGTTTCATCTGGGGCCTATGCAATGGGCTGATTCTCTCCTCAGGTTCTGCATCCATCTGAAAAAGAGAAGCAAATTTTCCAATGGAAAGTGAAGTTAGCACTGAATAAATGGGATAACCATTATTAATTTGGAGAGAATTTAATAGGTGTAGGCTCTCTTGTAGCCCAAGATTGGTGGGAGCTTGATATTGGAAAGCGAACTCATTATTTGGATAAGATTCTGACTGGTTTCCCAGTTCCAGCTATGGGTTCCATTCCATTGAACAGATCTGTTAGTTGATCCAAGAGCAGTTGGTTACCCACCATTGTTGTGTGACATATTGCTCTTGGGTGAGCATCACATCAGGTTGTTTGCTGCTGAGTAACTTAGACCTCAAGTTGCTTGGACAGATGTTGGCCATTTTCCCCCAGTAGCTCATATAGCACCTTCTGGCACTAGACGACCTAACTGGGGACTGGCTCTCTCCCAGATTCCCACCAGGTCTCTCCATGTTCCATACTGACAGCATATGGTATCTTCGGCAGTAGGGTCTTACCCTTTGACGAATAATCAAGTGCTCTGACAGAAGTCTGTCTTCTTTTGGGAAACCTTGTAGGTCTCTCTGAACAAAAGCTCATTGTTGATGTTAACCACATCCTGGTACTGGGAGTTACAGGTCAGTGCCAAGGGAAAAGAAGGAACATAAAAGATAGGTAATATAAATGAGGAAGAGAAAAAAGAGAGAGAGAGAGAGAGAAAAAAAACAGGAGAAAATTAAGGTTAGTCTTCATCATACCCTCTCCAGGGCCCTGTGATTCAGGCGTTCTCTCTAAGGACCTGATGAAGGTTCAACCTTTTAGTCTATCTTTCAGGATATAGGATTTTATGGTACCAGTTCCATTTGTGTCCAGTTTTGTGTCCCCCTCCCCACTCCCTTACCCTCCCTTTCAGCCTCACTCTCCCTGTTTTCCATTTCTCAAGATGCTTATTAGGTATGTCAGCATCTCAGGCTGATCCAGGTTTGGAGCCACAGATGACTGAGACCATGCAACAATTGTCTTTCTGTGATTGGGTGAGTTCACTGAGAATGATCTGTTCCAAGTTCGACTATTTTTCTACAAATTTCATTGTGTCATTTTTTTTCTTACTGCTGTGTAGAATTCCATCATGTAGATATACCACATCTTGGTTGTCCATTTGTCTAATGATGGGCATCTGGGTTGATTCCAGTTCTTACCTATTATGAATTGAACAGCTATAAACATGGTTGAGCAAATATCTCTGAACTGAGGCATGGAGCTCTTAGGGTAAATACTCAGTAAGGGAATAATTGGGTCTGTTGGTAATTCTATAGTCAACCTTTTCAAGAGCCTCCATATTGCTTTCCATAGTGGTTGTACCAGCTTACATTCTACCAACAGTGAATGAGGGTTCCTGTTTCTCCACATCCTTGCCAATATTTGTTTTCATTTGATTTTTTTCTTTTAAAAAAATATTTTTATTTATTTATATGACAGAGAAAGAAGGAGGGAGAGAGAGGGAGGGAGAGAGAGAGAGATAATGGGCATGCCAGGGTCTCCAGCCACTACAAACAAACTCTAGATGCATGTGCCCCCTTGTGCATGTGGCTAATGTGGGTCCTGGGGAATTGAACTTGGGTCCTTTGGCTTTGCAGACAAATGCCTTAACTGCTAAGCCATCCCTCCAACCCCCCATTTGATTTTTTTAATGTTTTCTATCCTTACTGGGGTAAGGTGGAATCTCATAGTTGCTTTAATTTGCATTTCCCTGATGGTTAGGGATGTTGAAAATTTTTCTTAAGTGTGTGTTTACCATTTGTATTTCTTCCTGAGAACTCCCTATTCAATTTTCTGCCCCAATTTGTGAGTGGCTTGTTTGATTTTTTTTTTTTTTTATTGTTTAGGTTTTTGAGTTTTTTGTAGATTCTAGAAAATTAGGCCTCTGTTAGTTGTATAGCTAACAAAAATTTTCTCTCATTTTGTGGGTAGTCTATTGGCTCTGCTTATTGTATGTTTGTCTGTGAAAAAACTTTTAAGCTTCATGAGATCCCAATGATTGAGTGATTGTTCAGGAAGTCTTTTTCCACTCCTATATCATGGAAAGTTCCTTCTATTTTTTCTTCCAGTAGTAGTAGAGTTTCCAGTCCTATACTGAGGTCTTTGATACATTTGGACTTGATTTTTGTGCATGGCAAGATGTGTGGCTCTAGATTCATTTTTCTGCATTTGGTTATCCAGTTTGTCCACCACCATTTGTTGAAGATGTCATTTTTTTTTTTTTTTCAATCTACATTGTTAGGGCCTTTGTCAAATATCAAGTAGTTGTAGTTACTTGACCCAAAGTCAGGATCTTCTATTCTGTTCCAGTCGTCTATAATCCTGTTTTTGTGCCAGTGCCATGTTGTTTTTGTTACTATAGCTTTGTAATATAGCTTTAGATCAGGTATGGTGATGCCTCCTGAGGTGTTTCTTTTTTTTGAGGTAGGGTCTCACTCTAGCCCAGGCTGACCTGGAATTCACTATGTAGTCTCAGGGTGGCCTCGAACTCATGGTGATCCTCCTACCTCTACTTCCTGAGTGCTGGGATTAAAGGTGTGCACCACCATGCCTGGCCAGAGGTGTTTCTTTTGCTGAGGATATACTTGGCTATCCAAGGCCTTCTGACATTCTATATGAATTTTGAAATCATTTTTTCTATCTCTGTGAAGGAAAATGTTGGGATTTTTATTGGTATTGCATTAAATCTGTATATCGCTTTTGGTAAGGTTGCCATTCTCAAATCCTCCTCAATTTCTTTCTTGAGTGTTTTTATGTTTTAATTATATAAGTCTTTCATATCCTTGGTTAATGTTATCCCAAGGTATTTTATTATTATTTTTGTTGCTATTGAAAATGGGACAATGTCACTAATTTCTTTCTTTGTGTCTTTGTCCTTTGCATATAGAAAGGCTACCGATTTTTGTGTGTTGATTTTGTATCCTGCTACTTTACTGAAGGAATCAATCACCTTTAAGAGTTTTGAGATGATGGTTCTTGGGTCAGTTATGTATGGAATCATGTCATCTGTGAATAGGGCTAGCTTAACTTCTTCCTTTCCAATTTGTATCCCTTTTATTTCTTTCTCCTGTCTTAATGCTTGAGCTAGGAC
Source organism: Orientallactaga sibirica (assembly GCA_036365145.1). Classification (NCBI taxonomy): domain Eukaryota; kingdom Metazoa; phylum Chordata; class Mammalia; order Rodentia; family Dipodidae; genus Orientallactaga; species Orientallactaga sibirica. The sequence goes on from JAEOAD010000009.1 coordinate 33,564,580, forward strand.
TCCTAGTACTATGTAGAGGTGAGAGTGGACACCCCTGTCTTGTTGCTGACCTCAATAGTAATTCCTTTAGTCTCTCCCCATTAAGTATTATTTGGGCTTTAGGTGCTTTATATATAGCCTTTATTATGTTGTTATATAAACCATCTATGTCTATTCTCTCCAACGTTTTGATCATGAAGTGATGTTGTATTTTGTCAAAGACCTTTTCTGCATCTATTGGAATGCTCATGTGGTTTTGTGGTTAAGTTTATTTATGTGGTGTATTACATTGACAGATTTCCATATGTTGAACCAACCCTTCATTCCCGGGATAAAGCCTACTTGATCAAGGTGGATAATGCTTTTGATGTGTTGTTGAATTTGGTTTGCTAGGGTTTTGTTCAAGATCTTTGTGTGTAAGTTCATCAGGGAAATAAACATCTCTGTCTGGTTTTGGTATTAGGGTCATTCTAGCTTCATAAAAGAAGTTGGGTAGCTTTCCCTGTTCTCTGATTATGTTTGAGAAAAATTGGTTTCAGTTCTTCCATGAAGATTTGATAGAATTCAGCCGAGAAACCATCTGGTCCTGGACTCTTCTTTTTGGGAATCTAATTGATCTATGGTGTTGTTGAGCTCTCTTATTTCCCTGTTGATATTCTGTTTGGCTGATCTGTCTATTGCTGATAGTGGAGTATTGAAGTCCCCGACTATGATGGTGTTGGTGTTTATTTTGGTTTTGTTGTCAAAAAGGTTTTGTTTTATGAATTGCGGTGCACCTGTGTTTGGTGCATAAAGATTGATGATTGTAATATCCTCTTGTTGGATCATTCCCTTGATAAGTAAGAAGTGGCTTTCTTTATCTTTTTTTGATTACTTTTGGTTTGAAGACTATTTTATCCAATATTAGCATAGCAACACCTGCTTGTTACTTGTTTCTGTTTGCTTGGAATATTATTTTCCACCATTTCACCCTGAGGAGATGTCTGTCTTTAGTACTGAGGTGAGTTTCTTGAAGACAGTACATTGAAGGGGTCTAATTTTCTGATCCAACCTGTTAGTTTATGTCTCTTGATGGGTGAATTAAGGCCATTAATATTTAGGGTAAAAACTGTGAGGTTTGATTTAATCCCTGCCATATTGTGGTGGTTTATGTGGTTTGTTGATTTTTTTGGACTTTGTAATTTTTTTTGTGCCTACTCTGAGTTTGGTTATCATGATCTGCTTCTTGTACACACTTGAGGTTGGTTATTTGACTCTTCTGTGTGGAGAATTCCCTGAAGTACTCTCTGTAGGTTTGGCTTTGTGTTGATACAGTTGTAGAGCTGACTTTTATTGTGGAAAGTTTTTCTTTCACCATCTATTATGAGGGATACTTTTGCTGGGTAGAGGAGTTTGGGTTGGAAGCCATAAGTCCTTAGTCTTTGCAGTGTTGCATTCCAGGCTTTTCTAGCTTTCGGGGTTTCCACTGAGAAGTCTGAAGTAATTCTGATGAGGTTTCCTTTATACATAATGTGTTGTTTCTCCCTAGCTGCTTTTAGGACTTTCTCTTTGCGATTGATGTTTAGAGTCTTAATGATAATATGTCTTAGAGAATTTCTCCTTTGGTCCAGTCTGTTTGGAGTTCTGTTAGCTTCTTGTAACTTGATGGGACTTTCTTTTGAGAGGGTGGGAAAGTTTTCTTTGATAATTTTGTTGAATAAGTTCTCCATGACTTTGGTCTGAATTTCTTCCTGTGGTAGTTTGAATATATGGCCCCCAATATATTCAATGTTTTATTAGTTTATAGTTTGCTTCTGCAATCACCTTGCTAGAGGCAATGTCACTGGGGGCTGGTCTTAAGGTGTGGTGATGGTTTGAGATTCCATTGTAAAGATATGTAAAGTGTGCCTAATAGGAGTTCCTGAAGTGTGCTGTGGCTTTTGGGCTGTAGTTTTTGCTCTGTGTTCTGTGTGCCTGGTTGGATTTTTTTCTCTCTCTTGCCTGGTCCTGTAAAGAGCAGGCCGCTTCTCCTGCCATTATGGAACTTCCCCTGAATCTGTAAGCTTCAATAAATAATATTCCTTCCTCCATAACTGTGCCTGGTCTGGAAGTTCATCTCAGCGAACCTGAAGCTGTCTGATACACTTCCCTTTTTGGTATCCATCAGTTCCCTTATGGTTCTCATCACAAAAAAAAATTGAACTTATTCAAATTTTTGGACTCACAAACTGTTTCTTCTGTTTTGTCTTCCAACTCTGAGTTTCTATCCTCTACATGACTGACTCTGTTCTTGAGAGCTTCTATGGAGGTTTTGACTTGCTCAATTTGGTTTTTATTTTCAAATGCCTTTTTATGTATACTATCCATCTGTATTGGTCAGGGTTCTCTAGATGAACCAAACTGATAGAATGAATTGTATTAAAAGGGAATTTATTGGATTAGCTTATGACAGTCCAGGAATAGCAGGTCACAGGCCTGAGAGTCAAGGAACCCGGTAGCTGCTCAGTCCACAAGGCTGGATGCCTCAGCAGTCCTGGATCTGGCATTGAAGGCCTAGAGGAGTCCTGGAGAGACACTGCTCTTCATTCCACGCTGGTCTTCAGTCCACACTGGAAAGCAGCAAGCAGCGAACAGCAAACAGCACCAGCAGCCAGGTGGGAGGAGGGGATACTTTTCTTCCCAGAGCTTCTTTAGATAAAGCCCCCCCCCCCGAGGGACCACCCACTCTGGGGGAAGGATTCACCCTGGGGGAAGGATTCCTCCTTTAGTTAATCCTTCCTAGAAGCAACCTCAGAGACACACTTATGAGGAATGTCTGTGGATTCCTAAACAGATCAAGTTGACACAAACTTAACCATCACACCTTCCCTCTGTCTAGTTTCTTTTTCATGTCATTTTCTAATTTTCTTAATGCTTCTTGGAATTCATCCTTGCTTTTATTTATGTCTTCATTGAGCTTATCCAGCTGATTATTGAGGTCCTCTTTTTATTTCAGTCTCCTTCAGATTATTTAACTGTCTTTGAAACACTTCCTGGTTTTTTTCTATTAGGTCTAATCTAGTGCAGACAGCATTCATACAATTGTTGGACCTTTGTTGATTTTCTGCAAGTTCTGCTAGTTGCTTGGCCAGGGTTGCATAGCTTGTGTATTCATTTTGGGGTTCTGATCCCGTTGTCTCTCCTATGTTTTGATTAGAGATGTTCATTGTGGGACTAGGCAACCTTGTTGGATTTACTTCCATTTGATTTTTCATGTTATTGCTTTTGTGCTGTGGTCTGCCCATAACAGTATAGGAATCTTATTTCATTCAGGAGGAAGCTGTAGTTTACCCTTGAAGTGTCTTCAGTGCTTATTTCCTTTTATGTTTACCTTGATTAGGCTTTTGATGGCAATAGGGCATGTCTACTCAGACAGGAGGAGTCTGCAAGGCTCTGGTGGGGGCCTGAAGACCTGGTGGAGGGGCTTGTTGGTCAATAGTTTGGGGTATGGGACTGCATGGTCAGGTGGCCAGATGGGATGGGGGTGTGGGGAATAGGACAGAGGAGTTTGATGTTGCAGCGGGATGAGGGAGGGAGGGAGGGAGATGGGATTGTGTAGTCCTGTGAGGTGGCAGGATGAGGGGATGGGACAGTGGGGTTCCACTAGCACCATGAAGCAGGGGGTGGATGGGATTGTGGGGTCCTGTGAATAAGGCAGAGAAAGGAGAATGAGACTGCTGCAGGTCAGGTAATGCAGTGTGGTGGGGGAGATGGGGCAGCATTTCAGGTGTGGTGGGGGAGATGGGGCAGCATTTCAGGTGGCAAGAAGGGGTAGGAAAACCGAGGGAGGGAGTGGGGAATGCTAGCTGGCTGGCTTGGGTCCATGAAGCCTGCAGGTAGTGCAGGAGGACCTGGTCCATACATGGTGGGGCGGTGGCTGGGATGGTGGTTGTAAATGGGTTAAAGGTCCCAGTGGTGGAAACAAGGTAAAGAGTCAAGGAAGGGAGTAAGGAATGTGAGCCAACTGGTCTGGGTCCACGTAGCCTGTCATGGTGGGGTGGTGGCTGGGACGGAGGCTATGGCTGGGATAGAAGTCCCAGTGGTGGAAACATGGAAAGAGCTGAGGGAGGGAGTAAGTAAGGAATGCAAGCCAGCTGGCCTGGGTCCAGGTAACCTGCAGGTAGCGCAGAAGAAACCTAGTGGCTGGGACAGCTGCTTGAGGAGTTTGGGGGACTGGTGGGCTACCTGAGAGCATGGGAATCAGTGGATTCCCTACTTTACTCTTCTGTACCCTCCCACTGGAGGCTAGAACCTGCAGACCCTAAAGGCCCCACCAATCTTGCCTTTCCTTCCCTACGAGGTGAAGCGTGGTTAGGTGGACACCATCTTGACTGGAAGTCAAGTGATTGTTTTTAATTCATGAATGTTTGTGTTAGTTGTGACATGTTAAACCAACTTTGCATTCCTGGAGTAAATCCTGCTTGGCAACGATGTGTTAACTCTTTGCTATATTTTACTGAATTGGCTAACACATTTCTTTAACTTTTACCTTCATGTTTGTAAGGGATATGATTTTGTAACTTTTTGTCTTACCATATCTTTTTAAAAATTTATTTATTTATTTGAGAGAGAGAAGGAGGCACAGAGAAACAGCGAGCGAGCGAGAGAGAGAGAGAGAGAGAGAGCAAGGGAGCATGCCAGGGCCTACAGCCACTGCAAACGAACTCCAGATGCATGTGCCCCCTTGTGCATCTGGCTTACGTGGGGCCTGGAGAGTCAAACCGAGATCCTTTGGCTTTGCAGGCAAATGCCTTAACCACTAAGCCATCTCTCCAGCCCTGTCTTACCATATCTTAACCTAGTTTTGATGTCAAGGACTCATAGACCTCACTGACCTCATAAAATAAGTTGGAAAGCATTCTTTGTTTTCAATTTTTAGAAGAGTTTGTGTGCGATTTTAATACTTTTTCTTTCTAACTGTTTTATAGAATTCATTAGTGAAGGCTTTTGTTCCTAAAGCTTTCTTTGTGGACAGGTTTTCAACAACTCATTCAGTTTCTCTACTGGACCCAGGTGAGTTCAGATCATCCATTCTTCTGGAGTTAGTTTTGAGAGCTTGAGTCTTTAAGGATTTTCTCCATTTCATCTAAGTTGTGACATACACCACCATAAAGTTGCTCAGAAAATTTACTAATTTTCCTTTTAATATCTTTCTACTTCATAACAGCATCACCTCTCTCACTTCTGATGTTGTCCATTTAATATCTTAAATTTTCTTTGTATGTGTGTGTTTGTGTGTGCATACAGGCCACATGCACAGACCACATGTGCATGTGGGGGTCAAAGGACAACTTCCAGTGTCAAGCTCACCTTCACCTTGTTTGAAGCAATCTCTCATTTTTATGCACTGCTGGCTTCACTAGGTTAGCTGACCTGCTGGCTTCAGCAAATTCTCCTATCTCCACTTTCCATCTCACTGTGGGC